>RJWH01000169.1:0-600000 GCA_004363575.1 Solenodon paradoxus
AGGAAAGTGGCTAAAGCTGGTTTTGACTAGTGGGAGGTCTGGGAGCAAACACAGTGGTGTTTCCATGGAGACACAGCAGCGCAGGACCATGTAGGAGCTGGGAATTGGAAGAGCCATCAGGGCCTGATGTGGACCAGGGGAGTGATAGGTGACCTGCCATCTGGGGGCCAAATCACAGAACAGCTCACAGGGCAAAGAGGGCATCCTCTGACCGCTCTGGCTTCTTTCGGCCCGAAGGGTTTGAGGTTGGGGCTGGGGCCTCTGCTGGGGGTGAGGGGAGGTTGGGGACCATTTCAGCAGCTTTGGCCCTTTCTTCAAGGAATTTGTCGAACTCTGCAACACAAAACCAAGGCAGGACCAGGATTGGTAGGCAGCTAGATCTACACTGATGCTCAGCCGACCCCACCTTCTCCCCAGAGCTCCTCTTCACTTGTCCCCACAGAGTTGCCCTGGCAGGAGAGCCCACCCTCACCACACTGCCCTGGGCCACCCACCAGGAGGGAGGTCTAGGGAATGGCAAGAGAGCTGTCAGTCAGAGCCAGGGGTACTTCTGGGCACTCTGCTTCTGGGACCCAGCCTTGGCGGCCTTCTCTGTTACTTCCAGGGTGGGTGGGGAGGGCTCTGTGAGCTGCACTGGGGGAGTGCCCCCCACTTCCTACAGGAAGCCTCCCAGTGGTGCCGGTGCTGGAGGAGAATCTCTGGAAAACCCACAGAGTGGGCAGCTATGCTCCCTGCTCTGGAGCTGACTAGGAGCTGTTCTAATCTCCAGATTCACACGGGGAAAGGGTAGGGAGAGCTGGAGACACAAGATCCTACTTCAGCTGGGCCTGGGTATCCCCCACACCCGCTCTTGCTCCCAAGCAAGGTTCTCTGCCTGCAGAGGGGGGCTCTGACCAGATAGCCTGGCAGAGCAGGCAGGGTGGTAAGGTGGTAGCAATGGGTGGGGAGGCTTGCTGAGAACTTCACACAACCCATGAGTGGGCCCAGTGGGCCCCAGAAGTGAGGTCACAGGACACCAGCAAAAGAGGCTCCCCGGGGCCCCTGAGGACTACAGGCATGTGTCTTGCCTCTTAGCTGGATCGAGCAGTTGATGACGACAATCTGGGTAGGAAAGCGGGTTTTGGGGTCATGCTACCTGGGATGGCAACCTGGACGCACTAATCACTAGCTCTGTCACCTTCTGATAAGTCTCAGAAGGCCTTGAGAGGAGTACCAAGAAGCCCCACACAGGCAGGCACCAGGAAGACTCTGGGCAGAGGCTGCAAGGTCATTGGGGTGTCAACTGGGCACCCCCAGAGCCTGGGAGAAAGCAGCAAACAGTGGGGGGGAGAGGCTGTGAGCACCAGTCAGGCCTTACCTTCACTCGTGACACCCTCCTCTGGATCATCGCCCTTCTGTGGGAGGAGCAGAGGAGGTGAATTAGTGCCGGTCAGTCAGGCCACCTCTCCCTGCCAGCAGCCAGCAGCCAGCAGCCACCCGGGGGCACAGCCATGACAGCCTGAGCAAACTTCCTACTCCTGCCCCAAATTTCGGTAATAGCCACACACTGCTTGTCTTACTGGACACACGGAAACCTTGTTCCAAAGCAAAAACGAAAACAAAAAGTAGATTTTGGTCCTCAAGGAGGACCAGAAAGAAAAATAAAAAAAGGTGCAGATTGGTTCTCTGGGCTCAGGGACACAGTCTCAGTAGGCTCTGCCCACCCGAGGACATTCCCTGGAGTGAGGGCACAAGGAGGATGAGCCTGAGGCTCCCCCAGGGACACTTCAGACCTCCTCCACTCAGCATCGCCCCGAGGTCAGCCACAGGGCACTCGGAAGTCATTGTCCACACCACAAGCTCGGAACCACATGAGGTCCGAAGGGACAGAGCCATGTATCCCTAGCACAGGGTCTGACACCAGGCAGTGCTTTACTCTCCCACTGGAAGTCACATCTTGTGGCTCCTGAGCACTGTGCCTGTCTTCTCCTGTGGCCCAGACATGATCACCTGTTTTCACTCACAAGGAAGCATGGAGGCTCTTACTCAGTGGAGCAGACTACATTTTGTCTGGAGAATGAGGTGATCACTTGAGCTCCAGGGGTTGCCTGGGGGTGGGGACTCACTACACAGACAGTGACATGGAAAGAGGCTGGCAGGAAGTGGAAAGGCCCTCCTGGGCCAGGAGACCCTTTTCCTTCTTGGCTCTCAACTGACCTGCTGCCGAGGCTTGGTGGGAGGTCCTTCCCTCTTTCTGAACTATGGGGTCCCCCTTGTGAGGTGGGGACCTCCTGTGAGAGGAGCTAATTTTGCTCAAGGCATTCCCTTGGGTGACATCATGGGCTGCTTCTTCCTCCCTGTGCAGGTGGGTGGCCATTTCACTAGGCCACAGTGAGTGTCTTGGGAAAGCCTGGCCTTCTTGGGAGGTGGCCCAGAGCAGGGAGAGGCCTTTCCCAGGTCTCCTGTTCCAGTGGAAGGGGGCCAAGTCCATAGCTACCTGGCTGCCCCTGTGGATGAAGAACTGCCCTGCTCTGGGGACAGGCCCCCTGCAGAGGAGGCAGCTGGCAGCAAGAACTAAGGAGTCCCAAGCTCGGGGAGCATTCTACCAGTCCATGACCTTGGGCAAACCACTTCCCTTCTAATCCTTAGCCAACAACCTCCACCCAGCCTCCGCGTGGACTACTGAGTGAAACAGCCTTGTAAGGGACAGAGGGGTGAACTAATCACTGTAGCTTCCTGCCATTAGCAGTTGCATGGGGTCCTGCCCTATCTTTGAGGATGAAGACAATGTCTCTGGGACAGGGGTTCTTTTAAATCAAAGCTATCACAAGACACTAAGGAAGGGGGATGATAATGAATTAAAAACCAACCAAAAAAACCCCAAAACAACCAAACCCAGACTCATTGTGTAGATTTCACAATTAAAAGGGCAAAAAAGGAAAACCAAAATACAATAAAAATAAAACCAAAAATCAACATCCCCAAGCCAAAAAGAAAACTAACCCCCCCACCCCCACCCCCACTTCACTATTCCCCTTCACTCCAAAAAAGCCCCAAACAAAAAACTCAAGCACATAGCTGAAATAGAAAAGTGTCAGGAAATAGTTTTCGGGTCAGCTAGAGCTAGGTTCAGACCCTAGAGGCATGAGGGGCTGAGCAGGTGCCCCCCCAGAGCTGGCTGCCCGCCCTCCAGTACATGTTGGAGTTGAGGAGAGCTGTGCAGCGCTGGGGGCTTTGACAGGAGTCCTGCCTGCCTCCCACCGCCCTCCTCCAGCACCCCCTGGGGGAGCGGTCCCTGTGGAAGAGACCTTGCCTTGCCACACCCCATACATGAAATAGAAAAGTCGTCTCACCAGGTCGGTCCTGAGCCACACCTCAATGTCGTCCATGACAGAGGGCTGAGCAACGGGGGTCTATGCAGGCGGCAAGCAGTGGGCCAGGCACCCCACACAGCCAGGCAAGGGGAAACAGAACACCGGAACAAAGGAAATTGTCAAAAGCAACCCCCAAACGAAAACGAAATGTACACAGAGAAAAAAAAACCAAACAAAATCAAAACACAATTGGCACAGCAGGCATGGGCAACGCAAGGCAGCCACATGTGAAATGGCAGGTGAGGAAAGCAAGGGGGCCAGCTGTAAGAAGCGGGGCTGGTGGCAGCAGTACGTGTTCTTGAAATGGACAACTTTTTGACTATGTGCGTCAGCCCTTATATCATGGGGTCTCAGTCCGGGGCTGCAAAGCACCTTCTAAGTTCAGGAATGTGCTGGTCCTGTGGCCTGACTGTGAACTCTGTTAGAACAACTGGAGTACTGCCTCCTTGCTGTGGAGGCCAGCCCCTTGAGGGACTCGAAAAAAGTGTCACTGATGCCACTGGGAATGTCAAGTGGCAGTCTGCCAGGGTGGGGTGCTGGGGGTCAGGCAGGCATGGCAGCCAGCTTGGGGAGGCTGGGTTCTGTTTGCATGCTGAAAGTACTTCAAAATGTCCTGGTACATTTCTAGGTGGGAGAAGAGGAGCACCAGGGCTGGCTGTGGCCTGGTGACAGATGGCAGGCACATTTCACCAGCAACAGAAACAAGGCAAAAGAAAACGAAAACGAAGGCTTTGATGACAAAAGGGACTGCGAAGCTTTAGTCATCTTTATGTCTCTTTAGGGGAAAATACCCAAAGCAGCCTGAATGTCATGGCTTCCTTTAGTCTCACCCTTTCTTCCTAGCTTTCAATGGCTGGCTATCTTTAGTAGTTAAATAAAAGAAGGGAGCACTGGCCAGGAGGGTTGACAGGGCCCCTGAGCAGTAAAGATGCTGGGTGCCTGAGCCGTCTCTACAATGGGGTCATTTGTGCCAAGGGCTTCGGGGGCAGTGATTCTGAAAAATGCATCTGGCTACAAGAATTTAAGTTGCTGTCAGATATAAACATGCTAAGAAGTGCAGGTAACCTTTAACCTTCTGGAAGTCATATTAATGAGATGCTGGCTCTCAGCCCAGAGAAAATAGTTGACTGCCCTTACTCAAGGTAACCTGCCTCCCGACCTGGCTTGGCTCTAGGAAGTAAGTACCTTCTAGGAGCTTCTTCATAAGCCCACTTTTCTAGAAAAATCACCAGCATTGCTTCTATAGCTGGATTCACCTCAATGTCACCAGCTAGGGTGAGAATACCCTTCAATAAGCAGCAAGAGGTTGCCTTATTTGGCCAAATCAAGACCTGTCAGAAAGGAAAGAACAAAGATTCCATACCACCAGTCCTGCCCTGCCCACCCCTTCGGGGGGTGCACACCTGCCTCTGAGGGTGGGAGCGTCATGGAGCTTCTCAGCCCCGCCGAATGCACTGAGCAGATATCTATCTGTAATTCTACTGGAGCGCTTTTCCTCACACATTCACTCAGGAGCCTGCAGAGCTTGGGCTCTGATGAACTGGCGTCGCTTTATCGCTCTATGCCTGACGACAGACCTGGCATGGGCAGTCCGCACATGCTTCATAAAGGCTCAAGCCAACGGGGATCAGATGAGGAAGAGTCTATGCTGCCATTTGATTTTTTTGCCTTACTGGGGACTTAAGCATGTTAGCATGAACAATACCAAGGAGTTCAAATCATCCTGAAATAAATCCTAGAGACAAAGATCATTTGAGTCTTACCTTGGAAGGCACAAATGCCTCATGAATGGCTACTGGTACCTAAGGCTGGCACCCACCTTCCCCATCAAAGAGGAGGCAGTTGGGTACAGGCATAAATTTATGCTTACTGTCAAGACTTCTACTTTGACATGTTTTCATGACAGGAAATGCCAATTTTTTTTTTATCATGTTGATGCTTGTAAGTCAGAACACCTGGCTTCTGGGAGGATGGACACCATGTCAAGTTCCCAGAACTAAAGCTTGGGGAGTCAGCTGCATCTCCAAAGAGAAAACAACCCAACAACAGCTGTGGGAAAGCACGAGGGACCTTTGTAGACCTACTCAGTATTAGTCCACCCAGGAGAAATGGAGATTAGATGGACAGAGCTTCTCAATATGTTGTAAAAGCTTGAGAAAAGTCATTACGGGGTCATGGGCTTTCAACTTTCAGATCGTTCTTGTAATTTTTTCTGTAACTGTTCAAAAATAAGTCCCTGGAGGCTTGGGCTCATGCTCTAATTTTCTTTTTTCTTAAAGGATTAATCCTGAGAGCCAGCACACTCAGAAAATAAACACTGACATCCGAGAAACTTCACTCTTAAAAAAACAAAAAATTCGCCCAGAAGCTGGGTCACAGGGATACTTTTCTTCCTTATCCTAGATGTCTCTGCAAATAAGCGGTGTGCTGATAGAAAGGCATCCTCTCAGGGGTGCCCCAGAGCCAGACTGGAAAGGGCAGAGCACCTGTGAGGGATCCCAGTGCTCCCAGGGGCAGGACCTGGGGCCAGTCACTTCTCAGTGGATTTGCTTCTTCATCCAGGAGTCCGGAGCCTCTGCTGCCCTTAGAGGTCTCAAAGCTTCAGGCGGAGAGGCAGGAGGAGGGCCAGGGACATGGGCAATTCTTGTTCTACATTTCCTCGTCTATGACACAGGGTGATGGCCAGATTGTAAACAGGACTCCCGGTCCCTTCACTTCCAGCTTGGTGTTTCTGTTTTCTAATTCAGAAACTCAGGAATGCCAGAAATTATTGGGAGGACTCCTTACAGTATGAAAAGCACTTGGTCTTACGGTGTGAATCACGGGGCTAGGGGGTGGGTTAACAGTAAAGTTTCTATAATGTAAGGCAGAGGTTGACTTCCTTGTATCTGGAGACAATACCTTGGCTATAGAAACCTCCTGCCCTGGTAAATTAATGGCATGAATATTACACCAGGGTAAAGGTCTGTCTAATAATGTAGGTGCTATCAGACACAGACTACACATGTGCACTGCCCTACAAACAGAACTAAAGAAACTGCGAGGCAGGAAGTGGAAGCACCTCTGTCCAGGCTGATAGAAGGGAAGAGAGAGGCCTGGCCTGGAGAAGATGACACTGGACCCTGTCATTGCCCTGTGGCTTTGGGTACATCACCAGGCCCCTAGTAGGTCTCAGTGTTTTTATCTATCAGCTGGGCTGACCCAGCTGGTCCCTAAGAGACTGTGGACTCTGACAGGCCTGGGCTTTAGCATCTTTTTGGGTGATGATCCATGCAGAAGGCTAGCCCAAGGGGCCCGAGGAAGGTTGTGAGATGGAGGTGGGTGACAGAAAGAGAGAAAGAGATGCAAAGAGCAACATAAAGGCAGCTGGTGTAGGAAAACTCTCCATATAGACCAGCACCTAAAACTCCCACTGGAGGTAGGATGGAAGGGGCTAGCTCAGCTCAGGCAATAGCTGGGCAAGCCCTGCCATCTTCAGAGTGTGGAGAGAATCTGGCATCTGGGATGTCAGAAGTGACAGATTTTGATGTGAGTAGTAGAGGGAGCTGTCCACTGCCAGCCAATTTCAGTAGGGTCCCCTGCCTAGGGGAGAGATGGTGTCACTAGTTTAGTCAGAGCCTCAGGCCTGCTGTACCTGGGGTTACTCCCAGACCTTGGGGTGCTCCAGGTCTGAGTAATGAGCCCCCTACTTCAAACCTGGGCTTTGGAAACAGCAGGCTGTTTGTCCTAACCTATTTCTGTTCTTGCTGTGACAGAGTCATTGACATCAGGGCCATCTCCTGGCTGTGCCCTGCTTACGGGAGATACCCACCCTCCTGATCATCACTCAGGAGAGGCAATCGTGCCCCAAGCTGGGGAGGGCAGAGAGGGGTGCACAGTCTGCCGCTTCTCCACATTCACTCAGCTGCTAATAAACCTGGTATTGCTAACCGGAGGTAGATATTCAAACACTTAGAGTCCTAGGAGCAAAGGCCTGCCGCCCCACAGCCCCAACCCCACAAGGAAACCTAACTGTTCCATTTCCAATGCCACAGGAGCGATTCTTATAGCTTGAGAGTCTATTTCCAGAGAAGTTGTGGAGCCCTTCCTACAACATTTCTGCCACCACTCCAAGGAATGGGCTAGAAGCCGGGTGGTCTAACTCAATAGTACAAAAAGTTTCCACATGAAGACTCTGTACTTGGGAGGTTTGGAAAGACTCGGGGTTTCTATGCTATGGGAAATAAGGCAAAGCAATTAATGAACATTGTTTTATTTAAGGAAAAAACACACTACAGTCAGGCAGGTGAGACACCAGGTTAGCTGTTAGTTGGGCTTGTTTCTGGGAAGTTGGAGACTAGAGCTGTAGGTAGGGACAGGGCAGCGGGGAGGTGCTCTGAGTGGGTGGAGACAGGCGCCACCACCAGCTGCCAAGGCCACACTCAGAATAGTTTGTGTGGGCAGCATCCTTTTTTGCAGGATTAATAGGCACAAGGACACACGGCTAGATCCTCCCAATTTGGACAATGGAATGGACATGGCCTCCAGGAGTCCTGCTCTAAGGCCACACATACACATGGGCCAGAGCCCCAGTCTGTTCCTAAAGAACCAAACAGAGGCCCAGGTAGCCCATGTCATAAGCATGGCCGTGGTGTCGGTGTAGGAACACAGTAGGACCGAGCTGCCTGCTGATGACAGGTGGTCGGGCCTCACCTGGGCATGGCTGTGCGAAGGTCATCAGCTCTAAGCTGGTGGCTGGCAGACACCCCTCTCGTCCCGAGGTTCTGATGGCCCAGCATGGCCCATGTCTCTGAAGGCTGGTCACACCTGTGCAGCCAGGTGAGCCCCACGCTGCCTGTAGTCTCAGACGTGCTGGCCCAGCCTGAACACCCTGCCTATCAGCCCCTCCCCTGGTCACAGCCTGGCATGGCATCAGGGGTCAGTTATGCTTCCTCCTCGGTGTCTAGTGTCACCACCTGGGCTTTGGCAGGCTTTCTCTGTTTAATCAGCTTTCCTTCTCTGCATCCTCTCCCACTCTACCCGCACCATGCACCCAGATTCTGTCAGCAGTGAAGTCATCACTCCGAGGCAAGCAGCCTCGAATAAGGCCACCCTCTATGAACCAGAATAAGAGCCTGATCAGAGGAAGCAGGAGAGACCCTCATGAGAACGCATTGGATCTAAGTCCCTCTACTTTGGCTTCTTTTTATGCTGTCCTGTTGCTTTTCTTTAAGAAGTCTCAAATCCTTCCAGGGACTTAGTGGGCACAGATACGACATTTATAAAAGCCCACTAGCATGGGACTGCCAATTTACAGGCACGGGGCAGGAGGGGGCTTCGAGTGTTCCCTTAGAAATGTCCCCTCCCAAGCTAAAGTCACAGTAACTTGTGCTCATCCTGGAAAAGTGGATACTGCCGAGAGCTCCAGAGCCAGTAAAAGGAGGGAAGGGGCCCTCCCTCATGCCTGTAAATGCCCCAGAGCCCAAAGGCCCAGGGGCATGGAGCTCAGCAGGAACCCGAAGAAGGAGTTCCTGGGGCTGAAAGGCTGTGGCTTGTGGAGATTGTTCAAACACAGCAGAGGACAATTTGGCAATGAGTCAAAAGGAGAGAATGGCCTTGTACTGTCTGACACAAAAGGGCTCAGCAGGTGACAAAAGGTAAGCACTGGGGTGGACAGGGGACTCTGCTCAGCTGGTGACCTCTCACCATTCCTTGGGTTATGAGCCAGCTGTCTATGGGCTCCAGGTCAGAGTCCCCACCTTTACCTCTCTTCTGGGCCAAAGACAGAAAAGTCCCAGAAAGAAAAGTCACATCGAGACCCACAATAAAGAACGCAACAGAACATATCACAGATACAGAAAAACCACTGTTCAGAGCTGGCCATTTGTCATGTGAGGAAACATGACCCAATGCCCCACTCCCCTTCTAACATGTCCCCCTTACCTGCCTGGAAGAGAGCAGTTTAGTAACCAAGAATCTCAGCAGTGTAACATACACTGAGGTCAGCGATTCCCTTATGCTTGAAAAATCTCCAAACGTCACAGAAGGTCGACCAGGGCTGCTTCTCCCCACGAGGGCTCCCAGGGTTGGCAGGGGGTTGACTTCAGAGAACCAGCTTTTACACAACCAGATTCACCTTTTTTCTGACTTCTGATTTTTTTCCCCTATTATCTGTGTGTTATTTTTACAAACTCTTAACTGGAATGCTGAATTTGGGTATACTGCCTTTTTATGAGGGATAAACATCAAGTGATTAACATCAAGACTACTGGTTTGGTTGCACTGCGAAGGTGTGGCTATAGATTTCCCCCCTTTTATTGTACTCTTATTTTTCCTTTGTTTTCATTTCCAGGTCTCTGGGTTGAGGATACGAAATAATGTAACGTGAAGTCTGAAGACACATAGATACACACTCACACGCAGCCACATGCACAGACATACAAAGATACAGATACACACAAGTACACTGACATACACAGAGACACACATCCAGAAACACACATTCACATACATACACAGACACACAGATGACCACACATAACTAACATGAGCCCCGTGGAGCAGTAAACATTGCAGAAAAGCAATGTGGAAAACATGCTGGCATCATCAAGACCTTTGAGAACAGGGAGATGGGCCAAGCCACGCATCCAAAGGGTGAAGGGCAGGAAGCCAGTCACAAGTCTCAGGCTTGGACCCAGGCCAGGGCACAGATAACGGCAGAGGTGCAGTCAGACGCGCCCAGCATGGAAGGGGCCAGCCTGAGAGCAGAGTGGGAAGCAGCTGAGATCAGCCTGGCTGCAGTCCCATCCCTGTCAGGTCATTGTGGGCCATGGGGAGGGGACAGCCTCGCCAGGCAGTCTCCCCAACACCATCCCTGGGTTAGATGGGAGGACATTCTAAGTGATACATAACAGAACCAAGACCACTGCAGTAATTTGGGGGTCTCTGGGGTTAGGTGGCACTGCCCACCCTTATGGGAAAGGCAGGGTGCCTGGAACTCAAGGCAGCTGGATTGGCTCTTTTGTGCCCCCTGGTGGCCAGTGAAGAAGGACGCACAGCTCATTCATTTGGCTGAACCAGAACAGAGGAGTAGGTTCCTCCAGGAAAGGGGCCCTTTGGGGAGCTTTTTCATAACACCAGGCCAGAGCACTGCTGCCTAGGGGTGGAGTGGGGGTAGGATTTCGACAAGGGCTACAGAAGGCTAAGAGCTGGCATTTGGGAAGCAAATGTCCCCATCTAGTGACAGATGAGCACTAGCCCTTTCTAGCCCAGCTGGGGTACCCTGAGAAGAGTTCCGGTTAATCTGGGGCTGCTGTCCCCATAGCCCTCCCACTCCATTCCCCTGCAAATAGATTTGCATTCACACACTGCCATCTACTTCTTAGGCAAAAAGGGAACAATCTCCTGAGAAGTATTAAGATCAATTCTTACCCCTGCAGTGACCTGAAATCTTACAGAAAACATAGCTGCATTCAGGGGCTCCAACAAGCACTGGCCTCCAGTTCAAAGTACCTCTGCCTTTAGTTCTGCTCCTTCCAGACACGGGGCTTCCCAGAGCTCCCAACAGGCACCACCCAGCTTCTCCTCCCAACCCTTTAGCCCCAGCTTCCCAAACAAATCCTGACCACCAAACACCTTCAGTGGGGTTGGGGTTGGGCTTGCGGGGCCTAGCTAGGCCAGCTACACGTGATAGCAGAGATGTAGCTCAGACCAGCATTCTCCTTCCTTGCAATGGCCACTATTTTGCCAGCGCGCTGCCCATGCAGGGGCACTGTAACACTTGAGACTCTATCTGGCCATGGGAGACTTGTGCCCTGAGAGCGTGGAGCCAGCAGGGTAGAAAGAACAGCATTCTGGAGTCAGACCTCTTTGAAGTGGGTCCCTCTTGCTATCTTCTAATTGGGTGCCCCAAACACATGGCCATCTCTTTGGGCCAGCTTCCTCTTGGGTGTCATGGGATGTCACCGCAGGTAGGGTGAGGACTCAATGAGGTAACACAGAGCTCTCACCCGGGTCTCCCCCAGTATGTCCCTGCCCTCTGTGCAAGTCAGCTTCTGCTTAATCATTCATTCAGTTTTATCGAATTGCCTGCTTTTCCCTCTAGAGGCCTCCAGGCAGAAAAACAGGGTTAAAGACCTACCGCTTCAGAGCTCTGTTTTCGACTGTCTAGTGCAGAGGCCAGTCCTCCAACAGTCTGGGGATCCTCGTAGGTCACCCTGGAGATGAAGCAGCACATGCAGAGTCAGCTCCCATGGTCAGGGCAGCGCACTGACCTGTAATCACTTTCTCTCCATGGCACCTTCCTCGCATGGACTTGGAAAAACTTTTCCCACAGCCTTGGCATTGGGGCAGAAGCTAAGGACTCCTGTGGCCCATCTGATGGCAGCTGAAGTTAAGAGGCTTGGGTTCCAGAACTGACTCGATCACGTTTCCTGTGAGGTCTGGGACACTATGCCCCTCAATGCCCCTCCCTGAAGTAGCAACACTGGGTATCTCTAGAGCTCAGAGCGACAGATACACCATTATGGCTCAGGGTGTGCAGACAGCTGGGTGTGGACCACGTAAAGTCCAAGGACCTGCATTCATGACGCAGAGTGGTGGGGGGGGGGGACCAAAAGAAACAAATTTAAAAAATGCTTCTTCCTTCCTTCCCTCCCTTCCAACCTCCCTCCACTACTCTCTTAAAAAAAAACTCTAGTGAGAGGATGTCAGAAGTGTCCTGAAGCTGCCAGAGGGAGGGACTAGATAAAGGCAAAGTCATATTAATTCTTCTTATTTTAAAAGCAGCAGCCTTGGTGGCATTTGGAAGGCAGTCTCATGGCCTAGGGTTGGGCTCTGTCGCTGATAATAGGTTGTCTTCCTTTGGTCCCAACCTCTTGCTCAGTATTTATTTTAAAGGCAACTTTTGCTGCTAAAGGGGTCTTGGGCTTCTTGCCAGCCTGTTGAGTCCTGAGCCTGGGAGTCAGAAAGCTGGATGCATCAATGCTGGCTTCCTGGGAAAAGTTGGGGAAACAGCCCTTGCCTGCCTGAAGGCTGAACAGAGGGCACAACAAACATTCTGGTGACTCCCTGCGAGGTTGCTTCTATTGGAATCAACAACTCCAGTTCCATATGGCTCATCCTGGCCAGAGCTGCTGTCAGGGTGCCTCTGACTGTACCCCTCAGCAGGAGAATCAGTTTCTGGGAACCCATTTCAGTCCTTGCCTGGCTATCCCCTCCAGCTCCCAGCAACTCCCACAGCAGCAGTTGCAAGGGGAGCAAAGAGAAAGCAGTGCGTTCTCTCATGGCTGACAAGGAAATGGGAGATACTGAGCTATGATCAAGCCCAAGGTGATATAAGGTGGGGGTGGGGGGGCACTCATTCAACATCTGTGCCTACTGCCAAGTCCTCACAGCCATATTTAAAAGTTCCTGGCAGCCCTGGACTGGCCAATAAAGGCCTCTTGGTGTTGGCTTATGACCAGGCCTGGATCAATCCCCCCTCAAGTATCTTCTGAGAGCCATGGCAAGGGTCCCCCACATACGTCTTACGCTGCTCAGCCAAGGAGTTTCCTCTTGTCTGGGCAAACATGTCAAAGCCATCACGGGGATTACACTGCTGGAGTGAACTGAGGGTGCCACTGACACTGTCTGTCCCCAGGTCTGTGGCAACAAAACAAATAAGGAGAGGATGAGAACAAAATATGGATCGTGGACTTAATGGAGGGTCCCAAAGTTAGGATGCCAGCTGTGCTGGTTAAAGTTCTGTAGGCGTGCGGAGGACCAGGGAGGGACACAGAGCTCTCCATTACACTCTTAGCCTACCACATGTGGGAAGAGCTCTGGGGCCAAGGTTGGGCAGAGAAGAGTCTCTGACACCCAAGTTGTTCAAAGTGGGGCAAAAGTCATTATGAATGAAAGGGAGACTGCTGGCAGTGAGAAGGAGGGACGGGGACCAGTGTCCTGCAGATTCTCACATGGTCTATCATTCACTCAATCGCAGTATCTATGGAGCAGGCACCTTCCCTGTTCAGAGCTAGATCCTGAGTGGATCCATTTGAATCTGACCTGATCCTTGTTTTCCAAGAGTGCAAAGGAAGGAGAGACAGACAACGGCAGTACTGAACCTGAGATACCAGGAGAGGTCCGAAACTGACACAAGAGTGAGTGAGTCTAAGGGTCCTGTGGGGCTATGTTGCCGGGAGAAGGGGTAAAATGCAGGAACAAAGGCAAGAGGCCTGTAAACCTGTGTGTGAAGTGAGCTCATGAGAGCAAATAATGGAGAAGGCAGGAAAGGCAGGTGGGAAGTAGCTGACCAAGAACCTCAAATGCCAGGTAAAGGAGTTGATGGGAAAAAAACACTAGACCTTTTTTTAAAGACAGGAGGTAGCAGAATTCAGTTGAATTCTAGATATTAAATCAGGTGGCCATAAGCTGAATGGACTGAAAGCAAAGAAATCTGTAGCGAAAGAGAGACAATGGCTATAGATGTGTGAGACCTCGATAAGCGAGAATATAGCAACTATCAGGTCACTAAATAAAAACTCAAATCAATTCAAAGGAAATGAAGGTATAAAGATAAACAGTAAGGGGGAAAAGAAAGCAAAGCAGAATAGAAAAGCGCATTTTGAGAGGGCTTACTATTTCAGTACTATAGCTTGTTATAAAGGGGTACCACCAGTGTATTTGTAACATCTAAAGTCATAGTCTTTTAAGCTGAACGAAATGTGGAAAAGTGGTGAGTTCTTGTACTTTGCTTTAGGTTTCAGACAATGGAGCGCATTAGGTTGATTCAAGGAGAGCAAGTATGTCAATGCCACAACTCCATTTCTAAGCCTGTGGCAGACATCATCAGTCAATCACAGCCTCCTGCTCCAACCCCTGATGTGGCCCCAGCAGCCTTCTTAGACCTATGTTTCAAGCAACCAGTAACCTGCTATTCTTGGCCTAGTTGATAATGAAACAGAAATCACTTCGGCCACAGGGAACATCTCAGATAAAACATAGCAGCTCCTGGGAACTTCCCGCGTCCCTGCTTTCTACTACTTCAAAGTTTCTGAAACTTTAAGTTTAGACGTTAGGAACCGAAGATGGTACAATTGGCCAAGACTTAGGAATACATTTTCCTCTGCATTTCCCCAGAGGCTTCCAATAAAGAGAGAGAAAGGATTCCTCAGCCCAGACTCCTAACCAGAAAGTGGCCCGCAAGAAGAGTCCTTTACACACCAGTGAGACACTCACCTAAGCCTGCGAGCTGGGAGGAGAGGGAAGATGGGGGAGCCGTGTTCCCCACCATTGGGCTCACCACGGCTGGAGATCCTGGCCCCAGGTCTATTAAGTTGTCCTCGGTCACTTCGTTCAGTACCTGTCAGAGCACGGGACAGTCGTGAGCACCGGAGTCCCCATGTAAAGATGAGAGCCAACAGGTATCATGGAGGGCGTCAGAAGAAAAGCACAACCACTGCATAATACAGGAACAAGGCGGGTTTCTCTCCCTGACTTCAGGGGTCCCAACTGTTAGTGAACCCCTACCCATTGGTCTTCTCCCTTCCCTCCTCCATTGGCCTTGTCCCTGTTCCACCAGGGATGTGCCTACAAGCCCGTCCTTAGTGTCCCATCAACCAGTTTGCTGTTGAATTACCCCAATATGTAAGCCCTCATGAGAAAAACTGGGAGGGTTCTAAAGGAATACTTACTCCATTACTGGCATTTTGAACCGATCGACCGGACCTGTATCGTTCGAACCTAATGGGAAGGGAAAACAGAGTCAGGAGAGAGGATTCTCATGACATGGCACCACCATGCTCACTGGTCCTTTGAGAGCTCCTGGGATTGAGAGCCCTGGGTGGGGGTGGAGGTGGGGCAGCAGAGACTGCGGTTCTGGGAAAGGAGACGAACCAGGCCCTTTTGGGGACTAATGGCCAGCAGATACACACATACAACTTTACCACACTTTCCTCTATGTGGGGCTCTCTCAGAGATGGTTTCACCGCCCCCCCAGGGAGGAAAGTATTGGTTGACTCATCGGGGGGTCATTATAAGCACCCCAAGCTGTTCCCTCACACAGTTGGGCCCAGAGTGCTCCTCTTGTCCCTAGAGGAAGTGGAGTCCACCCGTGTATTGTGGGCATCTCAGATGTCTATCTGCAGAGCCAGGTCAGAGCTGCAGCTTCCTCCCTCGTCACAGAGCTGTGCTGGGGAGGAATGAGTTGATTTGCTAACATGCCCCTGGCTCCACTTGCTGGATAAAAGGGGGTGTGAGGTGCACCCTGTAGACAGCAGCCCCTGACCTGATGCAAAGGTCTCTAGTAATTGCTGGAAGGTTAGGCCTGCCAGTCAGTTCCTCTCTTGGTCAGTTGGGTGCAGACTGGCCAAGGATGGGACTTGGAGTGAAGCAACTGCAGACTCTTTTCACCCAGACTCAAGTCGTACTCATAGCAGGTGGGGGAAGAGCAATGTGAGGTGGTGGCGGGGGTGGGGTGCGGGAGCTGCTGTGGTATTTAAAAACTCTAAAACCCATGGGCAGAGTGGTAGCTAAGAGCCTGGAGAAAGCAGGCTTTACTGAGATAGGCTGTTCCACACCTGTCTCCCCACTGTTGGGGTAGTGCCAGGTGAGAAGGGGCCCCCAGGAAGGACCATCTGGTGAGGAGATGTATGTGGGCTGTGGTTTTAAGAAAGACTCATGTGGGTCTTGTGGTCTCTAAGAATAGGAATATTGATTGTCTGAAGAGTTCCTAATCCTGGAACACCTTTCCCATGCCCTCTTAGAGGGATGATACTCTTATCGAAGACAAGCCAACGAGAATCGCACCTCAGGGCGGCTGGTCCAGGCTTGGCCTCTGACTTTGTTGTAACACAGGGTCTGGCAGATTCTGGCGAAAATGCCCAGTGATCTGTCTTCCTATTCTAGAAGGCGTTTTGACAGGTTTAAGAGGCTAAAATAAAATCTAAGCTCATATAAAGTGGAAAAACTGGAATTGCATGGCAAGATCAAGGGGTCTGGGGCTGCAAGCTGAGGCCTCTCAGGTCTGCTCCTGTTCTCTAACTAACACACAGGGGGAGGGTGCCACTGGGGCCCCCACACTCTTACTACAATGATCTCTTCATCTGTCAGAGGGACACAGGATCACTCATCCCGACTACCACTGCTGAAGCTGAGGCAAAGCCCATGTTGTGACAACCGTGGCTGAGTCCTCTCTAAGACCCCAGGTGCTTGACAAGGTGCCTTCTGGAGCAACACTGGTGTGATTCAGGGAAGCCCAGGCGCGCCCATCAGAGAGATGCAGGCGAGCCTGGCTTGCCATCATACCTCCTCCCGAGAACTGTGTCAGAATAAGACATTTTTCACTTTTTCCTGAGGGAAGGCTTTAGAAAGAAAAAAGAATTTGCAAGTTTGTTACCAAAAATGACTTGGCTGCAGAAAGAACTGAAATGAGAGAGAGAGAGAGAGAGAGAGAGAGAGAGAGAGAGAGAGAGAGAGAGAGAGAGAGAGAGAGAGAGAGAGAGAGAGAGAGAGAGAGAGAGAGAGAGAGAGAGAGAGAGAGAGAGAGAGAGAGAGTGTGTGTGTGTGTGTGTGTGTGTGTGTGTGTGTGTGTGTCCCTGAGAAGCAACAAGCCCGTATTAGACCCTGCCTGCTTCTCCCGAACACTCTAGACACACTGACATTTGCAGAGAGAGAGAAAAAATCTTTTTTTTTAAAGATGTTGAAGAGGAAATCTTTTTTCCTTAGTAGAGATTCTCCCCGCTTTAATCCTTTTCAAATCCAAAGGCTCATCAAAGGAGCAGGTGTAAGAGCTCGAGGGCCCCGCTTGCTTCCCACTCCTCCCGCTCCTCCCGCTCCTCCCGCTCCTCCCGCTCCTCCCGCTCCTCCCGCTCCTCCCGCTCCTCCCGCTCCTCCCGCTCCGGTGGCTGGGGTAGTAGGGAGGTGCTGAGGCTTACAAAGGACAGAGCCTAATTCTGCAGTCAACTTCCTGCTGCTCAGTTCCCCAGAGAACAAGAAGCATTTCCCCTTGTCATCTGGGAACAAATTAGCATCTCTGATGAGTGTTTTCCCACTCTAATATCGCTCTCTCTCTCCCCTTTGTGTATGGAAGAAATCCCTCTGTTATGGCAACAGTCTTTTCAAGGGGAGAAAAAGAGAAGGCCGCTTCCCACCTCTCGTATCGGAGGAAGGCGTTGTTGAGGTCGTCATTGGCGTGCAGCAGCTCCTCCGTGACCTCCTCGTTGGACACGCGGGAGATGAGCTCCACGATGCGCTGCTGCATGGCCCGGCAGGTCCTGTGCAGCTCCTGGGGGAACGCGCACTCTGACTAGCCTGCTGGCTATGCTTTTTGTCACATTCTATTTCCTTTGGGAAAATGTGTACCGACTTTTAGAAGTCACAGGAGTACCTGCGTGTCCATAAAGGCAGCTGTGTGCAGGATGCCAAGCAGCAGGCCCTGCCCTCCTGCCTAGTCCCCTACCCCACGGCCAGACAGCCAGCCATGCCTATGTACCTACAGACTGTTGGATGGCATCGTGTACATGTTTGCACATGTTTTTAAAGTTTAAGAATATGATTCTTTGCAGCTTGCTTTTCTCTCTTCAACAGAATATTCCAGACACTTCCTATCACTGCATATGGCCTGCCTCATCCCTGTGTGTGTGCATCATAATGTCGCTCACCATTCTACTCTTGGCCATTGAGGTCGGGGTCTCTTTTTTTGGTCAACCCAAAAAAGCAACAGTGAACACACATGCATATGCATACATATGTACACATGCACACATGTATTATGCATGCATGCATGCATGCATGCTTTTGAGTTTGTGCCAGTAATTGCATAGGATGAATTTCTACAAGTACAATTTCTGGGTAAAATAGGATGCTCATTTTGAATGCTGATTGCTGATAGTACAAGGCCACCCAAAAAAGATAGTATCAGTTATTCATCCTCCCAGCAACAGCATGAGTGTATTTTACGACAGCATTAGGTACATTTCAGCGACCTGCCTGTCATCTTGTTGAGCTCTCAGAAACTCAGCAAGCTCCCATATCTGGCTGGCCAAAGAGGACTCTTACAACTCCCCAATCACCTTGGCAGCCCTCTCCACCCTTGGAAGCAATGTCCCCATGAAGACCAGCTCTTATCACTTTCCAGCTCTCCCTGCTCTGAACCACAGCCTGTCTGATGCTCTTGTAGAAATGTGTTAATGGAGCTCCCAGTACCTGCTGGGCTCCTTGCCATCCTATGTGCCAGACTGAGGACCCTACAGATGAGGGAACTAACTGCCTGGCTGGCCCCACAGCATCCCCAACTATGGGAATTGCCTGTGGGAAAAGTTCCCAGGCCCAAGGGGCCACACAGGGCTGAAGCAGAGGGGAGACACTGTTCCTACTGGCCTGGACACTGGAGGGAGCTGATGACCCCGCAAGTGAAGGGGATGAGGTTATATGAAGAGCAGTTCCTCTGTCTCACAGCTCTGCCTCAAATTACCTCTTTTGAACATGCTTCCGATAGAAGTACTGGCTCTCTTTACGGTGGACACGCACTCTGCATCTTGTCTCAGAATCTGGCTAGCTTGGTGGGAAGGGCTTTGCCTCAAGGAGCCATCACTTATCCCCCAAGGATGCCCTCAAGTGCTGTGCTGAGCCACACAGCAGGAAACAGCCTGATAATCATCTTCTGAGTTGGACTGCCACGGTGGAAAGACTCACAAAGCAGGGAACTGAGGCTCCCCTGGGTCCCTCGGTGGCTTGCATTACAGGGCTCTCCACACAGGGTCATTACGATTGCATTTTGAGAGCAGAGATGGCATCTCTTGTCTCTGTTTCCCCCATCCCCACCACTAACACGCAGGGGCCACTCCTATGTACTTTTGAATCATTAATGAAGGTAAGCTGAATTCCACCTATTCACCCTCAGCCTAAGGTATCCACGTAGTGTGCCCTCATACATACAGATGCATTCCGGTATGTACACGCCCTTCCTCCAATGCTGAAGGGCGATGAGCACCCAGACTTGATCCTGCAGTGAGGAAGAGACCTCAACAGACCTGCTCAGACACCAGGCCTGGACACTGTCTCTGCTCTCACCCCACCCACAGCTTCTAGCCTGCAGGGGCTCCTTTCTTAAAAGCAGGGCAGCTAAGGGAAGGAGCCCAGCCCATACAGAATCACCCTAATACAGTTGTATTTTCAAGATAGAAGGTTCAGGCAGCTGGTCACAAAATAGCCTGGTGTTCATCTTCAGAAAAAAAGTTTCACTTGGAGATTCTCCAGCTTGCTGGGCCCCGGCTCTCTGGTTATGGAAATGTTAGCCTTTGTCCTGATTCTGCCCTGATGCTAGCCCTTGTTCCATCCCTCCTGGTCAATGGGAGCAGCGAGCCCAGTGTGCAGACCTCATTTTTTCTGTGAACAGATAGCCAGTCTTAAGATGTCCTATGATTAGGTTATGAAGAAGGCAGGATCATCCCTGGAAGTAGGGGGCTTCTCAGAAATCACCAGGTGTTCAAAGGCCCTCTCTCCCTATCTCTGCCTCTGGTGCTTCAGGGCCAGCAGCACCCAGGTACCAGCCCAGGTCATATCAGCCCAGTCAGGTGGCAACATTCCCACCACTAGGCAGAGAGGTGAAGGAGTGGTGGGATCAGAACCAGGCGGGACCTGGACAGGGAAGAATGGGGACCCTGAGTCTAAAGTGATCAGCACTCCTGGTCCCCCCGAACCACTAGCTCCTCCTTGTCACCATCCACCCTCAGTTATCCACATAAGCTTGGTCTTCCTCCCAGCACTCTTCACTAAGAAAAGGGAGAATTACTGTTACGATAGAATCTAAGGTTCCCTCTCTAGGATTCAGCCCAGGCCCCACTGATCTAGCAGTTAGTATTTATAAACGGACAGACAGTGTTAGAATTAATAACGAGAAGTGAATTCCAAAAATTAATTGCAGGTGCACCCTGGTGGCTCAAAGGTTAAGTCTGCTGCCTGAGGCTGGTACAGCCACATACATCCCAAGGATACCAGTTCATGACCTGGAGCCAGGGGGGAACAACCAAGATGAATTAAATAAAATAAATAAATGCTTCTTCTTCCTCTCTCTTCCTGCCTATCTGCCTACTTGCCTTCATTTCTGCCTTCATCGTTCCTCAAAAAAAAAAAGAATTTCACTAACAGCCAGTAAAGAGGGAAACACCACGAAACACCCATTGTTAATGACTCCTGTCCCCAGGTCTTCCAGGGGAGGGGCACCCGACAACCAGCCTGGGCCTCAGAGCCTAGCTGGGTCTCAGTTAGCAATGGATTGCTACACAATAGCTGCCGTGGGGCCATGGACACTCAAAGGTCAAGTCCAGTCACCACAGGAACAATCACAGCACACAGGAAAGCCAACAGCGTAGTGGAAACCCTAAACACATAAATAAAGGATGTTCATGAGTGATGGGAAAAGGAAGCCAGGCCCTCAGCATAATAAAAAATCAACACAAATAAAAACGCCCAAACTTATGAAAGAAGCAATCACATTAGATCATGCACGGGATGGAGTCCAACAGTCAGGACCGAAGTGAACAATGGAAGCAATCACAGCATTAATGATGCGTCGTTAGAGCATTCATTTCAGGCGAAAAGCAGGCATAGATTTAGGTTAATTTAAAAAGACCAGTACCTCCCAACCCTGCTACCCAAAAGTAAAAATAAAACATCTGGTCAACACTTGGGCAGCAGATCTTGCCCAGTGCCGCTTTGGAAGAAATGCTGGAGGAGGCCTGGCCAGAGAGCGTGGGACAGAAGAGAGGGAAAGCTGGAGCCAGCGGGCAGGAGGCCAGTGGGGGACAGAGAAAAGTACTGCAGTATCTGCCTATCTACTGTCTGCCACAGACACTTCGTGAGCCACTGCGCATGTCACTTCCCTTCCCTGGGTGTGTACGTGCCTGGTACCCTGGAGACACACATTCCAGGTGTCTGCAAGAAATCTCTAATGAGGAAAAGGCTCTCGAGTCCCAGGATGGGCCTACTTCTCTGGCAAAGGCTGCCCCACCAGCAGCCCAGGACAGTGAAGCCCTAGAGCCCTAGGCTGGGGAGAGGAAAGGGAAGATGCTAGTCACTTCCCATCCAAATAGCGGGTCAATTACACACGCAGGGCCTATATGTCATGGCAGAGTGGCCACATGTCATGGGGAACAGGTCCAAGGCCACCCATTCAGAAACTTCACCTTCTAGAGTCTATGAAGCTACTTTTTATAGTAGCAGATGGTCTCAGACACGGGCCCCCTGACACCGGAGCCCATGTGAGGTTTTACCTCTGCCCATAGGTCTGCCTCTTTCCTCCTTTCCATCAAATTCCTACTGGTCCTTCAGGCCTCAAGATGTTTCCCCATTCAACACTTTATCATGAACATTTCCAAACAGAGCAAAGCTGAGGGAATTTTAGAGCGAACACCACATACTCAGCATCTAGATTCTACCATTAATATCCACAGTACCAGCTTTCCCATATTTCTACCCAGGTATCCATCTCCCTACTACCCAGTGTGTTTTCTGGTGACACACCACTAGCCTGTTTCCCCGGGCATCCCACAGCACTTTGGGCACGCCCCTCCTCGGGCTGCTGCCATGTCATCAGACACCAACTTGGATTTACCTCTGAGAAGAACAGTCCCCACCCTCAGCCCCATTCCAAAAGGGAAAGCCCTGGGACAAAGCTGACCTCAAGATGGGCCACTGAAGTCACTGGAGAAGCCAACCAGACCACTCGAGAGGCTGCAGGGAATGCCTCAGAAACATGTGCCCAAATGACCAAAGCACAGGAACCACCAGATGAAAGAGGGCAGGGCTGGATTCCGTCTCCCCACAGAGGCTCCCCTGCCACAGCCCCGCAGCATGCTGGGGACCAAGTATCAGTTATCGAGCAGCAGTGATAGGGTCGGTTCTCCAGGCCTCTAGCACTCTCTTGACCAGTCTCTTCCCACCGGAGTAAAACAAGAAGTGGTAAGCTCTGTAGACGGCCACTGAGGTGTCTCCACAGGACCCCACCCAATGGAGGCCAGGGCAGCTCCTTTTTTATTTCCTCTCTCTCAAAACATTTATTAGTGTGTCATTAGTTTATGACACCATATAAGTTTCAAGAGAATAGTCACGCCCTCATCGATGTGCTTATTACACTGCATCTACCACAGTTCTAATGTGTTCACCACTATTAATCTGACCTGTAGTTCCCTCCCATACCCCTCTGGAACCGATCTTGATTTCAGAGTCGAAGAGTATTTTTGTTGTATTCTGTTAGTTCGTTTGCTTGGTTTCTTTACATTTCACTTATGAGTAAAATAATTCAGTATTTTTCTTTCTCTTTCAGGCTTATTTCAATTAGCATCACCTCAAGTTCCATCCAAGTTGTCACAAAAGGCAAGACTTCACCTTCTTTATAGCTGAGTAATATTCCAACTAGTATATATACCACATCTTTTTTATCTAGCCATCCATCAGCAGGCATTCCAATCCAAAGAATATTAAAATGCTAATCTGAAAAGATATTGCACCCCTAGGCATTTATCTCTCTTAAACACTATGGTTTCTCTGTAGAATTTTACTTGTGGAGGAAAGTGCCTCCTTTCTCCTTTTCCATCAAATTCCTACTTGTCCTTCAAGGCCTCAAGATGTTTCCTCATGCAAAAACGTTTGGAAAGTGTTAGATGATTTCTGAGACTTCTGCTAGCTCTAACATTATGACCTCGACTTATAGGAAGAGTGAGACCCAAGAGTGAGACCCAGAGATGTCATGGACTATAAAGACCAGAAACCTTTGCTTTGGCTTTGCCTTTGCCACCTCTCTCCCACTCCTTCAATGAGGGTGGTGTGAGACAACCCCAACCCTAAAGGCAGAGCCGCAAAGCTCTGGCTCTGGACAGACAGGGCTTTACAGCTAGGTTCAGACACTCCCAGCAGGGGTTTCTGAGTCAGAGAACTCAAGGGGTCTCTGCAGAGGGGTACTTTGACTGTCTCATTGCTTCAACCTTTCAAGTTACTATCCTCAAAAAAGCTAAATAGGAAGAAAAAAAGATTGAAAGGAAGAGGAAGGCCAGAAGTTTGAAGATTCTGCTACCACAAATGCCAGCCAGCACCCACACAGCCTCCACGGACTTATCCACATGCAGAGCCATGATAGGCCTGGCTGGGAACCTTCCTTCACCTCCCTCCACCTCTGAACCACCCAGACAGAGTGACTCCCTCTGCCCTAACACACCTAGGGCCAACAGCTTGCCCTAAGGTCCTTCCCACATGGTAACAGCTGGGTCAAGAATTTCCTAAACATCGAAGATTTTGGCTTTGGCCCCCTCCTATGTCTGATTCTCAACAGAGGGGAGAACAGCTGGTCACTCTTCTTTGTGTAAAAGCTCTCCATCTATCAGAACATCTTATTAAAATATCTCTCTTTTCTAATTAATCCCAATGCCTTTATATTTTCTTCGAGGGACATTCTCATCCCCACCTCACAAAACAATCTTTTTATTATCTTTATGGATTTCCTCTGAAACCTCTCCAAGTTCTAAGGAGCACAGAGCAAGGTCCCGAAGATCTGCTTTCCATAGCTGCAAAAGACCAGGGAGGGAGGAGAAAGTCTGTGTGAAGAGAAAGGGGGAATAATGAAGTGAAATATGCAGGATAAACTAGATTTCTCTAGAGAAAATGGTCCTGGACCATCGTGACTTTTGTTAAATGAGATGCGAGAAGCAGGAGAGGACAGGCCATCTGCTACTTGAACAAACGTGGAGGACGGCTGCTTTTATTATCTGATGGCAGCCGTGTAGGAATGCCCGTTTTGGCATTTTTTGATTCATTAAAAGTCATTATTAATTGAAGACAATGCTTGAGAAGCTAATTTGGGAAAGACAGAGGGTACCAGATGACAGTCCCAGAACCTCTGAAGTTTCTACAAAGCTGAACTCGTGGGACTCGTTGGCCGTGCACTTTCAGCCGACAGAGATGTGGAGTCTCAAGTTTCAAGTTTGAACCGAAGAGCCCATGTGCAGGATGGAAGGAGATTGAGGGTTTCCAAGGAGTGGGTGACTTGTTGACCATCACTCCGGTTGTCAGTCGTAGGCCCTGACGAGATCTAGTGATTCCCAAACGTTGCTAGTCCTGCCCTGCGATGCTGCTTTGGAAGGACTGAGCACGCTGTGCACGTGGAAATGGAAGTGCTTCCGTGTGCTGGCTTGGGTACTGCCATTGAGGATGTTAAGATAAAAGGCAGCCACCAGGCCAGCAGCTGGAGAGAGACCCTATACACAGGGGTGGAGGTGGACTAGTTGCCGAAAAGGTCTCTCTCAACTCAGAGAGTGAAGGGAGCTGAGAGGAGCTGCTGTTCCCTCTGGACCTCCCATCTCACTTTCAGGGCCACGGCTATACCTGAAAGTGCCTTGAGATGTACAGGAAGCAATCAGGACCAAGTGGCCCCTAATTATGGGCGGCCCCACCGGTGCCATACATCGGGGCCGACACCTCCAATTTCCTCCACCTCCTACCCAACTGACACTCCAGATAGGAGCCTCTTCTATTGATGTGAACATTTGGGTTGGTGACATGCGTGTGTATTGCCCTGGCTCAGGCAAGCACTGTGAGCACTGGACAGCTTCTCCCTTGAGCACTGGCTGCCCTCCAGCTCAGTGGGGGAGGGGGGTTCCTCAGGGCACATCTGACCCTCACTTTCTGAGCAGACTGCGACATTTTCCCTGGTGGAAGGCTTGCCATTTGGTGTGACCCTGCCCGGCTGGATTCCAACTGCCAGGAGAAGAGGTGGGAAGATGTCAGGAATGACAGAGTGAGGCCAGCAGCTAGGAGAGCCTTGTCTGTTCACACAGAGCTGCCGACTCCCGGATCTCCCGAGCTGAAAGGACAGCCTCCCACTGGCACTGGAGCCGCTCTTTCTGTTTGATTTGTAAGATAGCAGTCAGAGCTGGTAGGCTCAGAGCTGGAACCAAACAGAGGGAAGGAAAACGTCATGGGAAGCAACCTATTTTTGAAAACTGTGAGCTGACGCCAGGAGATTAGGTTCTGTTTGTCTTGGCTGATGGGCTTGTTTAAAACACACACAGACACACGCGCGCACACACACACGCACACACAGGGTATTCTTGCTGTCTGGGTCTGCTCTGGCTGTCTGGAAGCATGCTGGCTTTGTTCAGCCCACCCCCTGCTGCCAGGAGCTGGGCTTTGTCCACTGTAACATCCCGTCAGCAGGAATTCTGATGCTGACACAGCACGAAGCTACCAGGAGGCCCTCAGTTTCTGGACTGATCTCAGATTCCTGTGTGTCGGGTAATGCCTGGAACAACCTCCGAAAGGC
Source organism: Solenodon paradoxus (assembly GCA_004363575.1). Classification (NCBI taxonomy): domain Eukaryota; kingdom Metazoa; phylum Chordata; class Mammalia; order Eulipotyphla; family Solenodontidae; genus Solenodon; species Solenodon paradoxus. Next base: position 25,627 of record RJWH01000169.1, read on the forward strand.
TGGGGAGCAAGGCCGATGACGCATTCATGGGTGCTGGGTTCCGTGGAGTACGGCACGTGGACAGCGGGCCCAGCAGAATGGAGGCGAGCCCAGTCCGCTGCAGGTGTCAAAAGTGAGGGCTAGGAATTGGGGGACGTGAGGAAGCGTTCGCGGTTCCTGGCTCGGGCTGGCCAAGGGTACTCATCTTGGCTTCAAGAGTAGCCTGATGTCATGGTTTCCTGTCTGTCTCCTGCACGAGGCTGTGAGCGCCTGAGAGCAGGGACTTGTCTCCTGCATCTCTGTGCTCTGCTCTGTGTTAGGTCAAGAGCAGGTCTCCACCCACCGTCACGTCCAGGAGCTGTTGAATTTGGAGAAGGCGGGGGAACTACAAGAAGCAATGGGACCGGTCTCAGACACTCCAGCTGTGTGCACTCCTGAAGTACAAGACCGTTCCAGCCAAGCCTTCGTGGACTCTGCAGCGTGTGCCAACAGCAGGGTGGGAGACCAAGACTGACAACGCTGAGTGCCAGACAAAAATAGCAGCAGAGGCACATCGTGAGGCACTCATGTCAGGTTGCCAAGGCCGTCTGGCTCCTGACCTGTTTATTCAAGCATCTCGCCTCCTGCCAGAAAGAACCCATGCCTGCAATTTCCAGCATCCTTTCTCCACCCCTCCAGAAGGACACTGCTTCTAAGGGCAGTGCCATTGACACTTCTACAAAGGAGAGTCAACAGAGACACTTCTGCAAAGGAGGTTGATGTGGCAGAGCTCGGGCTAGCTCTGGACCTGCATGGCTGGGACACAGGCCTATGGCAGGATCTCTGACTCCAGTCTGAAGGTGGCCCTGCAGTGAGATTCTTTTCTGTTCCCAGACCCCTTTCTGTCATGTTCCTGAATCTGCAGGATGTGTAGAGGCAGAGGAGGCCAATTAGCAACAGATCCTCGGACACCATAATGTGAGCAACCCCCAGTCCAGGGAGTGTCAGCATTTGAGAGGGAGCTTCAAGCTTTATTGCAGTCTCAGGGATAAAGTGTGGCCAGAAGGGCTTCTCCTTGCCAAAAAGACTGAACAGGTCATTGCAAATGTTTATGACGCAATGTTGAAGAGCAAAGCAACATACAAAATCATACAAATAATGTGGTCTCAACTACATGTGGAATAAACAAAAAAAGTCAGAAAGAAAATATATCAAAACATCAACAGTAAGTGCTGGGATTAGAGAAAATGATTATTTCCTTCTCTGTATTCCCTTTTTCTTGTAATGGCCATGTATTTTGTAACTGGAAGTTCATAATTAGGGGAAAAAATGTTATTAAGGAAAATAATAGAGCCTGGTACCAGCCTCTGAGCATCTCCAGGAAAGCACGAGACTGAGTGAGAGACAACACAGACTCGGTCCCTTCTCACGACAGTCCCCGAGCTCTGTCCCTCATTGCTGGATCCCCAGGCCTAGAACTTCTAGAAGATAAAGTCCCTCTCACCTGCAACAACTCCAGATCAGACGAGTCCTCCTGCCCAGGTACCATTTCTGTTAACATCTCGGACATGACTTTCGTGTTTCCTCGAACAACGTCCAGCTCACTCCGCAGTCTGGCAATCTGCCGGGGTCAGAGGATGGAGGAGAGTAGGAAGGAGAGGTCAGTCAATCCACACCTGGCTACCACAGGCCCATGTGCTATACTATCTAGGCCCTACAGCTTAATGTGTGCAGTCTCATTCTGGTGAGTACGTGATGGCGATGGCAGCTCTGAAAGGCATGAACGGGGGAGCTACCCTAGGGGGCCTTGGTGACCAAATTTGTCAGTGAGGACTCTGCCCATGACACTAAGGCGGCGCTGTATGATGTGAGCGCTGGGTCTGGTGTGGACAGGGCTGGTTTGCAGCCTCGGCTCTCCCACTCCTGGGTAGGAGGGAATTAACTTCTCAGGCTGAGTCTGCTCTTTGAAGTGAAGTGGTAGAGTGTGTGATCCCTAAGGTCCCTTCAGAGCTGGGGTCCTCATTGAAGGACCTCATAGTTATTATAGACTCTGGCCTCTAGGAGATTAGAACCTAAACACTATGGTCCTCTGAGAGCTGCACTTTTCTGGTGTAGCAAGAATGAGAGAGAGGGATTGAGAAAAGACCTCAGGGAAGACCTAGCTCTCTACCAAGGGATAAAAGAAGCCCTTGAAAACTACCCAACCTGCCTATCCAACAGAGCTCCCCAGGCCTGGAGCTGGGCCAAAGCCTGGGCCATCTCTCCTGCAGCGGAAACAATGTCTACTTCCCCTCAGTCTCCAACTCTACACCTGGACTGACTCCTTCATGCTCTCAACCCTCTTGCGGCATCTGTGGGGGCCACAACGACTTTCCTTGCCCACAGAGAGACATTCATTATAAAGAAATCTGCATAGAAATGCCTACCAGATCCACACAAAAAACTGTACTCAGAGACAGGAGGCCAGTATATGCTGGACAGAAGCCAAGAACTGCAGAGACACAGGCAAGTGTGCTAGCAGGCCGCCAAGAGCATGGGGCCTCCACAGCAGTGCCGCTGTCCAGGGCTGGATCATCTCTGAGCCTCAGCTTCCTCACCTCTGAAAAGGTGATAATAATACCCACACTGCACAGGGCTGCTGTGAATACCTGATATGAAAATGCCTGTACAGTGCCGGCATACTCATAGACCCAGTGCCAATTAGGTCTCTTTCCTGCTAGAATGCCTAGGGGGCTGGATTTTGTTATCGCTCTAACTGCATTTTGACCCAGCTCAAATAGCACCTTCTCTCCTCAATGACACCTTTTCTGACTTTCCCCTGCCCTTCCCTGAGGTGGATTATCAGCACTCCATTCTGCAGGCCCTTCCTGTCCTGTGCAGATCCTGGGGGCAGGCAGAGACTCTGCTGGGTTGTGTTCTGCTTGCATTCTGCACCCGAGGAACAGGGACAAGAGGCCTCAGTAACTGTTTTCTGGATGGACAGATGGATGAATGATAGAACAGGACAACAGCTTAGATCTTGAGAGGTTCTTCTCTGCCTCTGGCTCTGCCTGGTGGATAAACCATGGGGCTTCCTCCCTAGTCTTGGGTGAGAAGAAGTTTCTGGTGAAGGAGGCCCAGTCAGAGACCACATGGGCTCTGAAGTCCCAGGTCGTCCTTTAGGCCAGGTGGGTTCCTGACTGTCTCGATTTCCATTTCCCTCAGTGCCAATACTCATGCCTTCTCACGACTCCCAAGTCCTCCTCTCGTCTGTTCTTGATGCTGGGACGGGGCTTCATGAGCTCCCAAGACACTGACCTCAAGTCAGTAGAGGGTCTCATTGGGCGTCCTATTTCTATCATGCCTGCCTTCCCTTTGAGCAGAAAGGGACACAGTTCTGTCTATGGGGGTAGAGCCTAGAGGCAGAAACGTACCTCCCCAGAGCTCCCCTTTTGAGGAAAGGTCCCAGCCATTGTGGGTAGCAGGAAGGGCAAAGTGCAGTGACCCGAGGCCCACAGTTAATGTGATCCCCCACTTCAGCTCTGGGTTTCCACTTCCTCCCCTCAGCAGTGCCCTGGTTACCCAGGGCCCCCTCCAGTTCTCGGCAAGTCACAACTGCCATGTGGGGGAAGAAGAGGGATAACTGCCCCCTCTACTGACAGGACGCTGAGGTTAAATGATCTAGTTGAAGCATCACAGTAACTAGCAGAGCAGGGACTCAAGTGCAGGTGTGTCTGACTCCCAGTTCGACCACGACCCCCGACTTAAAACCAGCAGGGAACAGCACACTTTTGTCAACTGGACCTAACTGCTAGACCCTTCTCTTTAAATGAGGCTCCTTAATAGTGACATTGTCACAAAGATTAAATTTTAAAAATATAAACATTGGATAGATTTTTTTTTCAAGACTAACTGTTAAATTTTAACTAGTTCTTAAATGGAATTCTATAGCTCAGCCTCCATGTGTCATCTAAAAAACGCTGTTTAGGGCTTAAAAATAAACAGCATTACCTTCTCAGGAAATACCTCATGGGTAGGCAGACAGTGCTTGGGGTAAAGGCAGGAAGAAAACTGCCCTGACCCTAGCCTCTGCCTCTGCCAGCACCTTGTTGACCCAGGTGCTGGCCTGATGCCTGACGCTTCTTACAGGATGGTGCACACTTTTCTGTGTGACACAGAAGGCAGTGCACACTCAACTATGCTCTTGTGCCTCTGGTGAAACAGACCTTCCTCCCTCCCAGACCTGCACCTGCACCTGCCCTCGAAGCATCAGCCTGGGTCACTCCTTAGGACCTCTGGGGCATGCCTCACCTGACGAGGCCCCTGCCAGCTTAGAGACCCCCAGCAGTGTCAGCCCCAAGCAGTCTTCCAGGCAGGGCTCAATTCTGGGCTCACAGAGCGCTTGTGTCCTGCCCTCACCACGGTGTGACCACATAGACCTGCCGATCTTGGCCCGTCTCCCTCCTGAGCTAAGAGCCAACAAAAGAGGGGCAAGGCCCTTTCCGATGCGTGCTGCCAACATCCTAGTCTAGGGGCCTCTGTCTGAGTCCCTTGGAAGGGTGAATAAGGACAGCTGACTGGCCTGAAGGTACAGCCTGCCAGTATGCAAGTACCTGTTCTGAATTGGCCATGATGGGTCCAGTCACACTCAGAGCTGGGGCCTGCAGAGCAGAGTAGGGGGCAGGAGGTGGTGAGGAATAGGAGCCGGCACTGGTCCTCTGCTGCGACTGGGATCTGGGCATGGTGGTGGCTGGATCCACTTCAGGGACGCTCTGACATGGCAACAACAAAGTCTGTTCACTTAGGCTGTCAGTGCGGCCAGGCCTGGCCCCCAACCCACCCAGGCAGCACTTTCACTGCGGAGAGGCAGGGGCCCAGCTCTATTGCTAACTGGGAGGCTCAGAGAACTCCTGTGCCCCCTTTGCACCTCTGAGACCACCAAAGCAACTCAGAACAGCAGCCTCAGTCCTAGTTCCCAGTGTGAGGACTGCCTCCTGATCCCAGCAGAGGGGAGCTGCTCTTAAGTTTTGCTACTCATGGAGCCTTACTTGATAGGAAGATTACATTTTGGCCTTTACAAATAGATTAATATAAATAGTAATTATGCCATTTACCAAATGTTCTTTGTAATTATAGGAACAACAACACAGTTCTGTGACATTATTAGAAGAATAAAGCAGGTTATGTTTATTTCACAAAGCATAGTCAGGGCTCAGGAGGGATCATAATGCTTTGGAAAGTACAATTCCTCATGCTTCCCTTGGGCATCTCAGATCAGCTCCTGCATGCCAACTGTGTGGGCTCTCTGTCCTTTTCACCCCGCTTCCAGAGAAGGGCAGACGGGGAACTGTAAGGGGAAGTGTGCTGGGGGATGAGGTGCTTCTCCCAGACCCTGGAGCCTGCCTGGCTCTCTCTGCATCCAGGACCTGGTGTCCAGCCAGTAGAGGTATTGACTTCCTTGTCAGAGGATGAATGGTGTCACTAGTACACTTTTAATTCTGAAGCACAGAGTTAAAACCAATTAAAATAAGTACACTTGACTTGTACAGTGGAAAAATGGAGGCTGCTCTTGGCCCACGATAGAGGATGTCGTCAGCTCCTCTGCCTTGCCAACACCGAGGTGCTCCGGGAGGTCTCAAAGTGAGATGCCTGCATCCCCACACCTCTGAAAAGCAGGTGTTAATGGCTCTTCCAGGCTAGCTCCGCCCAAGCAGCCATTTCCATGAAAATATCTGAACTGATCCCTCTATTATCTTCTTCCACAGTCTGAAAACTGGGGGAGACACTGCTGCCACTTAATCACCAGTCAACCAGCTGTCTCACTCCTGCATTCCCCTTGTTATTAAAAAGAAATGCCCTCAAGCTTTAAGACAGCGTGATGACAAGCTGAATAATTCAAATGGAGCAGCAGAAGGGTGGTGGCAGTGGCTAGCCCGGTCTGCAATAGGCCTTTTTAGAAAATGCCAGCTGGAAGCTTACCCGCTGTGGTGTGTGTATGGGAGACAGCGCATCCAAGTCTGCCATGGGAAACTCGACCCCTTTCCTCTTCAGCTCCTCGTATATGTGTACAACGCCAGTGAGGTCAGGACTGCTTCGAAAGGCATCGGCCCATGCCTGGAAGGATAGAAGAAGGCCTGTTAGAAGCCTTCCTCACCAAAGGATGTCACAGTACCTGAAAATCCAGAGTGGCCCATATCTTCTGGCACAGGCCAGGTGCTCCTCCACTCAAGGGCAAACAGTACTGCCAAACCTCATCCCCGCCTCCCTTCCTGCAGCACAGCCGCCCCGCACCTAGTGAAATCTTGGTTTTCAACAGTGCTGCTGAGCGTGAACAAAAACACAAAACTTAATTCAGCATGTAGCGTTTCCTTGGAGGAGAGACAGAGGAATAACACCTAAGCACCGTGGCGCATCCTAAAACACAGGCATTTCCCTAATGGCAAGGAAATCAATTCGTGGTGATGCTGAGTTGAAGGGCGTGAAGAAGCTGCCTCGTGGCTGTGCCAGCAGGTGCTGTTGGGACAGGAGCACTGTGGTCTACATGCCTTCATCTCGCACTCTGTCTGGCAGAGCTCTCGTCAGCAGCGGCAGAAACCATAGGCAAATGGAGCAGAAAGGAAAGGAAAAAGTGATGTATGATGGGAAATAGGGACTAACTTGAGGTCTCCTCAGTAGATCAGAGAATGCTGAGGATGAGAAGGCCTAGGCCAGCCCGTCATCTGACAGGAGAGAGGGCAGGAGAGAGAGCAGGAGAGCCCCATGCTGTCCACAATGGTCAACGTACACGTGCCCACACTGAGAACCCACGGGAAAGCACCACCCCCGGAGAACCTCACACGGAAACGCAACCCAGAGAGGAAAAAACAGATATTTCAATAGACTGCTGCTCATCACTGATTCATGAAACTCTAAAAAAAATATTCTTTTAATATATTCCATTGTTTGGAAGACACAGAATCTATCAGAAAAGAAATATGTCCAAAGGGCTCCCCAGAAACAGGGCCCAGCTCTTCAGAGCGTTCTCGTGATCATACGTATCCAGATGAGGAGGCAGAGTGTCTCTCACCCATGATTCTACTGCCAATTTGTTTTCATCACAAGCTTTAACTGCCCCTCTGGTTCCAGCAGGAGCTCCAACCAATCCCAAGGCGGCAGCAGAAACTCTATCTCTAACCAACACACTCATGTGAAGTTAAAACGTCAGTTTCCAAAAAGCCTTGTTCATTATGACTGATGCATCTCACTTACTACAAACATTACTGTCAGCCTGGCTTTCCTTGGTCTACTTATTTAATTTGTATTCTCAGGGACTCAACCTCATGGCCAACATTTCCTTTTGGATTCTGAGTAGGACAGAAGGTGCCTGCAGAGGTCTGTCTAGAGGACGCCAGCTGGGGAGTAGCCTGGTGAGGCCTGTCCCCTGGGGACAGCAGCACTAGCTGCCTCCACTTGATTCAAACTTCAGCAGAGACCTAAGACTCCAGTTTCAAAACACACTAGCATTTTAATTTCATGTCTAAATGTGTGTGACTAAGACCCACGTCATAGCCTGTTGTGCGAGACCAGCGAGAGAAAAGCTTGACAGTTTTGTTTCTTGGTGCTTCCTGCCTCCATTTCTACGGGAGGACAAACAGTTTCAGGGAGCTCCTTTCATTTATCTTGTTCTCTATCACAGGCAAATCTGAGCTAAAAAGTATGAATATAAGAACCATCACTGTTCCCTCCAGTTAGTAGAAACTTCTTGGGGCATCTTCCTAGTGAGTCATACCCCGCCCCCATCACTGCTGTCTATGGCACCAGGAGGGCAAGGGGAACACACATCCCAGATTAGGCCAATCAGAATCTCCTCTTCCCAGGAGGTTGTCCTGGGTCAAGCAGAACTGGGCTGCTTTCTGGGTAGGGAGTGTCCTCTATACATGCCGGCCCTGGGAGGCAGCCATGTGTCAGCCAGAAGAAGGGTGCAGAGGCAGCCTGTGCACTCGGACAGGCACAGCTGGGATGCTGAGAGTGCAGACATCCAGAAGTAGATCTGGAGGGCTTTCCTGATCATTCTGTCCCTTCCCCAGGCCCAGCCATACCCCCAGAGTCCTGGTAAGTCCTGCCTTGTCATGACAAACTCTCTTCTTTGCCTAGACAAGCTGGAGTTGGCATCTGTTATTTGCAACCAAGCAGTCTTGGCTAATCTATTTCCTTCCCACCTGCTACAATTTCAACCCCTGCTTGGGACCCTGTGCAGTCTGGGGGAGGCTGCTGCTAACAGAGCATATGTCCATGGAAGCATTCTCTACTGAACAAGGTTCTGATGCCAATTGGGAACAGGCGGGGGCATGTTTAAAGGAACAGTCATATGTGCAAATGCAGTAGTGGGAGAAATGCAGAGATGCTGTGTAATTCCAGCATCTTCCTGGGACAATGCCTAAAAGCCTGTTCTCCCTTCTTCACACCCCTTTGGGAGGCACATACCAGGTCTCAGCCTCGCACTGAGAAGACAGCCAGTCAGCACTTGTCCAGTTAGGCTAACCTCCAGTTCTCACAGTTACTAAACATCCTTATGTTCCTACTTCAGAAAACAGAGGAAGATGGCCCCTTAGCTGTCAATAGACTAAGTGATTGTGATAAACCAGGAGTCCCTCTAGAAGGCTGACCCAGTTGAGAATTGAGAGCCATTCTAGGGAAGACGTGGCACACCTTGTGGGGTCTGGTTCACTCTGGGCCACCAACCTGAAGCACAGGAACCAAAGAGGTGGTCTGGCAGGCTGCCTATTAGAAAGCAAAGTGACATGGCAGTACCAGTACCCTCGGAGGGTCATTGTCACAGAAGCTGGTGGGTTAAAGGTTGACTGGCCATCTCACTGCTCTTCATGCAGTTCTCCCTTTTTCCTGCCTGCACCTATAGTGTTAGAGGGTTCAGAGACTCAGAGGAAGGCCTAATGAAAATAAAAAGAGAGAGAGAAATACATGCTTTTATCTCCTTCATTCCTTTGATTATACACATAACTCCCAACTATAAACCCTATATAAACATGAGCTATATCCTATTTGGTTTGTATCCCTCCAGTCTGACAAAGTTTTAAATCATTACATTTCAGATTAAGAAAAAATTGTTGATTTCAACTATGGGTTCTGTTCTTTGGACAAAAGGAGAATTCTGTTGGGTTCTGCTGATGCCCCAGGACCAGACTTCCTATTACCAGGGACAGAGTACCTGGAGAGCTGCCCATCCACACAGAATCTGTCCAAAGGCCCAGCTACCAGCAATCTGACACCTTCCAGAACACAATACCTCCTGTTCCTCCTGCCCCCATACCCATCCTACCCCAATCAGCTTACTTTCTTAAGCTGAAAGAAAAACTTTCAGTGGAAAGAAAGTATTCTTAGACTCTAATGCGGGGGTTGAGACAGGGGTGGGATGGGGCTGGTACTGAAGGGGGAAGGCAGGCAGGACAGAATGACCATGGTGAGGTTACTCTACCAGGATGTTCTCTCTGGTCCTGAAAGTAATTTCAAGGAAAAGGCTGAGTACAGGCACCCTCTTCTTGTCTTTTCCACAAATAGGACTTAACAAGAGTAAAAGAAGGGAACACAGCCAAGAGGCCAGCAAGGGCCGTGTGAAAATGTAGGGTGAAAGCTCAGAGTTGTGGCAAGTTCAAAGGCTGGAAGCGAGAGCTGGCCAGCTGCTCACCAGATGGCTCTGTTCTCAACACTTCTGCACCCCTGCGCCCGGGAGCCGACACATTGGAAAGGGCAAATGCCTGAGAAGGGGAAGCCATGGAGCCCTCGCACCCACGTCAGGTAGCTGCTCCAGAACCAACTGCCACAGAGCTCATACACTGGGCACCATGTGGGCAAAAAGGGCAATCTTCCTTGGGCATTCTGAAGGGCAGGCTGCGGGGGTACATAGGCCCGAGGAGTGTTTCTTTTGGGTGGCTATATCTGGCTAAAGCAGACAGATGCCTTAAAGAGAGCAGAGGTGGCGTGCACGGAGGTCAAGAGTGCTGGGCCTCCACTGATTCTCTTCCCATTTGGCCCAGCTGGCGGCTGACAACAAACTTCTAACCACTGGAAATGGCATCTGTGACCAATCCTAAATTAACAATGATGGGATATTTAAAGGGACATTCAAGGACAAGTTCTAGTGCCCATTTCCCTACAGGCACCAGGAGACCTAAGACAAGCTGCTTTTGAGACGGCCCCTCTCCTGCACCAGCAACATGGGCAGCCCTGCTTCTGTCCTCAAGAGATTAACCAAAGGGACAAAGGGCCCAGGACAGTGGCTGGTAATCAGAGCCCTGGGTTCTCTCTCTGCCAGCAGCCCCAACCATGCTGCATGGGTAGACAGGAGGAGGAAGGGCTTATACGCGCAGCCCCTTGCCTTAAAAGCTTCTCTAATGTTAATATGGTTGAACTTGAGGACTGACCATTGAATATTCCAAAGCCTGCTCAAGTCCTCCCTGACTCGGTCCTGGCCCTATCATCAACAAACCTCCATCTCCCATTACATCGCCACCCCACCCGCCAGGCTGAGAGCAGGGCTGAGACTCCACTTCCCTGCAGCTGGGCTGAGGGGAAACCAAGGCACATCCTCCATATGGAGGAGGGTGAGGAAGACTGTGATGTCTCTGGCATCCACGTGGTTAGTTGAACTCTCTGCTGTTTGGCTTTGTTTATATTATGGCCTGCTATGCAGTCACAGGCTGGCAGAGAGCCTGTGATCTGTCACCTCCTCCCCCCTATTCTTGTCTCACAGTAGCAGAAGCACTTGCACTCCCTGGGGAAACCATCAGACTCTCAGGGTAAGGGTTCTTGTGCAGTTTTTGTTTTTGTTTTCTTTTTTAAAGGAAAGGTGCAGGCAGGAATGAAGGCGAGTAGGCAGGCAGGCAGGAAAAGAGGAGAAGGAAGCAGCATTTCATTTGATTTCTATTTCAGTTGTTCACACTGGTTGTGGCATTCCCCCCACCCTCAGACTCAGGACTTGAACCCAGGGGTACATGACCTGCGTCCTTTGGAGGCGATTGACCTAATCACTGCTCCACCAGGGCGCACCATCTTGGCAATATTTTAAAGTACAGCTGGCCCTTGAACAACAAAGGTTTGAACTGAGAGGATCTACTCACCTACAGAGATGTTCGTGTACACAAACAATGTAAACTTAAGATATTAATAAATATAGTACAGGACTGTACATGTTATTTTCTCTTTATGATTTTCTTAATAACATTTCTTTTCTCTAGCTTACTTTAAGAATACAGTGTATAATGCATACAACTTAAAAAATAAGTGTTCATCAGCAGGCTATTTATTAGTAGTTAAGTTTTGGAAAGTCAAAAGCTAGTCATTGGTTTTGGACCGGGGGAACTGGTGGCCTTAATCCCAGCCTTGTTCAAGTATCAACCATCTATTCAATACGTAAATGAAGTCATCTTCTTTCTCCAAGGGGTTTAAAAAATATTGACAGGATGTAATGACACAACATACTCATCAGATAAAGAAGATGGAATGCACCACACATTTTGGCAAGAACATGAAGCAACTGCCACTCGCAAGCTGGTGGGAGAGAGCACTGGAGACTGTAGACAGAGCCCCAATCCCGCCCACGGGTATGCTCCACCATGGGCAATGTCAGCCCCGAGTATTAGGTCAACCATATGAAATAGCTGATTTTGGATCACTTTGACCAACAAAGATGGCAGTTGCACATATTCAGCCTTTAATATCTATCTGACACAAATGCATGCTTAGACTCACCAAGAGAGATGAGTTGAATGCTCAGAGGGCCATTTTTCATAATGGTTTCACAATGGCAAGCACCAAGTGGCAGCAGTAGTGGAAAGGACAGTGACTGGTCCAGTGATGTGAGCAACAGGAATACAGGTCTATGATCACACCCAACAATACCCTTGAGACTAGCAAGCTGAGTGGAGCTGGACACAGCTGAGAGCTGCTGCAGGATCTCATGCAGATGAAGTCCAAGAACAGAAAGAACCCATCTGTGCTGTGAGAAGCCAGGCTGGTGAGATCCCAGGACCTAGGGGCTCTCTCTGGGTACTGGTCATAATTTTGTGGCAGGGCTGGTTACATGGGTATCTTCAGTTTGTAAAAATTTATCATTATTTATTTATTTAGAAAGGTAAAATTAACATTTTATTGTCACATAATCAATGGCAGCTGGGCAATATAGTCTTCATACTTGCAGCTTTCAATTTTGGAAATTAAAAAAATTACAGTCAAAACTATATTCAAATATGTGTTTTCCTGTGTAATATATTTTCCACATATTGTGATTCAACAAAAAGTAAAAAAGGAAAGAAAGAAAAGGCGGGATCCTGTTTGCTCTGAACACTGAGCTGGTTGCCATGGCTGTGACCAAAGTAGAGAGATTTTCAGGAACACTTAAAAACCTGGGGAGGAAGAACTCTCCCAGTTGGGTCATCAAGCCCACCCGAAAGTACTCTTCCTTAAAGCCCCTTTCATTCTTCAAGTTAGTGGACGGGAGTCCCAAAGGCCCTCAAGCCTCACCCCCACCCCAACATGCTGCGGTCAGGCCAGCAGAGGAGTCCTTGGAACACGGTGCAGATGGCTACGTCTGCTGGGACTGATGTCAAACTCAAGGTTGGAACATGGAGCCCTATTTTACAGATGAGAAGGTAGAAAGCCAGCGAAGTTAAAATACCTGTCAAGGTAACGCAGTAGGGTAGAAGCAGTGGTAGTGACTCCATGGGATAGCTTTGTAAGTCTGGGCAAGATGTGTGGGCTGGCATCTCCACTGAGAGCCAGGGGCTACAGCCAGTGCTGAAGGCTTCCTTTGCCCTCAGGGGATCCCCACAGTTTTCAGGGGGGAGGTGTGGGGCAGCTGACCACCCACTGGGCCTGGTCACAGGAAGTGCTTTCTCCAGGTCTGACTCCAAAGAGACCTCACCTTGGCCACTGCGGGGCCTGCACAAAGGGTTAAGTTGTAGTGCCCCATCTTTTTGAGAAAATTACCATTCATTTCCTGACATCAATGATGGAGGGTGTAGAAGGAGGGGAAGAGGGTACTGGGGAAGTCCCAGAATGTAGGGACAGAGGCAGTAGTGGGGAGGGCAGAGGGTGAGGTGGTGTGCTCCTGAGAGAGAAAGAAAGACATATGCCAGGCAGAACAAAGGAACAGGGACAACCTAGGAAGCATGGGCAGGACTCTGCTGTCACCCACCCTCCTCCCCTTTCTCAGAGCTCAGTGAACTACATCCATCCAATCATTAAGAAAACAAAAACATATTGACCACCTGCTCTGCAGGCAACTACTCTTGACCCTGGGGAGATCACATTCCTGCTCTCAGGGAACTCCAAATGGGACAGATGATAGGAAAGTTGTCGCAGAAGTACAGTTTTTTTTAGTGTAAAGGGTGAAGAAGCAAGATGTGGGCCTTAACCTGGGTGGCGGGGAGGCATCTGAGAGCTGTTTGGATGATGAACAGGAGTCAGCCACCCCAAGCACTGGAAGGACTTTCAGGGATGGGGCACAGAGTGAGAGAACAGCGCCGACACATCGCTTGGTGCAAACTGTTCTCTTCTCTCTCTCCTTTCCATCACCTTTGCCTATCCGTGCCCACTCCTGACCACCCCCGTCCCCAGGCTGGTACCCCCAGTCCTCTGGGCTCCTGAAGGCCCTTAATCTTCCTCAGCACTAATCACTGCAAATCAATGTGCTTGCTTGAGTGCCAACCAGGACATTCTGTCCCAAATCCACATCTGGCTGTATCCACACCTCAGAAATGTTCAATGGCTCCATCACTGCCTACAGGACAAAGCATGAACTCCTCAGTGCATCTGGCCCATGAGCTCCTGACCATCCTTTGAGCCTCATCAACTGCTATCCCAACGCCCCACAAACCTGGCCCAGTCTCCATTACATGCTCTTCATGTGATGGTTTTAAGCATCCCCTTCTCTTTAAGAGATGTAGTTTAATCCCCCTACTCTTGAGGCTTGACCTGGTGACTCCCTTCTAACAAGTAGAATATGACAGAAAAGAGACTGATTTCTGAGACTCAGTCCTAAAAGGCACCACAGCTTCTTCCTTACTCTCTCCTCTCTTGGATCACTTGTTTTGGGGAAAACCAGCTGCCATGTCATGAGGACACTAAAGAGGTCCACATGGTGAGACACTCAGGCCTCTGCCAAGAGCAGGAACTGAGGCCTCCTGCCAACAGCCAGTTCGAAGTGGGTCCTCCAGCTCCAGTGGAGCCCTCAGATTAGGCAACCCTGGCCAACTCTTAATTGTAAACCCATGAGAACTCCCCAGCCAGAAGCACCCAGCCAAGCTGCTCCTGAATTCCTGACACATGGGAACTATATGAAGAGAAACATTTGTTTTAAAATGTGAAGTCTGGGGCTAATTTATTTCAGAGCAATGAATAATGAATACATTCCAAGTGTGTCAAGTGCTCTCTTTGATGCTTCTAGGCCTTTGCACATGCTACTCTCTTTGTGATGATTCTCACACTCTGGCATTTCCACCAAGATCCTTGTCACCCTTCAGGGTCCATCAGAAATATTACCTCCTCAGTGGATCACTCCTTAACATCATTTCCCCCATACCCCTGAGCTGCCCCTGCTCTGTGACAGCCCATGTCAGCACAGGCCATGGCACTTCCTATTCCACAATGTCCCTGATGGCTCAGAGACCTGGCAAGGCCAACACCTGACCCAATGAGCAGCAGCGGGTTAAGCATCAGAAAGCTTCAGTGGAGGTGCTCTCAACTGGCTGGAGAGGTACCACCCAGGGCTTCATTCCAGTAGGATGTGTGAACAACAATAAGTCTTCTGCAACCAATATTTAAACACAGAAGCCTCTACTCTTTGCGCCAAATGATGAGAGAGCAGAGGACTCACTGATAAAAAGCACCACATACTCCATTCCAACAAATTGGACCTTGTGGAATGACCCACCTGGATCAGCGCAAGCACTTTGTCCTGTACTATGGTGGGAGGGTTGTTCTTGGGAGAGATAATTTTGACCAGAACACTGTCAATGAAGTCTCGGTTTGCCACGAGAATGTGGAAGCGGTGGCCACAGTTCTTCACACACGTCTCCAGCACCTGATGTGGGAGGAAAGGAGAGAGAGGTCACCACCAAGGGAGCCAGAGGAGAGGCCCACTGGACCTGAGGAGGGTAGCTGAGTTCCCAGGGCCCTTGCCTTCTCCCAGATAGTCTTAGATGGCACAGGCATCCCCACCCTCTAATTCAGTCTTTTCTCAGGAGGATGATGGCAGCCCCTTGTTGACTGAAGTCTCCTGTCCCTGTGCAATAATCAGGCAATTAGTTGGTAATTGAGGCACCAGTTTTGCATGAGAAGGATGCTGGTGTTCTAATGGGATCAAAATGACTGAGCAGGCCCTGAAAATTAGCATTTTAACTCCTCTCTCTGGGCCTCTGGATATGAGGCATTAGCCAATGGGACACAGGCTTTGTCACAAGAGAAGGCTGTTGTGACAGCCTGAATTGCTTAGTGAGTTATTGGTCCCTGTCTGTGAGGGAGAAAACACATACACACACACCGCACACCACACACAATCCTGCTTTTGCAATGAAAATTGGCACCAACAGAGGATCTTCCGCCCTTGATAAATCGTTTGCGGGCCTCAACCGCCAGTTGGCTTTAAGGTCCATGTTTACTTCAAACATACTCCTCCCTGATGTAGAAAATGAATTGCACAGGCCTTAGCCACTCAGGAAAGCACAGCATGGGTGGGTTCTGGCCACATGGCCAGTGTCGCTTGAGTCTCACTCTGCCATTTTCCCCCTGAATGGCCCAGGGTAAATCCACTTGAGCCCAGGCTTCCTCATCTGTAAAGTGGGCAAATAACACCCCCTTGTATGACTGCAGTCAGGATCTGAAGCACCTGGTGCAGTGCCCTGCATGGGGGAGGAACCAGTGGATAGGGACCATCACGAGTGATTACGATTCAGAAGGCTGCTGTACACACTTGAGTAAAGGAACAACTTCTCAGTCCCCACAGGACAGGTGAGGGGCTCCCTGGAATTCACAAGTAACAACTGTGGGAGCTCTCCAACCTTAAACACAACTCTTACTGGCCCTTTCAGTGCCTGAACCTCCACCCCCAACCCTACCACCACAGTCAATGGTGGGAAAAGCCTTCTTGAAAGGCAATGCCAGCAACAAGACTGCCTCAGTTATCTTTACTTGCCAAACCAACCTGAACACTAGTTACCTTATACTGCCACTCCGCAGGGCTATTTCAGACAGTGAGACAGGGCCATCGAGAAAGCTCCATCCTCGGACATTAAATGAATGTGGACTGCATGCCAGAACTGTGAGAGATCCTGTCACATTATATGTGATTTCATTTCAGTCTCACAACTCATTAATTTTCTTTAAGTGGATGTTATTATCACCTCCTCCCCTTTTCTGGCATCAAGAGGTTTAGAAAGGTAAAGAAATTGCTGGTGAGTGCCTGAGGCAGGAGGGAACTCCCATCAGCCTTCCCTGAAGCCCTTGCCTCTTCACCCTCAGTGAGGTCACAGGACCATCTCTCCCTCACAGCTGTCTTCCAAGATCACCTGAGAGTCCCTGAGAGGACAGGTAACACCTGAGAGATTGCTGTGCTTCCTTTGGTCCTTGAAATAATCCTGGAGGTAGGTATTACCCCACTTTAAAGATGAAGAAGCTGAGGCATGGAGATGGCATTAATGTCACTGAGAAGGCCAGTCCTGGAACTGGCCCTGGGCCCGGCACTCCCCAGTAGGTCACAACCACTCTCCTGTTCCCTGGGAGACTCTGGGTTCTGCTCTGCTTGCTGAGAAAGATGGGAAAGTTCAGCCTGCTCCGAGCCATGGAGGTTTACCTCAGAGAGGGGTTCCCTTTTCTAGACTCTGCTGAAAAAGCTTGATTCTGGGAGACCATGAATGAACCAGCATTCACGCTCGGGGGTGTCACAGGGGTTGCCGAGATGAGCCAGAAGGGCACTTCCTTTCCTGGGGAACTCACAGTCACCCTCCTAAGATTCTCTGAAATCCTTTTCCCAACTCCACTCAAGGAGGAGTGTGCTGCGGGGTCCAAGGTAGAGGCCAAGGTAGGGAGACTGGCTTACTTTATGAGGGGCAGGTGGGAAGGGAGGGGTAGGAGGCTGCAGAGGAAAGCAGGTGTGGGAAAGAACATTGGAGAAAAAGGAGCTGGGAGGCTGGGTGGCAAGGGCAACTGCGGCTCTGCCTCCATGCACAGGGCAGCAGTGGGCCAGGACACACGTCTTGCCATCAGGCAGCATACCCTCACATTTTCCTAACATTAAAGGTCAGGGTGTCCTAACCTGGCCTTTGGGGTTCAGATGCTGCAGTATTGTGATTTATAAGAAAAATATATTATGGTCTTCACCCACAGTTCCTGGCTCACAGTTCCCGAAGCATTGGGATTTCATAATTGTTAAGTGTGGTAAAGAGGTCTCTTGTTATGTGAAAGAGGTGACTTTTGCGGAAACACCTGAGGATGAGGGTTGGTTGCCAGGGAAACGGACAGTGAACAGTCCCACCCCAGACCTTCATGGAAGGAAAGAGGCTGGAGGTAGCATTCAATTATCAACAGCCAACGAGTTTATCAGCTGTGCCTATGTAATGACACTTCCATTAGCCTCAAAGGAGGGGGCTTCTCAGTTGCTGAACATGCAGAGATTTGGGGAGAATGGAGTGCATGGCGAGAGCATGGAAGCTCCCTCTCTTTTCTCCATACCTCTCTCATATCTCTTCCATCTGGCTGTTTCTGAGTTATAGCCTTTGCAATAAATTGGTGTTCTAATGAGTAAATAGGTTTCCTATTTACTCTGAATTCTACGAATTGTTCTAGCAAATTAATTGAACCCGAGTAGAGTATCTGTGGTCAGTGAAACAGAAGCACAAGTGGAGGGCGGTCTTGGGGGAACCAAACCCTTAACCTGTGGAATATGACACTATCTCCGAGCAGAGAGTGTCAGGATTCAGAGGAATTCTTGGACCTCATGCTGGGGTCTGAGAATTGCTTGTTGGTACAGGGAAGCTTGCACACACTCACAATGGAACTGATCTCAAGGACTCCAGACACAGATCCACAGACTGGGAAATGTGTGGACACAGGAGGCATGAGCTACAGAGCAGCACCAAAGTCCGGTAAAGCAAGGAGACGCAGGGATTCTAATCCTGCAAGGGCCACTCGGAGGGGAGGCCCAGCGAGTGACTTCAGGCATTCCTGCCAAAAAGGCCCTTGGCAAATCAGTCCCTGTGAGCTGCTGGGCATGAAACACAGTAGCACATTTCTAGAATGCCGTCAAAGTGCATGGACTTTGAGGCAAAAAATGCCTCCAAGCCATCAGAAATGGACATTTCAAGTCTATACACCAAGGCCCAACCAGATTGTCCCTCAGGACCTCTTAACTAACTAGCTTGGAGTTAATATGAATAATATTGGTGGATACCTATATAAAGTTAGTATATAAGTTAATGTCCTAAGTTTATAGGAAGCAGGGGAACGGGCCTGTCCTCGTGGAGCAGTGGTTAGGACAATCACCTCTGAAGGAGCACTGACCACATACCCCTGGGTTTGAGTCCTAGGTCTGGAGGGGAAAGAACCAATGTGACCAACTAAATGAAAACAAAGATGCTTTTTCCTCCTCTCTCTTCCTGCCTGCCTGTCTACACACCTTCATTCCTGCTTGTACCTTTCCTTTAAAAAAAAAAAAAAAAAGTAGGGGAGCAGAGAACAACAAATAGGGTAGGTGAAAGCAAAGACACAGAAGCCATAATAGCTGACAAGAGCTCATGTAATATGCAACTGGTTGGGGTTTTTGGTGTTGGGACAATGGATATTCACGTTTCATAAATGTCATAAAAGTACCACTGGATTTGCAGTGAAGACCTGACTATATCAAAACAAAGAAACTTAGGAATCAATTTAAACAAGGAGGTAAAAAGATTATTTCACTGAAAATTATAAGACATTAATAAAATAAATTGAAGACACAAATAAATAGAAAGAGCCTGTGTTCGTGGATTGGGAAAAACACTATTCTTAAAATGTCCTTATTATCCAAGTCATCTACAGATTTCACAGAAAACAGAAAAGAATAAATCTAAAATTCATATGGAAGCACAAAAGAGTCTGAATAGCCAAAGCAATCCTGAATTAAAGAACAGAGGTACAGGCACCATACTTTGTGATTTCAAATTACATTACAAAGCTACAGTAATAAAACAGTATGTTACTTGCATAAACATGGATACATAAACCAAAGGAAGTAAACTGCCCAGGAAAAAACCCAGACCATGTACGGTCAACTAGCATTTGAAAGGTGAGCCAAGAAGCCTCAATGAAAGATGGACCACCTCTTCAATAAACGATGCTGGGAAAACAAATCACTACATGACTGAAATTGAAACTTCATTTTATACCACTTACAAAAACTAACTAAAAATGGATTAAAGACTTAAATGTAAGACCTCAAACTATAAAACTACTAGAATAAGACAAAGGAAAAAAGTTCCCTAACATTAGGATTAGCAATGATTTTTTTTTGTGACACCAAAAGCACAAACGACAAAAGCAAAAATTAAACAAGTGGGACTACATCAAATTAAAAAGCTTTGCACAACAGACCAATCAGCAAAATAAAGAGACAAACTATAAAATGGGAGAAAATATTTGGAAACCATCTATCTGATGCTGAATCAATATCCAAAATATATACATCAACAGCAAAAAACAAAAATATCTGATTTTAAAATGGGCAAACACTGAATAGACTAAAATAGACTAAAATAGACTAAAGATTAAAATCAGACCAAGCATCTTCTCTGAACACAACAGCTTAAAACTGAAAATTGACACACACACACACACACACACACACACACACACACACACACACACAAACCGGAAGACTACAAATTAATTAGAGACTAAAAACAATATGCCTCTGAATGATCTTGAGTAAAAGAAGGGATCAAAGAAGAACTTAAAAATACTTACAAATGAGAATGAAGACACTAGCTACCAGAACCTGTGAGATGTAGCCAAGTCAGTACTAAATGGGAAGTTAAATGCAATCCAGGCCTACCTCAAAAATCAAAAAAAATTGCAAATAAACAACCTAGCCCCACATTTGAAACATAGAGAAGAAGAATTAACCAGAAATCAATAGAAGAAAGTAAATAATCAAAATTTGAGCAGAAATAAATGAAATAGAAAACAGAAAGACAATCCAGAATAAAATGAAACCAAAAGTTTCATTTATAAAATTAACAAATAAACAAAATTGACAAACCATTGATTGGACTCACAGAAAAACGTGAAAAACCTCTCATAACTAGAATCAGAAATGAAAGGGGAGAAGTTACAACAGATACCACAGAATTACAAAGCATCATAAGGAATTACTATGAACAGCTCTATGCCAACACAGTGGACAATCCTGAGGACATGGACAGATTTTTAGAAAAATACAGTCTACCAAGACTGAACCTGGAAGAACTGGAAAACCTGCATAGAATAATCATAAGCAAAGAAATTGAAGACGTAATCAAAAGTCTCCATAAAAATAAAAGCCCAGGTTTTAACAAACCTTCAGAGAAGAATTAATACCAATTATTCTCAAACTCTTCCAAAATGTTGAACAAGGAACACTCCCAAATACTTTCTATAAGGCATACATCACACTGATAGCAAAAGCTGATTGAGATGTCACCAAGAAAAAAAATTACAGACCAATATCTCTCATGAATATAGATGCAAAAATTCTCAACAAAATTTTAGCAAATTGAATCCAACAATGCATCAAAAAGATCATCCATCATCACCAAGTGGGATTTATCCCTTCCCAAGGCAGTTTCAACATACATAAATCTATTAATATCATACACCATATCAACAAGAGCAAGGAGAAAAACCACATGATCATATCAACAGATGTAGAGAAAACTTTTGACAAGATCCAATACCCATTTGTGATAAAAACAGGGCATAAAATGGGATGGAGGGTACATATCTCAACATAATAATATTCATATTCCACAAATCCACAACCAACATGATAGTCAATGATGAAAAACTGAAAGCATTTCCTCTAAGGTCAGGTACAAGGCAAGGTTGTCCACTCTCACCACTGCTATTTAATATCATACTGGAGGTCTTAGCCAGAGCAGCTAAGCAAGAAAAGGAAATAAAAGGAATCCAAACTGGAAAGGAGGAAGTAAAACTCTCATTATTTGCAGATGACATGATTTTACATATATTTATATATATATACTACTGTCAGTGACTACAGTAAAGTGGCAAACTACAAAATCAATGCACAAAAATCCATTGCATTCTTATATACAAGCCACATGCTAGAAGAAAATGAAATAAAGAAAATTACACCATTCATAATAGAAGTGAAGAAAAAAATTTCTTGGAATATACTTAACAAAGGAGATGAAAGACCTGTACAATGAAAACTATAGGTCCTTCTTAAAAGGAATAGAGGAAGATGCAAAGAGATGGAAAGCCATCCCCTTCTAATGGTTGGGAATAATCAGCATCATTAAAATAGTCATCTTACCTAAAGCAATATGCAGATTTAATGCAATCCCTATTAAAATCCCACGAACTTATTTCCAGGAAATAGAACAAAAATATCTTAAAATGTATATGGAACAGGCACACCCTGGTGGAGCAGCAGTTAGGTCAATCGCCTCCAAAGGAGCAAGCCACATAACCCTGAGTTCAAGTTCCTGGTCTTGGTGGGGGAGGACGTGGGGACAACCAGTGTTAACAATTAAATAAAAATAAAATAAAATACACTTCCTCTTCCTCTCTCTTCTTGCCTGCCTGCCTACTCATCTTTATTCCTGCCTGTTGTCTTTCCTTTAAAAAATTTTTTTTTGGTACGGAAAAACAAAAGACCCCAAATAGCCAAAGCAATTATGAGAAACTAGAATGAATCTGGAGGGATTATACTCCAAGACATTGAGCTATATTACAAAGTGATAGTGATCAAAATGGTATGGCACTGGAATAATAAAAGAGGCACAGATGAGTAGAATAGAACTGAATCACCAGAAACTGACCCATGCACATACAATCAGTTAATCTATGACAAAGTAGTCAAAAGCATACAATGGAGAAAAGAAAGTCTCTTCAATAAATGGTGTTTGGAAAACTAGAAAACAAGCAAAAGAGTGAAGCTAGATCACTCTCTAATACCACTAACAAAAATTAACTCAAAATGGACTAGAGAATTGGACCTAAGACTAGAAACTATAAAATTCTTGGAAGACGACACAGGAAAGACATTTCATGACATCAGTCTTAGGGAGGTCTTTGGGGACTCGACTCCAGCATTAAGGGAAACAAAAAGAAAAGTAAACTACTGGGACCACATCAAACTAAAAAACTTCTTCACAGTGAAAGAAAACATCACCGAAACAAAAAGACAACCTATTAACTGGGAGAAGATATTTGCATTTCATATTTCTGACCAGGGCTTAATATCTAAAATACAAAAAGAATTCATAAAATTCAATAACAGAAAAAATGGGCAACCCAATCAAACAATGGGAAGAGGAATACAAATGGCCAACAGGCATATGACATCAGGGAAATGCAAATCAAAATAACAATGAGATATTATCTTACACCTCAGAGACTGGCTATCATACAAAGTCTGGAAACAATACATGTTGGTGAGGATGTGGAGAAAAGGGAACACTTTTACATGGTTGGTGGACGTGCAAATCGGTGCAACCCCTATGGAAAACTGTATGGAGATTCTTCAAAAAGTTGAAGATGGAAAACCATAGGATGCTGCCACCCCACTTCTTGGTCTTTACCCAAATGATACAAAAACACTAATTTACAGAAATTTATGCATCCCCATGTTTATTGCAGCCTTATGCACAATAACTAAGAACTGAAATTACCTAAGTACTCATTGTTAGATGAATGGATAAAGAGGATGTGTTACATATACACAATGGAATACTACACAGCCCTTAGAAGAATTTAAATCCTATCATTTGAATCAATGGGTGAATCTAGAGGGGATTATGCTAAGTGAAATACGTCAAAAGAAGAAAGACAAATACCAGATGACCTCACTCATAGGTGAACAGAGGAAACAAAGGAACAGATGAAAGAAAATGAACCCTTGGATATTTACAATAGAACTGAGGTTACCAGTAGGGAATAGGATGGGACAGGGCAGGGATTGGGGGAATGCCTTGATTGTGGGGTTGGGAGGCAAACCATGGCTGATGGAGCCCACTGGACAATGGTGAAGAATACTTGGTGATTTGGTGGAGGGCAGGGTGTGTGGGCATATATCTGAGGAATGGGGAAACTGCACATATGTGAAACTATACATGAGTTCATTTTTATGTGTAAAATCAAAAGTTACTGCAATAAAAAATTTTTTTTAATTAAAAGTAGAACTATCATATGGTCCACAATCCACTTCTAGGAATATATCCAAAGAAAATGAAAAACTAAAGCATATCTGGATTTCCATGTTCATCACAGCACTGCTCACAATAGCCAAGACATGAAAGCAGTCTGTGTCCACTGACAGATGAATGGGTAAAGATGTGGTACATATATACAATGAAATATTATTCGGTCATAAAGAAGAAAGAAATCCTGCTTTTTTTTGACAATATGGATGAATCCTGAAGGCTTTATGCAAAATGAAATCAGGCAGACAGAAAAAGACAAATACTGTATGCTCTTACTTGTATGGAATCTAAAAATACGAAACTTTCTTTTGTGTGGAATCTAAACAGCCAAACAGATAATAGAATGGGGCTGGAGGCTGGGTGGAATGAAGAGATGGGGGGATGTCAGGTAAAGAGTGCAAAGTTTCTATCTTTCAACTGGTCTTTTTTCTCCTTTATTATTCAAACCCCAATTCAGAGGCTGAGAGAACTCCCTTAATAAATCTTGAGTTTTCATTGAACAAAACAGTTTCTCTGCTTTTAAAAGAAACATGTTGGCTTACTCTCATGCAACAGAGATTGCATTGATGGCCTCTGAGAGAGCGAGCCAGGGACCCCTGAATCCCAGACCTGGGGATGAGGTGGGGATGCAGGGGTGAGAGTGGCAGTGAACAAGTATGAAAAAATGAAATATGGATGGCTTCTTCCTCCTCTCTCTTTCTGCCTGTCTGCCTCTTATTCACCTTCATTCTTGCCTGAACTTTTCCTTTAAAAAATAAATAAATAAAATAAAATAAAAGGAAACATTATGGTTGTTTGGGACAAATAACCCACTCTTCAAACCCGTAGAGAGATCCACATGCTGACTTGTTACAGTTTCTATTATGAGAATTCACTGTGGCCCAGTTTTTGCCACATCTGAAAAATTGTTAGCTTTCAAGACAGAAATAACACCTGAAGTTGTCCCTTTTAATTTTGTGACATCTTAATAAAGGGCAAAAATCTGGTCTGTTCCTGCCTGAAAGGAGTCGTGAGGCTGACATTTCAAGAACCTTTACCGTGATGATCACTTTCACCCCACACTCCACAGCTCAGCACCTCACTAGCTATGAAGTCTGGGCTAATCTTGAGATCTCTCTGAGCTGCTGTTTCATCCGTAGGAGGGGATGAGGAGACCTAACTCGGAAGGTTATGGTAAGCATTTCATTAAAATCTAAAAAGCTCAGCACCAACCTGGGTTCTCTTCTGTGTACTGGGGAGGAGTTTGCATTTGTTTTGTTTTATTCTGTTTTGTTTTATAAGGAAGAAAATAACACCCAGAGAAGCTAGCCCTGATTCTTATAGTCTGCTGATGGCCAGAAAGGGAAACCACACCCAGGACTCTGGACTTATATCCCAGCCAGTGCTGTCCATACCTTCTCTTCTGGAGTGTATATTTACAGATGAAAGTTAACCCTGTTTCGGATGAGGGCAGGAAAACTGAAGGGTACTACCAGAAGCCTCTGCTGCTTTCCAGAGGCACATGCCCCAATCTAGCCACTGGCTGTGGGAACCGAACACTGTGCTGAGTGGGCTGAGGGAAGGCCTCAAGAGTGGGGAAGGCTAGGAGCATGGTTTTCCCCTAGCTTTCCCATCTCCAGAAGGGTACACTCACTGTTAATGCCAACATCACTTCTCTGTAGTTCCGGTTCCCATTAAGCCGCTTCTTCAGTGCTCGAATGGCATCCTTTGGCCTGGAGAAAAGTACAGGTCAAGATCCTTGGAAGTGCTAGTTGGAAGCACATTCAAAAGATTCATTCCCATTTGTGTGAACTAGCATATATAGAAGGTTAGTCACTATAAATGTAAAAGATCAGACATAACCTAAATGCCCATCCATATGAAAAAAAGTTGAATGAAAAAATGTTTACCATACCATAGAATACTATGCAGCTGTAAAAAAGAATACAACACTCCTTTATGCACTAATATGTAACAAATTCAAAGACATGTAAATAGAATCATGTACAGAGCAGTGCAGGAGGTATGCCTCAATCTGAGTTATAAAAGAACAGCATACATAGAGCCCATGCAGCAAGGGGAAGAGTATCTCTCTCTATAAGGACCCAGAAGAAGTTGGCAATTTTGGTGGTCCCTAGGAAGGAGAACTGAGTGACAGTAGAAACAGAGGTTTTTCATTGGATTGCCTTTTTGCAACCCTTTTGAATTCTGCATCATGGGCTAGTATTATTTACTCA
Organism: Solenodon paradoxus; assembly: GCA_004363575.1. Taxonomy (NCBI): domain Eukaryota; kingdom Metazoa; phylum Chordata; class Mammalia; order Eulipotyphla; family Solenodontidae; genus Solenodon; species Solenodon paradoxus. The sequence goes on from RJWH01000169.1 coordinate 51,230, forward strand.
AAACAAAAATTAACCCATGGGTATATGGGTGTAGAGTTTTCCCAGAGAAACCACAAGAGAGACAGAGGAGAGAATGGTTGGGTCTATGCTTAGAACTGTGTGTTCTGCTCCCCCGCAGGTTCAGGGAACTCCTTTTCCCCTAGGAAACCTTATGTTTCCTCCTCAAAATCCAAGGAAGTGAATGCTTTTAGGTAATGGATCTGCTATGGGTTCCCAGAAGGAATCTCACGGAATTATAGGCAGTCCCCAGCTGACAAATGGGTCATGATCAAAGCTCATTTATAAGCTGATTGTTTGGAACTTGGGACACATTCTTCCTTAAATCACTGTTACAACTGAAAGTCAGGGTCCCCAACCAGTCCTCTAGAGTACCTATTAGGTGCAGTTCTTGTGTCTAACATGTTATTTTATTTAGTCTAAGCCAGGAGTCCACAAAGAGTGAGACTAAGAGCTACTCCTGGCATGAAGACCCTGCTCCCAGCCCAGGCCCTATTATCCATGCCCAAGGGAGTCGTCAGTCCCACTGCAGGCCTGCCCTTTGCTACGGGCTCCAGTCTTCCACTAATGGATATATCAATGTATCTGGGTCTTTCATAAGTTGAAGGTTGGTAAATCAGGGACCGCGTCTTCCTACAGTTCTAAAATATTTATCATTGATTTACCAATCGAAAAGTTCTTTCAAAGGTATGTGAGGAAACTGGGGGAGGGGAAGGTACAAGCTCTGTTAATCATGCCATGGTTGGCCGAGCTACACAGTAGCAAGGCAAGACTTTCAGAAGCAAAATGAAAACCATGGAGTCATCTATTTCCCATTTCTAAACTGAAGCAAGGTCGCCCTGCAGGAAATCTTGGCTCCTGAGTTGAAAGGCTGATGGGATGAGACTCTCTGGGGACTGGGTCCCTACCTAGTGTTTGCAGCATGGCTGCAGTTTCCAAACAGGGATGCTGATTTCTGCAAACATGGAATTTGACAAGCTCTTAGCTTTGAGAGCTGTTTGTGGACTTGAGCTGGTGAAGGTCAACGGCTGCCGGCCAGGAGCTTGGATTGATTTCCTTTTTCTCAAAGGCTCTGCCAAGCCATGCTTAGCCCTGACCCACGGCTGCCATCCCTCTCAATCCAGTTTCATTCCTCCTCTCTTGAACTTCCATGGAGCAGACAAATGGGAACAGCCTCCAAGGGCTGCGATCACTTCTAGCTCACAGAGCATAGCACGCTCAGAGCTCTCCTGGTGTGGGGGTGATGACGGTGGTGGGAAATCAGAGAGCCAGCAGGCTCCTGGGTTAAAGTTAAAATGAAAATTCATCTGTGGGAAGTACTGCCTGAGAGTGACTGGGTGAGCACAAAAGCAAGTATTTATCTCTCTCCCCAGGGGAGAAGCTTCAGAGAGGAGGATCAAAGCCATGTCAGAGGGATTGCAAAGTTTCAAGCAGCAGCAGCAGCAGTTTAGACAGCATGGAGTTGAAAACAGGGAGAAAGGAGAAAAGGAAGAGTCAAAACTAAGATGGAGCAGGAAGAAGGGACCGGTCTGAAACAGCCACTGTGAAATGTCCTGACGCCTTGCTCTTCTGTGGCCAGGTCCCCAGGCCCTCATGATCTGGCCTCTGGGCCATCTTCGGCCTCCCTAGAATTTCCTTGGACCCCAGACTCATAAGAATCTTTCTTTCCAATCGTATTGAACCTATCTTGTCCTTCAGCTCCAGAACTGCCTTCTCTGAGGCCTTTCTCCTCCCCACAGGAGGATGTGGCTGCCTACCCCTCCCTCACTCCCTCCTTTCCCTTCTCTCTCCCAATATTTTGCTCTATTGCATTTATCCAGCAGTTTCTCCTCTGTGCCCCCTTCATCTTAGAGGCTGGGGCACAAAGATTCTGGGAGCTGAGGAAGGTCCAGAGATGGTTATGAAATTGACCCAGGTCAGTGGATCCTCATCAGAGCTGCATTTCAGAATTGCCCGGGGAGCACTTCCCAAATCCACATGCCTGTGCCCTAATTAGGCAGGCCTGGGCGAGGCCCAGGAGACAGGGTCTGAAACATTCCCAAGCAGGCTATTCAGCCATGCACTCCTGCTTAATAACCAAGGATCCAGGACACCAGGGACAGAAGCAGGCTGGAAATGATTTCAGCACTGGACATGAGGAACATACCAGGGTGGGTCTGTGAGCAGCTCAAACCTGAACCCACCGGGAGCACAGCCTCCCGTGGGGGAAAGCTTGGAATCAATGGAAGAAATATGGATTTGGGATACAGACAAATAATGCAAATCAACTGATTAAATTAAAATAAACTTGAGACCATGACAGCTAGGTTTAGGTTGCCAGAGAGGAAGGGGGTGAGGCTGGGTTCAAGAGATAGAGAGGGGGTGTGCCCCTATATGGGAGTGGTGGTTTGGTCAGCTGCCTTCTGCTGAGAGTGCAGTCTGAATGCATCCCAAGGACCTGGGCTCGCATCCCTTCGTGTCCTGGGGCTGGGGTAAGCAACTAAGATGAACAATTAAAATCAAAATAAAGTGTTTCTTCTTCCTCTCTCTTCCTGCCTGCCTGCCCCTGCTATCCTATGCCCCTGCCTGCACCTTTCCTCTAAAAAAAAAAAAAAAAAATAGGTAGAGGGGAGTCATTTATCATTTTATTTTTCTCTCTTTTTCTGTGTTTCAGTCTGTTTTTATTAATCAAAATTAAAAGTGGGGTGGGAATTGGGGGAGGTAGCAAGCAGAGCCTTGGTCACTGGTGCCAGGCCATCCTGCATCCACTCTTCCTTGCTATGCTGTGAGACCTTTGGCAAGAGACCAAACCACTCTGGGCCTTAGTTCCCTCAACATTAAAATGGGCGGTCCCTACCTCATGGGGCTGTTGGGGGACTGTCTAAGCTAGTGCATTCCAGGACTTGGCCTGGGGCCTGGCATACAGCCTGTGCTCAGAGGATGGCAGAAGGGTAAAGAGAGTGAGCTCATAGTAGAGGTACTATTAGTATTCCTATTTCATGAATGAGTAAACTGAGATTAGGAACTCACCCAGGCCAGGGGACAAGTGAGTAAAGGATTCCAGCCCAGCAGGTGGCTCTAGACTCTGTGCCCCTAATCCTACTACACTCTTTTCCCATTTACATGTTGCACACTTTTCCCTCTAGCCTGTGCTTGTCACCTTCCTCCCCTGCCATCCACCCCCTCCCCTGGCTAATGCCCTCATATGCTGTAAGACTCCACTTGGGTGTCACCTCCTCCAAGAAGCCTTTGTGTGTCAACAGTCCCAAAGCCAGCAAGCGCCACTATTCTGCTAGCTCTCTCCTTAGTTGTTTACAGCTTCTCTTGTGGCACCCTTGTCACCTGTGTATGATATGTTCACATGCCTTGACTCCTCATCAGACAAAGATTCCTTAGGGACTTCATTTATTTATTCACCTGTTTAACAAATGTCCATCAAGAGTCAACTACATGCACACTGTGCTAGGGTACTAGGTGCTGGGGATAAACCAGCGAGTAAAAAAGAATTCTATCCTCCTGGAGCACACAGTCTAGTGGGGGTTGAGGGTGATGACGACAAACAAACATTATGCAAAGATGTAAATTTAAACTAGACAAGTCCAAGTGCAATACAGGACATAAAAAGATCACAAAATGGGCACTGAGGATGGTACTTATTCAAATCAGGAAGCAGGGGCCTCAGGGAAATGAGATTCAAACTGAGATGGAGCCAATGAGAGAACTAATAAATGAAAGGGAGAGGTGGGGGAACCAGAAAGAAGGTGAAGTGAGGGCTGGAAAAGCAGCTGACTCAGCCTCTCGGATCTTGAAAGGAGAAGCCCCATTCACAACACACTTGTGTATCCCTCACATGGAAAGTTCTAAAAACTGAAAGATCAGAGAGCTGAAGGGTGAGGACCAGGGGAGAGGACCCCAAATGGGGTGGCAGAGGAGCCACTTTATCACACAGAGTCTGTTTAAGGATTTTTACCCTGAAAGAAGACTTGTTAGTCAGGGAGTGAGCTGATGAATTCTAAGTTTCTAAGACAGCCCCTGCCTTCCGAGTGATCATGGACAGGTGGGATAGGGCTGTGAAAGTAGGTGGACCACCTGGATGGTACAGCCTGACTCTCAAGGTTGAAACAGGAGGGAAGCTCTTTCAATAGCATAGGAACTTCCTTTCCAGCCTCCATTTCTGCATCCCCTCTCCCCACTTTTTCCAGCTCAGTCAGACTTCCTGTGTCCCCTAGACGCTACTCTTTTCACTCATCCTTAGCTACGTAGCACACTTCTGTCCCTGCTGTCCTTGAGGCCCCAGCCCAAAGCTGCCCTTCCAGGAGACAAGCCCACCTGCCCTTTGAGTCTGCAGCCATGTGCACACACTGGACATGGCTCTGCTAGAGCCTGTTCAGTCCTGCCCGGTGAGCACCTCAGGAGTGGCGCACCTCCTTCCCCACTGTCCCCGCTAGCCTGATTTCTCTGCATACTCTTGCTACCATCAGACCATTTCTTTCTTTTTTTTTTAAGGGAAGGTACAAGCAGGCAGGAAGAAAGAGGAGGAAGAAGCATTTTATTTATTTGATTTGGTTGCTCATCTTGGTAGTTCCCCCTCACCCAGAAATATAAACCCAGGTCCTTGGGATGTACGTGGACTGCAGCCGCCAAAGTTGACAAAGCAGCCACTCCAGGGAGTGCCAATATATACGTGCATGTTCTGATTATCTTGTTGTGTCCTGAGTGCTTGCACTAGAGAATGGCACAAGGTAGTCTCTCAGTAAATATTTGTTGAATGAAAGCAGGACCAACCTGAAGAGTCTGGTCCCAGTTTATATATGGCAAAGCTGGGACTGGCAGTGCCCAGCGTTAGGCTATTCTCACCACTCTGGAGATGATTTGAGAGGACACGGCTACAGAAAATATCATTTTTATGACATGATATGATAATATTTTATGACAGAGAGCCAAACACAGGCTAGTTTGGAAAAAGCTTACATGGACATAGCTGTATCACAGAAGAGGCTATGCAGTGAACAAGAGGACCAGCCGCGCCAGGAATACCAGGCTGCCTCACATGTGTATTTTCTCATTCCCTTCCTCCCTCTGTGGACAGTGTGGGCTGCCTCTGACTCCTGGGGCTCCTGTCTAGCACAGCAGGGCAAAGCCAGCCCAGGTCTGAGAAAGGCAGGCAGAGGCTGAGAAGGAAAGGGTGCTTTGGCTGCAGAGACTAACAACCACTGAGGACCAAGTAACCAAGCAACTTCAATTTCACTTGTGATTAAAAGCAGGTTATTAAAAGAGGTTGTCACCACTCCAGCTCAAGCACTGCCACTGGGGAAGCTGGGGAGGGGGGTGGACAAGAAGAAGAAAGATAATTAAGAGTGTCATCTTATTAAATGTCAAAACAAACAGATGAAACACAAAACAAAAAGTAAAGCGCCCGACACCTTCAAGCCCCAAAAGGCTTTGAGTAACACAAGATCTGACACTCTCACAGGTCAGGAGCGGTGAAGGAAATACACGTACCCTTCCTCCGTTTCATTGATGATGTCACAGATCTCCATGTTCAACGTCCAGTCCTCGCTTTGCAGGGAGCCATCTGTTGCCTTTTCTGTAAATTCAGAGAAAAAACTGGTTTATATTTCTCCTGAAATAAGGGCCGACAGGAAACAGGAAGGGACCAGAAATGCCGCATTCTCCTCCTAAGCAGACAGGCTGAGCCAGTAGAGCAATTCTGGGGATACTGCTTTGACAAGAAAAACCCGGTGAGGCACACAGGTGTAAAGGCCAATGCATTCACACTTCCCTTCATGCGTCTAACTCCAGACTGAAAAGCTCATGATAGGCCTAAGCCATCAAAAATCATCCTATAGCAGGGACATTAAATTTGGCACTGAGTTCATGGATATGGCACCAAAAGAATAGATAACAAAAGACGGAAACAGATACACTGGACTATGTAAAAATGTAAAACTTGCTGTGCTTCAAAGGACATAATCAACAGAGAAAAAAGGCAACTGAGGCACAGACTGGTGGCCTAGTGGATAAGAGCACCACACATAGTCCACATACATCCCAAGGACCAGGTTCGAGGGAACAATGAAGATGAACAACTAGACAAAATAAATGAAATACTTCCCTCTCCTTTCTCTTCCTCCCTGCCTGTCTCTGCTCACCTTCATTCCTGCCTGTAACTTTCCTTAAAAAAAAAAAAAAAAAAAGGGAACTGATGGAATGGGAGAAAATATTTGCAAATCTGACACAGTTAACATTCATCATATATTCAAAAACTCTACAACTCAACTACAAAAATCAGACAACCCAACTTAAAAATGGTCCTGAATAGACATTTCTCTAAAGAAGATAAATGGCCAATAAGCACATGGAAAAAATGGTCAGTATCATTAATGATTAGGAAAATGCTAATCAAAACCATCATGATATAACTTAGGATGGCTATTCCCAAAACAACAAAAACAGAAACAGAAAATAACAAGTGTTGACAAGGATGTAGACAAACTGGAACCCTTGCACACTGTTGGAGGAAATGTAAAATGGTATAGTTGTTAAGAAAAACAATAGTACAGCAGATCCTCAAAGAATTGAAAACAGAATGCCATCTGACCCAGCAATTCCATTTCTGGAAAGACACGATAAGTCATTGAAAGCAGGGTCTTAAAAAGACATTTGTACAATGTAGGCATGAGTCACAATAACCAAAAGGTGGAAGCAACGTGAGTGCCCACTAACCGATAAAGGGAACCACAAGATGTGGCTTATACATATGCCTGGATATCATTTACCCTTAGAAGGAAGGGTGTTCTGACACAGGCCACGACACAGGAGAATCTCCCAGACATCATGCTAAGTGTTAAACAAGCTGGATACAAAAAGGCAAATGCTGTACAATTCCATCTCTATGAGGTAAGAAGAATAGTCACACTCATAGAGACAAAATATCAGGGTGGTTGCCTAGGGCAGGGAGGAGCAGGAAAGGGGAGTTGTTCTTTCAAGGATATAATTTCAATTTTGTAAGAAGCAAAGGTTGTGGAGATTGGTTGCACAACAGTGAGTATTTTATGTAATAATGGTTAAGCAAACTTTATATTATGTATATTTTTAAATAATTTCAATTTAAACGGAAACAATTTTAAAACGACACCTTAAGGTAGGTAGTATTCCTTCCCATGTTGAAAAATACAGACCTGAGATTCCAGTATCACAAAGCTGATTGGTGGTACCAACATTCTGTCTCTAAAGTCTGGACATTTCTTTATATGATATGGTCCTACCTGATAGGAAAGGCTAAGTTCAGATCTTAAGTTGATATCTGAGATAAATTCTAAACCTGCCCCAGCCTAGCTGTACAATTCATGAGAAAGCATTACCGCCATTTTAACAATAGCTTCATACAACCCCCTTCCACTGACACTCAGATAACAAGACAGATGACCTCTGTGTGTGCTGTGTCCTTGTTTAACCGGATGCAGCTATGGAGAAGTGACACTTGTGTTTTATATAACATACTCAAACTCACACATCCAAACAAAGGCTGTACTTACAAGCAATGACAACACACTCCAAAAATACAGCTACTGCTCAAAACATTTGGGCAACAGCCTTCGGTTTAAATTAAAAAGCCTTGTCGTTTTAATTTTTACCAGAGAGGATATATCCCCAATGTTTTCACCCTCTTCAGTCATCACTCCTGGCACCCTAAGTCTTTTGATCAGTTGACAAAGTCAGTCCATCCACAAATGGTCAGAATGTGCCTCAGATGAAGGCCATGTGCATAGAGACTGGGCAGGGTGCTTGCTGGGAAGCCTCCAAGATTTGGGAACCCTAATCAGAGTCTTCAGATGGTGCCAGTGTGGCAAGTATGAAGACTGTATTTGATGACTGCTTACAAGAAGAGGAATGCATGCAGAGAGGGACAGGAAGGGATGAAAGGCCCCTAAGAAGCTTATGAAGGTAGAAAGTGGCACCACTGGATCTATAGGGGAAATCAGAATCACCAGGGGTGGGGACAGACATGGGGGGAGGGGAGGGATAGAGGTAATCGCATAGAAGAATGACATCAGGTCATCTTGTCTGGAGAAAAGAATGAGGGCAAAGGTTATAGGAAGGCTGATGGGGTGGCACAAGGTAGCATGGCGACAGCAGTGTTGTCTCCTGTCGCTGAGGAGGCCACAGTTCAGCTCCTAAGCAAATTAGGCATGTGACTTGTGCCTACTGCCAACTGTTCTCCCTGCCATATTCAGCTGGTGTCCACTCCTAGAAGAGGTGACTACCTCCAGGGGTCACACATAGAGAGCTGTCTATGAGCCACAAATACAGCAGCCTCCTTGGGAGGAGGCCAATACTAACTGCCGCTCTGCCTGTGGTCCTGGGCTTCGGAACCTTCAGAGCCAGCAAAGGACACACCAAGTGGCCAAAGGGCTATCCTGTGCTGGTAATCTGTCCCTGTCACAGCACGGGCTTTGGCACAGACCCTCATGGGAAGAAAGTACTGTGATTGCACTTTGGTAGGGCCATAAGGGACAGTCTTGGGAGGTTTAATAGAGGAAATATTAAATCAATGAAACCTCATTTCCAAGTTCGGTTTAGCAGCAGAATCCATTAACCTTATATTCACCCTCTCCTTTCCTCTAATAATACCGGGAAGGGGTTCAAAGGCATGATAACTTATCCTCAGGGTCAGCGCATTCTATTCAATTACTGGGATTCTGCGTTTTCAAGCTAAAAGATATATACTCGTCTTGATTATAAAGCAGCAGCCCAAAAAGAATGCTTCTTGCTTTTCATTTTGCTGGAAATGCCACATGAACACAACGATGGGTACTTGGCTCTGCTGAAACAGAGAAGGGCAATAAAGCTGACAAAGGAGCTCCAATCACTTTTTGTCTTCCCTTGTAGAAGAATTCCCAGCAAATAGGAACAAAGTTGTGTCTAATTGCCTCTGGAACTGAGGTCACTCAGTGGAAGCTCCTTCACTCCTTCTGTCCCCAAGCCAAAGGAAGCAAGGTTCAAGCTCATTTCTTTTGTCATGTAAATCATCAAAACCTAAAATAAATCCTGGTGCAAGAGCAGAAACACCATGCTCCAGGGAGCAATGGAGAAAGTCTTTCCTACCAGCCAGCCCTCAGGATGCAGAAAGAGCAGAACACCACTGACCCTGGTTGCAAAGGGCAACCTCTCAGGGGTCTCTGATGACAGGATAATGACCAGGGGTTGAGTGAGGCATAGCTGGGCTAGACAGGGATGGACAGTGCAGGGTTGGGCAGAGAAGGTCTGGGCTGGACTAGGCAGTTCAGGCAGGGCTAGGCAGGACCGAATATGGCTGTGCAGAACTGAGTAGGGCTTGGCAGGACAGAACTAAGCTCAGACTAGTTGGAAAGAACTGGATGGGGCTGGGCAGGGCATGGATGAGCAGGACTAGGCAGGGCAGGGATGGGTAGGGCTGAGCTGGGTATGGGTGGATGGGGCAGGGCAACACTAGACCAGGCAGATATGGGCAGGGCTGGGCAGAGAGGGATGGGGCAAGGCAAGACTAGACTAAGCTGGGCAGGGCTGAGCCAAACTGGGAAAGGCAGATGTGGGTAGGACAGGGGCAGACACAGTTCCCATAAAACCTTCCTTGAAAGAGAGTAAGTCATCCTGGTACTGTTGCCATGGTATTTTCTCCATTCAGAAAAGGCTGCCTCCTGCCCAGGGCAGAACAGGGTCCACAATGCCCTGAAGCCTCAATCCTGAGGACAGTGACATCCTCTCCGGGCATAATTTTTCTGTCTCCCCACCCCCACCCCATGCAGTCTGAAACCCAAGGCAGTCCTGCTGGGAAGAGCAACACAATCTGGGGCTTGGTTTCTTGGCTGCTGCTTTCCACACTTTGATGTTCAATACGGTGACTTCAGAAGCAGCCGGTACCAGAAGGCAAAGAGGGCTGGTGTTAGCATTTTGCATTCAGCAACATCCTTTGGTTAGAGTGGAGGAAAAAAACTGCCAAATTATCTGCCTCCCCAACAATCAAGAGTGTGGGCAGGAGCCCCAAGGGGCCGTCACAAAGGAACGGCATCCAGGGCTGCTTCAAGCCAGGTGTAGTAAAGAAGAAAAAGGGGTTTCACTGGGTAGGAAGCTCATCTGATAGTGTGCATTAATAATAGGAGAGGAACCTTCTGGATCACTGTACGCTAGTAAGGCAGGTTGGCAGCTACCAGTCAGGTGGAAAGAAAAATCAATCCCGACATTTCACACAGAACCATTATTGCCTATCGCTTCAGATCCTAACATGCTCTGTGCATGTTAATTGCAGCTGCTCCCTTCCACCGAGAAGATAAGAGAATGAATTCCAAATACTCTCCCCTACTTGAGAAAATGTCCTTTTCTATGACAGCTGCCCCACTCCTCCCTCACCCCTCTCAAACGAAAGCTAATAGAGCCAGAAGAAGGTACACAAAGTACCATCTGCCCAGCCGCTGACTCCTGACAGGCAGCTCTCTCTCTTGTAACTTCAGGGCAAATGCCATTTACTCAAGATTGGCAGGGCCTGAGACGTGCCATGCTCTGTTGTTGGGGCTGAGGAGAGGGAGATGGCTAAGATCATTCCTTAAAGGTCAATCTAGCAGGAGAGGCAGAGAAGCCGTCGGTCACAATACAGGCCAGCTTGGGCTGTAACAGAGGAAAACCACAGCTCCCTGGGCCCAGTGCCATGAAGCTTAAGACTATAAAAGTAAAACAGACAACAGCATGCCTCTTTGTACAGAGCGCCCAGGATGACAAAGAATCAACCAGAGACTGTGAAGTCCCAATCCCAGCCTCTGTCACACTCCAGGCTGGAGAGTGACCAGGGGAGGGCATGATGTAGAATAGGGGTTTCAACCCTGGCTTTGGGTTAGAATTGCCAATGAGCTTTTTAAAAATGGTCCTGCTTGGGTCCCAACCTTTACATTCCAGTCAGAACCTCTGGGGCACAAGCCCAGGTGCTGAGGTGTTCTAACAGTGCCCCAAGTGGCTCAATTGTGCAATGGAGCTGAGGACCCTCGCAGGGCCAGGAAGGCCAACAAGCAGCTGACACGGACTGCACAGTTACCTATGGACACTGGGGACACAGAGGAAGGCACCCAGGCTTTGTTCCTGCTCTCATGGAGCTCACAGACCAGCGGGGGACTGTGGGTCAGGTGACCCTGGGCCAATCTGGCCTTGCCACTGACGATCCTGGGTTCTTAGTCTATTCATTATCTTCTGTCTGTAGGCCTTAGGGTTCCTGTTAAATGAAGTAACAGGCCTAAATGATCTCCAGTCCCCACCCCACTCTGACAGGACTGTAGTCTAAGTATACCAGTTCTTTCATCTGGGTGAATTTTTTGGTTGTTGTGGCAAAATCTACATAACATTTACGATTTTAGTCATTTTCAAGTGTATGGTTCAGTGACATTCACAGTGTTAAGCAACCATCACCACCTTCTCCAGAATGTTTTCGTCTTCCCAAACTGAAACCTCATGCCCATTAAACTAACTTCTCATTCAAATGATGTAAAGGGCTCAACTTCATTCTTTTGGGTGTGGACTCCAGTTTTCTCAGCATGACTTGGTGAAGACTGTCCTTCCCACTGAATGCTCTTGGCACCCTGGTTGAAATCAATTGACCATCTATGGGAAAGCTTATTTCTGGGGTCTCTATTCTATTCTGTTGGTCTGTATGTCTGTCCTTGTGCCAACACACACTGTATTGACTACTATGAGTTTCACAATCAGGGAGTCTGGGTCCTCCAACTTTGTCCTGCTTTTTCACAGTTATTTTAGCTACATGGGGTCCTTAGAGATTCATATGAATTTTAGGATGAGTTTTTTTATTTCTGAAAAAATAGTTGTGGGATTTTTATTGGGATTATATTTAAACTATAGATCACTTTGGATAATATTGCCACCTTAAAAATATTAAGGATTCCAGCAAATGAATATGGGATTTTTATCTTCTTTAGTTTTTTTCTGTAATACTTGGTAGTTTCAGTGTAGAAGTCATTCACTTCCTTGGTTGATTTCTAGGAGTTTTATTCCTTTTGATGTTATTATAAATGAAATTATTTTCTTACTTTTCTTTTTGAATTGTTCATTTTTAATATACAGAAGCACAACTGATTTTCAAGTACTGATTTTATATCCTACAACTTTGTTGGATTTGATTATTAGTTTGGCCAGTCTTTTTTTGTGAGGTCTTTAGGGTCTTCTACATATGGTCATGTCATCTATGAATAGAGATCATTTTATTTCTTTCCTACTTGGATATCTTTTGTTTCTTTTTCCTTCTGAATTGTTCTGGCTAGAACGTCCAATACTATATTGAATACAATTAAAGGTAGGCATCACTGGGGCTTCCTGGTATACTTTCAAAAAACCCAAACATACACTTTGCTTGAGAGCAAACAAAGCTGGAGAAAATACCCATCTATATAATCCCCATTCCACAGAAAAGTGGGTTATCTACTAGGTTAAAGTAGGCACCATATCAGGAGCCAGAGGACTTTGCAAGCCAAGGGGCTTTGTAGCTCTACTTCCAGCCCTGAGGAAATGATCTCAGACTTCTCCCGTCTGGCATGCCTTCAACCCAGTCCACCTTCCCAAGCTTAGTTCTCATTCCATGTCCTCTGCAAAGCTTCCTTCAATACCATCCTGCACTGATACCTTCTGATGGGCTCCAGCACCTAAAAGTACAGCACATGCAAGGACTGAACTCTTAACACCATTTGCATGCTGTGCTGAGAGGTTCGTGCATTTTTATTGGCTTGATGAACCATGAGAATATTTTTGGCTTCCTCTTTAAACCTAAACCTGTAGGAAGGCAGAACATCTTCACATCCTCAGGAGGTCCTGACCTTCAGTTGACGAGGGTCCTTAGAAATAAAATGATTATAAATGCTTGCGAATACCTTGAGTGATAGGCACTGGGCAGTCTGACAAGATCAGAGTGGGGTTCCCAGTTGCCCCATGTTCTCCCTTTGGCCTCAGAAGCTAAAGAAATGGGAATCAGAGTTGGAGGGTATGAGAAGGTTTAAACTTCAGTGAGTACCAGCTCTGCTAATTACTGTATGACCCCAGGGCTGTAACTTGACCTTTCCAAGTCTTGCTGTAGTCAGTAAAAGGTGATAACAATAACACTTTTCTTACACAGTTGTGGTGAGAGTAAACAAAATAACACAGAAAGAACTTGGCAGAGCCTCTAACACAGAGTAAAATCCCTCCATGTGTCTTGCCTTCACTATTACTTTTATTATTACTACAGCTTTTCTGAAAGCCCTCTGCAGCACTGCCCTTGGCTCCCCCTTCTTCCAGGATTCCTGTGTCATCACTGCCACCTACAGGTAAATAGCCATCCACTAGCTATGCCCAGCAATTCACTGCCCTAGGATCTTACAAATATCTCCAGGTTTTCTGATGTCTGGATTTTGAGCCAGGGGAGCTCTATGCCCAGAAGCCACAACAGCTCCCTTCCAGAAGGAAGCCCTCAAATGGCTTGGCCCACTTGCAAGATGAAGGAACAGCAAGAGCACAATTTCCTTAGGAAATCAAATGTTAAAAGCTCCAAGAGGTCTTAGAGACCATCTAATAAGAAGAGTCCCCTTGAGCCACTTAGAACAGATGTCACATTTCCCGGACCTGTGGAAACAGGGCAGGCGGGGTGGCAGGGGACAGTGTGTTAACAGCTCCCCACTAGCAGTCTCTTGCCTTCAAAGCTCTCATTGAACCACTGACCTCAAGTGTTCAAGGAAACACCACATATTCCTTTCACACACACAAAATGAAGACACAGAAGGAAGACCCTTGCCTCTAAAGCAGATTCAGAGTTCCCAGGTGCAGCCCATCCTCCTGATTTCTGCTAAAGACCCTAGGATAAGATGTATAAAGGAGAGAGCTGGTATAGGGTCAAAATTACCTGCTGGGTCAACTTTTCCCCCTTGTTCTTTTTATTTGAAACTGGTTTACTCTGGAATAGTTTCAATTTACTGAAAAGTTGCAGAGATTGTGCAAAAGTCCTCATGTGCCCTTCTCTCAGTACCCTGAAAGGCAGGACACATTTGTCAACACTGAGAACTGACATTCATACCATACGAGGAACTACATTCCGGGCTTTTTCGGATTACTCTAGTTTTTCCACTAATCTTCTTTTTGGTTCAGGATTCAACCCAGATTACCATACTGCATTTAGTTTTCCCCTCTTTAATCTTCTATTTTCTTTAAGGACTGACAAACTCACAAAATCACTTATTCTCCTGTCTGAAGAGCTCAGTTCCAAAGGGCAGCTCTGGAGGAGCCAGGATTCCACACCCCGGCCTAATTAGGACACCACATCCTCCCACTCCCCAAACAAAGGAGCCCTTCAGGCCAGCCAAACAACAGAGAAAATAGAAGCTTGTTAGCCACACAGGCCCGAGGCTGCTGATCCAAGTTCTTTTTTAACTGGAATTCCCTTAGGGGGGATCCACAGATTTGAAATGCATTTGGGGTGTGTTCTCTGGAAGCAGAGCCACTGGTTTGATGTATTTCCTTCTTTGTGCTTAATGGAATATTTTACGTGTGGAGTAGAGTGTGAGAGAGGAACAGGGGAAGGCACGGACTTAGGGCTGGGATGGCAATGTGCCATTGGGGCCGACAGAGGAGCCTCTGCAGGAGCTGGGCTCCAGCCTGGAGAAAGCGCTGTGTGGCCTCAAGCCCAGTGATGCTCTCTAACAGCCAGGCAGGGGGGGCTGGTTGACTGGACAGATATAAGGTCCCCCAGGAGGTGGTACCCAGGTTAGAGCTTCTGTGTTAAAGCAGAGCAGATATGCTGCCAATTTCTTCTTCCCAGTGTGACTCTCTGGGGCTCTCTACCTCACCCATGTGCCCTCTGAGAGGCACCTGTGAATTTTACCGTGTGCTGCCTTGGTACCTGCCCTGGTTGTAGCTGCTCCTGATTTCAGAGGGAAGTATAAATCCTCAGAGGAGACTTGAATGCCTATTTTCAGGAAGGCAGCCTCTGCAAGGCTAGCCAAAGGCTTCCTAGTCCAACTCAAAAACTTTCATGGAGAGGCTTCACCCAGTCAGGCACTATGCTAGGGTAGGATAGAAAAAGAAGCAAGATGTTTCCCCTGGAGTTCCTACCCTCAAGGAGGTCACCAGTTACATCTTCCAATAGGCAGCCAGTACACAGTGTGCAGAAAAAAGATTCATGGGTCAGTAGATGACAGGGGAGGGGGCAATCGTGCTGAAGACTGGAGAGGGTCTGTGAAAGCTAAGGAAAGGACCCGATAAAAATGGAAGAGCAGGGACTTGGAGGAGGAGGAGGGGAGCTTAGCAGGTTCAGGAAGGAGCTGAGCAGAGATGTGAGGCCTGTCAGGGTTGGGGATGGATGACTGTGGTACAGAGAAGCAGCAAGAGGGGGCCAGCTGGGAGAGTCCTTTCATTCTCTGTTAGGAGCCTGGGCTTTCTGCAGGAGGCAACGGACTGGGCTTTTCAACAGGAGTGACAAGAATATTTGCGTTTGAGACAGATCACTCTGGTAACAGCATGGGGCTGTACTGGAATGGAGTAACTGCAGGCAGGGAGCTGGGGCACTTTATCGTAATTGCTCAGTATAAAAGGAGGAGACAGCACTTGGTCCAGGGCATGGTGTTGAATTTGATGCAAAGGAGTCAGAATGAATTTGAATTTGTGGGTCAGTCCTGGATCATTTGACCCTGGACATATTTCTTAAGTCTCTGAGCTTCAGTTTAGTCATCCAGAAAATGGGTAAAACAGTCATACGTCTTCACAGAGTGCCATGAAGATTAAATGAGTCAGTGATGTGAAGCACAAAACAGAAACCTGGCACACAGTGAGTGAGCAAATCAATATGAACTACAATCCTTAACACGTGCGTGTGTGGACTGAACTCTGGGAAAGACAGAATTAGGACAGGTAAGGCAGAGGGGAGGGAGGGCAACTGCCTCCAAGGCTTTTCCAACAGCCTCCAGGCAGAGAATGAGGAGGCTACC
The DNA here is from genome assembly GCA_004363575.1 of Solenodon paradoxus. Lineage (NCBI taxonomy): Eukaryota > Metazoa > Chordata > Mammalia > Eulipotyphla > Solenodontidae > Solenodon > Solenodon paradoxus. The sequence goes on from RJWH01000169.1 coordinate 67,189, forward strand.
CTGAGTCCCCCTAGTGTGGGTAGAATGGACCTGCGGATCATATTGTTGGCCAGGCATCAATTAGTCTACACGACCTGCCAGGGACCACAAGCATCACTATGAGTGAGACTCAAAAGGAAGGTCTCCTATCTGCCTCAAAGAGCAATGACAAAATTCCAAGGCAGAAGGAGACTCCCAAAGGCTCCCAAAGCTCACCCCTGCTATGCTCAGTAAAGCTGGAGTATTTTGACTAATTCCTTCAAAGAACTGTCCTTCAGAAGGCTGGGGGCGACGGGCGGTGGTGGGGGACGAGACACGGTGTCCCTGCTACCACAACAGCATTTGCAGTATTCAAAGGCATTTGTGGGGAGCAGCCAAAAGTAACCCATCACAATAAGGCTCAAATATTAGCTGATTTCCTTCCATGCAAAGGCCTCGTCTTAGTAGGTACACATAACTTCAGAGACATGAAAATGTGCATCCACAAAAAAATGTGTAGTGTTTATAACTTCATGATCCACGGAAGCCAAAAACTTGAAATGTTTAGCAGCTGGTGAACAGACAAAATAAACAAGGTACATCCACACAGTGGAATGTTATTTGGCAATAAAAAAGAAATGAAATTCTGACATGCGTTACAACCTGGATAAATCCTGAAAACATTGTGCGAAGTAAAAAAAGACACCAAAGGACAAACACTGCTATGGTTCCCCTTATCTGAAGTTCCTAGAGCTGTCAAATTCCTAGAGACGCAAAGTAGACAGAGGTTGTCAGTGGCTGTAAGGAGGAGAATGGGCATGCTATTGTTGAAGGGATACGGAGTTTCATTTTGGGAAGATAAAAGAAAGTTTTAGAGATGGTGGTTGATGACTGTACAGTATCTGATGTACTTACTGCCACTGAACTGTACACATAAAAAAAATGGTTAAATAATACATTTTATGTTGTAGAGCTTTTATCAGAATTTTCTTAATGTGAGAAAAGACCACAGGTTGTCTGATTCCATTTACATGAAATGTCCAGAATAGGCAACTCTGCAGAGACTAAAAGTAGATTAGTGGTTGCTTTGGGTCAGGAGGATTGGGAAGTGACTTCTAATGGGTATGGAAAGATGGAAATGCTCTAAAATTGATTGTGATGATGGCTGCACAACTCTGAATACACTAAAAACCATCGAATTATAGACTTCAATGGATAAATTGCATGGTATGTGGATTACATCTCAATAAAGTTGTTGAGAAATGGGGGGAAAGCTACCCACTGAAACATGTTCAGTGTAATATTTTTTTAAATTTTTAAAACTTTTCAAATAGAAAATAGAAAAGTCATGATTAAGTAAATTACAGGATATATATGTATATATGTGCATGTGTGTATACATATATATATATATCAGTACTGGACACAACTGAATATCAGACACCCATCACAAGCAATCATTATTAAAACCACATAATAGCATTTTATAATGGTGTAAAGAAAATATGATGCAAAATTGTTGGGGAGAAAAAGGGATGTGTATGAATAATGTCTGAAAGAAAAATGGAAAATTGTGAAAATAATCAATGTGTTGAAGTATTTGGCTTAGAGGCAAATCTTTAAAAAAAGAAAAAAGTAAAGAAAGAATTCTGTTGTTTTTGTTTTATAAAGAGGGTAAAGGGAGGCGCACCTCTGTGACTCACGCAGCTAAGGTGTAAACCATGTAAAAGCCCAAGGACCCAGGTTTCAGGCCTGGGAAAGAAAAAAAAAACAGGGAAAGGAAATATTATATTGCAAAAGACTAAGAAATAAAAAGACAAACTAATAACCAAAACTAAAACCCAATTATTTAATTCTTGCATCAAAAATAATGAGGCACAGGACCCTAAGTCTGACCTAAACATGAGTAAGACTTTTTATTGTCTATACAGATTGTCTTCACTAAGGACAAAAGCCTTCCAACAGCTCAATGATCACTCAAAAGGCATTTTCATCCTGACCAGGCCTCCCTCTTGTCCTCAAGGGGTAAGCCATGCATTATCTTTTCCGCCATCCCATAAGATACCTAGCTAGTCAAGGAGGGACAAACTAAACCAGTCTGGACTGGCACAGGGGAGATGCAGACATAATAGAATATGATTTGCATTCCAAAGTCAAATACAACAGAGTTCTGAATCATCTGGGAACTTGCTCCTCTCCATCAACATAGAAAATTCAGGAATACCAACAGTGGGAACAAACAGGAAAATTACATTTAAATGAAATCATATTTAAATATGAAGAAGAGCCCCAACACAAGCATGCATTCCTATTTGTACAATATTCAGAATTAACAGACTTATCACACAAAGGTTGTATAACTTATTAATGACAATGTGACTTTAAACAGCAGTTCTAACTGGGTCACCTTAAATAATACCAAACACAGCTTACCAAAGGAAACATGCAAATAAGCTGATCAAAACAGGGGGAAAGCAACCAAGGGGCATTTTTCCTAGCATCTTGGAATTTTTATCCTAGAAAAAGAAATAAAATGTCTGACTATCTTCTTCAGACCTGAAGAAACAGCATCATGAGGGGGTGGAGTCCATCAGGAGGGGGTGGCACCCAGAGGGAGGAGCCTGATGCTTTCCAGTTAAGCAAAGATGTGGGTACAGCAGCACAGCCAGGTTTGCCTCTGGAAACCAGAGTAATGGGCAGAAGGTACCCATCACCGTGGACAGCAAGTCACACAGGTTCCAGAGGAGGCATCCCTCCCTCTACCCCTGTCTGAGGCCAGGACCTGCAGAGAGAGTACTCTTCTGAGTAAAGAATTCCCAACATCAGGGTGATGTGTCAAGTGAAACCTTCTCTAAAGAACTGGTGCTAATACAAAAAAACACTGGCCTCATGAGAATGGCCACAGAAAACAATAGAAACTCAAAATTTCCATCAGAGGACTGGATAATTTACAATAATAAGAATTACGGTTAATTTTTTTTAGATGTGATCATGAGGCTGTGTTACTTTTAAAAAGATTCCTTCTCCTTTAGACATCCACACTTAGGCATTAATAGATGAAGTTATACGATGCCTGGAATTTACTGCAAAATAATTCAGAGATAGGAGAGGTGTGGGAGGTTGTAGATGAACCCAAACTGCCAGGAGCTGATAATCGTTGAAACTCGGTGATAAATACACAGGAGTACATCATAATGGCCTTTCTCCTTTGGTCTAAGTCTGAAATCTTCCATAATAAAAGAGAAAAAAGATCAGCAGGAAAGGCATACAACCATTCATAACTTTGACCCAGCTATACATATTAGGGAGAGGGGGAGAGCTGATTCTGCAAAGATGCCTAATTGAGAAAAACTCAGTTGCTCCCAATAAATGAGAGGACAGCTATGCAAAGAGGGTGCATCAATAAGGCAAAAAAAAAAGCTACGTGGCTTTTAAAATGATAAATACTTCAGCCTAGTCACTAAGTGGAAATCGGTATAGGAAAGCTAAGTGAAAAACAGGCAGCATAAAATATCATGTGCATACTAATCACCACAAGGTAAAAATGCATGCTCATGGAATGAAAAGGGTCAAAAGAGAACACAGAGAGCTGAAGCTTTTCTTTAGCTCCCAGCTCCACGGTTTCCTCTTGGTGAGGTCCCTGACGACCTCGCGTGCACATGCACACACGCGCTGAATTAATTGCACTCTTGTGGGAGCCGCAGCCCAGGCTTGCCAGTTCTCCCACAGCCTCCACTGCTATGTGATGACACCTCCCAGACTTGCCTTCCCTGATAGATGGGAATTCTCCCAGCACATAGTAGGTTTTCAACAAAGGCTTGTCAGGCAGAATAGAATAGATATAGCTGCTGTCTATGTCTTGGGTTTGTTTTCGTTTTTCCTATAGAGCTATTCATCTCACAGTAACCATTCAGGAAAGGCATTCCTCCATGATTACCAGAGAACAATGCTTTCATTTCTGATTCACAAAGTGCTTCTGCATCCGTGGGCTTGTGATGAGAGCAAGGCAAAACAAAATCAAGTGACTGCTTGTCCAGATCCTCGCTGGGCTACAGAGAAAAACCTCATTGTGTTTTGCAAGCTTGTCATGAGTCTCATTGCTGCAGCTCCTAAGACCAAGTCTGGAGGTATCCCTCAAGTTGAGCTTACAGAATCGGGCTTTCTTCAGCCACCTGACGAGGGAACACTGCTCGGTTACCCAGACGTGGTCGCAATGGTCAAGGGCAGTGGTCAACAGCAAGAGTACAGGTGGAAATACAGCAGCCGCTCCACTGCCCTGGGCTCTGAGGATGAGAACTGCCCATCTAGACCACACGCTGCACATGAGTTTAAAGGGCTCCTATAGGCAGCTAACAGCCAGCTTCAGGGTCCTCAAGGGCTGGCCTCCAACCTTCTAGATGTTTCTTTATCTCTTCTGCTTAGAGCTGCTGTGAGCAGTAGGTTTGGGTGTGGGAGAAATGGTTTGATATAGATATTCAAGAATGTTAAAAGAGGAATGCCCTGGTGGCTTAGCAGTTAATTCCAACACCTCTACTGGCACAAGCCATATACATGCCAAAGACCTAGGGCCTTTGTCCTGGGGCCAGGGGTGGGGGTGATGAAACAACCAAGATGAACTAAATAACATAAATGCTTCTTCCTCCTGTCTCTTCCTGCCTGCCAGTCTTCATTCCTGCCTGCACCTTTCCTTTAAAAAAAAAAAAAGAATGTTGGTAAGAAATCCACAGAAGGCACAGAAGGTCATTTTTCAGAGTAGTGGTTCTTAACTCTTTTTGGATAAAATATTAAAGGAAGAATATATTCCCTTTGAGAATATGATAAGACCTTCCTAGAAAAGGGCGCGGAGAGGCACGCCCTGGTGGTCTAGTGGGTTAATCCACTGTGGCACAGTCCACAAACATCTCAAGATCCCTGGTTCGTCTCCCAGGACAGGAAGAACAACCAGTGTAAACAACTAAATCAAAATAAATAAAGTGCTTCTTCCTCCTCTCTTTCTGCCTGTCTGCCCGCTCACCTTCATTCCTGCCTGCATCTTTCCTAAACAAAAGGCAGGAAAGGACACATACAAACACAATTCTGCACACCTTTCAACAAGCTGGTCATAAACCTCTGACTCCAGCCACTCCTCAGGTGCTTGAGCTGCCTCTCTTGATAAGAACACTTTAAAAAGCTGAACACAACATGAATTTCCACAACAGCAAGGCGGCTATGACTTGTACTTGCAGAAAGCGATTCGCTACAGCTCTCTGGGAGGGCTCTGAGACTTCATGAAGACCACCAGCAGAGCCACACAGCCCAGCAGGCAGAAACACCTTCAATAAGACACTCTAGGCTGCATCTTAAAAATGAGTCTGTCAAGCCTGACATCCTCAAGGCTATCAGATCATCAACCATTTGTTGGGCTGGTATATTGACATCCTACTCATTATGCAATCTTTTTACTGAAGGTTTCCTTAAATGCTCCAGAAAGTAAGGTACACAGAATTGCCAACTTACAAACTCCAGTTAACTCCTAAGAGCCAACAATTAGTTAGGAGTCCCTAAGGAATGACCCAATCAGAGAATGCTATGAAAATGAAAAAAAAAATGGTTTAAGCAAAGAAGGACAAGACTTCAAATGCTGCAGGAACAGGGAGGGCTGCAGAGAGCCCCCACAGCAGGCCAATACCTGGCAGCCCCTCCCAACAGTCTGAGCCTGGCTCCCGGGGTTTCCAGGGACTGAATAATTCCATCCCTTGTACAAGAGATAAAATGCTCTTCCCAGCAGTCTCTTGCAAGCAGCTCATCAATATGCTACAAAAGCTTTGATCACATCACACTGCCCTGCTCCAGCTCTTCACTGCCTCTCCCTATCAAGAGTGCAAGAAAGTCAGTCTACGTTTCTTCTTACCTAGCACTAAACACACAAAGAAAGACCCTGCCTACTTCCAACAGGAATTTAACGGTCATTTTAACAATAATCTACACTCAAAGCAAATAAAAGGAAAGGAAAACTGAAAACCACATGGAATAAAAGATGATTTTTTTTCTTTTTACCAAGAACGGAAAGGTAAGACCGTTACTACAATTAGGCACAAAATCAGGCCTGGGCACCCTGGTAGCCTGGGCAAAAGGGGGAAAGCCCATGAGTTCCACAGTCCTCACTCTCGGATTAAAGGCAGAATAAAATATATTCAATCAGGAGAGTGAGGAATTATTTTCCTGACAAGTTTTGAGATGAATTTGTTGTAGTCATTCTTATATTATGGAATAGCAAACAGCAGAACACATAACATCTTCAATAACAGATTTTCATAAAATATTAAATGTTCTTCCTATAACTTAGTTTGACATTGAGTAGCCTTCAAATTTGTCCCAGTTACTTTCCTGGCTTCATTCTCCCCTTTCTGCTCCTCCCCTCCCCCCACAGACCTACACATTCAATCAAACCAGACCCCTCCTTATTCCCAAACACACGGCTAGCTTCTCACTTATCCTCCTGCACCCGAAGCTCTTGTCCTTCCTGCCCCTTCCACATCCTATCCCTTCCACAAAGGTCTCTTCAGCTGTCCCAATTCAAAGAGTTCTCCCCCCAGCACACTTCCCAAGCCACTATGCTAGAGCAGGAGGAGCACCACCCAGGTAAAGTCACACAGAGGCCGGCCTGAGCTCACATTTGATTCTGCTGTTTGCTGGCTGCGTGACCTTATGCAAGTGAGTAAATTTCTCTGAGCCCTAGTCTCCATGTCTGCAGAACGGGAATGATAACACCTATACCTTGCAAAGCTTTTCTAAGAATATTTATCAAGACCCGGCACAGGACCAGGCACACAGCAACCCTCAGAAGAAGCAGGGGTAGCAACCACTACTATAGTAGAGATCTGGCTATCTGTCTAATGTCTCCCACCAGAAAAGGAGTTTCTTTAAGGCGACAGAGTGAAGTATCTACCCAAATGTCTTTTACAGAGGAAGACCTCAATAGCTGAGTATTTTGGAAGTCTGATTATTTGGAATTACATCAGAGATTCTGACATGTCATGACTCATTCCAGACTCAGGTCCACAATACAAAACTCCTAACTCCCAGGTCACGCTGTAGCCCTACAACGCACTTTGTGGTCTCAAGCACACCAACCTCCCATTTTACAGAATAAAGCTCCTCTTCCCCATCAGAAAACCATTTTTATCATACAAGTCTCCAAATACTCATGCAAGTCACATTAGTACAATCTGTTGGGGCCACCTTCCCAAAAATCCTGTTTGAGGGGAACGGGGAATGAATATTGAATGAAACTGTTAGGAATACACAGCACTGACCAATGCCTTGATGGACTACAGATAAAATCTATCAGCCCTTGATGGCTAATCTGGTAGAACGTGAACACTGTGAGTTAATAACTCACGGGAGACCACTCTAGCACTTACAAGCTATGTCTTCTACACTCATAAAACAACCATAATTACCTTTCATGGGTGAGATGTTCTAGTAATTCTTAAGTGACTTAACCCTAGAAAGTCTACGAGAAAAGCTTGATTTCAAAGAATTTTTGCTTCAAAAGCAGAAGGCAATACCGAGAACTTGAGTTTATTTTTAATGAACATGTCAGAAACCATTCTTTCTCTTTCTGAGGATACGTGCATTGATGCTGTCCCGAGAAAGCAATGTAAAACTGTGTCCTTTGATTTTGGAAGTTTCTTTCAGAAGTAGTGTGGCTGTGTTGAATGAGTTGGAAAGTCAGGCCTCTTGGAGGTAAGTAGGCGGGTGAGGAGGTGCATGAGGGGAGGGATTCTGGGTTAGGGGGCTGGGGAATGTAGGCCACACTTTAGAACCAAACAGATCGAAATACAAACGGCACTTTAAAATATCAGCATATGTTGTTAAACTTTGGGCCTCAACAGCTTCATGTATGAAATAGAGATGGCAGCATTGAGGACTAGGCACCCACGCCCTGGTGGAGCAGCGGTTAGGTCAACCGCCTTCCGAAGTAGCACAAGGTCACAGTCCCCTGGGTTCAAGTCCTGGATCCAGCGGGGAACAACCATTGAGAACAACTAAATAAAAAAATTAAAAATAAAAGATGCTTCTCCTCCTCTCTCTTCCTGCCTGACTATTCCCCTTCAGTCCTGCCTGCACACATTCCTTTAGAAAGAAATTAGTATTAAGAACTACAGAAACAATTCTCACATTTCATCGTGCATTGGAATCATTTGGAGGGTTTGTTAGAAATACAGATACATGAGTCCCACCCCCAAAGATTCTATTTCAGTGTGTCTGATATAGGGCCCAGAAATCAGTGGGGATTTAAATTATTTTTCGGTTTTAATTATACAATATGTAAATACATTTCCCCCTTGTAAAATATTAAAACATTACCTTATCAGTTATGATTGCATTCAGCTGCAAGCAATTAAGAAAAAAACCTAACACTCACTTAAACAGACGAGGGGGTTATTTTTCTCGCGGAGCAAGATGACGTCCAGAAGCAAGCAGTACAGAGCGGGAGCAGTCACTCGGGGATACCTGAAGAACCAGGACATTTTGTCTTCTTGTCTGCCCATTGGTGGCTTCCATCCCTGCAACTGCAAGGCTGCTGCGCTGCAGCAGGCAGGGCCCACCAAATAGGCAGGAAGAAGGTGAAAGAGCAGAGGGTTCTGTCATTTTATTTGTGAAAGGGTGCTCTTGCTAGGAGCTTCTGTCTCCTCACAAGCCAAAGTACATAGACTCCTAGCTGCAAGGGAGGCAGAAAAGAGAAGTATCTACGTGGGCACAGGCACCCCAACAAAATGAAGGTTGTTTAGCAAAGGAGAAAGAAGGGAAGGTAGTGGGGTAGGAGACAAGCAGTGTCTACACAATTACAGATAAGGCTCATGCCTCCTGTGAGCCCCTCACAATCCTGGCTCCTCAGAAGACTCTGATGCCACTCCTCCCCACAAGGCTGGGGAATATTACCAACTTACAGTGCTGGAGCAGAGGTGTAGGTCTGGCTTTAAAGTGGAACTGTCAGAGATGTCCCATGAATACTTACTCTTATCCTCATCCTCCCCTGCAAGGCACCAAAATCTCATCTTATTTGTTACAGCCACATCTCACGTTTGGTCTTGCCCAGCATGACATTGGGCTGTGGACAATTATTGGCTTATTTTCAAAATCAAAGCCATCCTTCAAAGGATGATTATCTGCCACCTCTGACAATATTTAAAGACTGTGACTTGGGCCCCCAAACCTAGCTGAAGTCATGAGATCCCAAGTGAGATGACAGCATCATTCCACAAGGTGACTCACTGCCTGGAAAGGTTTGCTTTGACTGTATAGATACATATTGCTACAGGTTTAGGGAAAAGGAATCTGATGGTGGGCAAGTGTACATCATATATGGAGCAGGTGGAAATCAAGATTAAAAATAGTAATACAGCTTTATCTTAAAAAGTATATACCTGGTGCGCCTGGTAGCCTAGCAGATAAGACCACTGGGAGCAATCCACATACATCCCAAGGACCCAAGTTCAAGACCAACGACCGGAGGGAACAACGAAGATAAGTAACTAAATAAAATTAATAAAGTACTTCTTCCTCCTCTTGCTTCCTGCCTCCTACCTACTTACCTTCATTCCTGCCTGCACCTTTCTTTAAAAAAATGTATACCTATTCACAGGAAAAAAGCTGGAAAGCTAATGCCCAATATTGTAACAGTGGAAAATATATTAATAGTGAGAGTAATTAGGTCTTATTCCATTTTAGCTTTGGCAGGGAGGGATAACTTACTAAAATTTTTTTTAAAAATCACATTTTCTTAAACATTCAAATTCATAATTAAAAAAATTTTGTAAGGCCTCTGGTGGGTTGACTCATCCAACTTTATGCCATATCTTATTTATCTAGTCTTTGTGTAAAATTAAATGGCAAATGAGGAAGCCTAGCTAAAGCAAGGGCATGATGGTGTATGTAGGGCACTGTGACAAGGCCGCCAGCTACAATGGGAGTGTTTTAACAATCTGAAACCATTCAGATTTACCAGGGGAAAACACTCTAGAATGAACACAGGCTCAAGGTCCCTGTGATTTTCTAATCGAGAAGCTGCAAAGAGAAACGCGGGTTCATTACTCAACCTCTGTGCTGCACTCAGCTACCCTGCACATAGTAATTAGGGTGGAACTCGGGGCGCCATACGCACTGCATACAAAGCCAGCCACCCTCTGGGAGGAACCAAATGCACAAGACCCCGAAGCATGGCAAGCAGCCAGCTATTAAGAAAAGTTTTCCCAATCAGGGTACGTTCTTGGCAAACCCCTGCCTGCAAGTTCCTCAGGAAGCCTCTGTGGCTATCAAACAAGCAAGCTAATAAATATATTAATAGGCAAGATCTACCAGGTGGATGCTGTTAACTTTGCAGAAGCAGCTGAACCATGATCTTGGACTGGAGGGGTGTCACGTCACACCTTAGGCTCTGTTTTCTACTCATTTTTTCCACCCTAGCAAATGCTTATGGCTTGCTGACAACAAAGAGTCTTGACTGGGCTTCTAAAACAAGCTGCCCCAATCAATAAGGATCCCTGATTTAAAAAGAGTTTACCAAACTCTGAGCTGCTTCTTCCAAATCTGATTTCAGAAAAGTGACTGCCCCACAGGGCTCTCACTTTTTTTATGGTTAGTAGACCCTGAGCTTGCTGAGTGTGCTTTCCAAGGTCTGGATCATGGTGGCTGCCTTAAAAGGACTAAAGACACAAAGGATGGTGTGCCTGGAAGTCACAATTCTGGTCCCAGAAACCCAGGTGGCCCCTCCCCTCATCAGGTCTTCACGGGTTCCAGTGCAAAGCTGAATTATAAATCTGACCACCATCACTAAAGTCTACAGTGTTGGTGCTTTAACATTTAGGGCATACTGCGTCAATCACAAATGATAAAATATTGTTAGAAAATCAACATAACAGTATCTAACCTCAGCAGGAATTAAAGAAATGGAAATTTAAATGAAATGTACTTTCTCCTACCAATTTAGCAAATTCTAAGCCTCTCCTGTTGTGCAACAGTCCTCGGTCTCCTAGTCTCCCAGTATCTCCTCCTGCCCTGTCCAATCCATCCTCTAACCAGCACCAGAATGACCTTCCTAGGATGCAAGTCTGATCATGCTACTGGCCAGCTTAAAGCCCTTCTATGGTTTCACTCAGCGTGTAGGATAAAAGTCCACGCTCTATCACTAGGCCTTCCTTGCTGCGCTAGCCTGCCTTTCTCCCCAATCCGTATCATTCCACCCTCCCCTCTTCCTCTGGCCTCAGTTCCTCCAGGTCTGTGCTCATTAGTAGCTCTGGAGTATTGTACATTCTGTTCTTTCTGCCTGGATATCTAGGACAGTCTCTCCCCACCATCTCCATCTGCTTCTACCCTAGTTAAGGTCCAACAGCTTCAGAACAAGACCTCAAAACCCTTCTATAAGGAAGTCTGCCCCAACACCATTCCACATACCAGTCCATCCATCACACCTGGGCCAGGTTAGTTTGGGGCTTCACAGAGGCTAAGCAAACCTAAAGCGGAATTTGGGGAAGAGTAAGAATCTTAAAAATGATCAGACCCTTTGACATGGTCATTCTAGTTAAAGGGATTTATAATAAGTAAATAATCTAAAATGCAGACAAATATTTAAGTCCAACTGTGTTTATCTCTGCATTAAATATAATAGCAAGAAAAAAGGAATCATCTAAATGTATAGCATTAGGGAATGTCAAAGTAAATTACAATAGATCCACATGATAGAACATTAATTAGTCATTTAAAATGATATTTATAAGATGTTTTTAAATTTAAAATACTCACACATTAAGTAAAAAAAAAAGGGCGCAACATTTTATTTACAGCATAATCTCTATAAAGAAAAATGTATTAACAATATAGGAAGGAAATATACCAAAATGTTTGTAGTTGTGACCTCTGAGTAGCAGGATAACTAATATTTTCTCTGCTTCTTTACATTTCTTCATGCTTTCAATTTTTGAGGGGGAAAAATTTCTTAAGAGTCTAAATTCAGTGGCCCTGGTGACTCTGGTGCTAAGCTGGCAACTGGGATGTAGACCACGTGAAGTCCAAGGACCTGGATTCACCACCAGGGCCAGGGTGAACAACCTAAAATCAACAAATATGAAAGTGCTTCCTCTTCCTTCCCTCCCTTCTCTGCTCGTTCCCCTCCCTTCATTCCTTCAAAAAACAATGCTTCTTCCTCCTCTCCCTTCCTCTCTTAAAAAAAGAAAAAAAACCCTAAATTCATCCTCTTTGATTCTCCTTCTTTGCGTTAAAGCTGCCTAGTACCTTCAGGGTCAAACACAATGAGCTGCAGTGCTGACCTCCCATGACCCTTTCACTGTGGGTCCTGACCCACAGTCAGGGGAGCAGAAAGGAAAACTGAGACCATCTGTCCCTGCATCCCAAAGATAAAGGACAGCAATGCCTGGCAAATTGTCCCTACTCCAGGGGGACTTATCTGGTCACCTCAGAGCAAGTTATTCAACATAACCTCTCCCTCCTACAGAAATGTCATAAATGCCTAATTAATCCACTTCTCTGGTTTGGGACCAGGCAGTCTATTATAATCTCATATACAATTGTCACTTTTATCTTCACTAGAAGTCAACCAATGAGGAAATGATAGCCAGGATGTACATCTCCAGCCCTGCAGCATAACTAGCCACATTCAGTGCATCTGACCCCATTGGGCTCAGATGAGGGGATTCGCAGGGCGGGATGGTGAGGGCCAAAGAGCTTTCACAGAGGGTGGGCTGCTCCAGCACCAACCAGATGCAACAAAGATTCCTGATTCTCTGTGTCACCATTGTGGGAGGGTCTTCCCGTTGATGGAGGCGCACGGGCACACAGGCCCTGCATCATTGCCTGGTGTCATGGGCTTCAGCTTATGAGCAGCATTCTCAGGCTGACAAACGGCCCAGCATTGACATACAACCCACACAACAGCGTCTCTTTCCTGCAGGCTGTAGGAATGTGCAAGGATAAATGGCACTGAATAATGCAGGGTGAGCGCCACTCACATGGGAGCCTAACAAAGGACATTTAAGAGAGCTGCACGATGGTGGGGGCATGTGGGAAGGTTAAGTCCCTGCACTGGGCTCCAATCATAACTCTTAAGCTTAAAGGCAGTTCCTGCATCAGTTTCCTTCTTGTCTCACCATCCCACCCAAATCCGACGCTGCCTAAAGGAGAATGGCACTCTATTCCAGGCGCTCACAGAGAGGTCTCGCTGATATTCACACAGAGGCAGGGCCACAGGCTTGAATGGGATTTTTGCCATGTGGTACATCTGCTGTGGGGGCTCTATCCAGAACGCAGTAAAAGCAGAGTCACCTCGTACCAAAGCCCCCCACCCCCACCTCCGCCCCTTCCATAGCAATATGGTGGGATGGAAAGAGCACCCAGGACTGGCAGGTGGAAACAGGATAGAATGAAGAAAGGCATTTCTGTTTAACTGGAGAAAGGGCCAGCAGTGGAATCTGCTGCTGGTGAGAGGATGAGTTTCCCATCACTGGAGGTATACAAGTCTGGGCTGGTAGCCACCTGGCAGGACACTCTAGAGGGGTGACTGCTTTGTCAGAGGTGTTGCCCTCAGTCACCCACAGGGTTCCTTCCACCCCTGAAGTCCTAGGTGCCTTTGATTTCACTGGAGCAGCCCCAAACTGCCTTCTTCATTCACAACAAAAGGTTGACAAGAGTCTTACACTTGATGAGGATGTCCCACTTCCCCACTAGGGAACAAAGTGGCAGGCCACTGTGGAGGGAGCCTGTGAGGCTCAGAGAGCCAGCAGTTTGCAAATTTCTCCAGACTCCATTTCTAACCACATAGACAAATACACTGAAACTCACCCCATAGAAAGACAATCGTGAAACACCATCACGTAACCTGATTTCTTGTAATATCCAATACACATTACCTCATTATTTAATCTTTGACAGAGCTCTAAGAACTTTTTCATTCTCATGTTTTGCACCCTAGAGGTGAGGCTCTGAAAAGTTAAATGACGTTCCCAGATACCCACACAAGCAGCAGTACCTGGACTAAAATCCAGTTCTCTAACAAGTGCTTTAGCAGTAAATGAATTTCTTTTTTTAAAGGAAAGGTGCAGGCAGCAATGAAGGTGAGCAGTCAAGCAGGAAAAGAAAGGAGGAAGAAGCAACTTTCATGTATTTTATTTAGTTGTTCATGTTGGTTGTTTCCCCCAGACCCCAGATGTGAATCAGGTGCTTGGGATGCACGTGGATTATACCTGGCCAGCCACTCCATCAGGGCATGCCTTAGCAGTAAAATATAATGTAGCTACCAGGAATGGGATGAAAATAATAAAATTAAGAACTTTGATAGGCAGACAGCTGCTAACTGATTTGTTGTCAGTCAATACAGAAGTAGCTGTCATCTGAACTAAACCAAGGATTGTAAAGTAAGGCCAGTCTTCTCTGGGGTGAATTTTTCCTCCCTAACTCTGCCCACCTTTTGGTGTTGGGACTAACAGCAGGCTAAAAATTAGCAGTCCGCTTCTAGATCTGAAAGGAACCTTAACTCTCATCTGGGTGAAGGCCTCCAGGGACTTCCTGCAATCCCCACACTGCACCGGGGGCAGATCCCAGGTTAAAATCTCCTGATAACCGCTCAGTGCTTTTCCTGACATGCCACGTGGTAGGTACTCTCTCAATGTCCCAGAGTTGAAGGAAAAAACAGAGTACTGAGCCCACAGTGGGGCCTCCAAGTGAAAAACACAATTTAATTCCTCTTCTCAGCAGGACTATATCTTAATGACCAATCAATGAGCAAGAATGTTTAAGAGAAGTGAGTATTCATTAATTAGTACTAATTCTTATTGAAGACTTTTGGGGCCCAGTTCGGGGATGGGCATCATAAGGAACAGAAATTCAAGGTCATTAAAATCCAATTTGGAAAGCATTTTATCATCTCTAAAGGATCAGTGGATCTAGTGTTGTGCAAACATCACAAAAAGAAAGATGAGGTGCACCCTGGTGGCCTAGTGGATAAAGCCACCAGATGCAGTTCATGTGCAGCCCAAGGACCCAGGTTCAAGACCCAGGGCCCAGGAAACAATCAAGATGAACAATTAAATTAAATAAACAAACAAATGCATGCATGCATGCATGTATGTATGTATGTATGTACGTATGCTTCTTCCTCCTCTCTTCCTGCCTGCCTGCCTGAACTTTCCTTTAAAAAAAGAAAAGGAAGATGACCAAACATCATGTGTCTCCTGAAAGTGCCAACTCTGAAGTAATCTTGTTAAAAAAATTAAATCTGAATCTGATCAAACTGTAAGTCCAACTTCCAGTTTACATGACATACAGAGGACAGAGGAAGACATGAACATGTTAAGTGATACCATAGAGATTCAGTCAGCAAAATCCAAACTGAGGAACTATAGGACTAAGGGCCTGGTTTCGTCAACAAATAAATTGCAATGAAAAAGATGTGGAGAAGGAAGCATGTCCTGGTGGAGTAGTGGTTGGGCACAGTCCACGTATATCCCAAGGGCCCAGGTTCGTGTTCCAGGGCTGGCAGGAACAACCAACATGAACGATTTAATAAAATAAATAAAATGCTTCCTCCTCCTCTCTCTTCCTGCCTGCCTGCCTACTCACCTTCATCTCTGCTTGTACCTGTCCTTAAAAAAAAAAAAAAATGTGGAGGCAGAGCTACAGATTAAAAGAGACCAAAGAACCACAACAACCAACTGTAATGTTGGATCTTACTAATCCTATTCAAGCAAATGAACTTTAAAAATATGACATTTTGGCACACCCTAGTGGAGCAGTGATTAGGTGAATTGACTCCAAAGGAGCCCAAGCCACATATCCCTGGGTTCCAGTGCCAGGTCTATGGAAAACAACCAGTGTGAACAACTATATAAAAAATAAAATGTTTCTTCCTCTTTTCTCTTCCTGCCTGCCTGCCAATTCGCCTTCATTCCTGCCTGTAGCTTTCTTTAAAAAAAAGACATTTGAGGACAACTGGAAACTGGGTATGCAATATTAGGGAATTAACGTTAGCTTTTGATGTATACTAATGATATTATTCTGTTTTTAAAAAGAATTCATTTTCTTTTAGAGGTGCCTATTGAAAAATAAAGGAGAAATACTATGATTTTTGGAATTTACTTCAAAGTAATATGGGCCAGGAGATGGAGTAGGTAAGCATATTGACAAAATATAATCCAATATGTAGAGATTCATTGTATTATTCCATTTTGTGTAAGTTTAAAATTTTCCATAACACAGTTTATGGTTTAAAGATAAAATTGATGTATTCAATAACCCTAGAAAAAGTTAAAGGAAAAACCATAGGGCATGGATTATAAATGTTACACACTTTGAGATGAGAGAGATATTCAGACTCAAGAAACATATATTAAGTGCCAAATATGTACTAGGTTCTGCAGCAGACTAGGTATGAAATCTATGCACCTCAACTACCTTATCTATAAAATGGGGATATTAAGAACTCTGCTTTATTTAGTTGTTACTAAGATGAGATGAGCATACATATGTCAGGCACTTAGAACAGTGTCCAGCACACAGCAAAGGTACTCAATTAAGAGTGGCTTTACACAACCCTATGTGATAAATATTACTAGACCCAACTTATAGCTGAGGACATTGAGGTTCAAAAAAGGTAACTTATTCAAAACATCAATCTGCCACTAAGAGGCAGAGCTTGGATTTCAGAAGCAGTCCACTCACCCTTGGGGTGACTCCTTTGAATCAGTCACAGCCAGGAGAGAATCCTATAATTGCTAGGGAGAAGAAAACGTGGAGGGAAGAAACGAGCTGTGACTCTCTGGACAAAGAGTATGATGACTAATGTAAGGTTGAAAGAAGTAAGGAAGAAAAATACTTAAGACCCTCAGAAATGCCACTCTGACAAAGTTCAGGGCAAATTTCCCTCCTAATTAAAGACTGGTTTCCACCGCTGTCATTGGGGTGACCTCACTAATTCAAATAAATAGCCATGGGGTTTCAGAGGGAACAATTTTAACTCTGCTTTCCATAATAAGGATTCTGGACTACAGCCCAAAGCTTTAGCTAGTTAAGTGTGGGGGTCAGTCTCATAAATTGTTTTCTTGGCTGAATCCCAAGAAGCCAGGCTGTCATTCCAGCAATGAGGTGATCCGTTTGCATTCCTACCCAAAAGGGAGGTTTCTCCACAGAGCTTGCAAATCAGACCTGTAAGATCCACACCACTAGAACTCTCAACCTTCCATTACAATCTGTTCTAGTGTCTATGAGGGGGGTACGGGGTGGGGGTGGGGGGCTGAAACTATACCCTTGAAGATAGCTGTCTAGACATGACACCCCAGAACTGACCCACATCCATGGAGATCATTTCTCCAGTAAACAGGCAGACAAAGGTCACCTCATAGCAGAATTTTATATTTGCTGACTACTACTCTGCCACCCCACCGGCAACCCCCATCCCCATCCACCTCCACAACACACACATACTCCATAGGACTTAATTAGCACTGTGGGTTAGTGCTATGGGTCCCTGGACTTTTTCTTCGAACTTAGCAGTTTTGCTCTTTACACTCTGGAAGTGCATTCCAGAGGCCTTTGCAGGGGGTCAAGAAGAGGACTGGCTATGATCTAAACATGACTTTGAAGTTCTTACTCTGCCCTCCAATGATCATGGACAACTCACTCATCTGCTTCATGCCTTGTTTATGAAGTTGGATAATAAAATACCTCATTGCACCATGAAAATGAAACTATGTGAAAAAGCTAGACAAAAAGTTGAGTTACTGCTATGATTATGCCGGCCTCCCATTAAGCCAGAACTAGAACAGATCTTTTAGAAGAGGGATTCCTTCTGAGCCAGTGGGTCATCTCCATGCCTTTTCCCTCTGAGCCTCTAACCTGTGTACCCCAGGAGGCAATGGGGGACAGTGGAACCAGTCAGACAGTGAGTTGGTCAGGCTTGAGTTTGATTTCCGGCTCTGCCACATTATCTTTAAATTTTCTATTCCTAGTAATTTTACCACTAAGACTGATAAATAAATCCGATTCACTCTTCATATCTCTGCTAACTAGAATACAAAACTCCACAGATAACCTATGAACCTCATTTTGCCTTTGTATTTTAGCCTCTTTCCACTAAAACATAGCACAAAAAGGGCTGATGTAAACTTTCTGTATTTGGATTTTCTTCCTCATCCTGCTGTCTATTTCTCTCCATTGCAGGTGCTGATGAGCACCAATGTGCTCCCAAAGTGAGAGGCAGGAAGAAGGCAGGAGAGGCGGACAAAGGAGCCTGGGGAAAATCTGCAACACGGATCATCAGCTTCGACAAAGCAGCACTGGCTTAAAACAGCAGCTAGAGCTAAGGACCACATGACCTTGGTTTGCCTGACCCAAGATCAGCATGTTCTTTTTCACAAGGCCACATAGCAAGGTTCCATAAAGAGCAGTCAACAATGAAGGTGGGGCCTTGGGGTCAGTTAGACCTGGGCTCAGACTCCTGGCTCTGCAATTTATTAGCCCAAGACCTCGGAAAGTTACTTAATCTTGGTTTTAAGCCTCTGTCGTTACATTTGTGAAATGGAAATAGTAACTAATATTTTGCAGGACTGATACAAGAATTAGAAATTTATAAATTCACATATATACATATGTTTTAAAGGCTATAATAATAGCTATCATCATGTATTAAGAGCTCATTTTATGCTAATTTAAACCTTAAACCTACTCTCCAAGGGAGGCCTTACTGCCCCCATTTTAAAAGATGACTACACTGAGTTTCAGATTAAGTAATATACCCCAAAGACACAGGTGGCAATATTGGAGCTGAGAATGGGACTTGGGTTTGTCTGCCTCCAAGGTGGTGTTTTTCATGCCATTTCAGAGTCTGGGGCACAACGGGTTATAAAGTAAAGGTTAGTTATTCGATTCCAGCAAGGTCTTCTGAGCCTCAACTCATGACAACTCAGAAATGAGAGTGCTGTCATTCCCATTTTACAGGTGAGAAGGCAAGGGCTCAGGCAGCTTCAGACTCCTTGAGTTTAACAAAAGTCCTTATTTTTTAGGGAAACATACTTTAGTATGTATGGTTAAAATTACACGTCTAGAATTTGTTTCAAAATAATGCAGTGCATGGTGGAGAGCAGGGTGTATGATTAGATGAAACAGGATCGGGTTGGCCAGATGTTGAGAACTGCTGAAGCCGAGTCACGGGTACATAGAGTTCATTATATTGTTTTCCCTCTTCTCATTATGTTTGAAATTTTTCAAAATAAAAGGCCAAAAAAAAAAAAAAAATCACCTAATTTCCTGTAGGATGTATAAGGTAGAGGTGGCTCTCAAATTGAAGTGTGTTCTGTCTCCAAATTCTGAGTCCCTTCCAATTCACTGTAATAGCTGCACTTTTTCCCTTCCTTCCTGTATGGTCCAACACCCCCCACCCCCCCAGCCCCCACCAGGGAACTGGCATCATTCTAGCGCCCAAAGTGCTGCTGAACTGGGGAGTTCTGCAAGCAGAATAGTTTCTGTGTGGGTGAAAGGGTAAAGTCATGTTGCTGTAGGGGCACAGGGGAAGGGTGAGCCCTGCTGTTGGAGAGTATAGGAAAAGTTTTAGAAAGGAAGCAGGACTTGGGCATAAAGTGGATTGAAATAATGAGAAGTAGGAATATGAAATAGGAGGGAAGATAGACTGAGCCTGAGTACAGGGGGCAGGGGAATAAACTGGCTGGGTTGCCCCTCATCTCTTTGGGATTGCTACTGCAGCCCCCACTTGGCATCACTTCCTACAGCCCACCCTTCACACTGCCCCAGGATAACCTCCCCAAATAGAAGTCTGATCACATCTTCCGCCTGCACATTGAAGACCTCCCTGGTTCCCCACTTAACTCAGATGACTTCTACATGCCTCAGCCTGACTCTCAAGGTGATTGTCACTAATAAGCCCTCCTGCTGTTTCCCCATTGCAGATCCCCAGACTGACACCCAGAGCCTGACCTCTTCTCTAACTTCCTCTCTTCCTAGCATGCTCCATCCCTCCTGATAAACTCCTGCAGGCAATCAGCTCAGATGTCACCTCCTCACAGTTTCCCAGCACAATTTACAACCCTCTGTCATCAGGACACCCTCACTCTGCACTTGTTTGTGGGTCTGCCTCCTGATGAGAATGTGGGCTCTGGGGCAAGAAGAGGCCTTCCCGGCTGGTGATCATTACAGAGTGGTTCATCACTCTAGGTGACACTAAAAAAAAAAAAAAAGAGCAGGTCCCAGGCAGGCAGGTAGGGCCAATGTCAGCCATCACAGTGCCGGGCATGAAGTGGCTGCCCAGTGAGTGGACAAGTAAGGATGGCAAGACAGAGGGCTCCTTCCCAAACCCAGCTGATTGAGCCTAGCTGTGGTGCCCTTCACATGTCTATAAAGTCCAATGCTGCAGGAGGCTTATTTAGTGCCAGGGAATGCAATAACAGTTTCCTTCCAAAGGTTCCAGACAAATGGAAAACAGCAACGACAACTCGACAGCTCAGTGCACGACAACTCGACAGCTCGGTGCTCCCCTCACCTCCAAGGCTGCAAACCTAAAGAATATTTATGATCCTTGAGATCAGAGACTTGGTGTCTTAGAAGCAAAGAAAGGTCACAAGATGAAATGACACAGAGCATCTGCTCCAGGGTGAGAAAAGAGATCCCCATATTCAGTTCTCCTCCCCAATGCACCAGGCACCTGCTTCACTTGCAAAAATCTAGGCGCCGACACAACGATTTTTATTTAACTTAGAATAAAACCAAGGTCTCCTACAAGGAGGGGTAAAGCTGAACATAAACATGCCGACTCACAGGGAACTGAGGAGCCTTCTGGCAGGGTAAGAGACCCACACACAGGGTCCCCAGCCCTCCCAGCAAAGGGGCACATATTAAATTCTTAGTGACAAGGCTTAACGGAGGAGAACAAATGCTCCCGGAGATGTTTGCATGATTGCAAACCGAGAAAAACTCGTTGGGGGCTAGTGGAGAGGAGCTTCCCTCCTCCTACATTTTTCATGGGCCTGCTGCTCCTGCAATTCCCAACACCACGCTTCTGACATTACAGCAGATGCTGCCGCCGCCGCCACACTAATCCTTCATCCTCAGGGGCCAATGGAAATGCATGATTTCTCATTAATCAGGGCCGTGGACACCAAAATAGCTCATCTGACCTTTGCAAATACCAAAGGGTGGATTTAAAGCAGAAACTGGCAAAAGGTAGTGCAGAAGTCTTTAGCTTTCCTTTCAAAGACGATTTTATGTCATTAGCCAAAAAACAGCCTGCCTGCAGGACTAACAAGGTTTAATTGGGAGAGAGACAGTCATGCTAGAAGTGAGGTAGTCACCA
This sequence comes from Solenodon paradoxus, assembly GCA_004363575.1. NCBI lineage: Eukaryota > Metazoa > Chordata > Mammalia > Eulipotyphla > Solenodontidae > Solenodon > Solenodon paradoxus. Next base: position 88,499 of record RJWH01000169.1, read on the forward strand.
AAATTTAACACACACACAAACACACACACTCCCTGATGAATTCTTTAACGACTATTAAATATATATATTATATATATATATAATATATACACACACACAAAATCTCTTGGCATGGATTGAACAATGTCAAACTAGGAACTAGCAATTCTCTGAGAAAACACGTACACATTAGACGTTGAAATAAACAAGGATTTCAATGCCCGACACCAGTTGGACTCCATCAGACAATAAAGACTTAATACTGCCACAAACTTCGCCTCTGCTGAAAAGACAGATCTTCTCTTAGGAGACCCCCATTACAGCAGATCACAATCAATCTTAAACTTCATCATATATAAATCCATTTTTCTCTACTAGACATCTTTGTCAATGGTTGATATTTTAGAAGCAAAAATGATCCCTTAATATATCATGGAGATCTTACATGGCTATAATTTAGCATCACACAAAACTAGACCCCAAGTAATCGTCATGAAATGCAGGACTCTGGGTTTTTTCCACTTAAAAAACAGAATTATGGTGCACCCTGGTGGAGTAGTGGTTAGGTCAATTGCCTCTGAAGGAAGCAAGCTACATACCCCTGAGTTCAAGTCCCAGTCTGGGGGGAAAACATCTAGTGTGAACAACTAAAATGGAAATAAAACAAAATGCATCTTCCTTCTCTCTCTTCCTGCCTGTCTGCCTTTTCGACTTCATTCCTGCCTATATCTCTTATTTAAAAATAATAACAATAATTAAAGGCACACCCTGGTGAAGTAGTGGCTGGGTCTGCCGCCTCTGGCCGAGTGCAGTCACATACATCCCAAGGACATGGGTTTGTATCCTGGAGCCAGGATGAACAACCAAGATGAACAACTAAATAAAAACAAAATAAAATACTTCTTCTTGCCCTCTTTAAAACAAACATCAAAAAAATAACATAATTACAGAAAACTTGTGGGACAAAGATGAAAAGACACTCACACAAACCTGTCACAACCTAATACAATTTTCTATAACAGCTCCACTGACATATAATTCACATACTATGTAATTCACCCTTTTGAAGTATACAACACAGTGGATTGTGACATAGTCACAGCATCATGTAACCATGACCACAATCTTATTCTAGAATATTTTCATGGTTCCAAAAAGATATCCAGTCACTTCCCATTTCCACCTCATCCCAGATCCCCTATTAATTTGCGCTAGAGCTCTCTCTCTCTCTCTCTCTCTCTCTCTCTCTCTCTCTCTCTCTCTCTCTCTCTCTCTCTGTATGTGGGTGTGTGTGCGTGTATGTGTGTGAGTGTGTGTGTGCGTGCCTATTCTGGACATTTCATATAAACAAAATCATACAGTATGTGGCCTTTTGTGTATGGCTTCTTTCACTTATCATAATGTTTTCACCTAACTCAATTTTTATTACCACTTTGTCAGGTTTCCTTGCCATCTTGATTCTTGCACACTTAATACATTTAAAGCCTAATCCTTTGTAACCATAAAAAGTCAAGTCTGAGTTACGTCAAACAAGGAGTTACTGACCCTTGTCTGGCACTGAGAGTCTAGAAGGTGAAGGAAGCCTGTTTTGCTCTCTCAATATGTGAGCCTACCATATTGGTCTAATTTGAACAGAAAGCACCTGGGATTAGGAAGTTAGTAAACAGTGCTTCCAACCCTCTGGACAATCACACACCCCAGATACAACCTGCAGCAAGGCAGAGTAAAGAACTCTAAAACACAGAGTTAACCAAGAAAAGTTACCCACCATCTATTGAGCTCTCTGCTTTACAAATATTCTGGGCTAAATTGCGTGTGCCCCCAATGCCCTGCCAAAGTCATACTCTGAATGTGACTACATTGGGAAATGCAGGCCATTAGAGTAGGCCTAACCAGTCAGATGGGTGTCCCTGTCCCTATAAAACAAGGAACTGTGGACATACAAAGAGAGAGGGATTCATGTAGCTTTACTACCCACAGAGATGTCTCTGTCTCTGTACTTCTAATAAACTTTCTGTGTGCTATCAGGGGAAAATAAGAGAGAAAAAAATAAGGATTCATTCAAACAGAGCAAGACCATCTGAGGACAGCTACTTGTAAACCAAGGAGAAACCAACTCTACCAACATCTTGATCTTGGGCTTCCAGCCCTAGAACTATGAGAAAATCATTTAAGCCCCCAAGCCTGCAGTATTTTGTTACTGTGACCCTAGCAAACATCTCATTTCATGCCCCTCCCCACAACACATACACTTTAAAAAGAAAGACTATCATCCCCATTGGGGGTTTGGGGGACTCAAACTCTGTGTGATTCCTCTTAAACTACATAAAAAAGCTTTTTCCCAGAAAGTATACATGTAAATTTTTAACTTTTCTGCAGCACCAGTCATCAAATTATTAAAATGAAAGGATACACATTTTACTTTATTTTTTTAAAGCAATATGTACTTTTCCTAGCATATACCATCAAAATTCAAAATTCATTCATTTCAGCAACATTTCTGAAGAAACATTTAGTGGGCCAAGTTCTTCACACACATATCCAATTTTAGCTTTAAACCCCACTTAGTGTAGTCATACTTGAGGAAACTGAGGCTCAGACATTAAATGCCTGTTACACAACACTGTATCTTTCATTAAGTTTCCCAATCTAACAGCTGCGCTTTGAAAGAGCAACTGAACCAACTTCTACTCATCAGCCTTTCATTGCAAATGGTCGTGCTGGGCATTCTGGAGACAAAGATGAATGATAGTCCCTAACTAGGAGGGGCATGGAGCTTAGCAAGGGAAGGCCACAACTCTCTGGGGCCACACTGCCAGCCTAGAAAAAGGCTCAAACAAATAAGGAAAAGACACCTCTTTCTTAGAGTGGGGGCAACCACAGAGCACAAGCTGCTTAGCATCCCTGAGTCCACATTGCTGCCCTTGCTAAAAGGGAGATCAGCAGAGTGGATGGAGAATATTGGGAGCTCTAGGGGGTATTTGGCTCTACCCGCCCGGCCCCACCCAGTGGGGACTGGCAGTTGTGGAATGCCATCCAGAACGTGCAGGTCACCAGCAACTTCCTGACCATGGAGGGGCAGAACAGAGGGCTCAGTGAAGGAAATAACACATGCCAAGGCTTCACTTCTAACAAAATCATGTCCCGGGCCCCAGCGTCTCCCAGAGTAAACACTACAAAGGATAAACAGACACTTCCCTGCTCTATAATCTGATCTATACCTGAATAGGTATATGAAAAAAAGTTCCCAGGGAATCATTGGGGCTCCTGGGGTGAGGATGATGGCAGCTGTGTGATCAGAGACAATATCTCAGTAAATGTGGCAATTAAGCCTCTCCTCTTGGAGATGCAGAATTGCACCACAGGAGCAAAGAGGCAGAGGAAAGAGCCACCCTGCTGGAGCGGAGGGAAGGGCAGAAGCAAAGGCCCAGTAGCAGAAAGTGTGCCCCCCAAAAGTCTAGCATGGCGAGAAGCAGAAGAGCATCCCCAAAGAGTGGGCCAGTGGTGACTTCTGGTAGCCTAAAAAGAGGTGCCGAATGTTCCCTGTTCTGACAAGCGAGTCGGCCTCAGCTCTGGAACTGTAGGAAGACAAGACGGTCCAGCGAACACAACCTTGCTTTGACTGCACTGCATTTATTTATTTTTACTATTATTATGGTACTTTGGATTACTGCCACGTGGAACTGGTTTTCAACTTACAGTAGTGATAAACGTCTTTCAAAAGTAAATTTGTTGGCACGCCCTGGTGGTCTAGCAGTTTAAACCAAGCACAGGCCACATACATCACAAGGTGTCCAGTTCAAGACTCAGGGCCGGGGAAACAACCAATGATGAACAACCGAGTAAAAATAAAGTGCTTCTTCCTCCTCCTTCTTCCCGCCTGCCTACTTGCCTTCATTTCTCCTTGTACCTTTCCTTAAAAAGAAAAAGGTAAATTTGTTGCATGCTGGTGGAGTAGCAGTGAGGTCGAATACAGTCCATGTACATCCCAAGCAGCTAGATTCTTGCCCCGGGACCAGCGGGAACAACTAATGTGAACAACTAAGTAAAAAAAAAAATTTTAATTAAATGCTTCTTCCTTCTTTCTCTTCCTGTTTGCTTTCTTATTTATCTTTATTCTGGCTTGTACTTCCTTTAAAAAAAAAAAAAAAAACCTAAATTTGCCCAAGTAAAAAAAAAGTGAATCAAAATAAAAAATTATTGATAAATAACAACACAGGTGACTCATGGGTATGTTGGAATCATGAAGGTGGTCCCAGAAATGAATGGAGTCTTCCATGTCTGGGAAACCCCAGATTAGCATCTATGTGAGCAGGAAGTACGGGAGGAGAAACTGCAGTTTCTTCTTCCAGGAGGCCAAATGGCACCAGCAAGGAGGTACTGCCGCATCTCTGCCTCTAGCGGGAGGGTCCTGAGCATCTGCTAGAAGCCAGCCTGCAAGCAGGGGTAGTGCTTTAGTGTCAGGCAGACCTGGTCTGGGTTCAAGTTTGGGCTCTGCCACCTACTTTCTGGAAAGTCTCTGGCACATGACTCAGCCACAGTATAAATCGGAGAAAACAATGCCATGGCTGTTTAGGTTGCTACAAGGAGACTGACTGGCAACCCCAATAAACAGCAGTTCCCTTCTCACGCACTCCCTTACAACAATGCTTTCAGGGCATCTTGCTGGGATGGAGAAAACGCGTAGCAAAGAGCGGAAGGAGTACTTGGGGAGGCCCTGTGGCTTCTTGAGGCGAACAAGTCACCGGTAAAATGAGGGAATGTGAATTTGGGCAGCAAAGGTTGCTGCCTTGGAGCAGCAACAGAAAGATGTGTTTCCCTGGAAGCTGGTAGGCAGGCAGGCAGGCAGGGCAAAAAGGGAGGCCCTGATATACCTCAGATGAAAACCAGATGGAAAGTGGAGACCGAAAGATTTCTCAGGAAAAAAACCTTCAACAAGACAAGCGAAAGTCCTAGCTGGGCTGTTACACTGCGGGGAGGAGGCCAAGGCTGGAGGCCAATGGCGCGTCTCTGCTGCGGCGCCAACGGGTATTTGCCACAGACGTGGACTCAGGAAGGAAGCCGGCGGAGGGCAACACGCTTTCATCCACAGGTCTAAGAGATGGTGTCTGTGAGATGTGGACCACTACCAGCCGAATTCCTTTCCCCCCAGCTGGGTAGAAATGTAAAGCTCAGCTAACGCTGAGGACCGTGTGTGGAAACGCAGACTTGCGCCCTGTGGGTAAGAATCTAATGGGAGACGGGCAATTTGGCAACTTTTCACGGTTTCCAGTGCTCCTCCAGACTGGCCCAGGCGTTGGACTGTCAGGACCCCAAGCCATAGAAAAATATAAGTGTACAGAGATCTGTTGCTACAGCACTGTTTGTAAGGACAGAAAGCCCGCTGCCTCCCAGTGGGAGAATGGCTGTACAAATTGCATATCCACGCTATGCAATGCGGAGTGCTATGCACAGTGAGGTGGATCTAAACATGCTGCCATGCAAAGCTCTCCAAAATATACAATGACATGACAAAACTGAGTTGTAAAATGAAACCCATAGTAGGATCCTACTAAACAAAAGAAACTTCATGGAACAAGGGCCACACGCTAAGCAGCTGATGGGGTTATCTCTGGGGAGGTGGAGGGTGGGGTTGGGAAAGCGGGGACTTGTACTTTTTGCAAAATACACTTTTTCTGTCTAATTTTAAAACAAGGAAGAGTATATATATATATATATATATATATATATATGTCAAAACCTATTTACAGGGCTTGTCCTGGTGGTTTAGCAGTTAAGTCTGCTGCCTCCATCCAGAACTAGACACATATACCAGAAGAATCTGGGTTTATGCCCTGTGGCTGGGACTGACAACAAAGATTAACTAAAATAAATGTTTCTCTCTTCTCTCTCTTCCTGCCTGCCTACCTATTTACCTTCATTCCTGCCTGTACCTTTCCTTAAATAAAATATAATAAAAATCATGGAAAGGCAAATAAAGAGTTGGCACAAAAGGCCAAACAGAAGGCAGTCCTGGAGTAGAGGACCCATGAAGTACAGGGGTCTGAAGCTGATACTGCTGTGGGAAGGCTGCTTAGTCACACAGAGGTGCTTCCTCCTCTTCCCACCTATAGCAAGGCTGGGAAGACCTGTGCACCTTCCTCAAAGGCAGCTTTCCAACCACAGAGGGGCAGCAAGGGGACTTCTTGGAGGTCATATCCAAAGGGCTGGTACCCTCCCCATTACCAGCCTCTCTCCTGTCTCTTAGTGGAGATCTGAAGCAGGTGGCATTTCATACCCTTCTCCCTACATCTATTAAGCTTTGAAACTGAAGACCCCTTGGGACATTCTCTCAAACAAGACCACACATTTGAGGAAGTTCAATAATAAGCCGAAGGACTTCTTTCCTCCTCCAAACCCCCTCTTTGTCTTTCTGGCCAGCTTCTACTGATCATTCAAAATGAGATCCAGAAAGCACCTCTGAGCCCTGCCCAGGGCCGTGTCCCTACTTCCCTCAGGGACTCACCCTGGGCACTGAAGTGGGGTGTTTACCTCCCTCTGAATACAAACTCCCTGAGGATGGTGGTTGTGTCTTTCATATGCCCAGCACCAAGCAGGGCAGGCACTAGGAGCCCTTGGGGCTGCCCCATCTCTCTCTACCCCTTCACACTGCAAATTTCCCTCTGTTCTATCATTACCTCTAAATCCTAAGGCTAGCGGGCCACCCTCTCACTCAGTAAAGCAATTTTGTGTACCAACAACAACAACCAGCTTTAGGCAGCAAGCATGCAATCTGAAAACTGAACACAGCCCCATGGTCCTGGTATGCTGCCTTCCTCCAGATACCTATCCTTCACTCAGGTTCTGAACACCTCTGAATCTATGTGAGTGCTTAATAATACACCCCTAAAAGTGTGTAACCCCCTCACACTCCTTAGGAAGGCTATTACCAATAAAACAAGAAATAACCCAAGGATGTGAAGAAGTTGGAACCCTCCACACTGTTAGTGGGAATGAATAATGGTATAGCCACTGTGGAAACAGTATGTGGGTTCCTCAAAAAATTAAAAATTAAAAAATTACCACATGATGTAGAAATTTCACTTCTTGGTATACGCCAAAAATAACTGAAAGCAAGAACACAAAGAGATATGTGTACACCCATGTTGACAGCAGCATTATTCACAACAGCCAGAGGGCAAGAAGCAACACAAGCGTCCAAAGATGAGTGAGTGGATAAACAAAATGTGGTGTATGCCCTCAGTGGAACATAATGCAGCCTTGAAGAGGAAGGAGCTTCTGACACCTGGATGAACCTTGAAGATATGATACCAAGAGAAATAAGGCAAAATCCAAGGACAAATACTTTATGATTTTTTTTATATGAGGCATCTGTAGTTGTCAAATTCAGAAACAGAAAGGAGACTAGCAGTTATTAGGGGCTGGGCATGGGTGCAGAATGGGGGTTATTCTTTAATGGGGACAGAGTTTCAGTTTTACAAGATAAAAAGAGTCCTGGAGACAGATGGTGGTGACAGTAGTGCAACAGTGTGCATGTACTTAATGCCACTGAACTGTACATGTAAATGGTGAAGAGAGTAAATTTTGTGTTATATGCATTTCACCACAATTTTTTTTTAAGTTTATAGAGTTGTTCTGTGCCCTTGAGAGTCAATTAATCAGAAAACAGTTATCTGGTTCAGAAGCCTTTCTACAAATTGCTGGAGACAAGCAGGAAGACAACAAGGTCACGCTCTCTGGTCTCAGGAGAAGGGAGGACCCTGGATATCTATTTAAGGAGCAGAGTCCTAATATGGACACCCAGGGGACAGAGTCTTAAGCATCACTGCTCTTGACCCACAAGGAAAGTTGCACCTATCAGCCAGCACACAGAGGTATGGAGATAGCTGATACCTGACTGATTCGCCTGTCCCAACCCCCTCCACACATCATAGGAGTTAAGATGGGAGGTGGGAAACACATAGGCTGCCTTGTAGAACTCACTGACTACAATCCTGTTAGTTGTGGGATTTTGAGAAGCAAAAATGTCCAGCTCACAAGGTCAGGAGGGTTACGTGGGATAAAATCTTAAAAGGTCTCATACCATTCCAGACTCACTCAGATGCTCCATTAATGTTAGTCCTCTTCTCCTTACTTTTCCTACAAAAACATACCTCCTGTGGGCCCCCCACACTCAGGGCAGGCCTCTGACACTAGTCATCTTTGAATTCAAACTCCTATACCACCCTACATAGTACACTGAAACAAAGTCAGACAATAAAATATAAGTGACACTGTGGTCCTGGGGCTTCCAGACCAGCTTCATGGCAGTGGATGGCTATAAGCTAGGTCCTGAAGGATCTATGGAACTAAACCATGAACAAGAAGGAAGAAGGAGAGCCACATGGGGGCAGAGAGAATGATGTGCAAAGGGAGGGAGGGAGTGTGAATGGCAGAGTACACACAGAGGTATGTTAGAGAGCAGACAGGAAGAAGCCCTGTCCACGAGGGCCTGAGTACTAGGCCATGTTGATAATTCAGGAGAAGGGGAGCTCAAGCCGGATTCTGGTAGATTCATCTGAAGTTTTGAGTGGCCATGGGGTAGAAAGGCAAGGAGAAAGGAAGGAGGGGACCAGCTGGTTGGTTACTGCAATGATCCAGGCATGACAAGGGCTGGACTAAGAGGAGATGAAAACTAAGGAGAGGAACAGAGGCTAACGACATTATGAAGATAAACAAAACCCTCCCCACTGACACTAAGCAGCCCAGCCAAAAGAGACCTGCAGAAGTGCCATCGCAGTCTGGTTCTTCCATCCGTCAGCTCAGCAACTTCCAGACCTTTCTTTTGCTGTTGCTCTCTAGAGCAATTAGCCTTTATGTTCAAAAACTATTTATGAAAATGAAATGAGTGCATCTTGTGGGCACTTTGTCAGAAATGTGCCATTACAAGTGACATTTTCGGGTGTCAGAGTTAAGTTTCTTTCATCTGCTGGTGGATCCGATTTGCCCAGTTGACAAGTGAGAAGACTGTGACACCAACAATTATAGAAACAGGCCCAACCTTGTATCTGGAAATCAAGCTGTTCACTCATCTCTTCCATCACATTCAGCCTGCTGGCAGAGTGCCCTCACTTCTCAAACCACAGCAGCTCAGGAGGACCAATAGAACCCAACTACATGACCTTTCAAGATGGCAGGTGGAAAAAATAATGTATATGATTTCTCAACACGAAAAGAAGAAAACAGAAAACCTCCTCAAAATACTACATGAAAGGGCACATACTGTACAACTCCACTCACACGAACTTCCAAAACAGACAAAACTAATCCCTGATGATGAGTTTAAGAACAGTGGTTACTTCTGCAAGGAATGTGTTAGAGGGGGTGGCTGAGTAGGTAGGGGCATGAGGGAACTTTCTGAGGTGATAGTAAAGTTTTTATCTTGATAGGGGTATAGATTATAACTATAGATGAATTCCTCAAAACTATAATAATTAAGATTTGTGCATTTTGCTATAAGTTATGCCTCAATCACACACACACACACACACACACACACACACACACACACGAAATGACTTTAAAGAAATTAGAATCACCTATAGAAGCAAAAGAACTTAAGTAAAAATAAAAATTATTTTGAGTTAGACCTTAAGTTTTAGGCATGGAAATGAACTTGGAGACCTTGCTCAATCCACTCTCTTCAAATGAGTAAGCAGGTAAGACAAGACCTGCTGAGTCACACAAGCAAATCAGCAGCAGAGTGCTGACCAATCCCAGACCTCCTAAGTACTAGCCTGGGGTTACTGTTCTGTTCTGAACCAGTACCAGAAGAAAAAGCAGATTAAAACAAACGACCAAAGTTACTAATTTAATTTCAGCCATTCAACTTGGAGCTAAATACACACCCCTAAGCTTGGTCTCAGTCAGGAGATTAATTTTCAAACAATACAAAGGTATTTGAGTCTGAGTCAAGAACTACCCCTCCATTACTACTGTGCTTAGGCTCCCTGCCCATATATAAATATCTAAATGACTGACAAGGGTCACCAGGTAAATGGAAAGACATGTGGTTCTTCCCCCAGTTGTATCACTGACTCACTATGGGACCTTGGCAAGTCACCTGTTGTAATACAATAAGAAGCATATATTGATCTTCTCCCAGGTTCCTGGCACACAGCCCCTAAAACCCTTGGCATTCTTGGAGTGACAACAGTGTCTTTTGTAGGCTAATGAGATGACTGGTGGCAGGGGGGCCCCTAATTAGCTTCAGAATGGGGGCTGGTACCAGAAAGATCAAGGCTTTAAAGGGAACTTTCAGAGCCCACCCCATCTCCAACCTGCAGGAGGAAAGAGGATCTGGAGAATGAGTCAACCACCAAATGGCCAAGGATTTTCCCACTCATGACTAAATAACTAAATCTTCATAAAAACCCCTAAATATCAGGGCTCAAGTTAGTGAATGCGTTGTGGTGCTAGGAGGATGGTGTGCCCAGAGATCTAAGCACCTTGCCCAATATATCTCTTCCATTGGTTTTTCCTGAGTTGTATCCTTTATAATAAACCAGCAAATATAAGCAAAGTGTACTTCTGTGTTTTGTGAGCCTCTCTAGCAAATGACTGAGCCTGAGAAAGGGGTCATGGGAACCCCTGATTCATAGCTGGTTGGGAAGACGCCCCGGTAGCAGTCTGGGACTTGAGGCTGGTATCTGGTGATTAAGGACAGTCCTGCAGGACTGAACCCCTAAACTACGGGGTCTGCAGCAACTCTAGGTAATTAGTGTCTGAAGTGAACTGAACTGTAGGACACCAAGTGTGTGAGTTTTTAAAAAAACGACAACACATGTTTTGTGTCAGAAGTGTTGTCAGGGTAAAAACTGCCCAGATCTGCCTTCTCTGGGTTCTCAATTTCCCCATTTGTAAAAATGAGGGGGTTGGATCAAATCCTACTAAGGTACTTCAGCTAGAATTCTGTGATTCTTTGAACTCCTGGTTTAAGGATTTCTATAGTTAACATGGGGGATTCTTACTCTCTAGAAGCCACTAGCAAATTCTGCTTCCCAATGCTAGATATCAATTCTCAGGGCTCATATCCTATTTTGACTAATGACATGCCAAAACTCTGTGTGATTTCTCCTTTGAGGAGCAACAAAAAACTCAACAGTGTCCTATTACAGGGCCCCCATCCTTGTCCCCAGCTCTCAAAGACTTGCATCCCAATTCTCAGAGGTAAAAGAATCGGTCTTTCTCTATTACACTCAATTTCACACCAAAACCCGAAACAGAATTTTTGGACATTCCTCTCAGACTACAAGGCTTGGGCTTCATTAATGATTAAAACAGCAGCTGGTAATGTCTTAAAAGCAGGTTGGTCAGTTAGACAACTTAGCATCTGTTTAATTCCTCTCTCTTCCTCCATCCGACACTGTAGTCCTAAAACAAACGCAAAGAGAAAGTAAAACACATAGGCACACAGGTCTCCCATTGCCAAGAACAGCATCAATGAGGTTGTAAGAAAGCACATCCTTTAAACCAATTCTCAGACAACTTGGAATGACAGGGACTTTTGTCCTCTGAATTACACTAGGAGAACTGAAAAGGGTGAATGATTTTTTTAAGAGAAAAAGAAAAGCAGGCAGGAAGCAGAAACACTTTTTATTTGTTTGTTTCATTCTGGTTTTTCACCCTGGCTCTGGTCATGAACCTGGGTCCTTGGGCATTACATGGTAAGCATGCCAGCATCTCAGCCACTTGAGTCACCAGGGAGTGCCCTATGAATGACTTTTAATACTAAGGCAGATCCAAAGTTGAGGCAATAATTACCTGATTTGCAGCCACCAAGTTCATTCGGATATTCATTCACTCAATTCCACAAATAAATACTGAGTCTTCTAGTTTAGTAGTTAAGTGCACCGGCTCTGCCACTTATTACTCACAGGCCTAGGGGAAAGTTCTTAACATGTAAGACTCAGTTTCTACTCTCCAAAATATGACTAACTAGTACATGCTTCACAGGGTTGTTGTGATAATAAAAAGAAATGAGTATGAGGAATACTTAGCCTAGTACCTGTAAAGAATCATGCTGACTAGTACCATCAGCATTATTGTTCTAGTCTTTAAGACATGAGTTAGACTCTACCGAAAAAGAAGGGCATGACACCAAAGGCAGAGGCAACAAAAAAAGAAATGAAAAAAAACAGATATCATCAAAATTAAAGATTTTTGTGCATCAAAGCACAAATTAACAGAGTACAAAAGAAACCTACCTCCTCCCCCAACCCCCCAAAGAAACAATCACATGTCTCAGAAGGGATTAGTATCTAAAAGACAGAGAGAACTCCTAAAACTCAACAACAGGAAACCAATCTGAGTTTTAAATGACAAAAAAAAAACGTTGATATACATGTTTCTCCAAGAAGACATACAAATGGCCAATGAACACATGAAAAGATGCTCAATATCACTAATATGACTAAGGACATGCAAGTCAAAACCACAATGAGCTATCACGTCACAGCCATTTAGGACAGCTACTATTTTTTAAGAAAAGAGAAAATAAGTTTTGGTGAGGATATGGTAAAATGACACAGCCTCTGTAGAAAATGGTATGGCAGTTCTTCAAAACATTAAAAACAGAATTACCAAACGAGCCACTAATTACACTTCTGAGTGTATATTCAAAAGAACTGAAAGCATCAACATAAACAGATATTTGTACACCCATGTTCATAGCAGCACATTCACACTGGCCAAAAGGTAGAAGCCGTCCAATCATCCAAAGATGGACAAAATGTGGTTTAAGCGTATCATGGGACATTACTTAGTCAAAGAAAGAAAGGCAATTCTAACACAAGCCACCCCAAGAATGAATCTTGAAGACTATGTGAAGTGAAATAAGTGACACAGAAGAACAATTATTGTATGACTCCATCTATATGAGGTACCTGGAGCTGTCAAATTCACAGAGACAGAACGGAAAATGGAGACCGCTTAGGGGCTGGAGAGGGAAGGGAAGTCAGCGGTCAACGGGACAGTTTCGGCTCTGGAGATGGATGCTGACGATGGCCACACCACAATGTGAGCATTCTTAAAGTCACTGAACTGTGCACTTAAAACGGTTAAGATTATCAATTTTGCATTACGTACATTTCACCGCATTTTTTTACTGTAAGTAAGTAAATAAGTATAAATAACGGGTGCCCTTGTGAAACATTTAGTTTAAATGATGATGGGGACAAGTATAAGGTATTTTGCTTTTACATACAGTTTCTCATTTGATTCTCTTAACAACTCTGTAATAAGTAACGGCGAGTATTCTTGTCATACGCATCCCTGTTTACGTATCAGAAAGTATCAGAAAACTAATACTCAAGTAAGGGCAGTCACTCAGAGGAGACAAACAGGATGGACTCCAATCCAAAAGCAAAAAATGTCAAAGACTGAAGAGAACAAAGATGACGAACTGTGCTGTCTTCATGAAGCCGCCATCTGGAATCAGTGAAGGCCCCTTCCTACCCAAAGGGAAGAAGACCATGCCACTTCTAAAAGGCACTGTGTGCAAAAGCCCTGGCGTGGAACACAGCTCAGTCTACGTACCCACTGAGCCATGAACAAGTTTCTTAACTCCTCTAAGTCTCCACTTCTTCATCTGTAAAATGGAGATGGTACCCAGAACTTAACGGAGTTTTTGAAGTCATAATAGATGTAAAGCACTTAGCAGGGTGCCTGATACTTGGTGAGGAGTCAGCAAATGACAGCTAATATTTGTAGCTTTGAAAGATGCTAAAAAATCAGATTGCTAGAAAGGAACTATGGCGGTGGACAACTGTAGAGTAGACACTTACCATGTGCTATGAAGGTCACCCAGGGAACCTCCAGTCTTAATAGGAAGATAAGGCAATAAACACAAGATGAGACCCAAGGTAAATAACAGGAAACAGCACCAGGCAGGAGGAAAGGAATCAACATGGTTGTGCGTGTGTGTGTGTGTGTGTGTGTGTGTGTGTGTGTGTGTATGAGAGAGAGAAAGAGATTGAGACAGAGTGAGAAACTTGTTTCTGAATTTTTTTAATATACTAGTTGAGTGCAGGACATTGTGCTAGGGATACATTCTCTCATTTAATCTTTGCAAAAATCTAGAAGGTAAGTGATATTCTTCTCCATTTTATCAATGAAGGTAGAATCAGATGAATGACATGGATAAACACTGTGTGTTCAGAGAAGAGATTCAGTACCAAAAACAAGGTGGTCTAGGAAGGCTGCCTAGAGGGGGAGGTAACCAGTAATAGAAAGCAGACTTGATGATTGAATGGAGAGCAAAGAGAATCTTCTAAGTCGGTAGGATTGGAGGGAGAATCAAAATAGGCCCCAAGTCTGAGACTGGTTTTTAAAAAGTCCTTCTTCTAACCACAAGAAACTTGGTCACTGAAAACAAAAAAAAAAGTTTAACACTGTTTTTTCAGACTAGCAGATTCATCTAACTATTCTGAGTGATTTATCTGCTAAGAGCAATACCCCTTAACTGATACTTGCCTGGCCACTGTATTTATATCCCTTCCTCACTTTAAATTCATACCTCTCCCCCGCAAAAAATCCCAAACCAGGTAAATAATAGAGATATGCAAAGAGTGATTATATAACGCTGCATCTCCCTGGCATGAGAATGTGGAGAGTGAGACACACAGTATTTTGCTTATTCCACTTGATATGTGTAATGACAAGAATTTCAAAGAGTTTATAAGAAAGCATATCATGGTGATTTTTTTCTCCTTTGCATTTCTGTTCATTTTTTCAGATTTTCTACATGGGTATCCATTAGTCTTAGAAAAATCATAACTCTAAAAGAATGTTCATATCCCAAACAGCTCCTTCTAAGTAAGGGTACCCCCCCAATAAAGCCCTGTGGATCTTAGTTCCTGCTGTTGTACACGGAGCAGGGCAGGACAAATCATACTTATAGTCTATCCATAGAAAATCTACATTTAATGTTTGAGGAATGATAAAGCAGAGATGAAAGGAGCAGAGCTTTTCATCTAGTGCAATATTTTTCAGATGTGGTCCCTGGAGCAGCAGCATCACTTGGGAACTTGTTAAAAATGTAGAACAGGGAATGCCCTCGTGGTTCCCCAGCACTAAGCCAACGCTTAGGGTGTAGACCATGTGGAGCCCAGGAATCCAGGTTTGCAGCCCGGGACTGGGGAGAACAACCAAACTAAATTAAAAAAAATAAGTAAAAGTGCTTCCTCCTCTCCTTCCTTCCTCCCTCCCTCTCTCCCTCCCCAAATACTATTTCTTCCTCTCCCTTCCTTCTTCTCAAACAAAGAAGAACATTAGCTCCACCCCACATCTACTGAATCCACACTTCTACCCAGCAGTCTGTATTAGCAAGCCCTCCAAGTGAGGCAATGATCTCACTCATGGGATCTGTGAAGTCAGAAGAAACAGGGCAGCAGAGAATACACACTGGATCGGGCGTGGATTCTAGGGTTAACTATGGCACTGAACTTGGACACATCTCTTAACCTCTCAGAACCCCAAATTCCTTATAAGCAATACAGAGATATTAACACTCAAATAATTAGATGTTGGGAAGATTGAATGAGGTCCCATATACAAACTTTGTATATAGTCAGTGGTTAATAAGTTTGTTTCCATCTTCTTGTGTTTCACATGGGGTTGTGAAGACTAAAAATGACTGAAGCCAAAGGGCTTTATAAATCACCAACTGTCAAAGCAATGTGAGGGCTGACTAATCATCCTCAGTACTAACAGCCAGGCTAGGGTCAAACATCTAGCATTCACAGGGTGCTAGGGACAGTTTATAGCCAACACCACCCCATCTACAAACACCAACTCTGCAACAGAATATCTGCTTCTTGGTGTGCCCTGGTGGCCTAGAAGATAAGATCACAGGACATAGTCCACATACATCCCAAGGACCCAGGTTCAAGACCCGGGGCTAGGGGAAACAACCAAGATGAACAACTAAAAGAAATAAGTAAAATGCTTTCTCGTCTTCTCTCTTCCCGCCTGCCTGCCTGCCTACTCACCTTCATTCCCGTCTATACCTTTCCTTTTTTTAAAAAAAAAAATCTACTTCTTACATAGTTATTAAAGCAGAACTGTAAGGAAGATTGACAGCCCTTCCTGATCCTACCCACAATATTCTGGTCAGAATTAGATAACCACTCACTCATCTTTTTATCTAAATGAATCCAAACTTTATTTTTAGAGAAGGGTTATTAGAAAACATTTTCCAGCTATTCTTTGCAGAGCACCCTGACCCTGATATGGGGAACTCCCAATGAATAGCATCCGACTCCAGCAGACATCCAACTTCCAGGGTTCTGTGGAGGGCTGAAATTAAGACAGTAACATTTTGAAACTTATTTCAGAAGATAAAATCAGAAAAGAAAAGAAATTACTTCCTCCTCCAACTTCTAAGCTTCTCACACCACTGCTTACTGGCTGTGTGAACACTCATATTACTCAGGAACTACCTTCTAGAACAAAGGGCAGAATGGATGAAGAAATGCACAAATAATTATGTCAGACTGTGGATTTAGCTTCTTGCTTAAGATGGATAGACTATGTGTTCAACCAAATAATACCAGGTTAGAATATCCATGTTAGACCCAGGCATGAAGAGAATAATAATTACTCCTCTAGTCCCTCAGAAACTATGAACCTAATGCTTTGCACACCAGGACACCTTTAGTAATCATGTAGCCTCACTGAAGTTTGCCGAAGAGCAGCTTCTGAATATTTGTATCCCTGAGCCTGGCACCCAGCAGGCACACAAAATGTCTACTGCATTGGCCTCAGGGAATTATTTTGGTACAAGTCCCCTGCAGCTGCTGAGAAGTATCCTTTTATGAGTGAGAAAAATGAGGTCCAGAGAGGCTAAAAGTCGAAGTCAGTTAAAGAATGTAGTCTTTGATGTCAGCCATTCAGACTTCATTCTGGACCCAAATCCTACTTGTCTCTTTCTAGGCCACCTCTTTTCCCACTCAGACGGGCACTCAGAGATGTGCCCACATCCCTCTCCCTGTTTCACTTACCTGTCCCCAGGCACAGGGTATCCTCTTCTGTTTGTGGAACTACCACCTATCCTCCTGAACAGCCCTTGAATTCAAAGATGCCAATTCCATCATTCCAACACTTCTGAATTATTCTGGACTCCTAACAGCACTTAACAATCTGCACAACTCTACTGAGCACTTAACCAAGGAGTGGCCTTCTGCTAGGAATCATGGTTCCATGCACCTCTGTTCTGTCTCCTGACACCATAAATCCCTAAGGACAGGGACAACGATGAAACCCTAACTTTCCCTCTTACAAACTAAACAGTCATTTCAATCCTCTGAGCCTCATGTCCTCATCTATAAAGCAGGAAGGACAGTGAAATTTACTTCACAGAGCATCTGTAAAGAGCAAACGATGGTCATAGAACTGCTTTATATAGGCAATAGCTGCCACTTTCAATCATTGGCTGTGTTGTTCTTTTATTTCTTTCTTCTCCTCCCTCCCATCGACCACCAGCACATACTTAAAAAAAAAGAAAACAAACTAAACGTCATGAAAATCACTTTTAGGCATTGTCACAACAGCACAGAATAAACATTAAAATCTCACTCTATCCTCTAATCTGAACTGAACTATGAAATTAGGCCTTGTGTGTTGACTAGTTGGCTAAGAGGAGACTTCATTCCCTTAATGGTGAAGTGTTTTTATAAGGAATAGTGGACTCTGGGTCCTGGAAGGGCATCTTCCGTTACTGGTCATAGTTGGATCAGCTGTCCCACATATCCTCTCCCGATGGAAAATAACTTAATTATTCTGTTACTAACAGTGATGACTAAAGCCTTTGCTATGTTCCAGGCAATATGCTAAGTGGTATACATCCATCAACTCACTCAAACCACACTACTCTGTATGTATAAACACACTCTCTGCCTCTGTCTGTCCCTCACGCCTTCCGTCACACCCTCCCTCTCCCCGGCCTCTGTCTCTGTCTCTGTCTCTGTGTCTCTGTCTCTGTCTCTGTGTCTCTGTCTCTGTCTCTGTGTCTCTGTCTCTGTCTCTGTCTCTGTCTCTCTGTCTTTCTCTCTCTCTGTCTCTGTCTCTCTCTTTCTCTCTCTCTCTCTGTCTCTCTCTCAACTAAGGCTCAGAAAGGTAACACAAATTTCTGGGATCACACAGCAAAAAAATAACAAGCAAGGCAAAGGCAAAGTTTAAATCTTCCTGACAACATGTTCTTTTCCATTACCTAATACCCCTACATCCCTTATAGTTCTGTATTTTAAATCCCCTTCCACTTCTAGCCTTCATTAACAATCTTGCTGTAGAACTTCCTATTAAAGGAGACCCAAAAGAAAAAAATCCCCCAAGTAGACTGGCTCCCTCAATAACTGGCTAGAATTCAATACTCAACTGAGAACTGAGTTTCTGGAATGACTACAGTGAAAGAACACCTGAGGAGAGGAAATATATGGAGGAAGAAAAGGGGGTAAAAATTTAGAGAGACAAGGCATTCAATAAAGGTGGAAAAAGATTCTTCCAGCGTCCAATGTCCATCATGCCTTATATAAGAGCCTATATCACAAAGAAAAGAAAGGCTCCCAAATGCCAGTTAGGTAACAGAAGAGGTCTCAATAAGTTCAAAGTCCCCACTAACGGCTGAAAAATAAGCTGGATATTCATAAGTAAAGCAGGAAATAAACAAATCACTACTGCCTAAACCAGCCTGGTCCTTAAAGTCACCAAAGGTCCCTGCTCATAAAAGATATTTTACCAGTCCTTCCACTAGCCAGGAGGAACTCAGTTTTAAAGGAAACTAAACATTCTCAACTGATAACATGGCACAAGTTCCCGCCTTAAGTGAAAGGTGAGTTATAGTTTAAGTAAAGAAATACCATAGAGTGGTCACTCTGGTATTCCTTCACCTACCCTTGGGCTTTCCTTACTCAGGATATAGGTCAATTCTGGGGCCCTGTTCCAGAGCAGGTTTAACAAGTGCTGCTGAGTACCGTTCTCTCCGCACTGCCACCCAAAGATTTCCACTCTGGCAAATTTCAAACAGCAAGGAAACAACGATAATGAATGTGCAGAGACTACCACAAAGATACCAGAATTTCAGAACCTCAAGGGACCTATCACTCAAAAAACAACAAAAAAACAAAACAAAAACAACTCATGTGACAAACAGGGAAACTTCAAGCCAGGAAGGGCAGTGACTTGCACAAGGTCACAGGGAGAGCCACTGGCAAAGCCCCTAGTGGAGTCCAGCCTTCCAGATTCCCATCCATCCCAGCGCTCTCATCATTCATTAACACAGCCTCCCTTCTTTCTGGGGAGTCAGGGCTGACAAGCCAGACCCCTGCCAAGACAATCACCCTCTAGGAACCCCTCCCCCCATCCCAGTCCCTCCTACAGCTAGCTGAGTTGCTAGGCTGAGTTGCTCTAATTAGCAAGTCTTAGAGCAGGGAGCATTCTCTGGGAGAGTGCCCAGTGTGAGGGCTGCCTGCACTGAAAAGGAGGGACAAGGATGGAGGAAGCCGATCTGGGAGAATTGGGTCCTGGCAGCGGTGGCAGAGAGACTGTCGGGCTGGAAAAAGGCGCACGCTGTGGCATCTCCCAGTAGACGAGAGGGTAGCCGACCAGCAGCTGGTAGCACTTCCAAGAGACAGGAAGGGTTGGGCCCTGATGGGCAGGGACGGGTAGAGCATCTCCCAGTCCAAGCTGGGTCTCTGGGAGCCGCTTGGCAAGGTGATACCGGCATCGGTGAGCAGGCCCGGCCCGCCCGTGGAGCGGCACGAGCGCTCGGGCAGAGGCCCGACGACAAAGATGCTTGGTCCGCCTGTGAGGTGGCACCGGTGGCCGGCAGAGGCCCAAGATCCTCACCAGACCCGTCAGCCGCCGCCGCCGCCCACCGAGACGCCCGCCCTTCTCGCGGCCTTACCAAGACACTGCCCCACCGGGGTGCTGAACGGGTTCCCCAGGAGGAACTCCATCTTGGGCGGACAACAAGGCAGCAGTCCAGGCCCCCTGTCAACCGCCCGGGTCTCCGCTGTCTCCACTAGAGCCCCGGACCTGACTGACACTTGCCCCCGCCCCACCCTCAGGAACGCCGCACGCCCGGCCCCTGACCCCACCTCCGTCGCGTCCCTATTGGGCGACGACTGCCCAGTCCTCCTCCGATTGGCCCCTACGCCTTCTTCGGCGAAGCCCCACCTACACCGCGGCGTTCAATTGGGCGGAGAAGCGAGCTAGGTCACAGGAATCTCCGTCAGGCGTAGCGGCACCTCGCCAGGCCTGCCTCCGAACGTGAGCCAATGGCCTTTGATTCATCAATATATTGGTCAATCTAGTGAATCTTTACTATTATTGGATAACAGGCAAATCAATCACTTAAATAGGCGGTGGGAAAAGGTGGGGCTAGGAAGATCCCCGCCCATAGAAAATGTTGATTGAAGAAATATTTGTTTTCTCTACGACTGGTTGGTGGTAGGAGTGTTTCCCCACCCTTAAATGTAGTCACGTGATATGTCAACTTTCACCCAGGAAGTCTACTTCCCGACTTCCCTTTGGCAACCAAGTGGCGACGCTTAGTTTCCTAGCAACAGGGTGAAGCATCTGCCGAGTGGAACCAGCCGGCGATCGAGAAGGTGAGACCCGGGAACTGTGGCCCCGGGAGGACTTGCAGCGGCAAACAGCACAACTTACCTCTTTCCTCTGACTCTGAGGAGTGCCGACCGGCTCTTCTCATCTGTAAAATGAGCACACAGGACGGCGCTTTGTTAGCCATTTGACTCTCCGCTGAGAGTCAAAATTCTAGTTCTGGGCTTTTAGGACTTTGGGTGAGAAATGCTAAGGCAGCGTTTCCTCAGGGAGCAAGACTCAGAGAGTTTTTTCAGGGTTTCCATCTCCCAGCCTGCTGGCCTGATCCCTCTCACGGAAAGGAAGTCTCCCAGCGCACTGACAACTTCAAGAATTCAGCTCTCCCATGCGATTTCTTTGTAGTCATTCAATTATGTTTCTTATATTTATTCTTCATCTTGGTACTATATAAAGTGTTTTGAATGGTAAGCTGGATACCAGAGTTCCCTATCTCTCTTGTCAGTACTCACTGGTCTGACTTTGGATAATTTCTTTCCTCTCCTGGGCCTCAGTTTCCCTATCTAGAGTCCCTTCTTTAATGACTTCCACCGCCGACATGCAGTTAAATAATGCATGTGCACTTCGTACACAGTCAGCACCTGAAAATGTTGCTTTTTCTCTTACTAGTTTATGGTCATTGGGGACTATATTTTTCAGATCCACTTGATGCCAGCTGTTTCCCAAACAATTCTGAATTTGTTTCTCTATGAGGAGTCTACTTCTTTGACAGTGATATAAAACTCTCCACTGCTTCCCCTGTCTCCTTTGATCTTCAACAGTATCATCAGGCAAGTCAACAGAATGCGTTTTCGGTGGTAAATGACTCATAAAATCCCCTTAGAGGAAAAATGTTTCAACCTTGACCCAGAACAACGGAAACATTGTGAGTTGTGACAATGATAACCCAGAAAGTTCTGGGTACACTTAAGTCATGATTGAGAAAATGGGCTCTGGAGTCATGTTCTCCTGCCTCTGTCAGACACTGGTTGTGTAGACTTTCTAACTAGCTTCCATTTTCTTATATGAAAACAGAATATGAGTAGTCCTGCATATAAATTAAGTTCCTTAGAGATCTTTTATATCCACATCTTGCCACCACCCTGGACTTCTCTCTCCTCACAATTCTTATAATTCTCAGTTCTACAGCCAAACTGAGCTTCCAACTGAGCATCACTTCAAAGTGGAACATGTCTTGCTCTCTGCCACCTCAGGGCCCTCACCATGCAGTTCCCTCTTTATCTTTTATGTGCCGTTCAGATCTCAAATGTGTCCCCCCACAACAGTTCAGGTGCCCCTAATGTATGCTCTCATGTTGTCTTATCATGGTTTATAATTAAATATTGGTATGATTGAATTAATGTATAAACAGAGGTTAGGGTATCTGTCTGTTTTATTCACAGCATATAGTACCTATTCATTACAAATATGTGGACTAAATAAATGATCTGAAACAAATGTAGGAAGGAGGAGGAAACACCTATCTTTTATAGATGGACAATCGAAGGCTTAGACAGGTGAAGCGAGTTACCAAAGTAAGCACAGTCAGGATCCAAATCACGCCCTCATGTGCAGAGCAGATAGTGTGTGTGAAAATGATTCCATGTTGGTGGCGATTGTTGAGCTGGTTTGAAAGTGAGCTTGATCTATGACAAGCACCAGGCCTTCCTTGATGAAGTAGAATAAGAAGTCAGTTGAAGTTGTGAGATCAGAATTAAGAATCTTTTTCCAAAGTAAAGCACCTTTCTTTGAAAAAGCACAAACACTTTGCAGGTAACGGCTGTCAAATACAGCACATTAAAATTTCCCCAAAGGCAAGTTGATGTCAAGTTATGGAAAATCTTTAAAAAAAATGCTTCCAAAAAGTGGGGAGAGGGAGGAAGGCAGAGAGCTAGAAATACCTTTGGGAGTTGAAGCAGTCACCCTAAGGAAATGGAGCAGTGTTGAGAGATTAGAGAGAATGGGAAGGTTGAAGGTATATGTGCAGAAGGCGCATGGGGGAGAGGGAGGCTGTGCCTCCTCTGGGGGCAGAAGGGGAGGATGCAGGAGATGCCAAGTCAATGGGATAATTGATTATGGATAGTCCAGAAATGAAAGATGCATATTTGCATGAGTGCATCCAAGCAGGTTGGGGGGGGAAGGCATCTGGGCAGTGACAGTCTCTAAAATCAGGGTCACCAGGGACACACTTTTTTGTCGTGCACACTGTTAGCCCAACCCCAGGAGTCTCTCCAGCAGTGCTTGGTGGAATAAAAGTGAGCACGGAGGCTGATTAGCATCTGATACCAGAGCAGGAAGAACAGGAGGTTCAGGGAGGCGTGAATGTTGGGTATACAGGTGGACAAAGGTAGAAGGTGAAGTCATTAGGGAGGTGAGAAGCAAGGATAGAAATTAAAGAGAGGACTGAGTTTCTAGAGGGTTGAGAAGGCAAGATCTGGCATTTCCAGTAGAGTGTTCAGGGGCCCCTCTGGATGTCCTCACCAAGAGGCTTGGAATTGATGAGAATGAGGTTGGGGTGCCCTGGCGTCCTAGAGCTTTGACAGTGTCAGTCTTACAGTGAGACTGACCGAATTCACACATTCTCCCCCTTTGCCTGTGGTGTTTCAGTCAACTCCAAATCCTTTGGGCTATTAGCAATAGAACCATTAACAATAAAATTAGGACTGTTAGGGGCCCAAAACCCAACAAAAGCAATCTCTGTGCCTCCCCATCCTTTGGTCATTTATTTGTTTGTTTAAAAGAAAGGTACAGGCAGGAATGAAGGCAAGCAGAGGCAGGCAGGCAGGCAGGACGAGAGAGGAAGAAGAAGCACCCTATCTATTTTATTTAGTTGTTCATCTTGACTGTTCCCCATCCCCCATGCCCAACCCAGGGATGTATGTGGACTTGTGCCAGCTAAAGGAGGCTGACCAAACTGCTGTGCCACCAGGGTGCGCACCTTTTGTCCTTTTTCCCTAGATCACCTAGGCTTCCATCTCTGCTTGTCTTTGTTTACCTATTCTCTGCTTAATCACGTGCTTAGCCAGCCTATACCCTTTAGTTCCTGCCCAGCTCAAGCAGCCAGCTCTGATAGGTCCTCTCTTCCTAAGGCCCCAAGCCTCCCTTTCTCAGGGGGTGGATGTGAATGGCCAGCTTGGTTTGGCAGCTTGGATGTGGAGCGGGGTACTATAGACAGGATGGTCTGGAGGGGATCAGGCACTTGGAGGTGGGGAGCTAGAGGCTGGTATGTCTGACTGAGGCAGTCAAGATCATGGTCAGTGGTAGGCACCAAGAAACCAAATGAGGATGGGCACAGAAGCTCAAGACAGCCAGGGTCATAAGGATCGCTGAGCTCCAGAGGATAAGGAGACCAGTGCGGACGCCGGTCCACGGGGTACGAGTAGAGCCCCAACTGTGGTTGTAAAGCCAAGAGGCGCCCCCTGAAGACAGTGCAGATGGTTGTCAGGGAAGCCCTGCAGCAGCCTTGGTGTAGTCATACTAACCCCTCAGTGCAGTGGGCCAAGAAGTAGGCATCGGGGTACATTGGCTGCCACAGTGCTCCAGAATACCATCCAAAGACCCCAGCTCTTGTCCTCAGACCAAGGGGACTGAGTATAAAAGAAGCACATGGTGGTTTTCAGGGAAGATGAACCGGCTGTACAATTCGGTGGAGCCCAGAGTGATGGATGATGACATGCTGAAGCAGGCTGTTGTGGAGCAGGGCCCGAAGGAGGAGGCCGGACAGCTGGCCAGGCAAGAGGGCATCCTCTTCAAAGATGTCCAGTCCCTGCAGCTGGAATTCCAGAGTGAGTATCTGGTTAAGATCCAGGACACCAACTATGTCTTCCACTTTCTGTGTTCCACCTTTAGCCCCATAATGCCATGCAGAGGGCATGGTCACAAGGACCCCATCAGCATTAGGGCCTGCCAGGGTTCAAAGGTGTAGGAGCAGCAGAGACAGTTTTCAGGCTTAATACTGAGTGCCATTAACATTTGCATATCTGAAAAGCTCCTGATCGAGAATTAGAATCGATAAAAGATAAAATTCTCCCAGTCCAATTCTAAATGAACACCAGAAGCCATGCTGTTTCCTGGGTTCCTTGGAGGGGGCTTCAGCAGGCAGAACCTAGGAGGGTGGTGCCAAGTCTGATAAGAACCATGGGAGGAAGAAGCTGGGTCTCGAGGAGCAGCTTCAGTAGAGGGGCTAGACAGGAGTCCGTAAGGCCTGGGGAGTGACAGACCATCTAGAAGGAACATGTGGCTCAGGACCAGGCAGATCCTCACTGCTTCAATGTCCCCATATGTGAATTGGTATGATGGTGGTCCCTGTCTCCAGCACTTTTTGAGAGGACAAGGCCAGACAGGTAAATGCAGTGCCTGGCTCAGTCATTAAGGACAGAGAGTCAGGGTAGAGGAGGAGATTGGAAGGTGAACTGGGAGGGAGGTTGAGGGCCCTGGGGAAGGGAAGTGAGAAAGGTGGGCATAGGTCTTTAATCCCCCATGCATTGTGCAGGTGGGCCATAGAAGAGTGACCTGGGCATCATTCCTGCTCGTCCTGGGCCCCTTGATCATGACCTGGCCTTGCCGGGTCATCCAATTAACTGTAAGGATTTATTAAAGCCTCACCACAGCCAGTCCTGGGCAAGGCAGGCACAGCCTGGTTCCAGTCTCGCAAAACCCATGGGCCTCCCTAGAGCACACCTCTCAGGATGATTCTAGACCTACAGGAGCTGACTGATCACCAGAGTAGGGAGGGCCCCCAAGTGGATACCCCTCAGTAGTGAAAGGATTAAAGGAATTGCTGAATGACTATCACCAGATGCATGAGGGGAAGAAATCACCGCTATGACAAAGAGGTAGGTTTCTGATGTCACTGAAGCATCTGCCCCTTGGGTTCTGAAGATGACCTTCCTGGTCACACAGCCTGTTCCCTTTGCTCCTTATGCCAGTCAGAGTTTGGTTACTGTTGTAGCAGCTAGAAGAATTCTGAAGAGCACTTAAATAAGTGTCTGTTGTGTGTGTAAAATTCTAGAGGCCTGAACTCATTTCCCAGTTTTTTCTGTAGAAGCTACAAATAGCAATATTGTTTATATGTCCTTATTTTTCTATATTTTTCTATATTTTCTATTCTAAAACTTACAAAGTTAGATGCCCATGAAAATGACAAGTAATACAGTGAAAGTGATAAAAATAAAGTGCCCTTAGCTACCACACAGTAGGGACAGCACTTTCAGTATTCATTCAGAAGGACAGGGTTTACCTTTGAGGTTGTGAGGTCCTTATGCATCTGTAGGTATTTCGTTGGCCACATACACAAGTGTGTCTTTGCAGACCAAATTCCAGATACAGAGAAAATGTAGGGTCAAAGGGTACAGACTTTAAATAAATATTTCAGTAAATGTTGCCAAGCAGCCCTCCAAAAGGCTGAAATAGACCATCCTACTAACAGTGCACAAGGGGACATATCCCCTGAAGCCCTGATGCTATTTGTCACACTGTTGAAGGAAGAAGGAAGGTCCCTGCCTGTGTCCTGTGGCCCAAGGTGTTTGGCTTTCTGGGCAGCCTGCTAGCCTGGCCCAAGACACAGCAGGAGTGAATCCTGTGTCTTGAGCAGATCCAGTCCACCCCTCCTGGACCCACTAGCTCCTGCTACAGCTGAGCAGCAGCACTGATCACTGCCCTCCTAGGACAGATAGAGGCCTGGCGCTCCTCAGTGCCTGACCCACATCTCCAAAACAGGCATACACTACAGGGAAGGCTGCAGAGCAGGGGACCTCTGATATGGTGAACATTAGTCATCGGAACCTCCAGTACACTAACACCAAACTCTAACCCTAATCTGAGGCCAGAACCAACCAGGGAGTCTCCTCCTATTATTTCAGACATCCTCCGCATAGACAACCTCTGGCAGTTTGAGAACCTGAGGAAACTGCAGCTAGACAATAACATCATCGAGAGGATCGAGGGCCTGGAGAACCTCACGCAGCTGGTCTGGCTGGGTAAGACCCCTTCCTGTGGGTGTCTGGCCTCATCAGAGGTGGCGCCCCTGCCAAGGTTACTGCCTCCCCAGGCAATACTCAGCTGCATCCCAGGTACATCAGAAACCCCCTGTCTTCAGGAGCAAGAAAGCTACTCTTTCTAAAAGCCTGGATATGTCAGGACAGAATATTCTGCTCCCACCTGCCTAAAACCCTTCAGATTGGGAGAGGAACAAGTCTGGGATTCCTTTGAATTACTCTAGGTTCAGATTGACAGATAACCTTGGCCCCACCAGTCAGGGGGACCAAAACAAGTTAGGACAGTCCAGAAATAATCATCACAACTACTAGTATCATGTTGTGGAGCACTTACTACCTTTGAGCATGGGCCTGTATGCTTTCTGTGTGAGATCTTTCCATCCGTGCAATATCTCTGTTGTGGAGACGAGTGAACTGAAGCTCCACAATTAGAACTCAGGCTTCAGCCCAGCTCTGTATGACTCTAGAGCTCTGGTCTTCACTGCCAAGGCTAGTGGAGGTCAAGTGGGCTCCTACAAGAGAGCGGGCTCTTCTAACTTTGTCTAATTTCACTCTTACAGCAATCCTAGAGATGCGCGTCTGGTACCATCCTGATATACAGCTACAGCTATAGGAGCTAAGCTCAGAGAGGCCTAGGCACTTGTCTAATACTATAGGACCAAGCAGTAGCAGAGCTGGGGCACAAACCCACACCTCTCTGACCCTTCTATCCAACCCGGGCCATTAGTGTACTCCCAGTTTGCAAAGTACCCTCAGAAATGACGACTGTGCTAACAATCAGCAGCCCACAAGCAGGCAAGAGTATGAGACCATTTCACAGATGCAGTAGCTGAGGCCAAGAGAGGCTGATAGTCATATGCAACTGGCAATAGAGGCAAACACAGCACTTCTCTCAATGGCTGGACCCAGATTCTCATCCCCAGCACCCACTCCTCACATATCAGTGCCCATGAATGCTGAGTCCCGGGCTTGACAGCCACCTTCATCACTAGGAGGAAGAAGAGGGTGCCTGGGGCAGCCCAGGCCCTGAGCCATTCCCCTTCTGGAAGGCCTACCAGGTACAGGTCATCTGAATGCCATGTTTTCCGTCGAGAGCTACCAGTCCCAACTATCTCTCAGACATGAAACCAGTGCCACGGGTCCCCATGAGAATCTCCTGTGATGCCCAATGTCCCGTCGTATTGGGGTGAGAGAGCAGAAGGGGATTGATCTGTAAAAGGTGTGGCTACTTCCCTTAGAGAGGCAGAAGCCAACCTTTGTCCAGCATAGCTAGTCACCCAGGGACTCAGCCACTTCCAAGAAGAGCTAGGACCCTGGGATGCAGGGGCTGAGGTGGGCCAGCCTCCCACCTGCATGCACAGGTCCTGCTGATGGCCCACCAGTCAGCTGTCCCAAGGCTGAGGGCCGTTACTACTGGCTCTCAAAAGTGGCTTGTGCTCTTCTCATCCCAACTGTGCATTCCAGGCGGGTCCTTTGTTCCCTTAGTTCCCTTAGTTCCATGGTGGAAATTTTCACCACAGAAATTGCAAGCACTACAGATCAGTCGCCCCCGCACCATTGTTAAACATTTACCTATGCATTACTAGTGCTAGTGGGGTGGAGCCAGCTTCCAAAGAACTGAACCTGGGGGCATGGTGGGAAGGAAGTTGGCATGCTTGGCCATTGGTAGATCCCAGTTCAAATCCCAGCTACATCAATGAACAGAGCAGTTTTGTACAAGTCATTTCAGCTCTCTGACCCTGTTTATATGCTATGATAAATTGACCATATTACCACCAAGCCCCTTGAAATATTGGTTTCCTCATCCAATAAAATGCAGGTAATACCTGTACCCTGAGGTTAAATAAAGTAATGCATTTAAAGGGCCAGCATAAGAAAGGGATGATAATTATCATTCATCTGGTCTGTCAGAAAGTAAATGTCCTCTGCTCAGCCTAGAGCCTAGGCTAAAATGTGGATAAACTGACTTCCCAAATCACTATTCAAATGTGATAGCTTTTGTGGTGAGCGCAATTGAACTTCCAGGCTCATGGTAAAGTCCCAGTTTTGGCCTCTTGACTATTGGTGTTCTAGAACAGGGTTGCAACCCCAACCCCAAACACCTGTGGTGGAGAAAAATCCTCTTATTCCCAAAGATGTGAGGCTTGGGCTGGAGAGGATCCTGAAGTCTCCACTGGGGTTGGGGGAGGGGGACCTGACTCAGCTGTGACATAATCAGAAGACAACCCCAACCTGCCACGCCTCCAGGTAGGGGCCCTGGATGAAGTTGTACCACCTGGCTTGCTGTGTGGCTTTGGGCAAATCACTGAGCTTCTCTGAGCTTCCGCTTTTCAGTTGATCAAGCGGGGAGAGAATCCCAAACTGCTACCTGGGGCTGTTGTCAGAGGGCATACATACAAGCATCTGGTAAACTGGTAAGTGCAAAGCAGATAGAGGGACTATTGCTACAACACCCATAGATTATTCAAGGCGAGCGTCACTCTAGAACTATCTTTTCCACCCAAGAAGTAGTGTTTCTGACCTGCTGGTAAGCGTCTCCATCCTTCCCAGAACAAAGAACAAAATTGCGAATTTCACCCATGTGCCCCTAGCCAGGAAGATGAGTTGCAAGACGGGAGAGGGTGGCGAAAGTTTGAGGCTACAGTTTACCCACAGCTTCAGGAAAGCTGTCAGACAGAGTCAGATCCCTGACAGCTTGGCACTGACTCACAGAGCACGAAATAGCCCAGTTTGTGTCAGGACAGTTCACCCCCTAGCCTGTCACTGGAGCCTCCTGGCCCTCTTGCCTTCTAGACCTGTCCTTTAACAACATCGAGGCCATTGAAGGGCTGGAGACGCTGGTGAACCTGGAGGACCTGAGCTTGTTCAACAACAGGATTGCCAAGATTGACTCTCTGGACGCGCTTGTCAAGCTCCAGGTGCTGTCGCTGGGTAACAACCAGATCAGCAACATCATGAATGTGAGTGCTTGGGGCACGGCCAGCACCGCCACTCCTGCCAGGCAGGGCAGAGGGCGGAGGGCGGAGGTGGGTGCTACAGGTCTTGGGAGTAGCTGGGGGATCTATGGAGACGGGGAATGTAGGCTTAGCCTTCTAGATCATCCCCTTTTCTGAGAAAGGCCAGAAATTCAGATTATGTCACGGGATATTTGACAATGTTTTAAACACCGTTTTTAATCCATCAAAGCCCGTCAGTGTTGCCAGTTTGCACCTCTGCCTTATTGGGGTCTCTTTCTTTCCGTGAATTCCCGCACTCATCTAACATTTGCAGAGTCCAAGACCTATTGGATTGTATTTGTCCTGTGCTCAGTGGGTACAGAGAACCACAGGTATAATTTCTTTGGGGTATAGAGCGGACACCCACATAATCAAGACACAGTGACGAGAAGCCAGTATCCAACCAGTATCCAACCAGTATCCAGTATCCAAAAATGTGTACCCAAGAGGGAGGAGACATCAGTCATTTGGTAGAAGGCAAGCTGTCCCTGCCTCCTCACCCCCCCACCCCCCCGCCCCGAACACCTCATTGACTCGCAGCAGCAAGCTGGGACTGAAACCCAGTGTGGTATGAGGGACCCCATGAGGGTCCTGTTTCAGAGGTGACATGACCAGACTGCTCCTGGGGCAGGACGGCAGCTGAGACCTGCTTCTCCAACCTGCCTGCCAATCCTGGGAGCATTCCAATACCCTTTCAAGATAGTTTTGCTTAGGTCAGTCAGGTGGCCTGGGTCCAAACGCCAGCCACATGCTCTGAGCCTCAAGTTTTCTATACCTCACTGTCCTGATCTGTAAAATGGAGATAACGGCAGGAAGCCACCCGCCAGCAAACAAATTAGGTGATGAGCATAAGGTACTTTATTCAGAGTCCTGCTAGAGTACGTTCTTCACAGAGCGGGGATTGTCACACTGAGATCCCTCCTGAGAGTGCCAGGAGAGAAAGGTGACTTTGTTTCAGACTCAGTAAAAAATGATTGCAGTTGTGTTAACCATTTCCAAAGAAGAGGGAATGATGTGAGCAAAAGCTCCAGGTAAACTTGGGGTGCTGCCTGGGAAGACACCATGGAGCTCAAGGTCACTGGAAAAGGTCAAGGGGTTGGCCAGCCCAAGCAGCTGAGGGGAACTTCAGGGAACTTTTGTGTTATGATGTGTCCAGGATAGGTGTACATTTTGAAAGGAGATCCCTCCACCATCAGGAGGGGTCACAGGAATGAGTTAAGCAAGGATGATGTGAACCCACAGGGGTCAGAGCAGAAAAACTCACCCTTGAAAGCATTACTGAAGCAAGGACTAGGGGAGTGTGTTAGGGAGCTGACTTGGAGAAGCTGGAGGGAAGGAGGAAGACGGACACAGATGCAGGTGTGTTTGTAGATGGCTGCTGTAGGGGGATGTCCAGAATGCCTCCCAGTGGGAAACATCTTCTGGAGCCTGAGCAATTTATCCCTCAGTCTTATCCCTCAATAGCCAAGGGACACATCAGGGGATTAAATTCCCCCTGTCCTGGCTTCTTGACTGATGGGTTTGAGAGCCAAGGCAGAGAGCAGAGTGACATGACACCATCAGCCAGGTGGGGTCATCACAGCTATATGGAGGCCAAAGGACTCTGAGCACTGGCTAGAAACAACAAGGACTTTTAGTGGTGTCATCAGTGTCACTGCAAGTAGAACAGGCTTATCACCAGGTTGCTTCCACCTCTTGGCCCTGCTGTCCTCGGCATCTTGGGCTGATACTCTCCATGCGTGTAGTCAGGCAGCTGTCAGGGCCACCAGGCCTCCTTGTCTACACCCAGCAGGACAGAGAACTCAAAAGCTCTGCACCTAACGGTGACTGTCCACTCTGAGCGGAGTCCACATCTGCCCTGACCTCTCTTGTAGCTGGGATGGGGATGGCCAGGCTGGGTGGCTCAAATGAATACCCTACAGAGGCTCAGACACCAACTTCATGTCCGCGTCTAAGTCTGTTAGCAGACCAGACCCCAGAGGCTTTGCAACCTGAAAAGTTTGCCCTGCACTCCAGGTAGGAGGAAGAATCTAGACCCCACTATTGCTCTTCTCAGGGCTCGAGTCCAGAGTGCTCAGCTTGTCCTCTGTATTGTGCAGACAAGCAACCAAATACTGGCCAACAGGATGGTAAGTGAGGCATAGAGGATTCAGGTAAACTGGGTGGAGAGCTGAGATTTAATCTCTCTGACCTTGGGCCAGTGACTTTGAGTTCCAGGGGCCCATCTGTAGACTGAAAATAAGTGTTCCACCCCTATGTGTTTGTTGTGAGGATGAATCAATTAGAGAGCATTAAATGGCGAATACAGGACCCGGCACATAGTAGGTACACAGAAAGTGATGGTTTTGCAGCAATGTTCTGATTGAGGGCAAATCCCAAGCAGTCTCAAATCTTGCTGTTTGAAAACATTTCTGAGCATTTCTCCCTAGATAAAGCCAATCCCTCTGATTTTATATGTGAATGATTCTCATCTGACTTGAAATCCCTTGCACATTTGGAAACTTCAATGGACCAGGTCCTGTTCCCGGGAAGGGCCAGGCTGGTGGTGGAGCTGGACACTGACCCTTAGTCCACGCCCTGGCCCTTCAAAGGATACCCTACTTCCTCCCCTGGCCTTGGACATTCTCCCATCCCATATCTACAGGTACTGGGCAGGAAAAAAAATGCTCTTCCCCTTCCCCAGTGGGTTGCTGGTGCCAGGTGGGTCCTGGTGAATATGGAGAAGTGGGTAAAGCCAGTCCTCAAGAGAAAAAGGCAGGAAGAAGACACATGGGAAAAGCCTCCAGGGAGTGCTGGGCCCAAATCTCATTGTCCTCAGTCTGGTCATTTCCCAGAGATGCTGGTGCCCTGGATTCTCTTTCCCTAATCAGATGCCAACCCCTCGGGGACTTAACCTGGAGAGTCTTCACTTAATAACCCATAAACCCTAGGCATCTTTGATTTTAACCCTTATCGATACTATGTATCTGCATCTAATTTTGTACTTTCTTGTTATTTATTTACTAAGCTTATTTTAATAGCTACTCACTGCATTCTAAACTAGCAGATGTTCCAGCAGAAGAGCCTGTCTCGCTCCTGGCTTCAGTCCCTGCTTCTCCTTCCAGAGGCCATTGCTGCTTCTAAGTTGCACGTGTGTCTTTGCAGACACCTTATTTAAATGTTATGGGTCATTGTCGTATCTGTCCATGTGCCTGCCTTCGGTGGGCCCCTCTCCTCCTGATCATAAGTTCCCCCTTGACTGGATCATTCTGTCGCCTGGATGTGCCATGATGTATTTTTCCACTGCCCCCTAAGTGGACGCTGAGGTTGTTTCCAGCCTCATGCCCTTGCACACAGGCTGTAATGGATGTCCTTGAACAGAGCTTGCTTTGCCCCTGGATGAGTATGTCTGGAAGATAAATTCCTAAAGGTGGAATTGCTGGGTCTGAGGCATGTACATTTTTTATTTTGATGGATCTTGCCAAATTGCCTCCTACAGAAGTGGAACTGTTTACAAGCCCAGCAGCAATTACGAAGCCTGTTTCCTCTCACCTTCCTCAATGCACAGTGGAACCCTTCTCTCTTCGACAACCTAAAAGATGAAAAGTGGAATCTCACTGGGAGATCTCTGAAAAATTAAATTAGAGCCTATCTCCTGCCCCACATGCAGTTAAGACTCCAGTGGTTTCCACTGTCCTTAGAACCAAATCCAAATCTTGTCTGCAGCCTAGGAGGTCTCATGTGAATCAGACACCCACCTTGTCTCCACTCTCCCCTCAAGTCATTCCCCTTGCTCCCTCCCCCACCACTTTAGGACTCCCCTGACCTTGCTAGTTTTTGGTACTTCCACCTTCTTTCCTGCCCCAGGGCCTTCGCTTACGCCACTTCGACTCCCAGCGATGCTCTCTCCTCTGTTTCTCCATGTACGGCTTCCTCAGATCATAGAGACCTGAGTCCCCTACTGAACAGGACCTCCTATCATTTTTGCTCGTGATCTGTCTTTATGTTCTTATGGAACTTACTCCAAGTAGTAATGCTTTTATTTACTTTTAAACATTCTTGTTCCCCACCCCCAGAATGTAGACGCTTGCTGTAAGGGTTGAGGCCACATAGCTTTTGCTTCTACTGTACCCCCCAGGCCTAGCATATGCCTAGGGCCCAATAGATTTGCTGGGGGAAAATAAACAAGTGACTAAGAATTTCCTTCAGAAAAGCTAGATTCCTTTTCTGTCTTTTACATGGTACAGGGACTAGAGAAGATGCTATCAAATGCATTAGACTTTTCCTCATTTTACTAAAAATAGAGCATAGAAAGAATAAATAGCAGTTAGTAGAATGTTCTACTAGCAACTATCTGATTAACCCAAAGGTAACTGAAAATTAATTTAAGAAATTTGGACATTTAACTGGGCTTTTTAATTTAAAAAGTCATGCCTATTACGCACTCAGAATAATACTAATAAACAACTGCCACCATTTGCTGAGTAGCAGAGAGATATTCTTTTAAATGCTTTTTATCATTTATTTCATTTGGTCCTCACAACACCTCTGATACATATAACATTCTTATACCCATTTTCCAGATGAGGAAAGCAAGACTCACTGATGTGAGGTAACTAACAAGGACCAATGTAACTCACAATGAAACCCAGGTCTTCAGATTCTTTGCAAAGCCCAAACCTGAAGGAAGGCAGGCCAGTCCAGCTTGATAACCCCCAGTGCCTCCTCGCCTACCACTCCATCCAGTGCTATGGCCAGGATTCAAACTGGGAAGAGTGTACAGGAGAGAAGCAACCAGGGCTGTTTTTAGCTCTGCAGCAGCCAAGAAAATGGGTCTTTCTCCCCAGATCATCTACCTGCGGCAGTTCAAGGACTTGCGGACACTCAGCCTCTCAGGGAACCCTGTCGCAGAGGCAGAGGAGTACAAACTGTTCGTCTGCGCCTACCTTCCTGACCTCGTGTACCTGGATTTCCGGGGTATTGATGACCACATGGCAAGTGTCTCCTTCTCCCTCCTCCCTGTGCCCACCTCTGTTAAGCAATTCCAGAATAACCCCCCTGCCGTTTAGTGTGAGCTCACAGACCAGAGGTGTTGCCACCTCTGGCCACCTCCCAGTCATCCTGTCTGCTTTTTCGGATGACGACATTAAAACCAAGTGAGGGCAGCGGTTAGCCAGGCTCAGCAGATCACGGCAGAGCCAGGATTCCCCCCATTGGTTGTGACCTCAGGAGCAATAGTAGCAGATAACCATTGTCGCCTATGTGCACC
This sequence comes from Solenodon paradoxus, assembly GCA_004363575.1. NCBI lineage: Eukaryota > Metazoa > Chordata > Mammalia > Eulipotyphla > Solenodontidae > Solenodon > Solenodon paradoxus. The sequence continues at coordinate 123,352 of RJWH01000169.1, forward strand.
AAGCACATCGCATCATTTTACATGGTGTTCACCACCACTGGGGGATGAGCTGACTCATCTGTAGCTTGTCGAGGGAAAACTTACATCAGGAGATGACCCACTCCCAGTGGAGCTGGGAGTCGGGCCTGAGCAGTCTCGCAGCAGTCAGAGCTACCCAGCCTGGGCAGGGCTCACCCCATGAGGAGGGCCTTTCCACATCCAGTGCCTGGTCTGCCCACTGCCCGTGTGTGCCCACCTCCCACCTCTGCCCACTGCCCATCTGCCCCCTGCCTCTGCTACGAGCTGGTCCCCTTTGGCTTACACCATGCTCAGTGGGAACTTTCCCCAGTGGAAAGAACCTGGCCCAATTTGTGAGATCTTTGGTGGCAGGACCGAGATGGCCCTGTGTGTTCAGTGCCAGGGAGACTAGGGACCTATCTGATCTACTGGTTCCTTGTCATATGAAGCTGGTGACTTTCCTCAGAGAAAGGAGCCTGTGTTTGTGGGGAGAAGGCACTAAGGTGATGTGAGGAGTACCCAGGAGGGCCCCAAGGAAGCATGGGGGAAGGCTGCCCCATGTGTCTCCACGCTGACCCTGCACAGCCTGGACTGTGGAGCAGAGTCCAGCTCCAGGAACCACACCACCGTCCAGTACAGAACCCTCCACTGGCAGTGGCTTTTGGGAAATCTACAAAGACTAAAGACTTGCAGAGAGTTGCCCCTCCTCTAACCATGACTTTCTCTTGTCCCATAACAGTGTAAGAGTCTGAAATTTTGAATTCTAAGACTCACGTTTTATTTTTTTACTAGAAAACAGTTTGAAAGACAACATGGGTTCAAATGCTTGGAACAGGCCAAAGAGGTATTGGGACGTGTTTCATTCATTATAAAAGCCTGGGCAGTATAACAATGGACCATACCGATGCCTCTTCCTAGGCATTATCTGCTCTGTTCCCAGAAGTTCTCGTAAAGGGAGGCAGCACAGCCTGGGAATCCCCATTGTGCTGTGAGGAAGCAAAGACTCCTTTCAGCGGTCAGACCTTGCCCGGAAACATCAAGATAAATAATAAAAGGTCATAAAAGGAAAGTTCTGCAAAGCGAGTTTACCCAAAACTTTCATGTCCATATTATTGTCTGTCCTTGGGCAGCTATAGATCGCACCAAGTCTCCTGGTGCTGTGACTCAGGCAGTGGAGCAGCCAGTCCCAGCCACAGGCTGACCAGCAGCCCAGGGCAGGTTCTCCAGTGCCTCCCACCACTGCGGAACCCTATGTGAATGGCAGGAGGCCACTTTTAAGTGGAGGCCCTGGGCCAGCCTGCCCGCTCAATTCAGCCAGCGGAACAGACGGCAGTCCTGACAAAGCACAAAGTGAGTAGACAGAGGCCGTGAGCTCAATAGACCTGTGTAGGACCTGGAGACACAGGTTGGAGAGACCCCTGTTGCTAGTGTTTGGGCCTGTCCTTTTAGGGAAGACGGAGACTCATGGAGAATTCTGAGTCATTTTCAGGAGAATTCATGATGTGATCACCCCTTCTGGATCTGGTGACTAGTGTGGAGTGTGATTGTGGACAGGAGAGGGGAGAGAGAGATGATGATGATCTTACCCAGGGCATTGCTGTGGAAATGGAGAAAGATGGACCAAATACTAAATATTTTAAACACTTTAAACTTATTTATTGAAGTATAAATATGTAAATAAACAATATAAATGTGTAGCTTAATGAATAATAAGAGATCTTTAGAAGGATTTCAGTTCTGCAGTATATTCTGCTTGTAACCAAGGCCCAAGTTACGGCACGAAACTACAGTGATACATGTATGAACGGCAGGAATGAGGCTAGGACTGGCCTCAGACAGCCCAGCACCACAGAAGGAGAGCGCAGGATCTGAAAGCATACAGGCCTGGGGAAGTCCCTGCCTTCCTTTGTGGAGCCAACACACCTGGAAGGGAAGACAATTAGATCACCCCACAGATACCTGACAGTGCGGGAGGGAAAGATGTATAGGCTCGAGATTGGTGGTTAGAGGGTCTTTTCCAATGAACTGGATCTACAGGATAGGCAGGAGTTGACCTGGTGAGGGAAGAGCAGGTGCCAAAGCCATGCCTGGAGGCAGTGCAATGAACAGGCCTGTGGCTAGAGCTTGGAGAACTGGAGAGAGAGAGGGAGGCAGCCAAGAGAGAGAGGCAGGGTGGGTCCTGCTGGCCACGGCAGGAGCTTGTCATTATCCTGCACCCAAGAGGAAACCATATGAAATTAGCAAACAAGATCCTGTTTGCATATAGCAAAGATTGCTCTGGGTGCTCCCTGGGGCAGAGTGGACAGTCTAGAGCGGGGCTAGCATGCATGGGGGAGACCAGTAAGAAGGCTGAGTTAGGAATGATGCTGTGATGTGTCAGATTAGAGAGACTTTAGGAGGCAGCATGGACAGACCTGGGCACAGCCTCGGTTTGAGGCGGGCAGAGGGGTGAGGAGGTTTGGGTACTAGATGATCAAGGGGGTGCTCACCATGGCTCAGCGGGACTTTGGGAGGAAGGAGTCCATCTTGGACATAGTGAGTTGGCTCTTGAGGCAGCAGAGAAAGTGAGGCCCTCAGTAGCTCAGGTCTGGCACAGAGGTCTGGAAGATAAGAGACCTGAGTGTCTGCTGAGGATGGAGGACTTGAAGTGCTTGTGCTTAAAACCTTAGCACAGGTGGGATTACCTGGGTAGGTAGAGGGAGAAAATGGGGGTGAGGACTGAGTCCTAGGGGCTCTAACAGTACCCAGTGGGGACAGGGGGAAGAATGGAGGGAAGAGGAGAGCCAGGAGGTGTCAGGGACCCTTGTGAGCAGGCCCATGGCCTTCTGCAACACACTTTACCTCTCTCTTACTGTGTCTCTAGGAGAACACCAGCAAACCTCCATGGAGGGCAGGAGGGATCGAGGGAGTCAGGGTGGGCGTGCTCTGTCACCGGAACTGCCCCAAAGATCCTTGGCTGTGCTGACTTCTGCCACCATCAGCCCTCCCCTGATTTCCCGTATACTCTGAATACTTAGAAATGGCACAAGGGAACTCCTCCGCCAGCCTCACCCAGGCTTAGTAGGCCACAGGCTGGCAGAGGCCAGCTCGGTGGGAGCAAGCATCCCTGATAATGATGCCCGCTCCCCCATCAGAAAGAGCTGGCGGAGGTTAAGTATCAGTACAGCATCGACGAGCTGAAACACAGGGAGAACCTGATTCAGGTGCGGCTGGAAGATGAGAGGTCCCAGCGGGCAGAGCTAGAGGCACACAAGGTATGCACTCCCGTCTTTCCCCGTCCCACTTAAGGATGTTGGCCACAGGGCATCTGTCCATTCCAAGAAGGTCAGCCGGCGCTGAAAACCCGTCTTTTGATGAAAACAAGTGCCGCTTTGCAACACCTGGTCTCATGGCCCGTCCCCTTGCCCGTCTACCCGCAGGTCCAGCTCCAGCTCAGTCTCCAGCCCCTGGCCCATCCTGGGCATCCCTGGCTCCAGCCCACAAGGCTGGGGAGACACAATCAGAGAAGCTCCTTTTCTTAATCCCTTGGCAGTTCCCCAGGGTAGCCAAGAAGTTTCAGTCCCTTACTCAGTGGGCTCTGGATTCACACCTAGGTCAGTCAGTTAGCCTCCTCCCCACAGTCCCAATCCCCTCCAGCCAAACTGAGCTCTGTTTAACATTCAGTTTGGGGGCCTTTGGTCAGCGTGGCCTTTCCCCATCTGGACCTTTGAAAGGGCTGAAACCCAAGTGCTGCACCCGCTCTGTATGAAGCCAGTACAGAGCCGTATCTGTGGGACAAATCAGACTCCCCCAAGGCTGGCTGTTTCTCACCACAGGCTGCTTTTGTCGAACACATGAATGGCTCCTACCTGTTTGACAGCTTGTATGCCGAGGACCTGGAGGGCAACAAGCTGGCACAACTGCCTGGTGTCAGTGAGCTCCTCGAGGCATATCCTTCCAAGCTCGTGGCCACCTCCTCTGGCAGAGCCTGTGTCTGTGCCACCGGCATGCCAGGGACAAATCCCTTTCCACGCCAGGTCTCAGTTTCCCCATCTCTCTTAGGGACAATAAAACCCCTGCTTCAGAGCAATGTACCCAAGAGGCAGCACAGAGGCAGGTCAATTGAGCTACATGAGGGATTGCTGACTAGCTTTCTGAGGACATATTGAGTCGCCGCTCAGCAGGACATGGGTATATCAGGCTTGGCAAGCTGAATTGTTAGAGATGATTGAAATGTGCATCCTGACACGAATCCTCTTGGCCATATTTACTTGTTCTCACTGTGTGCTTTGAGTACAGTATTGATGATTTTTCCCAGTCTTCCCACCAGTTGGAGGCTACTATGAATCCCATTTGGCAGTAACACTGAGCTTGGAGAAGTTGACTTGTCCAAGGTCACACAGTAAGAAGCAGGGATTTGAATCCTGGTCTGTGGGGCTAAGAGTCTGCCTCCTTTCCCCCAGCTGGCCAGAGCCCAGAGGATGTGTTGGACGCTTTTCATTATGGCCTTGATGACCAGTTGTTTGGCTTACACTGTAAGCTGGGGACTCAGGATAGACTTAGGAAGGATTGAGAGTGCTGAAATGAAGCACTGAGTCAGAAGGGGTCTGTGGAAATGTCATCGCTGGGTAGAGAGAAACTCACTTTTAAAAACCCAACTTGCTGATGAATACAGGAAGGGTGGCAAGGATGTCTGAAGAGCAGAAGGTGAAGAGCTGGCGGGGCCACACAGCTGGGGCTCCCAGTGTGGCTTTGCCACTCACCAGCTAGGTGACCAGGGCTTGGCTGAAGGACCCCCTCCCAAGTACTCCATGGGACAGGATCTGTCATGCCCTCACATGGCAGATGAGGAAACTGAGGCCCAAGGAAGTGAAGTTGCCTGCCAGGGAGAAGCAGCGGAGCCAGGACGAGAATAGGATCTTTCCGCTTCAAGCCTGAAGTGTCCTTTCCTCCGCAGACTCCCTCCGCTCACCTGCAGCAGCTGAGCACCCTCGACAAAGGCGCCCTCTAGATAACATGCCAGAAACAAAAACACTACCTAGCTCCCTGTCTAGAGCTGGCTTCTCCTGGTCCCCAAGACTCCCTCTTGGGTCTTTCTTCGCGCATCTCTGCTCTATAGTTTCCTCCTGTGGGCCCTGGCTCTGTCCCTCAAACAGGCTGAGGATGAAAACATGCCAACCACGTCACCCTGTATTCACCTGAGTCCTGTGCCCTCCTAGCGGCCTATCCCAGAGACGACCACAAGCTTCCTTAACGACCACTCACCTACAGGGACAAATTTGTCATCATCTGCCTGAACATTTTCGAATATGGCCTGAAACAGCAGGAGAAACGCCAAGTGGAGCTTGACACCTTCAATGAGTGTATCTATGAGGCCATCCAGGAAAATCAGGAGCAGGGCAAACAGAGGATTGCCAAGTTCGAGGAGAAGCACTCACTGGTAGGCCCCGCCTCACCCTGCCTTCTACTCCACATACCCACCCTGATGTGGGCCTGACCGCACCAGAGGGGCCGCAGCCCCTCCCAGTATCTCTGATGACCCCTGGGGCCCATGGTCATTGTCCCCATTTTGCCAGAGATCACATAGCTGAATAGCTAAGCTGAGGTTCATCCTTCTACTAGCAGTGCCAACCACAGATGCCAGAGTTGAGCTGAGCATGGAGCCTTATGAGTCTCCTTACCCTAAAACACCCCTGGTTCAAGGTAGCATCATCATTACTACATTACTTCCAGTATCACAGAAATGATGACTACTGTCCTTTTTTAGTTCATCCCTTTGTTTAGCAGACTTTCTGAGCCCTTCTCTCTGCCTGGCCCCGGGAAACCATTCTGACATAGTCCCTTAGTGAGCTCCCATCTGGTGAGGGACACAGACCCGGGCCCTACCCGCTGGAGGGCTCAGTGCTCTGCTGGAAGGAAGCCCGGTGTGGCTGGAAAACACCCCAGCTGAGGCTTACAGGACAAACGAGTTAGAAGGGTGGAGGAAAGGTATCACCACCCCCCCACCCCCACCCCCCCAGGAAACAGCAAGGGAGGCAGCCGCTTGCCTTTGGTGATCCCCCTGATCAGGCCCCTCACTAGGCACGGTCCAAGGAGGCACCATGGTGCACTTGTTTCTTTTAGTTAGCATCACCTGTGAAGACCAGACCCAACCTGTTCCTACTCAGAGCTTTGTAAGACTCTAAGGAAAGCCATGGGCCTCCTTTCTCCTCAGAAAACTGTTGATACACACCAGGCATGTAAACACTCGCCTGCAGTGCCAGGCACTTCAAGGAGCCCAGAATCCCACTCCTGCTTGAGGACTCTTAGTTTAAAGTAGAGCGAACTCTCCTGGAAATGCAAGGTCAGAAATAGATTGGAGATGGGCTCCCAGTGCTTCCCAGCCCTCCCCGCCCTCCAGCCCCCAGTGGGACCTCACGCTGATTGTGGTTTAACTATCCAGACCCTCCACACGAGGTGACAGGAGGGTATCACTGTGTTCAACTGGAAGTTCAAGCCTGTCAGCAAAGGAACGCATGTGACTCACACATGTATTTTGTTTGGCCCACAGAGGGTTTGAGAACATTTTGAACATCTTGCTGACATTAAAAATGGAAGGATTTCACAGACTGTCCTTGCCAGCTTCTCTGGAGGCAGTTGTCATCAGGACCTGAGTGATGCATCCCCTCTGAACAGGCCACATCTTCAGCCTCTCAGTGCCTGGCAGGCACATACTCTTGACATTTCTTGCTTGGTCCCTTCAGCCACTAGACTGAGGATACTAGGAAGTCAGCCAGCTTGCCCCTCCTGAAGACCCAGGCCCAGGCTGTCCCACAGTCCCGCACACCACCCCCACCCCAGGCCCAACCAGCAATAAGTTCCCCTGGAGAGGTCACAGCCAGCATTGCACTCGTGCCAGCTTCAAGTCCCATCTAAGCCTGACTCCCTAATGTCCCACTCCTCAGTGTGGGGGTGTATGCCTTCAGAGAAACTGGCTCCCTTGCTTTGGGGCACAGCTCTGAGAGGCTCCACTGATGATGACACCCTCAAAGAACTGACCAACCTAACAGCTCCTTTCCCAGAGCCAAGAGCAGTGGCTCTCTTCTAACCTGCATGCAGAGCCCATGGGGAAGTGACGACATGGGGTGGCCAGCACTGGGGTTTCCTGGAACTCCCTTGGGGACCTGATACTCCACCCAGGTAGAACCTGCTGCCTCGGAAGTTTAAACTTACAGGCCTGGCTCCTCACTGGACCGTTCCTATCCTGTAACTGCATTCCTCCCACCTCCCCTCACTAGATCTAGGCTCAGTCAGTGCCCCCTCCCGGTGCCCAAGGTGGCACAGCTCGGGGTCCAAGGGTCAGCAGAATGCTCAGATGGATCCTTTTATGGTGACCCTCTCCGAGCCTCCACATCCTCATCAGTGAAATAGAGATAAGCACCTCAGAGAATAGTAATGGGGACCCAGATAAGGTAGCAGAGCAGACTCAAAATATGCAAAGGGCAGTTTGCCCATAGTCATGTGAACAGGCCACATGAGCATAAGCACGCACACAGAAAGAGAAATGTACATGGGGAGGACAGCCAGGGTGCTTCCAACCCATGTGTGTGTGTATGTGTGTAATGCACTGTTCCACACTTTGCTATTTCATCCGTGCAGCCCAAAGAGCCTTCCATCCCTGGTGCCCCTCTGACCAGTGGCTTCATCTTTCACAGATGTAACTTGTGTCATTGCATGGAAGTCGAGATTCATGAAGCCAGTCCTTGTTGACGCACAGTTAATTTTCCCCAGTGTTTTGCTCTTTCAAGTAGCATTGCAGGGGATAACTCAGCACAGGTTTCGTCTGAGGGAGGACGTCTGCAAGTGCACTGCATGCTGCTATTTTTAACGGTCCTTGCCTGACTGCATGCTGCTGGGCCTGTGTCTTCTGCAGGCCGGCCTGCTCCGCCAGGACCATGCCATCACGCGTTCTCACCCCTGCTAATCTGGCACCAGGGGGTACGTGCTTATTTTCTTGAGGTGGGGGTGAGCATTATATATTTTACAAACGTGTATTTCTGATTCTGTGCACTATTTGTTCTTACCCTTTCCCCTGCTCTATTTTTCGATTTGGTTTTTTATCTCTTTCTCTCTGTATTTTTCTCCTTTTTAAAAAGTCATTACTTTGTAGATCTTTAAAGATTGAAAAATTAACTGTCAGTGAAATGAGTTGTGAATATTTCTTCCAACTTGTCATTTTGTCTCTAGTGCTTTTGTCATTCAGAATTTTTCTAAAAAGCTTTTAGTAGAATCTATCAATCTTGGCCTCTGGTTATACTTAGAAAGGATTTCTCCACTCAGATTATGTATTAACATCCCCCATTTAGGCACCCTAGTGACTCAGGCATTAAGTCTATGGCTGTGTAGTCCACGTAAAGCCCAAGGACCTGAGTTCATGACCCAGGGAAAGAGGGGAACAACAAAAATGAACAACTGAATCAATAAATTCTCCTTCCTCCTCTTTCTTCCTTTCTGCCTACTTACTTGCTTTCATTCCTGCCTGCTTCCTTCTTTAAAAAAAAAAAAAAAATCCACATTTATTCTTCTGGCACTTTTATGGCTTTGTTTTTACATTTAAGTCTTTGCTTCATCAGGAATTTGTTTGCATGTAAGGCTTGAGGGTAGGGATCAAACCCATTTTTCTCCAGATGGGGTAGCCACGATTACAAATGTCATTCATCCCTCTGAATCATGCCCAGTTACTCTGTCCTTCATGACTCTCAACAAGTATCAGCAGAAACAAGTTGATGGTACATGAGGTGAGCAAGTTTCTAGGCCTTGGTTAGTGAGTGGGTGGTATTCAGAGTCGAGATAGGACCCCAGGGCGCCCCTCCAGGCTTCTCACACCAGGTGCCCAGCATTTGTTTACCACCAACGTCCACTTGCTCCCTGGGGTTCTGCGTGGCTGCTGCTGATTTCCTCAAAGACCGGAACTGTCCTGCCTCTCAGCATCTCTCCCTACCTGTGCCTGTTAAAGGTCTTTTATTGTAGCCTTCATCAGTTGAGTCCCCATTCTGAGCCATGTACCTCACATCAACTGACTAATCCCCACAACTCTGTGAAGCAGATCCGTTACCCCTTTACAGTGAGGAAATTGAAACAGAACAGAAGTGCCTCACTCAAGGTCACACTGACAAAAAGTGACCCAGATAGGATTCCAATTCAAGTCCACTTGACTGCAGTTATTCCTCCTTCCACCTGGCCTGGTCACCACTGATAACAAACCTGTGCTAACTGACGAATGCTTGCACCTGCTCTAAGAGCCTCAAGGCAGGTAGAAGGTAAGTAGCTTCTACCAGCTCACAGAACTGGCAAGTGGCAGAACTTGGGCAGCCCGACCCCAGCATGCAGACTCTTACCTACAAAACCAAATTGCTGCCTGTCGTTAGCTAATTATACTGTCGTGAATTCCTAAAGCATGAGCTTTTATTTCCAGAATTTAAGTACCATTCGAGAGGAGTCTGAACTGACCAACATCGAGATAAAGCTCACAGAATACAGTGAAGAAATCGCTGAGCTCTTCAGTGTGCTCATGACCCTGGAGATGCAGTTGGTAGAGCAACTGGAGGTGAGACTGGGGCCCCTGAGCACAGATGTGATGTGGATGTTCCCAGCCAGACCCATTTGCAAGGACCTGGTGATGCAGCTGCAAAACTGGGGAAGAGTGGAGCCTTCCCAGGTGCTCCTCTGCTAGAAATGTCTTGTGTGTTTGCTTTTAATACATTCCAGTCATTATGATTGCACGTGATTCTTCTGCATAATAAGAGGTGAGCTCCAACCTCAAAGAGCCCAGAGCTTTAGCGGGGAGAGGTTTTTTTTATTAAACCCGAGGAGCCATCCTGGTGTCCTAAAACCCAAGTGGACCCCCACTCTGGGTTAAGACAAAGGCTCCTGTTCATCACTCTGCCTCACAGCCTGTAATTGAGGCATCTTGGACTCATGTGAGGAGCCTGCAATTCAGCACTAAGTAGTGGAAATGAAAAGCACAGCTATCTGAAATTCCTTGGCGGTCAGAGTGACTTGTGTGTTCACAAGGCTGCCGAGGCTGGAAGTCTGAAGTGCTGTGATGAATTGAACCTCATTGGATGCTGGCAAGGCTGGGCCAAGAGATAGCGCCTAATCAATTCCTCACATGTCAAGTGACACCTCAGATGTAGGATAGATTTCCCCATCACATCACAGAGCAGCTGCTCACTCCCCGCTGGGGAATGCTCAAACTCTGCAGAAAGCAGCACACAGAGCACCAGAGGAGGGTTGGCCAGCGGCTCCCAACCTTTTCAAGCAGGGAGATCCCCTTTTCAACATCCAAAAATCCCCCAGAACCTCTGCAGTCTTACTTGTACTACAGCAGCCCAAAAAACTAAGTGCAGTCGTGCTTTTCAATGACCCTATATTTATTCATTACAAGTGTTTACACACAATTGAAAAATGTATAATTAGCTCGGCCTGCAGACAGTCCTCAGGCTCCTGTGGATTCCCTAGGCTCAGCCCACCCTGCAGCCACCAAAGTCTGGTAGATCAGGGCTGACAGATGCTGGGGGCTCCAGGGTCACAAGCCATACAATCACATCTTCCACTATTCCTTCAATCAGCATTAAGTCCCCTGGGTATTTTGCTAAGCTCTGAGATGCAGCAACGTGGGGGTACCCTCGAAGAGGAAGGTGGAAGTCATGTAGACAGAACACTAATGCTGGAGTAACAGCATTACTGTGAGTTTCCTCTCTGCCAAGCACCCTGCACAGCATCTTGCATGAAGTGACCGATTTAAGCATCACCGCAACACCATGAGGCAGGGACTGTGTGTAAAACCCATTTCATAGATGAGCAAGTTGAGTCCTGGGGGGATTTGATGGTGTTCCCAGAGTCACATAGTGGTGGAACTGAGATACTGACCCAGGCAGTCTGGCTTTTAGAGACTCCCTCCCATCTTCTCTGGAGATGATGGATGGATGCCCAAATGAAGGAGGCTTGTTTTGAGTGTATCTGGGGGTTGGGCGCTGGACATGCAAAGACCTGGAGAAAGCATTGCATTAAATATTCAGGGGATGGTGAGTTGAAATGTCTAGAGAGTAACAGAGCTGTGAGCAAGAGGTCAAGAGAGAGGTGGTAGATTACAAACATCTGTCTACCTAGGGAGGTCAAGGTGGTTGTAATTGACCCCCAAGATCTGTGATTAGCGGAGGAACAGGCTAAGTGTTAAGGAGAGATTTTTGCTCTGACACTCGGTCAGCTGACTTCATATTTAAATAAGCATAACTGTGTTCTTTATAATTTCCAGGAGACTATAAACATGTTTGAAAGGAACATCATCGACTTGGTGGGACTCTTTATTGAGAACGTCCAAAGTCTATATCCTTTCCCATGACCCACCACGGGGAGGCACTACTGGACCTGTAGGTTTGTCCTTGCTGAGACCAGAACCTTCAAGGGCACTAGGGAGAGGTGCCTGCATCTTTAACAAAAAAGCAGGGAAGGCTAAGGTTTCTTCACAAACTCAGCTGGATGCAAATAAGTGGGGTCTCCTTCCTGGTGGCCCCCTGCAGGCTCATACCCCTGTCCCTCCTCCCACTGCCACCAGCACGTTGGCAGAGATAGTAAAAAGTCACCTCTACAAGCATGCTTTATTTTTTTATTTATTTTTTTTAACCAGAAATACCTATACCCTGTTTGATTTAGAGAAAGATCTACACCCCGACAACTTCACAGGCTCCTACTTAATGGGAATCTCCACTTTTGAAATGAGAGGAATGTAAAACTGCCAGTTTTTCACCAAGGAAAAAGATCACCCTCAAAGGCTGAAGGCTTGGCAACCCCTTAGAATATTCAAAGAATGTTCCATGGGGTCTGAGGGAGTTTCCCAACCCTCAGAACAATGGTGGCCTTGTCAGAGTAATGGTTTGGATGCCCAGTGGGGTTGCTGCACAGGCCCTGCTGTTTACAGCAGAAGTCCTGCCATGTTCTCGAATGAATGCTACTCACAGGGAGACCCCAGAATCCATGTCTGCCCTGTTGCTGATATACAGGCCCTGAGGGTAGTACCACTTCCATTTGAAGACACTGCAAATAATTTATAATGAGCTCATCAGGTGAAATATCAGGGTTAGGAGGCAACCTCTGGGGCACAACCAACTCTTCTGTCACTTAAACTCAGGGCCCTGCCATGTATGGAGCAAATTGCTGTTCCTCCACCCCAGAAGTGACCCCCTGGGTCTTGTCCTTCCAGGACCGTGGGCCCATGAGGCAGTGACAGATGCAGTAAGTGGCGAAAGGCACAGGATGAGTAGCAGCTGTGCCAGGAATCTTCCTGAGGGTGGGCTCACGAAGTGAGGACCTGAGCACAGGCTAGAGGACCAGGTGGAAAGGCAGGAAGGACACTGGGCAGAGGAGGCAGCCTGTGCAAAGGCCCTGAGCAAGAGTCAGAGAGGTTTGGATCCAAGAAGAGGCTTGTAGACCACATCAGGGAGCTGTAAGCAGTGGAGGTGTTGGGGTCCACTTACCTGCAGCTTTAAGAGCTCACTTTAGCTGCTGTGGGGAGAAAGGGCTAGAGTGGAAACCAAGTCTCCTGTCCAGTCAGGAAGCAGTGACATGGAGAGATGTGGTTGATGGAGGAACACTGAGGGAGCCTGAGCCAAGGGTCAGTGATGACGCGGGTAGTGTGTATGGGGAAGTCAGGATGGCCCTGGGTTCTGAGGGTGCCTAGTAGAGAACTTAGAAGTCAGTGATGCACTGGCACCACTGCCTTTCAGCTCTTAAAAGTCCGCGCAGTGGAAAGGGACCTGGTTCTCTAAATGCTTACTTACAGGCACCACAGCCCACAGGTTACAAGGGGTAGCTTGCTCCCCTCCTGGCTTTTGCTTAACTCTCGGCTGCAATATGGCGCAGTGCCGGGACCTGGAAAATCACCACCACGAGAAGCTCCTGGAGATCTCTATCAATACTCTCGAGAAGATAGTCAAGGGCGAGCTCGACGAGAAGCTGCCGGATGATCTGCGCTCGGTGAACGCCAGACCCTTGGGCAGGGTGCGGTGGGTGGGGCTGGGGCAAGGAGAGCGCTGGGCAGGGTTAGGCGCCCGGGGTTGGAATGCAGTGAAGTTCCTGGCTTGGCTGCGACGCTGTGACCAAGGTGGGTGGGACGGGCGGGCCTGGTGAGCTTGGTTCCTGTGGGGGCGGGGCTAAAAGCAGGGTTGAGCCGTGATAGGGCGTGGTGCAACCCATTGGAGGGGCTGGGTCGGCCTACAGTTGACTCCAGTTAGCCTGGTGTCTCAGTCCTGGGTCCTCAGTTTCTTCAACTGCAAGAGGGGACAGTAACCCCCTTTGAAGAGTGAATGGTAGATGAAATAGGCTAACAAATAAAGCACCTGGTGGGATACTCAGTAAGGTCCAGCTGAAGAGGAGCTCATGATAAGCAGGTGGTTTCGACTTACCGACATATTGGTTTCCAAAAGCTCATTTCTGTGGGGATTTCTGGCACTTTTTAAGAGTCAGTTACAAATAGAGGTTACGGTCTGTGATTTCCCCTGAAGGTCGTCTTGGTGCAGCATGATATCTTCCCACTTTTCATCAGCAGGCAGGCTTGGGGTCCTGTGTCTGCACACTGAGCAGGAGCAGGTTATGTCTCTGGGAAGGCACAGAAAGGATGGCATGGCCCAGCCCTACCTACTTTGTTAGGAGCCTGCTTTTATTTCTTTGCAGTTCATGCCGCTCCCCATTTCTCAGCTTCTGTCTCCGTGTTACCACTAAAGCGCAATCCATTGTTCTTTGCCGCAGACAGGCCTCCCTACTGCTCTCTACATTTGTTCTCCCCATAGCAGCCAAGCATCTCTGAAAGCCCAACCACACGACAGGTCGTGCTTTTGCACACATCCGCTAATGGTTTCGTGTGACTGAGTCGCCCTCTCTTCCAGCCCTCTGGCCTGGCCTGCCTACCTCATCAACCCCTTGTTTCCAGCCTCCAGTGACTCCCGGGTCTCCCAGGCTTGCTCCTTTCAGTTGACTCTGTCTGGCAGACATGCTCTTCCCCCAGGTCTCATGTGTCTGGCTTGCCCTTGTCACTCAGATCTAAGCTCAAATGTCAGTCTCTTGGAGTGGCCTACCCTTATTACCTTACTAAAAATCATTGTTCTCTATTCATGCACCCCATTTATTGTGGTGAGAGCCGTTATCACAATTTTAAACTATCTTGCTTAGGGTGATTCCTTTATGTGACTCTTCATCTACATATAGGCTCTCAGGGGAAGTAGGAGTGGCCTCTTCAGCACCTCGTACCTCCCTGCACCTGCCATGCTGCAGGGCCCAGCTGAGGAGCCGAGAGCCCTTCATCAAGCCCTGTTCTGTCAGGTGCTGGCTAATTCCTACAGAGAAGTCAGCAGTCCCTGACTCCCACAGTCTTTGTCCAGACATCCAGCACAGCAGCATGGTGGCAGGGCCACTGTGTCACCAACCTTTACTCCCTAAACACGCAACAAATGCTCTTGTTGACCAGACAAAGCGATGGCATCTTCCTGAACCCTGCTCCCAAGAGCCTACTCTGGAACCCCCCAGACGAATCTTGGAGGGTAGTGAAGTGTCCTTATAGCAGGGCCCCCAGGTCTGTAACACTCAGAGCCACTGGACTGAAATTTGTTTCTTCCCTAATAACTGGAAAATACACACACAGACACACAACCAGGTCCCAAATGTCCATGGAAGGCAAGCAAGATGGGTGGGTACTTCCAATGGCCACCCCTCTCTTCTGCTAGGATAGCTCTACCTGGTGCCATCTGACACCTGTTCCTATGGCTCCAGGAATACTCAGCACCTGCTGACTGGTGGGGGCTGACCACAGTGGGCACCAACCATAGCAGGCTGGCCATGCAGAGATCTGTCCACTGTCCAGGTGTTGAAGCTCATTGGTCACACGTGATTTCATTCACTTCACCAAAGGAGCCTACCCAGGCAGCGCTGTCATCAACCCCAGTTTGCAGATGGGAAACTGGGTAAGACTAAGTCTCAGAAATAGTTGATAAACTGTCCAAGATGATGGTGCTTCTGAAGATCAGAGTCTGGATTCAAGCACTAGTCTGAGAGTTGCAGGCCTGCACCATTACCCACAGAGTGGGCATGGTGCCACCATGGTGCCCCCATTGTAGACTACAAGTCAGTGCCCATCACCCCAGTCATGAGGGGAATGGGGCTTTGCCTCTGAGTTAAGGGTCTGCCTTGGGCGAATAGGGGGACTGGTGCTGAGTACTTCCCCGAGCTTCACAAGTGGTGGCCAGCAGCCCTTTCCTCTGTGGCCAGTGTGATCGCTGCTCTTTGGGGAATGTCTGCAGTTACAGCAAAAGACAACATCGTAACTTTGTAATGTTGCTTAATTCTCCATATATTTACGCATGTTTGGCATAATGTTTGTGGGGAAGGGGACAGACTCTCACTGTAAAAATCACAAATAGCTGGCACTTATTGAGGATCTCCTGAGGGGCAGCTATCTGAGAAACACTGGAAACATATTTGATCTTTTAATTTTGTCATCAACATAGTAAAACAGGTACCATTATAGAGCCTTTTTCACAGAGGAGGAAACTGAGGCGCAGAGAACTCAAAGACACACAGCATAAAGCAGTCGAATTGTGGTTTGAACACAGGCAATTCGATTCCAAACCTTTGACAAAATTTCAACAGAGCCTGTTGCAAGACGGGTGTGCTGGTGAGAGAATAGGGCCTGTGATGAAAAAAGATTTGGTTTCTGTTACCTAGTTACCAAGGAGCATATCATGATACAAGGGCACACTGATGAGGTTGTTTATCTGTTTCAGGCTCCTGTCATTCAGATGAGTGTGATCAGCTTGTGCCATACTTAGGGCCAAATCTGTATTTTAAAGTCCTTTGAAAGTTTGGAAGGAAAAACAAAACAGATATACTCAAGGAGAGCCAGGGGCTGGCAGGGCAAGAGGGCTCTGAGTGCGCTGGCAGCCAGAGTATGTGGCAAAGTCAGCGTGGAAGAGAACATGCTGCAGAGGTGACAGGAGACAGTCATGCTCCTTGGGTGCTCCAGACAATCGTGTGGTGTCCTGCTCAAAGGACACAGGCCACAGAGACAGACGACTGATGAGTCCCTGGTCTGCTCAAGTGGCAGTGGGTATGACGCAGGCCAGCAGTCCGTGGAGAAAATAGCTAAGATCAGGGCTGGACAATGACGGCTTCCCCTGGGCAGCAGGGATGGCAGCACATGTCCCTCTGCCATCAGTCAAGCAAGGGCTGGGCCAGCTGAGATCTCTGCTGTTTCTTTTGCTTTGTTTTTTGTTTTTCCTTCTCCGGAGCCTGGATTTTTAGACTTTACATGGACTACATCTTAACCATGGAGTTACAGGTGCACCTCTGCTATTTCTTTGTGGTTCATCTGTGCCCTGGGTGCGTGTGACAGAATGATTCAATCCCACTCAGGTATAGGGTAGCAAATCCTCAATCCCCCAGCATCAGGGTAGTCCTGGGGAGGGACATCAGCTGTGCTCTCCTCAAAGGTCTCTGTCCCACCCCCACCCCCTCCAAGGCATTGCTTTGAAGAAATGTGTCTTCAAAGCTACAAGTTCCAACACTGTGAAGTCCAGTGAGGCCCACGGTTGAGGGTAAACAACTCAGGGACCCAGGAGCAGACACTCCTCAGGGACTCTGCACACTGTCTCTACCTCGGTGCTTTTGGAAATGAGAAGGGATCTGGAATATTCTACCCATAAGAATTGATTGAGGTGCGCCCTGGTGAAGGAGCAGTTAGGACAATCACCTCTGAAGGATGCAGGTCACATAACCCCAGGTTCAAGTCCCAGGTTCAGCGGGGAAACAACCAGTGCAGACAACTAAAATGGAAATAAAATTCTTCCACTCTCTCGTTGCCTCCCTGCCTATTTGCCTTCATTCCTGCCTATATCTTTCCTTAAAAAAAAAAAAAAAAATGAGAGGACCAAATGACATAACTATCACTCTAGGCCATTTGAAGTCCATTTTAAGATGACGTCTTTAAAAAATAATCCTTTCATTTGTGTTTTATAAATGTCACAATTTTTCCATTTCTAAGCAGACTTCATTTTTCAGTTTCCAAATCTGGTTTCTACATATTCAGATGCTGGGAGGACAATTTCTCTGCTCGTTTAGGAGAGAAACTGTGACCCCCTTTTTTTTAAATTTATTTTTATTGTAATTATTCTACACATTAAAATAATTTCCTATGTATGTTTCTCATTTCTTAGATATATTTCAATACACCATGCCCTTCACCAAATCACTAAGTATTCTTCCCCACTGTCCAGTGTGACCCCCTTTTTAAAATGAACAAGGAGGACCTTTTCATAATGAGATGTTATGGTTGTGGCTATTTACGAAGTACCAGGACGACCACTCCAGTGCACACTGCCTGAACCCTTCCCAGAGCCTGGACTAGAGCTTAATAACTTCTTGTCGTTTCTCCAGTGCAACTAGTCAGTTCCCCAGATGCCCGCTGCCCACATCAGCTAGCCTGGCCTCCACGTGGGATTCTGTGGAGAACCAGTATCACATGACATATTAACTAGCATCACTCCAAAAAGAAGTCTGCGACCAAGTAAGTTGGAAAACTAAGAGTTAAGAGAGACAGTTAAAAGGACTTATTTTCCACAGGGCTTCCCAGAACCTTCTCTGGAAAAATGCTTTGTGCATTGTGAAATTCAGAAAGGGCCCAGGTATGCTGGCTTTTTCTAAGATATTTGATAACTTTTTTTTTTTTTTTTTGTAGAAATATTGACATTTCAAGTACTTTGGAGACTATTGAATTAACTGCTACTATTGGACACAAAAAGTATAGTCACTTACCAGCCTCTACACAATTCGGGTAGAATATCCATGTCCTTTCTTCGTTGGCATTACAAAGTTCATCCCCACTTCAAGGTAGAAGCAACCATTTGCTCCAGGTTTTGGCAGCCTTCCCCTCTCTGGGAAACAATGCCACTCATTTCAAATGTGCCAAGCACACAATAGGTCCAGTGTGAATGCATAGAACCAGCCGGGCCTAATAGAGGGCGCTTGTTTTTGACAGCTTTTTACAAGGCAGAAAATAAGGTGAGCAGCAGAGAAGGCAAGAGACTGCAAGTGTAATCCAAGATTTGGTCTGGCTAATGTGAGGGGCAGTGAGAGACAGGAAAGGGTGAGCACCATCAGCTTATGGGGGCTTCTGTTCTCAGAGCAGCCTTAAGACCCTGGGCCAGTCACTTCCCACCCAGCCAGTAGGTCTCAGGCAGGTTAGACCAAAGGGCAGCCGAGGGAACCACTGTGAGGACACGTCTCCTGAGTTCCCCCTGGAGCAGCAATCTTACATTTCCTTGGAGAAAACACTCTCTGCTAGGACTGTCAGCCCTGTGACACTTGTGCTGCTCGGGGCTCGGAGGCATTGTCACCGACAGAGGAGTTGTGAAAGTGGGTTGATACAAAGGTGTGTTTTCCACTGGCCGCCAGGCCCAGCCAGCCAGCCAGGGGACTCGGGTGTTCTTTTCTCTCCAGCTCTTTGGCTCTGTGCTCAGGACATAATGACACTCATTTGGTCTTGCTTGATTACCAGCTTTTTGTCGACAAAGACACGATTGTCAATGCTGTTGCGGCCTCGCATGACATCCACCTCCTAAAGATTGACAATCGAGAAGATGAGCTGGTGACCAGGATCAACTCTTGGTGTACACATTTAGTGGACAAGGTGCGTAAGTGCTGTCCTGGCTTAGCAGGCAGCACCAATTCTCCAGCTGTCCACCAGAGAGGTGGACACTTTCCCTAGGGGCCCTCTACCATTTACAGTAAGAATGAGGAAGTAAAATGAAAAACAGTGGAATTCCACATTGAAGATTTAATAACTGCCCAGAAGTGTTGTTTTTCTAACCCCTACCTCAAATATATAGATTAACAGAACCTGGGGGGCTTTGAAGTAAAGAAGGGAGGTAGCTATGCAAATTCCAGAGAACTACAGTCCTTCAAACTGGCTTTGTTTTCACCCTCAGATTCACAAGGATGAGATCACAAGGAACCGCAAGCGGGTGAAGGAGATCAATCAATACATCGACCACATGCAGAATGAACTGGACAACCTGGAATGCGGAGATGTTATAGATTAGGATGGCAGCAGGGCTCCTTTGGAAAGCACTCGGCTCCGAGCAGGAGAGTACACACCTCGCTGATGGCTTCAGAAGCATTACTAAGGATTTCTTAGCCCACGATCGCCTTCACAGCAGTCTTCCCCACCCCTGGAAAAACTTGCAAGTGTAGAGAAAAATAAAGGACTTCTTTTAAGTTATCTCCATTTTTTTTTTAAAAGGAAAGGTGCAGGCAGGAATGAAGGTAAGCAGGCAGGCAGGCAGAAAGAGAGATAGAGGAAGAAGCACCGTATTTTTTTGTCATTTTCATTGTAGCCCTGAACCTGGGACATGAACCTGGGTCCTTGAGATGTCATGGACATGTTCCTTCTGCTGACCTAACCACTGCTCCACTGGGGCACACCACTTCTCTCCATTCTTTGAAAAAAAAATCAGAATTCACATTTATGTATGAGCAGGAAAGAAAGATCAAGACAGGCAACTGAACTTGCAGTTGGCTAGTCTACTGAGGACTCCCAAGGGGCTGACAATGGGCTAGACTAGATTCTGTTGAGGTGTAACGCTGGCTGTGTAACACTGGCCTGTTTCCTCTGACGCACCCAGACGGACATCACTGTGCTCTGTGGCTCCGAGCTTAGCCATAGAACCTGAGGACCCGCCATAGGTTGAGGGCACATGACTGCAGCTGTGTTCCATCTGTGAAGTGGGCATGCAACAATGCCTCCTCTGAGCAGTCCAGGGGTTCAGGGAGAGGGCATGGAAAGTGTGAAGCCCCAGCATGTGGCCAGTGCCCCATACATGAGGGTGAAGTCATTTCAGGTGTGCAAGGACAGGCAGCTCAGAAAGCCTTTGCTGCCTGAGACTCACTCTTCCTTCTTCCATTTCACTGCACCTTGGCACTAGGAATTGGCACCTGTCCCATGGAAGTGGCTGGGGAGAGAGAACTCTCAGGGCTCCTAGTAGGATGTGTACATCAAGTGGCCTTGCTCAGGCCTGTCCAGACTTTTAACCCAGAAACAATGCAGATTTTCTATTTTCAAGAGTAATTTTTTCTAAAATGGAAGAAATAGAAACAACCAGCTTGGACCCAGAAGAACTCACTTTCAAAAGATTATTTGACTAAAAAAGGGAAAAAAAAGCCTTTGAACTGAGGGCTGAGAGACAAATAGAGCGGTCTGTTGATGACATGATAGTCTCCAGTGTGAGGGTCCCGCACAGCAGATACCAGACCATGGGAGGTGAACTGTTTGGCTTTGGTGAGACCCAGGCATAAGAGGAGGAATGGAGGAAAATGGAGACACAGATGAAAACAGTGTCGATACACTTCCAAGGTAGAGAAACGTTTAATAAAGTCAGGACTGAGAAAGTCACTGGTACAACTTGGCCCCTTGCTCCTGCTGGCCAGTGCAGGGGCCTAGTTCGAACTTGAGTGGACCTCCTGGCAGCTGCATGTCTCAGGACATCTCATAGTGATGCTGAGCAGGGGCCAAGTCAGGGAGCTACAAAGGCCAGGGGTACCTGTGGCCGGATAGTCTGTCCAGCTGGGCCCTCGTCACACAGGCCTCTCACTCCCGCAGGAGCTTGTGCTTGACTGTGGTGCTCTCGGAGCAGAGGTGGACGAAAAGGGTGCCAGCGGCTGTGCGTGCCCGCAGTTCCTGCAGCTCATAGTCGTGGGCCCATTCAATGTTACCCCACTTCTGGATCTGCAAGGAAGATAAGATATGCTGCTGGGGGAGCAGCTAGTGCCCAGTCATCTGCCGGCCGGAGCCATATTCCATCCCCACAGCTGGCTGAGGGCAGTAGGCTCTGATCGTGCTAAAATACGAGTAACATAGACAGGGTAAGAGCACACAGGAGGCCTGAGCGGCCTCCCACACTCTACAAGGTGGTCTACAAAGGGTTTCCCTGGGGCCAGCCCATGTGATCTCCTTCTCTTGTAAAATGTCTTCCATGAGCTGCCTCAGTAGGCTGGGCTGCACGTGCCCCCTGATGTGGGTGGGATAAATGAACCAAGGTTACCCTGTGGCCTCCGTGCTGTGTCTGGGGAGATGCCATACTGCAGAGGCCTCTCTCCTCTGCACACTACAGGCAGGGTTACAGATGCTCTCTCTAGGACTCTAAGAACAAGAGAGGAACCCTAGACTCCAGTGTGACTGTCTAATGTCAGTGTGACTCAGACCTGACCCTGTTGGCTCCTCCGTGGGCCCCTGGTCATCCAGGAACTCAGAATCTGTAGACCACACAAGCTGTCTGCATTTCTGAGTGGTCCGGTCTCAATCTGGACAACTGTGATATGTCATCTAACCATATTGTGTATTTCCAGAGAAATCTGTAAAGCACTAAGTCCAGGTCCTTCTCATTTTGTGGAGGATCGAGGCTGAAGTTCAGAGAATAACAATTTGGTTTGGGCTCCACTGTCAAATGCAGAGCCCAGACTAGAAACCAGGTTTCCTGGTTCCCCACTTTCCATTTCCCATTTAATCCTCAAAACACCCAAAGCTTCTGTGGCAATACAGAACATTTGCCTCCTGGCATTTTTCTGAGGAAATGACGAGATGGACTTTGAAAATACTACCATTACAAAAGGGTTTTCATTATACTAGGAACGAATTTGTGCTACCAACCTTCTGAGGCTGGAGAAATAACAAGAACAGAAAGACTGCAGAGGCTACCATACTTTTCAGTTTAAAAATACAAACAACAAAGTAGCAAAGCCTGATTAATCCTGAGTCCACTAAAAAAAACTTGTGCGCAAGCAGCAGCTCCCCACGTGCTCTCCACCGAGCCAGGCTAGCCACTGTGTGAATAGCTGCGTGCAGAGGCTTAGCCTCCCTATGAGCACACCCTGGCTCCCAGTCACTTGGGCAGGTCCCAAACACTTGATCGGTGCAGGCAGGAGCCTCCACCTGAGGAGTGGGGGCCTTGTGAAGAGAAGGCCTTGGCCCAGCCACTCGGCTTCAGTATTTCTCCCTGGTACAGCCTATGCCTCGGTTTCGTCCTGTGTAAAATAGGGGTAACAACAGCCCACACCTGACCAGGTTGTTGAGAAGAGGAGATGAGGCGATGAGAGGAGAGCGAGCACAGTGCGGAAACCCACGTTTAGTATTTACTACCGTTACTTTTTATGACGACTTGACAATATTTCTACTCAGCCTTAGTGTTGATTTCCACATGCATGTGAAAGTGATAAAGGCCAAGTTTCGATAAAAATATTTCAGATGGGTTAGCTTCCCCAAATGAGTCCCAGCTGGGAAGGAGTGAGGCATCTGTCTCTGGATCACTGGTTGAAGCTCACCTGGTACTCCTCCTCTAGGCGAGACAGCAACACTGCCTGCTCCACAGTCAGGTGTAAGTCAATCAGGCCCAATGTCAGCACCATGGACTTGAGCTGAGTCACTACAAACTCAATCCCTGCAGGGTAAAAGCCAAGTCAGGACCCAGGACAGCTTTACCCTTAAACAGTGCATGGCTACAAGGAATATCTGCTTTCTGGGTCCCCTCAGTATTCAATCCCCATCCTTCTGCAAGAGCACCCTGGTTTGCCTTAGATGAGACCCCACCTCTGCTCCTACACAGGACCTGAACTTAGTCAATCAGAGCATGCCGCCCCAGTCCAATGACTGCTTCATAGACAGGCATGGGACTGCAGTCAGACCAATGAGACCTGACATATTACAGAAGAGAAAGCCAACTTTCTACTGGAAGGTGTGAGCCTGCTGTCCCTTCAGACTGAGCAAAAGGACTAATATCAGAAACCTCCCTCCCCACAATGCTTCTGTGATCCTTTGGGCTTTGGACCCTCATGCCCATCCTATTGCCCTCCCAGGCCCACAGGAAGCACCAGGCATACCTTGTAGGGCCCACATGTTGTAAGATGCCAGGTGGCTGACGAGAACCTCCCGAGTCCTGGCTGAGATGCTGGGCCCCATTATGCTGGTGGAGGAGCCGATCTCCACACCGTATCTGAAAGAAAAAGGCTTTGGCATGTTCCTGTCATGCTGTGTAGCCCAGCCCTAAACCGTTGAGCATGTAGTCTGTGGTCAAGAGGCCAGTCCTGGAGATTCTGGGAGCAACTGCCACTGTGGTCACTGACACCTTAATCAGAGGACCCAGAAATTGCTCTGAATGAAGGTACGGCTGGTGAGTCCTGTCGAAGGAGGTTCAATTATATGTGGCTACCTGAAATTCTAACTCAATCAGAATTGTCCCCCAAAGTGTGGGCTATTTGAGGTCTAAACTTTTTAAGAAAAATGTCTACATTTGAAGACAACAAAGATTTGTCTTCTTTTAAAGAAACGTGCGGCAGGAAGAGAAAGGAGAACGGACTTTGTTTTTATTCAGTTGTTCATCTGGCTGTTGAACAGCACGCCCCAGCCAGGAGCCTTGCGGGGTGTGCGCTGCACCTGCTGCACCAAACCTCTAGGCACCGAAAGACTTCTTTTAAATACTGTCTTCCTTATAGCAATATCTGTATATGCTTTATATTGTTCAACCACTTTTTCCCTCTATTTACCTTTACTATATACTAGTCATTGTTTTTGGTCTGGGATATGAGATACCTTCACGAATGACACATTTTCAAAAACATCACAGTTATGTAAAACATAAGGGTGTTTTAGTAAAAGCAATTTTTGTAACTTTCTTTCCTATATCACTAATTTTCCCCATTGGTTTAGAAATACCTTTGCTGAATTTGTAACACATGGAACACAGGAAAAGTCTGTTCAATTCAGTACAAGAGTCTTCTTGTTAAGGAAAAATATTAGGTGTCAGTTCCTACAAACCAAACAGCTATAGGATAAATAATTTTGTAAAAAGTTGTCCAGACTTTTTTCCCTGTATGTACAGATCATACAATCTTTGGTCATTTAACAGTATAAGCCATGATGATGATAAGATCATAACTGCCAAAGTTGGAGAATTTACTGTGTGCCTAACAGGATACCAAGCATCACTTCATTTACTCTTCACAATTCCCTACACAGTAGGAATTGAGTTCCACTCACAGACAAGGAAGCTGAACGAAGTTCAGATAGATCAAGTCACTAACCCAAGGTCACAACCAATCATGACAGCTGGGACAAAATGTGCCCTGATTATAGATGCAGTGAATGGCAGCGGAAACATATTTGAGGAGCACTTTTTCAAGGTGGCCCTACCCCTTAACATTTGGGAGATGCTGACTCAGAAAGTTGATGAGCTAAGGGTTTTGAATGCCCAGCATGACCCCCTGACCCAACAGCCTGCCCTACACCCAGGGGCTGTGCATCTTACCTCTTCTTGGCCCATTCTATGATGGGGTCCCACTCGTTCTTTTGAAGTTCCACTAATGTTTCTGGCTCTTCGACCCTGTAGCTAATTCATTGCAAAAATCACCTTCATTAATAAAAAAGTACAATTCCTTCACTCAGTGACAGACAATGGAAAAACATGAAAGGCAAAAAAAAACTCCCCCTCCCTCCAGTCCCACTAGCCTTTCCCCTAAAGTGGTGGTTCTCAAAGTGTGGCCTTGGAGTCATTATCATCATCTGGGAACATGTTAGAAATGCAAATTCTCAGGCCCCTCCCACACCTATGAAAATTAGAACCTCTGGGGATAGGGGCCAGCAATCTGTTTTAACAAGCCCTCCAGGGGAGTCTAATGAAAGCCTCAGTTGAAGAACCACTGTCCTAAATGCCCCTGCTGTCTGACGGGTCCGGGCTCACAGCACTTTGTAAGCACCATTCTGACCACGGTACTGTACTCCGGATCCACGTCCACTTCGTCTTAGGAGGCCAATGGGAATGCCACGTCAAATGCACACATTGCCTTCCTAGCTACACTCACTCTTCTAGGAGACTATGCCCTGGCTACAGACCACGTAGCCTATTTGCCTCATGAGCCCACTGGCCTCCTGGTTACAGATGCAGCTGCTGGCACAACCACCTGATACCAGGCTACACCACTTATTTTGACCAAGAGAGAGATGGAGCCAGCTAAGGAGAGCTGGGCTGCAAGGCCTCCTGAGACAGGGACCTGTGGGCACTGTGGGAAGTCAATCTGGTGTGAGCAGAGAGATCACTGCAGTACAAGGAAAAGCTGGGCTGTGGAGAGCAGAGTGGACAGCCTGCCCCTCCCTCCAGGGGCAGAGGGAGAAGCACTGGCATCCAATCTTCTGGTTCCTATCCACCCATCCTTCACTGATCAGGGTCCCTTATATAGCTTTCAAGCAAATCCTCATTAGCCGAGCTAGGTTGAATGGGTTGAATTCCCTGCAATCAAACACGTGTGGAATGGATGGACTACCCTTTCAAAATCTGCATCGCTGCCCCACCCCTATGCTCAATGGGTTGATTTCATGTACCATTTGTGAGTTAACTCGGGATCCTAAAGCACTTGGGTCTAGCAGATGCTGTGCTACAGAACCACTCCAAGAGATTCTTCACCTTTCCTTCAACATCTCTGACCAACTTAGAAGTGGAGAGAGAAAGTCAGATCCTGAGTATCAACATCTCGCCACCTATGTGTCCAAGTTACCAAGTAACAACAAGAACATCTTGTGAGAATATGACCATGGGCAGAAGGCAAGGGTCAGAGGTCCCACTGGAGATTGGCAGGTGACACCCTGGTCCTGGAACCAAAAGAGTTGCATATATCACCACATCACCCCATCCCAGACCAAAGGGATAGCTGCTATGCTACAGAAGAGGGGAACACTCCAGCAGGGCTGTGGTCTGAAGAGTCCTCCTTTCTAGAGATCTGTGAGCAGCTCAGTGCTGAAGTCAAGTAGACTGCCTTCCCTGCCCTGTGAGATAAAAAAGAAAAGGGCCTGCCTCTTCTTCCATGGATAACTGTCTGGGCAAATGAGGCAAAACAGCCCAAGGGACTCACTCGGTCTGAGGGGAATGCCCATCTAAATGTCAATTACCAGATGGTGTCAGTGTCCAGAAACTTCACAGCCGCCCGGATCAGCTGTTCCTTGTTTCGCTGGGTTGGGTTGTCTAAAGACGTGTTGCACAGTGTGGTCTGAAGCAAAAAGCAGAAAGCCTGTCACCACCCACTGGGCTTAGGCAAAAACACTTCTTTCCTGAGTCACTGCATCTAACCCACAGCAACAGGGAATACCAGACAGGCCAGGAAGCAGTTACCAACCCAAACCCTTAATCCCAGGTGTCTCCACACTTAAGCAGCAGCACTTATTCTGGGACTTTCACAGCCAGGCCCTGTGCCAAACACTGTGTGTAATAGAATGTGGGACTCAAGGGATTCTGACAGTAGCCCCAGAACTGATATACTCCCCTAAGGTCATATGTCCTTATCACCATGCTCTGCTATATTTAACTGAACTCTCACAATGACCCTTAAGAGGAGACACTATCAGACCAATTTCCGAGATGTGGAAACTGAGGCCCAGAGGTCAAATCAGTAAATAAGGCATGTAAGCATTACAAATCTGACTGAAAAGCTTACCTGCTGGTTTCCTTAACACCTTAGAAAGCAGGGGAACAAATCAGTCAATCCTTGAGGATTATGTCTCCAGATCTGCCTTGTCAATAATAGGTTGCTTATATACTCTAATGATTAATTTGTATCCCTGATCAACCTAATCTCATCATTCAAAGGAGCTGGTTGGCATTGAAGAAGGCTGTGAAGATATTAAGGAAGCCCACCTCCCACCTGGGTGTTCCCTTGATCTACGATAAGGCTGAGAAGAGACAGTTGGTTAGTGGCAACTCTAATTACAGTGCTGACTAAGTGCTTACTCTGTGCTAAGTGCCATGCCAAAGACTCTCTATGCATCATCTTTTCTCATGCTGACCAGCACTTAACTTTCACGATGGGAATATGGAGCTGGGAACTTGCTAAGGTTACCGTTTAGAAGCTGAGAGCCTGGGGCCTGCATCTAGTCTAGCCCTTCCCCAGTCTACTCTGGTACCTCAGTGAGTGTACCTGGGGGACGGGTTATATGGACAGTCATTCTTACCTGCCAACATGCCCCATGAGATCTCGCACTCAACCAATACTGAGTGTCAATTAAAGCTCCTGCTGGGGGCTGACTGTGTGCTGGCAAGTAAGACAGACATGGCCCTGTCCTTCTGTGCTTACAAGGCAGTGAAGGAGACAGACAATACGTATGCAAAGGTAAAACAGACCACTGTAAATTGTGTAAGTGCTGATGAAAAAAAGGAACAGCTGCTTTAACAGAAACTAAGAGCTAGGTAGTCAAGGAAAGTGCATCTGTCCTGAGATCAGAAGACAATCAGCCACCAGCATTCTGAGCAAGGGAACTGCAGGGAGTCAGGCCACAAGAGGGAACATTTGGCACATTCAAGGAGGCTAGAGTCCATCCCTAAGGGTGTTACTGGAGTGTGGAAAAGTCTCAGATTTCCCCAGGTATCCTAGGATGGGCATTAAGGGATAGGCATGTGAACTTGTTACCAGGTGCATGGTGTAGAACTTGATGGTGTCCTGCTGGGAGTCCCATTCAGTGGCCACTGCAATGGCCAGAGCCTCGCTGGGAACTGTAAAGATCTTGGCTTGGGGAGTTTTCAGCTTTCTGTGGTCCAGATTTATCTCAAAGCCACCTTGAAAGATCAGATGAAAACCTCTCAGGGATGGTTAAGTGGAATTGAGTGACCATTCCTATATTTAGTTACTTGAATAGTGCAGACAACTTAAGGCCCTCCACAGAGAGCTTAAGCATATCCGACAAAAGTGAGATGAGTAATCTCACCACTGAACCAGCTAGAGACGAAAAATGTTTTCTACCCATTCACAGAAGAAAAAAAAAAAAAAAAGAAGCAGTCAAAATTTCAGACACTCACCTTCACCCTGTGTAATGCTGACATTCTGATAAAACCTCTTCCTTTCTGCGGGAAAGATTTTTCAAAAAGGCAGTTTAAAATAACGCCATGACAGATCAGAAAGAGACAAGACCAGCTTGGATCATTACTGCTCATGCTGATTGATTGGCTTGATTTCCATATCATCACATTCAAGGTCTGCCCTACTCTACACGGCATAATCAAGGGCTTCTGATCATAGCTGGGGGAGGAGGCCATTCACTCTCCAGGGATGAGGAAGGAACAGGATATGCTGGTCATGCCCCCACCAGCCTCAAGCCCAGGGGTAGTCTGATCAAACAGTATCTTGCAAACTGTCTAACCTGCAGACAGACTATTCCAGCACTTTCCACTTTAACTTCTAAGCATCCTCCCCACCAAAACTGCCCTCACAAGTGCTACCCCCATGCCAGCAGTGTGCCTGAATCTAAAGATGGTATCTGAATGAGCCAAAGCCAGAGACTCCTTCTGGTTAAGACTCTGATGTCTCTAAGGAGGCATGAGTAGAAAGCCAGAGTGAGCATGTTGTGTGTGCGTGTGTGTGCATGTGTGTGGTGCACAGACAGTAAGAGAGATCCCAGGAGCATTTTCCATCCCCTCTATCCAATTAATTAGCCTAATTAACTAGCTTGCTTGTGTATTCAACAGGAACTCCAAACATTTCCTTCAAGAAGGGGGGAAATGTGTATCCTGTGTTTTCTTTGGAAACCAATTTGATAAAATCTTCTATGAAAATGTAAACATGATCCCCTTCTTTTACTTGTTTAAAAACCAAAAGCACGTTGTAAGGAATAACACAGATTCTTCTAACTAGTAAAGAACCAATAGGTCATATTTTGGAGCTACAAGCCATCACCCAGTCTTTTCAACACGAACCCATTCAATCATTCATTCATTCACCTGTCCATTGACCCTAAATCTCAAAGGCACTGACCCAAGTTATTATTAGACATAATGACTGCATGTGAAGGAAAAGGGGTCATTTATTTTCAATGCTATTTCATTTCTTTTAACGCTTTTATTTTTTAAAACTAACCACACTTAAGTTAAATTTCTTTTTAAGAGAGGATAAAAGGGAGGAAATAAGGAAAGGAGGAAGGGAAGAAGGGAGGAAAGAAGCAGCATTTTTATTTATTGGTTTGTTTTAATTTGGTTCTCCCATCCTCCCCAACCCTGAGTCATGAACCTAGGTCCTTGGGCTTTATAGGGTCCATAACCCAGTTTCAGTCACAAAGGCATGCCATCTTAAGCTAAAATTTTATTGATTCAAATAAGCTATGAAAATCAGAACTTGGTAGATGAGCCTGGGAATAGAAGAGAGGTATCTTGTCTTATTCCACATGTTTTGTTTTGTTTTTAAAGGAAAAATACAGATAGGAATAAAGGTGAACAGGCAGGCAAGAAGAGAAAGGAGGAAAAAACATTATTTAGTTGTGTATCTTGGTTGTTCCCCTGAGTTGTGAACTTAGGTCCTTGGGATGTATGTGGACGACATCCTGTGGCCTTAACTACTATGCTACCAGGGAGCACCACACACACTGTAATTTTTATTTATTTTTTATTGTAGTAATTATTCTATACAATGAAATAATTTCCTACGTATAGGTTCTCCATTTCTTAGATATATTTCAATACACCATGCCCTCCACCAAATCACCAAGTGTTCTTCCCCATTGTCCAGCACACCTTGTATTTTGACTTTGCACATCATCAGTTTTTATTCCCTAAATCCCATTTGCTCTCATTAATGCTTATACACAAAAGGTCCCAAACTGCATTTCTAGTCACACTTACTAAATAAAGGTCCAATCTATTTCCCCACAAAACACTGTGTGTCTATTCTGTGCCAGGTACTCCTCTAGGTATTTGGGATAAAACAGTGAATAAAAGACAAAAATGCCTCTTTTCATAGAGTTTAAGTATTAAAAAAAAAAAAGTAGGGGGGCAGGGATCATATCTGACCACCAAGATGAAACTGTATTATTATGGCAACATTTGCCACCTTTGTCTGAAGTCATAATATTGACTCACACATTTGACACCAAAATAGGTTGTACCATCCTGGTGATTTTAAATCTCCCTACTCAAAGTCATCCAGGCACATTTAGATGGTGGGTGAGGCAGGTTAGCAGGTCTGATCAAGTCAACCAGATGACTTCCAGTATGTTCTCCGGTGCTGTGCCCAATCTTATTTCTGAATTTATCCCCCTTCCCTCTGGAGGGGAGTGTTTCCTTTAAGGGTGGGCATATTTTCCTTCACAAACCTTAGAACTCCAAATGTCTAACTGCATTTCTTTCTCAAGACAATGGCACTACCTGTTTTTATTTCCAAGAGAAGTTAAACTTAAAAGAGTCTCAGCATGTCTCAGGCCAGGCAGGAAGTGGGAAAAGCTCTGAAATCTCTGACTCATCACCAGAGCAAGATCTGTGCATCCTGTCGACAGCAAGTGGAGAGCATTCTAACACGCTGCCCCTGGGAAATGAGCCCAAGAGACCTGGGGACAAGAAACAGACTTGGAGCAAAAACTGACAATATAAGGCTGAACCTCCAAAGTTGTGAGGACCATGGGAGTTCCCACAAGGGAAGTCCGTACACTCACACACCCCATCTGATCAGGCCTTGGCTCCTGCTGTATCTGATTAAGAAACAAAGAAACAAAAAAACTGGGAGTAAAATGTATAGATAAGGAAGGAGCAACCAAAATTGCTCAAAACAGAAAAAAATCATGCCAAAAAAGAGATGACAGCTGACAAAAAGAGCAGTATGATGGACCCATATGTGGGCATTTTAAATGTTTTCCTGAATGGAGTGGACTCTATGGAGGAGTAAACTTCGGTCTTGGAAGTTTTGGAACAAACTTTGGTGAGTACTAATCCTGTTCTATGAAGTATGCAAGTCCCGAGAAAACTCAAAGCTCACCACTGCCCTGGAGGTACCACCTTGTCTAAGGAGAAGAACCAGTCAAACAATAGTGACTGATGACCAAAATACCAGGAACTTGGAAGCACATGCTAGGGAATCTCAATTTGTGCTAAAGAAGGCCTCTGAGCAGTCAGATTTCATCTGAGACTTAAAGGGGCAGGATTTAGCCCACCTGTAGTGATGGATTCGTTTTATGAAGGGTGAATGTGAAAGTAGCTTCCAGAAGAAACAGCTGACAGAAAAGGCCCCAAGAGAAAAGGGTGAATGTGAAAGTAGCTTCCAGAAGAAACAGCTGACAGAAAAGGCCCCAAGAGAACCCAGAGTTCTGAAGAACTAGAAAGTCGGTCTAAAGGACAAGACTGCAGCTAATTGGCACTGAATGGTTAAATAGGGAAAAGTGGGGGAGAGATCTGGGGGAGGAGGCCAGGTAGGTCACAGTAAGTAGGACAGAGGGAGCCACGTTAGGGGTTCACACAGGCAAACAAGAACAGGATCTGGAAATTCATTTGTGGACCCTTGTTTCCCATGTCTAAAGATGGAGGATTTTCACCTGGGCTCAAAGGTCTTGGGTCATATAATACAAATTATGAAACCACTAGGGGCCTGTGAAACTCCCATATTCTCAGTGGACACCAGGCTAACGAACAGCAGTGGGAAACCATCTTTAAAGATGACTGAAACAGCCTAACCTTGTAGGATCACAGAACTCAGGTCTATTTTGAGTATGGATCACTCCCTTTACAGAACACATTTCTGTGGTAAAAAAAACATACTCTGCCTTTTAGGAGACAATTTTGAGGACTATATAGATTCAAAGAAATGAGTAAGTGAGAAAGTATTGAATTTACAAAGCAAGAAAAGAGTTTATAGAAGCAAAGAATAATTTAAAAAACCTACTCTTGGGAAGAGTACTAACTGGGAAAAAATGAATGGCGATTGGGTCCCTTTTCCCTGTGAGGTTGCTTCAATCCATATAAAGAAACAGGTGGTTTTCTAAGCTACTGCTCCTCCTCTTCCAGGCTTCAAGGGCCAAGGAGTGATCTTTCTAGGAGCCTCAATTTCTGCGCTGGTCTTTGCTCTGAAAGACTCAAAGCCTAAGAACTACAACTCCCACAGTGCACTAAGAACAGAGGAAGTGCCTTCTCAGAGTTGTCTCAACACCTTGTCTTTTTAAACAGTGCCATCTGGTGGGCCTTAAACCTTAAAGCTGAAATTCGGCCACATTGCTCCTCTTCCTCGGGTGGTTCTAATCAATTGTTTTCAGGTATCAAAATTCTTCAGGCCATGTATGTAAAGAACTCTTAAAAAACAATAATAAAAGACAAATAATCAAACTAACAGATGGTCAAAATATTCAAGTAAACATTTTGCCAAAGGAAATGTCCATTTCTCCAGTAAGCAGGCAAAAGATGTTCAACGATCATTCATCATCAGGGAGATGAAAATCAAAACCAAAAGACACTGGTGTGCCCTGGTGGAGTAGCACTTAGGTCAATTGCCTCTGAAAAACAAAAGCTACATATCCCTGGGTTTGGTTCCTGGGCCTGAGGGGGCAGGGGGAAAAACCAGTGTGAGCAACTAAAATGGAAATAAAATGTTTCTTTGTCCTAAAAACAAAACAAAACCAAGAGACAAGATTTCACACCCTCTAAGATGACTATAATCAAAAAGACAGAAAATAGCAAGTGTTGGTAAGGATATGAAGAAATTGGAATCTTTACACATTGCTGATAGGAATGTAAAATGGTGTAGTCACCTTGGAAAGCAGTTCTTCAAAAAGTGAAAGTTATCATTTGACCTAGACAAAAAAATCATATAAACCTATGAGAAATGAAAACATATGTTCACATAAAAACTTGTACACAAATGTTTATAGCAGCATTATTCACAACATCCAAAAGACAGAAACAACCAAAGAGATGAATGACAAGATAATGGTAGCGGGGATGCCTACATGCCTCAGGTGGCTAAGATATGTGGACCATGTAAAGTCCAAGGACTGGGTTCAAGACCTGGAGCCAAGGTGATGTTTCTCCTTCTCTCCTTTCCTTTCTTCCTTAAAATTAAAATGTCTCTTCCTCTTCTCCCTTCCTTCCTCTTTCTTAAAAAAAAAAAAAAAACATCATAGTCATACAATGGAATATTTATTATTCAGCAATAAAAAAGAATGGAAAGAATGGAATACAGTTACATGCTACAACTTGGATAAACTGTGAAAGCATGCAAAGTGGGGGGGAAAAGCCAGTCAAAAAAGACCACATTCCATTTATATGAAATGTCTAATACAGGAAAATCTACAGAGAAAAAGTGGTTGCTGAGAGCTGGAGGATAGGGGGACAAAAGAAGTGTTACTGTTGGTGGGGTGCAAATTGGTGCAACCCCTATGCAAAACAGCTTGGAGATTCCTCAAAAATTTGAAGATGGAAATCCCATCTCATCCCACCATCCCACTTCTGGGTATTTACCTGAAAGATACAAAAACACTAACTCTCGCAGAGATGTATGTACCCCCATGTTTATTGCAGCCCAAAATTCACAATAGCTAAGAACTGGAAACTACCTAAGGGCCCAACATCAGATGAATGGATAAAGAAGACTGGTACATACACACAATGAAATACTACACAGCCCTTAGAAGAGATGAAACCCTGTCATTTGCATCAACATAGATGGGTCTAGAAGGGATTATGCTAAGTGAAACAAGTCAAAAGAAGATAGATAAGAGATGGTCTCACTCACAGGTGGATGGTGAATAGACAAAACTAAGGAACAGACAAAATAAAACCAGCCTTGGACACACTTACCAAAAGGGAATGGGGGGTGGTGGTGGGTAGTGGGGGTGTGTATGTGTGGTAAGTGCTGGTGGACCCCATTGAATGATGGAGAAGTACACTTGATTTGGTGGAGGGCAGGGTGTGTGTGTGTGTACACATATATAATACACACATATATATATAGGAATGGGGAAACTGCACATCTGGGGAACCTATACATATGAGTTTATTTTACTTTGTAAAACAAAGATACTGAACAGATGCAACATAACCAACCCTGAAACATTTCCAACAGAACTGAGGTTACCAAAAGGGAATGGGGCAGGTGGGGGCAAATGGTGGAGGAGCCCACTGGAGAATGGGGAAGAACACTTGGTGATTTGGTGGAGGGCATGGTGTGTTGAAATGCATCTAAGAAATGGGGAACCTGTATATAGGAAATTATTCTAATATGCAGAAAATCACTACAATAAAAAATAAAAACTGGCTTTTTTTTTAAAAAAAAAAGGAGGGTGTTAAAGAATGCAGGATTTCTTTGGGGGTGATAAAAATGCTCTATAATTGACTGTGGTGACAATTGCACAACTCTGTGAATATACTAAAAACCAGTGACATGTATAATCTAAGCAAGTGAATTATAGCTCAGTAAAGCTGTTAGAAATTCTTTAGGCTAAATGCATCTGTCATCGCAATTGATGCAAATGACTAAACACACTTTTACCCAAACTGTTCCAACATCTAGAACAGGGGTTGGCAAATTTTCTCTGTAAAGAGCCAGATAGTAAATATTCCAACTCTGCAGGCCATATGGTCTCTTCTCTAACTAGTCAACTCTGCTATTGTAGTGAAAGCAGCCTGAGACAATACCTAAATAAATGAGCATGGCTGTGTGCCAATAAAACTTTATTTACAAAAAGACAGGTGGCAGGTCGAACCCCTTATCTATAGAATTTCCCTCAACCCACCACAACTACTCTGTGAGAAAAACAGGGCAAGTAATGCCTCTGAGATAGCAGAAACTCTGATAGGCTAAATGACTTATCCAGATGGCAGACAATTTGTAAAGGAAAGAGACAAGACATCAACCTGGATTTTACCGAACGTCTGCAAACATGCTGTCCCTACAGAACACCTTCCCCTCCAGGCAGCTGGCATACAGCTAGACCATCTTACAGCCTCACACACACCTCCTTGCTGCAACATCTCCTCCAACACCCCAGTGACTCCTTCCTAACTCCCTCCTCCCCTTCTAACAACCTTCGATGGCATGGCCATTCCTGAGGGGCCAAATTCAATCAGCTAGCCGATTGAAGTCTTCATTGAGGTCCCACTTATAATCTTCCAGCCTCCCAAAGACTCACAAAATCCCACAACTGGTAAAGTTCTTCTAGAACACACATAGCTCTGATTCATGTCTTTCCCTCCCACGGTTTCAGTCATTCATACTTTCTTTCATATCTGATTATCTCCTATGTGCCAGGTGCTTCTGAAAGCCTAAACTAGTTAAGTCTGCAGTAGAAAGGAGCAGATGAAGCACAACCTGCTAGAGCAATAATTAGTTCAATCACCTCCGAAGGAGCAAGTCACATACCCCTGGGTTCAAGTCCAGGGGTCTAAAGGGAGGCAACCAGTGTGAACAACTAAATAAAAATAAAATAAACATGCTTCTTTCTCCTTTCTCTTTTAAAAAAAGAAAGAAAGGAGCAGATGGCAGAACAATATTGGGAGGCGACATCAACTAAGCTAAATTAATCTTTTGCTTGTGCCACCTTAAGTGAATCCAGGTCCCACCAGCTATAAATGGAGGATCCCACAACCCCTCCTCAGCTTTCATTCATTTGCTAGAGCAGCTCATAGAACTCAGAAAAACCATTTAGTTACTATATTATTTGGTTTATTATAAAAGGATAAAACTCAGAAACTGCCAGATGGAAGATCTTCATAGGGCAAGGTATAGGAAAAGGGACACAGAATTCCATGCCTTCTAAGCTTGTCACTCTCTTAGCATCTCGCAAAGTTCACCAACCCAGAAGCAGAGATCAAGTCAATTTCCTGGCCCTCTTCCCTTCCTGGAGGGAAGGGAATCACAGACAGGTTGGTTTCTTAGGCAACCAGAACCCATCCTCAGGTGCTTTCCAAAGGTCATCTCATTAACAAACTCAGGTAAGACTGAAAAAGGCTTATAATAACAAGATATAATCCTTTCACCTTTATCACTCTGGAGCAATTAAAGGATAAAAACTAAATATTATAACAAAATAATTGTTAGGAGTTGTGTGCCAGAAACTGGAGGAAGACCAGTTCATAAACCAATAAAATCATGGAAATTAACTGAAGGACCCTTCACTGAAGGCAGTGAGGCCCAGAAGTAGTCACGTAGTCAAGATCACCCAATACTTCAGAGGTTCAGCTAGCCTCAAACCCAGATTAGTACTTCTGCCACTGTGCCAAACCGCTTGTGGAGTTCTAGATTTTCTAAAGCAGGCAATGCTCCAGCAAGATCCCTCACATTCCCAAAGTCACCTCTGGATGTGTTCCAACGGCTTAACAATCTTCTTCCTCTACCCTCTACTCCAACTCATCTGCGGCAACCCAGCTTAAGTGTTCTTTCACTCAAGGTCTTTTCTAGACCCCAAACACCCCAAGATGGAAGTAGGGGCTGCTTAGTGTTCTCATAGCTTCTTTGTACTTCCTTTATCCTTGTTTAATGAGGATATTGTAACCTTCTCCACTTGACAGTGAACATCATCCAAGTGGGGTAAATGTCTTCGATACCATGAAGCCTCCTGCCTTCCACACAGAAAAACTAATCAAATGGAAGGAAAGTTACTACTCTTCAAGTGAGTCACTCCCATTCTTACCCTAAAATCTCTCCCTGGAAGCAATGAAAGAGCCACTGCCTTCTAACAGGTCTGTCAGAGTCAGAAGTGGAGGAAGGAGGCACAAGGTGTCAACTCCTAGCAGAGATGACAGGGGTGGTAGTAGGGCAGTGGAAGAAAGGGCCAGGAAACCTTTGGAGTACGTGGCCGGGGAGGTAGACTGAACCGCCAGGTTCTAGCACCTGTCTCAGGTCCTGGGGAGACAGAAAGCTTTTTGACAAGCCGACCTTCATCCTCCACAAACTTCTCAAGGACCTTGGCTGTGATTTGTGACCTTGGCTTAGTCCTGACCAAGAACCCAAATTTTCCTGTCCGAAAACAAGGATGACATATGCTTTCCTGATTAAAAAGAGTAAAGTAATAAAGCTTTTGATAAAAGCCTGACGTGTTACTTGTCAATTACTATCTCGCCTAGTGATACGCTGTTTGCCCTTGGGTGTTCCTGTCCTTTTCAGGGTTTCTGTTTATAGATCCGTAACTAACCTGATTGGTCTGGGAAACCTCAGGAGTCCGAGTCCTGCCTCAGTTACCACGGCCTGCCCGACTGAACCCCTCAGCCCGCCTTAGCATTGCTAGGCCCCTAGCCAAAAGGGAATATGCCCTGGTCTCCCTCACCTCTCGGAGGGGTGTAGGCCCGGATCGGGACCTGCAGGTTTGGGCCAGGTCCCACGAAGGCGGTGGGACCAGACGGGGGTCGGCTCTGAAGGC
Organism: Solenodon paradoxus; assembly: GCA_004363575.1. NCBI lineage: Eukaryota > Metazoa > Chordata > Mammalia > Eulipotyphla > Solenodontidae > Solenodon > Solenodon paradoxus. Next base: position 160,538 of record RJWH01000169.1, read on the forward strand.
GATGACCCCTGTACCGCAACCGGAGGCAGCGTCTCCACATCGCATCCAAGCGCCTGGGAGGACGACTGGCGCGAAAGTTGAGAGCAGGAAAAGCAGGACGAAGGAATCCCCAATCTGCACGCTTGGGTTCTAAGGAAACCGCTCACAGCCTCCCAGAGCCCTCAGCCTCCCCTGAACGCCGCCATCTTCCGCATGACACCAACAGCGCGCCGTCGCTCCCGCGCGCCTCCAGAGCACACCCCCGGTCAATCAGCATCACAAACGCACCTCGCCCCGCCCCCTCAGCGCACGCCTCGGGAAGAAGACTACAAGTCCCAGAGGGTCCCTCGCGCACCCCGCCACGTGTTTTCTCCTCTCGCCAATGAATGGAAGCGCCGCGTGAACCTGTTCCCACCCCCCTGGCTCTACCGAGCCAATCGAAAGGGGTAGTGTGTATGCGAGGGCAAGTGGGGAGGGGGACTCAACCCAGGACGGGGAGGCCCTGCTCGCAGGTCCCGGGGTCCCGGTGGCGGCCCGAGCGCTCAGTCCGCAGGTTGCGGGCGGGTGGTCCCCGCTCCCGCGCCCACCCCGCGCGTGCGCGCCCGGGCCCCTCCCTCCCCGCCACCCTCCTCGGCTCCCGCGCGGCGGCGGCGGTTCCTCTCCCCCTCCCCCCAGCCCTGGCTCCAGGGGACCCCGCGATGCCGGTCCGCACCGAGTGTCCCCCTCCGGCCGGTGCCTCGGCCGCCTCCGCGGCCTCTCTCATCCCGCCGCCGCCCATCAACACCCAGCAGCCCGGCGTGGCCACCAGCCTGCTCTACAGTGGCTCCAAGTTCCGCGGCCACCAGAAGAGCAAGGGGAACTCGTACGACGTAGAAGTGGTGCTGCAGGTGAGCGCCGGGCCGGGCCGGACCGGGGCCCGAGGGCCTCCTCGCGGCGCTCGCGGGCCGTGCCCGCCCCCGGCTCCTCGAGCCCACAGCTGCGACCAGGCCCTCGCCGCCGGGCCTCCTGCACCCGGCGCTTCACCCCCGGGACTGCCCAGCTGGTGTCTCACACTCCCCGACCTCCAACCCTGACCTGCTTCTTCACACCCGGAGCGGGTCGTGAGCTGCTCCTGGCAAACCCTGAACACTGTCCCAGACTTGAAACCGGTGACCGGCCCCCCAGGGATCCGGAAGCCCCCGTGACTGATCCCTCCCCCTCAGTCCTGGGTCCTTCCTCCCCATGACCGTCTCCACTGGGTCAGCCCTCCCTCTAGTCCCTCATAGACACTGAACTCTGCATTGGTTTCTCTTGACTCCGGACCCTCCCCGTGGCGGGGCCCATGTCAGATTCTTCCAGACATGCCACCTGCCCACCTTACCTCAATCCTAGGAATCCTCAGACTCTGGAGCTCTCCTAGGCTTTCCTCTTCTTGAAAGCTTAATCAGTCCCAGCAGATAGGAAGGCACTTTCCTTCCATTATTCCCCTAATGTCCCTACCCACAACTGATTCTGACCCCTTCCCTCCTGTCCCTCTCCCGAGATGAAGTAAGATTCTGGGTGCTGCTGGGTGGGGCTCCTCACAATCTATTAGGATTTTGCCTCCTGGGCTCCCCATCCCCACTACCCTGGTCTCTTCCTGGCCCAGGCACCCAGCCTCTCACAGCTTCCCCCCACCCTCAGACCTCCTGATCCAGACTAATTATGACCCCTATCCTGGTTCTCTGCCCACTTCTAGTCTCCTCCCAGTCTCCTTAGCCTCTCTACCAGACCTCTCCAACCTATATCCTCGTCTTCCTCCTTTCTGACTTAAGGGAACTCCATTCCAGTGGTCTTAACTTTTATCTCCACAGCTAGGACTTCCTCCTAGTCTCTGATACCCTTGTCCTGGGAAATCTAATTCAAACACTTTTATTTCTCACATGGGTATTTCCCATGATCATTCACCTCCCCCATTTGACCTGCTTTTCTGAGTACCTGCTGTCCGTCCGTCCCTGATAGCTTTGAAACTACTGCTTCACTTGTCCTGTCCCTGTCCTGTGCCTTACCCATCTCTTGCAAATGGCAGCATACCTGGCATTTTTTCCCAGCCCAAAACACTCCTTTTTATCTTCCTACCCTACAAAACTGTTGTGTAGCTAGCCTTGCCTGCTTCAGGACCTACTTTCCACTTCTCTTGCCCCTTTGTCCTTAGTCTGATTCCTCACCTCGTATTGTTCCCCAAGCTACTCCAAACACCTTTCCCCCTGAAAGGACTGACAGAAGCTTTGAAGTCCTGGTGTGCTGCCTTGATGCTCCATGTGAGAAGATAGAATGTAGGATGTGTCTTTTCTTTATTATACTCACCTTTGCCCTTTAAAATTTTAAATCTTAAAAGTCCTCTTCTGAACAAGTAGGTCTTCCTCCCAAAAGATAATGAGAGTACATTAACTGCAGAGTATTCATCAGCCTTTTTTTTTAACTGTTTTGTGGGAAATTTTCTCTTTTTTTATTGGGAGAACATCTTCATGTTAATTGTATCTATAAGTCTAAGAGCTGCCCTTTCTGTCATGAGCCATGATATTTATTGTAATGGAAAACTTTTGACTGAAATATTTAATTCTTTAAAATCACATGCCTACTGTGGTTAGTCCTCCTCTTTTTAAATGTGAGACTTTAGTATTGGAAGTACAGGCTGTGTGTGTGTGTGCGCGCATGGTGTGCACTTGTGCAACTAATCGTAAAATTCTGATAGGTCCCCAGTGTGGGTCATGTTGGGAATGATCTCGGATTTGTGCCCAGTATTTAATTTGCTGGTTCCTGATGTACAGGGAGTACTGGCAGTAGCTAAGCGCCAAAGAGAAGTCTGTCTTGGTCACCACAGCTATTACTCTCTTCTGTCATTAGGGTGCTGTTTTTGAATTCCTGTTAGGTGCTATTTTTCTGTGCCAGTGGATGGGGTGACTGAGCTGATGCACAACTGCTAGGTCTTAGGAGGACCTAGAGCAGAAAGCTGACTGATGGCTGGAAGCCAGTTGAGTAGGATGTCTGATGGTGGGGGCGGTGGTCATGCCAAAGAATGCTGCTCCACATCTGGACTGGCAGGCTGCTTGTCCATCATTGAGACGAGTCAGTGGCATGTGAATTGCCCCATCATCTGGTTTTTCAGCCAGGACTAGTTTCTTGAACTTTGAATACATCTACCTTTTATAACTCAGTCTCTTTCCTCCTTTTTTCTTTTCCTTTCTAGCAGCTTTATTGAAATATAATTCACCTACTATAAAAATCACCCCTATAAGATGTACAGTCCAATAGCTTTTAGTATATTCTCTATAGTAGAGTTGTGTAGCCATCACTGCAATCTAATTTTAATATATTTTCATCACTCCACATCTCTGAGCCATCACCTTCTTGAACTCTAGGCAACTACTAATTTTTTTCTCTTCTAAGATTTGCTTATTCTTCATACTTCATATAAATGGAATCCTACAGTATATGACCTGTGGCTAGCCTCTTTACTTCAAAGTTCATCCATATCATAGCATATGTCAACATTTTGTTTCTTTTTAATACTGCATAATCCATGGATATGCAATCTTTTTTTTAATCTATTGATGAGTTGATGGATCCACTCATTGGCTATTAAGAATAACACTGCTGGAACGGTCATGTGCAAGTTTTTGTATAGACACGTGCCTTCATTTCTCGTGGGTAGAATCCTAGGGGTGGAATCGCTGGGTCATATGGTAACTCTATGTTTAACACTTGGAGGAGCTACCAGACTGATTTCCATGGTGGCTGAACCTTTTACATTTCCACAGGCAGTGTAGGGACGGTTCCAAGTTCTCCATATCCTCGTCAACACTTGCTATTGTCAGTCTTTGGATTGTAGCCATCCTACTGGGTATGAAATAGTATTTCACTGTGGTTTCGATTTCAGTTTCCCTAATGACTAAAGATGTTTCGCATCTTCCCATGTGCCTTTTGGAGCTTTTTTTTTTTTTAGATTTGTGAAATTCTGATTGGGTTTGTTACTGGGTTTGGGGGGATTTTACTGTTGTAGTTACTCTTTCTTCTCTGTCATCCAAGAAGCCAAGAGTAAAATGAAGGCCAGAGTCAGAATATTTAAAAGAGCAGCTGTTAGACACAGCTGTGCCATGAGGCCTTCTTGCTAAACATTTGCCTTGTTATCATTCTCATTGAGTCTCTGGTCTGTCATTTGGTTAAAACTCTCTGCATTGTAGTGTATTTGAGTTCACCAGCCATCATCAAAATCAATTTGTGCAGAATGGAAGAGACACATGGTTGAATGGAGGCCAGACTGAAATTTTGATTCTCGAGCATGTGATAATCCATGCAAAATGTTAGCCAATTTACAGTTCAATTTTTAATCTTATTAGCAAGTATCCTTGCCACCTGATACCCTTTCTGGCAGCTGTGAAATCCCAAACTGTATTGAATTCAGTGAGAATTGCATATATGAAATTTAAGGCCTCAGGTTCAAGCTCTGTATCCTTTAATAAAAGTTCTTTGCTGAACTATGTGAGTGCAGATGAGCTGCATCAGATAATAACAGGTCAGCAGATGAAGAAATTAGAAATGCTTTGGCTGTTTTCATATGGGATACCTGTCACTGGCACCAAACTGGGAGCACTTTATCTTCACTGAAGCCTGTTTGCTTTGGTGCTGACCTCATCTGGCTGACTGGGTTCATTACAATCTTTAAAGTTTGCCTTAGTAGTTGATTTACGGTGTATTTGGAAATAGTTGAACCCCCAAATCTGATAAATACCACAAAACTTTCTCAAGATGAGGTCTCACTTGACATTAGAATCTAATGTGTACAGTCCCTTCTACTTTGTTTTCATTTTATTCCAGGGATTTACTTTGTAAGTGAATCCAATTGTCAAAAAATCTGAAAATCTGCCTATTCAGATGAGTCTGTATAAATCAGGGTGAGCTATTCTATTGAGTATGTTTTTAGCGATAAGTACCACTTCAAAATAGTTTGAAGAGGAGCAAACCTTATTATCTCCCATCGTAAGAAGTCTGGAGGGGGTCTTCATTCCAGATTGGCCCATTCGAGGACCTATTTCCCCCCACCTTTCTGCACTACCCTCCTTGAGTGCCTGGGCTATCACTCCTCATGATCCCTAGATGGCTGCCCCACTGCCACCACCAGAAGAAGAAAAAGGGCCTCTTCAGAAGTCAGAATCTTTCCCAGAATCACCCAGGAGGCTTATGTACACTTCTGGTTGGCCAGAACTGGGTCACTTGTACTGAAATTGATGACTTGCAAAGGGGTATGGGGTATGTTTGCCTTGGAATCATCAGGGTTGACCCGGTCTTACTGGGAGCAGGTGGGTTCCAGAAGAAGACCTAGGGCCTGCCAGCTATTGATGGCTGCTAACCCTCAAAATTGACTATGTTAGCCCTTTTTATTTTAGGCTTCTAACTTTTCATCAAGAAATAGCAAGCATCTGTATATGAAATGGGCAGAATGGGTACTCACAACATATTCCAATTTGGGAGTCAGCATTTCAATTCATAACTAAAACATACACTACATACATCTTTGTATTCTGCCCATTTCATAGAGAAGTCATGTAGGATGGTGCTTAGTAGAAATGTTAGAGAAAAGTAGATTTGCTAGACCAATGATTGACCATCATGGAAATAGAAACACGCTAGAGAGACATTAAGGAGCAAATGAAGCCTAGGTTATACCTGGGCTGACACCATGGGTTCAGGTAGTGGTCAGTACACAATCCAAAGATGCACTAAGTCTGGAGACCAGTGGAAGACTTAAGTTGAAGGTATTAAAAAAAAAAAAAAAATGAGGTTTGAGCAGGTTTGCTATCCAGAATGTTTCCTCAGCCTTAAGATACTGAGCAGAGGAAGCTGTAAGGGTCCTGAGAGCTGTTTCCTCTGAATAGGTACAGGGATGACATGGATGCATGAAGGTCTCAAAGGTCCATGAGCCCTGGACTCCACTGGGCTGTACTGAACATGCACTGACCTCACACTGACCTCCAGGCCGCCCCTCTGTCACCTGGCCTTACAGTTGCCTCTTACCACAAATGCACAGATCTCTAAAGTACCCCCAGCATGTCCCCTGGTGATTCCTGAATTTGTAACAAAGCTGTCTCCTTTCTTTCCAGCATGTGGACACAGGGAACTCTTACCTTTGTGGGTACCTGAAGATTAAAGGCCTTACTGAGGTAAGCACTCATTCAAATGAACTAGAAAGTGAGTGGCACACTCAGAAACTGATTTCATCTTTTCAAGGCCTGATTAGAGCACCCAGTTTCTAAATGTTATTATTATATGGTGGATATAGTATATGTGTTTTCTAAGTTCGTGGAAAGTATACGGATTCACAAATCTTTAAAGTTTATCAAGGAGTCACAATGTGACCAACACTATTGATTTGATTTTTAATCCTTTTGGAGAGAAAATATATAGTAAGAATATAGCTATCATCTTCAACATAAGTTTAATGGTTTTTGAGATAAGCATCAGTTGATCAAGAGCTGAGGTCTTTGAAGTTCTTTAAGCTTCTTAGTTCACTGAAACAATGAAAAGTAATCATCCAGTTTCTAATAGAAATAGCTGCTATGTAAATGTGGAATATGTTTCCTTTTTAAGAACCACCTTTCTTTTTCTTCCTCTTCCCATGGTCTTAAACCTGGGTCGTTGAGCTTTTCATGACCTGCACCTTAGCCGCCTAACCACAGAAGTGCACCAGAACAAAGTTTTAAACCTCAGAACTCACAGGAATTTAGAAAGCAAGAAAGAGCATTCTTTCTTTTCCCACTAGTGAATAAACAGGAAGAGGAAGGAGGAACCAGACTGGCCTAACTCATAGTGGACCTAGGCTTGACTTGGCCACCGTCTCCATATTAGTTCTTAACCATCAGTGACCCCGTGTGTTCAAAAATACTGCTTGAAACAATGGGAAGGGACTAAGATAACCTTCTCTCTGTGTCTCTTCCTAATTCCATGACCTTTTGTTTCACTTCATTTCAGTCTCTTCATCTGTAAAATGGAAATTAAAAAGGTCCACTCTGTCTACTCAAGGGACTTGTCCTAGGAAGAGGGAACAATGTAAGATGAAGTAATAGATGATGTAGTACAAATATGGAGACTGACTAAGGCACTGATCATCCTCAATCTTGAAACAGCTATTTCAGTCCCCTAAGTTCCACCTGCTGCTTCTCCTTTTCTACTAGACATCTGATTGAGATTACTATGAAGTCACCCCTATGAACTTACCTGACTATGTAGGGGTAGAAGGTTATATCAAAATGAAGGATTCTACCTTTGAATTTGTGGTAGTAGAAAGCAGAGAGTAAATAGAATATGCTTAACTGTTAGGCAACTGAATGTATTAATTGAATGCAGAATATTTAATTTCATAAGGAAATCAGCAAAATTAGAAAGTGAAATGTTAACACTGACTCCAAAATTAGTCATACTCATCGTAGGAAACTACACAGAAATGGTAAGTATCAGTGAAAATCCCAAACAGTGCAGAACACTGACGGCTATGAATTTACCATTGCCAGCAAGTAAGCCTCACCAAGGGCAGTGTCTCTTGAGTCACAAACAGCAGCCAGGCTCCCTTATAGAGGGAGTGCTAGCACAAGCCTTCACCTGTGGCTAGCTCAGGGGAGCCCTTGATCAGGACCAGGGCTTCAGACTCCGTCCCAGCCAGTCCTTTTGCCTGCATGAGGAGTGACCTGTGCTTCCCAGAGAAGTCTGTTCCAGAGCAGGTAATGAACTCAATCATGGCACAGTAGTGGCATTTAATTAGAGAAAGATCGCTATATCTTGAAGGTCCTTGTCCTACTCAAGCCTAAGAATTCTTTGAATTCCTTTTTTTTAGATAGTTTTTTTAAAGAATAGCTTTGCTGAGATATAGTTCGTATACCATATAAGTCACACCTTTTAAAATGTATAATTCATTGACTTTTAGTATAGTCACAGCTTTGTGCAACTATTTAATGACTTTTAAATTATAAATTGAATATGTGGGCACTGTAGATAGTCAAGTGCAGAAAAGGGTGATTATTCCTTGAATGATTTATTACCTACATTATAAAATACCATTATCCAGTTTTGTTTCCTTTTTGCTGGTTGTTAAAATATCAAATATATAGCTTATTTTATAAAACTTTAAATGACTTGGTTTTATTTTTAGTCTTCTTCATATAGATAATACAGACATTTAGCTATTAAGGTGGAGATCATTTGCTTTCTAGATAACCCCATGTTCACAAGCAAGCACAGTTTTAAAGTTTGTAAATGAGCTTCCAGAATTGTGAAGAATGGCTATCAGACAACATTCTTTTTGCAGTTCTGAGCCAGCCACCAGTAGGGAGAGGAGGGATGTCCCTCAGGAAGTCCAGCAGCTGGTACTCACCAGACAGATTGTTCTAGACTTGTTTGGAACCAGGCAGACAGGTCACATTGACCAAACAAGAATGCTAATTTATTTACTCATTTACAAAATGAGGTACATACCTATTACAGACAGACATTCTCGTTGGCTTACTGGTCAATGGAATGTTAATCCCCCAGAAGGCAGATCTACATGGAAAGCCAGGCTGATCACCAGTTTTTGGTGACCCTGGAACCAGTGAGGGAAGTGGGTTGGATAACTTAAATGCCTGATGACAGCCTATTCACTTGTAGGGAGCTTACTTTGAGGGGGTGAGGTACTGACTCTACCTCTCTGTCCCTCTCTGACTCACTGTTCTGATAGCCTTCTTTCTGCTGACAGGTTTTTCTTTGGCTCTATGAATTGTTGAGAGATTTTTGCCATTTTGCTGTCTTCTGTTGATGTTGACTCTCATTCATTAGATATTTCTTTTGAATTCTCAGAGTTGGGAGACATCTTACAGTCACCCTGATAAATTGTCTAAAATCGTTTTAGAGAGAAGTCTGTATAGAATCATTCATTAGGAAAACTAGTGATTTGAGCCATATGTTTTTGTTTGTTGTTCTTTTTTTCCCTCTTGTGTTGTAATAGGACCACTTTATCATTTTGTTCATTTCTTTTTTGTAAGTTTTGGGAAGAAAATATTGTAAGTTCAAAATTTAGAAAACCAATATGTAACTTTTACTTTACATATATATATAACTTTTAGTTTACAACCTCAATGCCAGGTGCTAACTGACTCAGAACATTTTTCCTCAGTCATCCTTCCTGAAAGAAATTAGTTTAAACCTTAAAAAATCAGATTTCCATTTAGAAAGTTTTCTCCTCTTTAATTTCTTCACCTGTTTATGAGGAACAAACTCAGCAACAGTGTTGGGGTAAGTGGGTCATAGATGAAGGAAGGGGTTTCATTTATAGCATTTCAGTGTTCACTGTTAAGAGAGCAGAAGGTCCCAGTAGTATGTCATAAGGCAGACCTCTTCAGTCACTACAGTAACAGCATGCTCCTTCCGGGAATCCCCTGTGCCCCTGTCACAGCACTTCTGGAAGGTTCTGAGCCACCTGACAGGCCATATTGAGAGAAGTGGCAAAGCTATTGGAACAGATTTGAATTAAACCTATAGATGTTTGATGCAGAATAAGAGGGTCTTACGTGGAGTCTGAAGAAGAAAGTGGGCCCTCTTTAGTCACAGGGACTTTAGGTCTATAATCTGTGACTTACCTGACAGGCTATCATTGTGCTGCCCAGAAACACCAGGGACTTGGCAGGCTGGGCTGAGGGGTCATTTGGTTGGTCCTTTAGTTGGTTGCTTGACCAGTTGACTTTCACAAATGCAGAGAAATTCTTCCCTCTGTCAGTCATACCTGACTACTTAAGCGCTCTCCTGATTCTAGTACAATAGACTGGATAAGACACCCACCACAGACTGTCTGCTGTCTGAGTTAATATCACTCTAAATTAACTGCTTTGCTTATTAAATTCTTTTTTTCTGCTAAATTTTTTTTCACAAATCTTTGATACTGTCCCATTAGCAGATGAACAAATAGCAAATAAAATTAACAGAAGGATTCTAAGCTCTCAATTTGTACGAGTTTATTTATTGTGTCAGCAGTATGTTTTTTTATGGTTGTGATTTTCCATTATAGACCTAGATTTATATATATTCTCTGTAGTATAATATCTTAGTTCATATGATAGAATTAAATGTACCCCTAATATATCAAAGTATTCTACCAAAAATACACCCTGGAAACTTGAAGAATTGGTGTAAAAGGGACAAATGACTGAACTAGTTTAAGAACCAGTAGACCAGACCATAGTTTGAGGAGAATTTAGCTGTGAATACTGTGATTTTGGAACCTCTTTAGGGGTTTTCCTTGGAAAGTCTGAGTTACCATCTGCTTTGTGCGCTAGGATATTCAGAATGTACTTGTGATGGAAATAGCCCAATTTTTTTTCTAAGATCAACAGATAATAAGTGAAGTCAAAGAAAGGTTCTCTGCTTCTGGTAAAGTTCCCAAAGTCCAAGAGACCCTCCAAGTCTCTGGACGACTTCATTTTGGGCTCATCTGCCGCTGTCAGCAATTGGCTGGGTTTTTCTCTCTTTGGGTTGTTGGTTAGCAGTGTCATAGTTTTTGTCAGTGTGTTTATTGAGAAGAAGTTAAAGCAAGGTTGGTTCTTCCTTTGTAAGAGGTTTAAACTCCTGTTCGGTATTCTAATTTTGATCTTTGGGTTTTTACCATAGGAGTATCCCACCCTTACAACCTTTTTTGAAGGAGAAATAATCAGCAAAAAACACCCCTTCTTAACTCGAAAGTGGGATGCAGATGAAGATGTTGATCGGAAACACTGGGTAAGTAAATCTTTGATCTGCTGTGGGCCCCAAGGGACCCTGGAGAACTGAAGAACTTAATTCTTAGGATCTATCTCTATCTCCTCTACTCTGTCTACCATTTTTGTCCACCTGCTGTCCATTGTTCCTGTATAATCTCCCATACTTGGGAGAAATCCTGTGAAGCACAGTAATAGCTCTGACTTTAGAGTTGGTGTGAGACAGAGATGCAGTTTCTGGATACCTGTCCCTCCCATTGGCTTACCCGTGTGGGAAAGACCACAGAGCTTCTCCTCCTGGCTCCTGGTAGACACAGCATGGTTTGAAGTACCATCAGGATGTCACTGAAAAATCTGCCCCCACACCCACTTGTTCTCATTCACCTATTGAAACTTCACAACAACTTAAAGTTATTGTCTTCCAGGTCTTTTCACAGGTTGTCACACAAGTCTTCTATCTTCCCAAATGCATTTCTCAATCTATCATAATGACCTTTTGGCTTAATTGACCATGGTAATGTACTTTTGTTTAACAGTGAAGAAGTTCATTATGCTCACCCTCTAAACCAACCAGAAAAAATTGTGTTGGTAATAAAAGTTCTGGAACTCCTCATGCCTCCCTCTGTCAGTCATACCTGACTACTTAAGCTCTCTCCTGATTCTAGTGCAATAGACTGGATAAGATACCCACCACAGACTGTCTGCTGTCTGAGTTAATATCACTCTAAATTAACTGCTTTGCTTATTAACTTCTTTTTTTCCTTTTGAGAACATTGATATACGACATTTGATAAGTTTTAAATATGAAGGTTCAGTCTTCATCAACTATATGATACATATATATAATAATCCTCCACCCTAACCATTGGACCCCCTTTTCTCCACTCCCCCGACCCCCATCCTCTCTAATCTCAGTTCTGTTGTCAGAGTCCAGAGGTTAGTTTTCATTTTATCTGTTTGCTTTTATTCTATCTGTGAGATAGTCTGTTACTTGTCTTTCTCCTTCTGACTTATCTCACTTAACATAATCCCCTCTCGTGTCATCCGTGTTGTCACTTTTGCAAAATTTCATCTATTTTTTATAGCTGAGTAGTGTTCTGTTGTGTATGCATACCGCATCTTCTTTATCCACTCATCTGCTGATGGGCGCTTAGACTGTTTTCTGTTTCTTGGCTATTGTAAATAGTTCTGCAGTGAACATGGGTGCATATATCTTTTCCAGTTAGTGTTTTTATATTGTTCAGATAGATACCTAGAAGACGAATTGCTAGATCATAAGGTAGTTCTATTTTTAACTTTTTGAAGAACCCGCCATAGTTTTTCATAGTAGCTACACCAATTTACATCCCCTCCAACAGTATGCAAGAGTCCCTTTTTCTCTACACCCAGTGCTTACACCCAGCCAATACTTGCTTTTTTTTTTTCTTTTTTCTTTTTTAAGGGTAAAGTGTAGGCAGGGGTAAAGGTAGACAGAGACAGCTAGGCAGGAAGAGAGAGGAGAAGCATTTTATTTTTATGTAGTTCATCTTGGTTATTCTCCAGCCCTGGGATGCAAATCGTGGGATGTATGTGGACTGTGCTCTTGAGTGAAGGTGACTGATGAACCACAGCTCCACCAGGCTGTGCCGTTGGTGCTTGTCGTTTCTCGTCCTTTGTGCCATTCTCACAGATGTGAAGTGGTATCTCACTGTGGCTTTGATTTGCGTTTCCCTAAGTGATGATTAACATTTCTTCATATGCCTATATCTTCTTTGAAGAAATGTCTATTAATATCTTTCTTCTCTTTCTTGATTGGGTCATTTGGGGTTTTTTTTGGTGGTTGTTGTTGAATTGTTTGAGTTCTTTATGTACCTTGGATTTTAACCCCTTATTAGATGTATGATGTGGAAATATCTTCTCCCAATCAGATAGTTCTGATTGTAGTTTGTTTTTCTCTACAGAAGCTTTTTAATTTAATGTGTTCCCAGTTGTTTGTTTTGTTTCCCTTTGAGCTGAGACCTTAAAAATCTCTCTAATACCAATGTCGTGGAATGTATTGCCTATGTTTTCTTCTATGTATTTTATGGTTTCTAGTCTTACATCCAGGTTTCTAATCCATTTTGGATTTTTGTGTACGTTGTTAGAGAGTGATCTAGTTTCATTCTTTTGCATGTGGCTGTCCAGTTTTCCCAATACCATCTGTTGAAAAGACTTTCCTTTCTCCATTGTATGCTCTTGGCTCCTTTGTCATAAATTAACTAGCATATCTGTATGAGTTTATTCCTGGGGTCTCCACTCTATTCTGTTTTGGTTTTTATTCCTATACCATACTGCTTCGATTGCTATCATTTTGTAATTTGAAATCCGGGAGTGTGATACCTCCATTTTTCTTAGTTTTCTCATGATCGCATTGGCTGTACTTAGTGTTTTCACTGGAGTTAGGAAAGGAATATCTATCAAGTGTAGAGTTTCAATTAAATTTAAATTTAAACTTGAGCTTTTTAAAACGTTTTTGGAAAGCTTTATGTTCTGATGATTGTAGCCAATAGACACTGAGAGTTAGACAGTCATTTCTGTCTATACAAGAGAATGAACAAGATCTGGATATTCAAAAGGTTGGGGAGTCCAAGTGGTACTGGATGGTGCCAGTGTCAGAGCAGAATTGGAGGGCCCTGGGGCCCATCCACTCCCACCCTGCCCAACATACTGTCCCTTTCTGCCTGGCTTGTTGCCTCACTAGATAGCTCCTTCCTCTCCTGACCATCCAGGTAAGAAACTTCTTCCCACTCAACTTTATTTTCCATTCCAAACTGATCCTGCAAAAAGCAAGGTCTTTGAAGCAAGATGAGACCTTAGTTTTCAGCTAGACTAACTGCAACTTAAACACTTAGAAAGAAGCTCTTGATTTTCTTATGGATTCATTAGAACTCTGGGGAAGGTATGCCCTGGTGGAGTAGTGATTTGTTTTGTTTGGGTTTTTTGCCAAATCCAGGCACAGTTCACATACATCCTAAGGATCTGGATTCACAGTCTGGACCTGATGCAACCAAGATGAACAACTAAATAAAATAAAGTGCTTCTTCCTCTCTCTCCTGCCTGCCTGCCTGCTTGCCTTCATTTCTACCTGCACCTTCCCCCCACCCCTTTTTTTAAAAAAGAAAAAAAAAAGAAAAAGAAGAAGGCACGCGCTGGTGGTCTAGTGGCCTAGTACGCCCTGGGAGCGGTGCCACATACCTTGGGATTCAAGACCCAGGGTCAGGGACAGGGGGCAGGGTGCGAACAACCAATGTGAACAACTGAATAAAATTAAGTGCTTCTTCCACCTCTCTCTTCCTGCCTGCCTACTTGCCTTCATTCCTGCCTGCACCTCTCCTTTAAGAAAAAACAAGAGAAAACTAAGGTTCCTATGTGCTATAGTTCCTTTCCTTCCTTAAAAAAAATTGATAGAAACAGAAATTCAAAAGGTAAAATATCATCTTTAATGATAACACCTAACACACAAGTGATAACCTTCTCCTGAATCTCTTTCAGAGATAAATACTTTTTAAAACAAAAATGGGAATCATAAGATACAGTTTTGTTCTCTCTCTCTCTGTCTCTCTCTGTCTCTCTCTGTCTCTCTCTCTGTCTCTCTCTCTGTCTCTCTCTCTCTGTCTCGCTCTCTCTTGTTTTATATTGCCCATTTCCAGTTTCTAACTAGCTGGTTACAAAGCACTAAATGAGTGAGAAGTGCTCCCCTGCAGCTTGCCAGACTGACTCTACGTTATCCTTAGTGCCTCTTTTTGCTAGTTGATTTACCAACAGAGATCTTGTCACAAATCACTCTTGGCTCTGTCTGTGGTAAGATGTTCAGAGAAAAGACCTGTGCATTGCACCCAGTCCCATTCTCCGGCCTTTCCCTCGGGCCAAGTGAACTAGGCAGGCGTAGCTCCAGGCGCCTGGGCTAGAGTCCAGGCCTGAGTTCAGTGAGTGACCAGACAGGGTTCCCTTTCCAACTCAGCCTTCGCTGCTCTTGTAGGCCACCAGCCATCGCCCCTGGGCACGGCCACCAACCCAGTTCTGACACCAGCCTCTCTCTGTTGGTCAGCTCTCACACTCTGTTTTTGCTTTCAGGGCAAGTTTCTGGCTTTTTATCAGTATGCAAAATCATTTAATTCAGATGACTTTGATTATGAGGAATTGAAGAATGGGGATTATGTCTTCATGAGGTGGAAGGTAAGGTCCCTGCCCCAAGCCATCTTCCCACTATGCCAACTCCTGGAGTATATGTCACGTCACTCCATGTACCCGGTGCTTATTGCAGCTTGTCCTCATGACAGTGTCTGTGCACACTCATAAAAAGTAGGCACCACTCCACTGGTTAACTGCTCCGGTCCCAGATGGCTTCTCTTTGCTTAGCAGGTGAATCCAGGCCTGGAAGGTCACCCTCCACACTGTTACTGTGTCTTTGCCCTTTCCTTTCTCACCCAAGAATCCTTTTTGAGCCTCCAGGTTGAATCAACCCATGTGTTCTGTGGACTTAGGGCAGAGCCAGGCTCTGAACTCAGTCATCCACTCCCTATGTCAGCCCCGACTTGAAACGCCCTGCCAGTGACTGCTCCCTCCCCACATCCTTGCCCTGAGCTCAGGGCAGGCCTAGCTCCTCAGGTCACCTCCAGCTCAGGAAATGAGAAACTGAGAATGGAATTTGGGTTTTCCACTCACCAGTCCTCAAAGAACTCTATCTGGCTGGCTTGATTCATTGGCTTTTGGCTAAGAAATCCTGTGTGTTCCCTGCTTGATAGCACGGTATTTAGTGTTATAGCCCCAGGACAGCAAAATCAGGGAGCCAGTGTGTTAGATCACTTTGTGACCATACATGCACCTCCAAACTCTAGTCCCCAGCCTGTAGGAAGGAAGCTGCTACACCTTGAACTCTTGCCAAGCAGACCCTTTTAGGGCACCACCTTCCCAACCTTTACTTGCATACCAGTAATTTAGGGGGTGGTGGCATTCACTCTTTCAGTGGAAGGTGCAGAGTGATGCTAGCCCTGCTCTCAGGAGATTGCCATCTAGTGGAAAATATGCCAACCAAATAACCAGTTGACAAACATAAGGTTTTTATTTTAAAATTAGCTTTTCAAGCTACAATTTCAAAGGTTGAGGAAAGGGAAGGAGAACATCTTAAAATCAAGAAAACAGTGGAGTTGTTTTATCTCCAGAGGATTTCTCAGGGTGGCTCCTCTGTGGACTTTCTTCCCTCCTGGGGCTCTGGAGCCTCTGACCTTGTCCCCCGGGGAGAGTAGGTACCATTAGGACTAGGACGGAGCCTCTCAGCTCTAGCTCAAGCCAGAATTAACAAACTTGTCTCCCTAATAAGGTGCCTGATCATGAGCAGTACCACTCTGATTGCTGTTGCTGAGGTATAGAGCTGTTTGAGGGGGCAGTACGGGGCCATTAGTGATTGACTTACCCTCAGAATGACCCACAGACCAGCAGAAGTAACCAGCTGTTCTAGGTGATCAAGAACTTAGCAACAGTTCCTGGAGCAGGGCAGAAACTCGCTCTCCCCAGCTCATTCAGTCTGTGGGCTCTTAAAGGCAGTTAGCTAGAAAGACACGTGTTTATTCTTTTGAAAGGTTTGACCCTGGTACCTCCTCTTAGTTGTTGATCCTAGTGGGCTCATGACCCAAGTTGCCACACGTTTTCAGACTTCTCGAGTGGCACACGGACGCTATTCCTAAGTCAGACTGGTCTCCTTGCCCAGTAAGTCTGGGCTCTAGATATATAATAATAGAAGCATAGAACCACCCAGTGACTGACATGGAAGCCACGAGGCGGTTGGAGCATGCCATCTGTTGCTGACCCTCTCCATCTGTGCAGGAACAATTCCTGGTCCCGGACCACACGATCAAAGACATCAGCGGTGCTTCCTTTGCTGGGTTCTACTACATCTGCTTCCAGAAGTCAGCAGCCTCCATAGAGGGCTACTATTACCACAGGAGTTCAGAATGGTAAGGAGCCCAGAGCCAAGGTAGACACTTACTGCCCCCGCTCTCCCTGGACCCACAAATCCAAGAGAAAATCTCTCTACCTGTCTCTGCAGAGATTTCAGGCTCTCTTTAAATGATCACCACTGCTCATAACAGAGGCTCCTCTCTACCCACAGAACAGAGAAGACAAGATAAAATGAAGTACCAAACCAAGAAACTCACTGCTAAATGCTTCCAAAGCAGTCCTGTACTTTTAGCAACATTTATCTCTGTCTTACTGTTTTGTATTTATTTCTCCCAGTTTTAATCGGTAACTAAAAATGTAAGATTCTGCTGTGGACAGTGTGACTGTTGCAGTCAGAAGCCTTTTAATTTATTCCTAGGTTCTGGTCCCACGTGCACATGAGTTCAGCCTGGTGACTTAGGGACCCATGGGAGTTGAAAGTCCTGCCCAGAGGGAAGGTCTGGATGCCACCACACGTACTTGTTTTGGTCATCTTTCTGGGGCCTCTCCTTCCTCGTTATTACTGCTTTTTTATGCATCTTGCTACACCTGAAAGGAAACCCTGTCATAGAATACCTGACTTCCTCTCTGCGTGTAGATACACTTTATTTCCTTTCCAGGCTTCACACATTGGCGGCTTGTGAGTGACACATATTCCTTGTTCTGTGTCAGCAAAGTGATATCTGCAAGTAAATGCCTGTGGGCTCAGGGAAGTGATTCAGGTCCTCTGAGAGCCAGAGGTTTTAGGGTTTCATTATTGATCTGTTCTGAAATGAGTTTTTAAAACCTTTCATAGCCTTTTTAAAATACAGTTTTATTGAGATATAACTCACATGCCATGCAGTTCATTTAAAGTGCCAGTCCAGTGTCTCTCCTCTGTCGATGAGTTGTGCATCATCGCCATGGTCAATTGTGAACATCTTCATCACAAGAAGCCCCGTATTCCTTAGTAATCACCTCTGACTCCCCATGCTCTCCCCACCCTAGGCAGCTGCTGATCTACTTTACTCATTGCTAGATTTGCCTGTGCTAGATATTTTACACACACAAAGTCACGCTCTGTATGGCCTTTGTGTCTGACTTCTTTCACTTAGCTTAATGCTTTGAAGGTTCAGTCATTGTAGCTGTGTCGGTACATTATTTATAGTGATGAATAATTGTCCATTGCAAGGATAGATACCACATTTTACTTATCTACCAGTCGATGGACACTTGGCTTGTTTCCACCTTTTGGCTAATATGAGTAATACTGCTGGGAACTTGGATGAATAAGTATCTCTGAGTTACTTGCAATCAGTTCCTTTGGGCATGTACCTAGGTGTGGGATTACTGGCTCAGGCTGTAATTCCATTTTTAACTTTTTGAGGAACAACCTCAGTGACTGTACCATTTTGCATTTCTCACCAGCAGTGTACCAGGGATCTGATCTCCAGTTTTTTCACATCCTCCCATACACTCATTATTATATCTTTAATAGTTCTAGCTATCCTAGTGGTCACAAAGTGGTATCTCGTGGTTTTGATTTGCATATTCTAATGGCTAACACATAATCCTTTCTCTACTTTTTATGCGGGGAGGGTTAAGAAATAAACTGCATTTTTCCTCAAAGTTCTCTTCCCCACTCCTGCATGAAACAAGTAGTGGGAGAGCTAGCACCGAAGCCACCAACTTTAAATGTCCCCTCATCTTCCTCATGTGGCTTTTCCTACCTCTGTTTCTCTCGTCTGTTTGACTCCTCAAAGCACCTATGAACGAGGGAGAAGCACCTGCGAGCTCTCTAATGTTCTCAAATTCTAATAGCCATATCCAGGGAAACAAGAAAAGGAAAGTGAGTGGCAAAATAAGGTTTCGGGTTAGTTGTGAAGTGTTCTTTTCCACGCTCTCCTTGGATTCTGTGTGAATTGGAATGTACCTGTGTTACCCATGAAGTTTGAAGGTCATAATAGCCCAATGTTCAGAAGCAGCTGCAATGCCGAGGCTGAAGCGTAGGTACTGACCAAGGTCTTCAGTCTGCCTCTCCTCACAGAGCTTGCTCAGACTTGTTTTATAAGACTTGCTATGATTCCTTTGACTGGAGCAGAAGACCTATCAGCAGCTCATTTTATACCAAGTTTGGGACGATTAACCAGAGAAATAGAAACAAAACAGGTTCACCTGAAGAAGTAGAGATGAGTTTGTAGTTCAGCCCAAGTTTATGGTTTGTCGGGGTCTCTGGTTGGGGCGTTTTTTTCTACAGTCCTTTGTTCCGTTTTCAGCATGCTGAGATGACCACCTCCCTTTTCTGTGTCCCCCGTTGCAGGTATCAGTCACTCAATTTAACTCATGTTCCTGAACACAGTGCACCCATCTATGAATTCCGGTGACAGCGGTTCAGAACTGCAACCAAATAAAACTGAACTTGGCAAAAAAGAACTTTGCCAAGATAATTGTGTACCTGCCAGAACCAGGAGAAAGTGTGTTCCTGTGTCTTCATGAGCAGACTCGCATCTGAAAGCATGAGTGTTAACCCATGGAATCCAAGGAGCATGGCCGACCAGCAGGGCAGGTGGAGGGAGCCGTCTCCACTCTTCCTCCCTCTCTGTGGCAGTTTGGTCTTAATCTGTTTTTCAGCTACCTTAAATGCACTTTTCCTTACTGCACAGCTAACTTCTGTATCACTGAAATGCCCATTCCTTCCTCCATCCCCACATCCAACCGAGTAGGTCAGCCCCCACCCCCCGCAACTTTACCCTCAGCCTTGGTGCTCAGTGGCTTCCACCCAGGTCCCCGCCACCCCCATAGTTGCGCAGTCTGGTAGCTTGGAAGGCAGAGCCTCAGTACCCATGTGCCCCCGAGAGCTCTGCGCAGGGAATCGGTGAGCTGCAGCAGTGTCTGCCAATGAAACGTGAGGCAGAAGCTGGTTGCTCAACTGTCAACTAGAACTGCCCAGCCCGTAAGCTTGTCAGTTGCTGGTAGGGTCTCTAAGCCTGCCATTGGGGGTCATTAAGTTTAAGGCTTCCAGATAGATCCCTGGCAGGAACAGATTCCAATCCTGCTTACTCAGCATGTTTGCTCCAAACTTTTGAACTTGAGGGCAAAACTAAACTTAAAAAGAAAAAAAAAAAAAAAAAAAGGTTTTTTTATGACAAAATTATTTTTATGGTCCCTTTAACAAGGACCTATGGCAAATGCACAATTACTCAGAATTACATTTTATCGTTTTCACATTGAAAACAGCAAATGTTGACTTAGTAATTTTTATACCTATATCTATATGTAAATGTATATTTAATCAACCAGCAGTTTGAAACGAGTCATCCCGGTACAAAAGTTTTGCAGCATTGCATAAATTCTAGAGCTAAACCTGAAAATGGTCTTGGGGGCTGGTTTAGCATTTGTACCTCCTTTTGCTACTCGGAACAGCAGTGCTCTGTGGCCCCCTTCTCTGCCAGGTGGAGGGGCCGTCGTTCCCAAACACTGACAGTGCGATGTCGGGACAGGGAGGGGTGGGAACGTGAACACGCTCAAATAACTCGAGGCTCACGTGCCAAAGTGTGTGTGTGTGTGTATGGTTTGTTTTTGTTGTTTTCTTTTGATTTTAAATGTTGAAAAAGCTTACTAGGTTGGCATCAGTTGTAGCCCACAGATACAAGCAGGGCTTTGGGGACTGGGGGTGTGGCATTTTCTGGTGGTTTACAAGACTTAATCAAATACAAGGGGGAGAGCTTTAAAAACAGAATAGCACTATAACCCACAGAAGGAAAACAAGTTGAACATTACATATCTGTGGGCCATACATGAAAACATAAGGCCCTTCAGTCTAGATGCATGGTGAGATTTTATTCTGAAAACGTGACTTTCCTTTTAATGACATGTACTGTATGTTCCTGAGATTGTCAGGGAAAGCCTTAAAGGAGAAGTATTTGGATAAGTGGTCAGTGGGCATTTGGAACATCCGGGCTGTGTAGTCCTGTGTTTTTATACAGTGGTGTGACCCACCCCTCTAGTCAGGCCAGGGTCTTGGAACCCTAGAAAGGTACCCCAGTGACTTAAGTGGGAAAATGATTCATGTCCATTCCCAGTGATAAGTCAGAAATGTTTTCTTGAGTCTAAAACTCAAAAAGGCAATAGAATGGCTGGCTCTGGTCATACCCAGCTGATTTATACTCACACTAATGAGGACATGACACCTTCCGGAGTTCCAGCTTAGCTGCTGGGTGTCCTATCAGAGTGAGAGACTGTGCAACTGTGCTTCTCAATACAGTATGTGCTGTATTGTTCCAACTCAGTTGTCTCACAACAGGCTCCTATAATCTGCAATTGGCAAGCTCCTTGAGGGAGACAGGCCCACTCAGAACAGTGAGAGGTAAGGCCAACGCCGGGAACTTATCAGGCCTCATGTATATGGAGAGGTCAGTGGGTTGGGGGGCAGAGAAAGACGTTTGCAAACATTGCTGGCATTCAGCTAGCCAGACAGGCCAGGTTCTACTGTAAGATGGGCTTCTTTGTGTCTTCCTTTTAGCTAGGTCAAGAAGTACACCTGTCATCTTGGGGAAAATGAAGTGATACCTTTACTAGATTTTTCAAACACATCTATGCTGAAGATTTGTCTGAGTAAAAATCCGCCCATCAAGGATAGGGAAGGGATGATTTTCTACCACCTCTTAGTAACTCCCAGTCAGTCAGCATTGACGTCTTTCAGTTCCCAAAGGAACTTTGAGAATCGTTTCTATCTGTAGTTATTCTTTCCTGAGCCTTCTCAGTGGTTTACATGCCTCTTGTACTATGTGCAATATTTTGGGTTGACACTTATATTCATCATTAAGAAATTAGTGCAGATTGCAGATTTTCTACAGTCTTCCTCTCCCCTAGATGAACCTGCCTTGAGGCAGGATCCCAGGGATTTAGCTGATCTTAGTCCACTGCTCAGAAAGCTTCTGTCTGCCCAGCCCTCGTTTTCATGCCGGAATGATCCCTTCCCACCTACCCCTCCTCTTAGACTTCACAGCGTTTCAGCTGCAGTCCACAAGTAACTAAGCAATGCCTGCTATTGAGTAGAAGGTCAATCTGTGTGCTGCTTCTGATGGTAATGTTGAAATCACAAATTCCAGGGGAGCAAAGGGGCTTCTCAATGTCTTGCTTTCAGAAACGGAATTTGTATTCTCTCTAAGGCCTTGAATTGATTTTTTTCCTCATAAAATAGTCTGATAAGCTAATTTTTAAAAAGAAAATGCCATTAAGTATGTTGCATTGTGGTTTAAAATTACTAACAAGTTCTGAGAAAGAAAAATAATATTTGATTTTGAATTCTATGTTTTTAAAAATTAGATTTGAACTGGCGCAAAGTATGAATATTTTGTTTCTTTAGGGGGAGGACATGTGGAAAGGGGTTGAGGGTTTGGGATGGGAGAAGTATTTTGCAGAGCTATCAATGTCCAAATAATTTTTAAAAAACAATAAAGGTATTTAAGCAGTGAGTTTGACCTGTTTCTTAATCAGAACCGTTCCGTGAGAAGAAAGCCCCTTTCTGGCTCTGTGGCTGTGGAGGTTTCCAGGGCCACAGACTGCAAACATGGGGCGAAGGTCCCCTTACTGGTCCCCTTACTCCTTCCACATTCCAGAAGTCAGTCACTCAGCACTTCTAGTTGAGCTCTTTTTTATTCATTTATTCAGATATATGGAAGCACTTTTTTTTTTTTTTTTTTTTGCATCTGTGCAGGATTTATATTTAGCAAGAAAATACACACACCAAGCTATCTGTTGACTGCTTTGCAGTCTGGTGCTGCTGGCACTGGCCATTTGGAGGAGACACAAAGCCAGATGGTGGCGACCAGCCCTGCTGTTGATTTCTCTGACCCTGTTGCCGAGGACCCTGACCCAGCTCTTTCGGTGTCCTTTTGATTTTGACAAACCGCCCTGACTAGTGCCTGAAACACTTGGGCTGTCTTGTTAAGTAGCGTCAGGTCCCACCTCACTAGGCAATGCCAAAGAATTTTTGAGGAAACTGTTAAAAAGGTTTAAATTTTAAGCAAATTAAATACTAAGGGAATTGACATCGATGTCAGTACAAAGTGCCCCTGTGTGTATAAAGCTTCATCTGACTTCATATTTTTTGAATAATAGTAATCTCTTCCGAGATGGGATGTCAAAAGGACAGACCATTCACAATGCTGGCCTCCTACTGCTGAAGACAATTTACTGGTGGTTTATAGTGTGGAAGAAGCTGTGGGACACCTGGGTTCTCCCAAATCTGCTTAAGTCCTAATGTAACCTCCTGTATGTCAGCTAAATTCTCTAAGCCCAAGTTTCCTTAACAGGAAAGTGCAAAGAACAACCTCTGCCTGGGCCAAAGAATTGAGTATTCAGTGTGTGCTTTGAAAGCATTTCATATACTAAAAATTATATGTACAATGTTATTCTTGATAATGCCACTATTACTAAAGCCTACACTCAATGTGCCGTTCTAGGTATGTGGGTGTGTGTGATGCAGAAATGTCATGGTCCCAGCCCCTATGGAATTGTGTGTGTGGAATAGGGTAGAAGTTAGCTTTTTTTTTTATTATTATTATTCCTACAGGTAGCAGAACCCTCTTAAATATCTCAATTCAGAGATTCCCAATTTTTAATCTGGTTTGTTTTTAAGCCATCCATAGGAACAGCAGAAAAAAATGTAGATTGTGTTACATGTGAAACCAACTTCCAGTCAGGACAAAAGAGAAATTATCACTATTAATGCTGTCCCCATTGACAGGAACTGCACCCAAGGAGAAAAGTATTCAAATTCCCCAGTAATAAAACAGGCAACTACTTTTTACACCCAAAAAAAAAGTACCTGAAAATTGGACTTTGAGCATCTTTGCCCTCCAGATTTGTCTTCCAAAACATCAAAGACTAAATATCACATTCGCACGTAGCAGGAAACAGGTGAGACTTTTCATGTGTAGAGGCATCTGCTGCAATTCCACTTTATTTTGCCATCGTTTCCTTCTAATTTTCCAATCTGCTTTGTCCTTCAATGCCTTAGCCATCATGCCTCTCCATCATGGCTCAAGCGCCTCCTACCTCCCCGCTTTCTCTCACCGGCGCTGACTTGGAGTGGCACTTCTCAAACGTGGCTGTCCATTAACATGACCTACCCAGAGGTTAAGAGAATCCACATGTGCCTCACACTCCACATCGGTTCTAGCACAGCCTCCTAAGGGCCTGGAACTTCGCAGCTGATTCCCGTGTCAGGGAAGTGTGAATGACTGAGTGATTCCCATCGAAAAGAGAGGAAGGTTTTCAGCCTTGGGATGCTGGTCCACTGGGAGTGGTGTCAGCTGGAGGAGGCAGTGCAGTTTTCCGGTGGTGTGACGTCAGAGTATCAAACTGGCTATTCTTGGTTCCTGTGCAGATGGAGCTGGTGAAACCTCCCTCCCAGACAAAATTTCAAACCCTTAGAAGATGACAATGTCAGCGCTTACGCTCATCAGGGCTTTCATCCATTTGGCAAATACCTCTCAATAGTTACTGTGTGCTAACTACTGTTTCTGTGTACTTGGGATATATCCATGCTTAACAGGTAAGAACCACCAAGAAGAGACTAGTGGCTACTCCACCAGGGTGAGCTGGAGGATAGAATTTCTATTTAGGATGATGAAAACGTTCTGGAGATGGACAGTCGGGGAAGATACCTAATGAGATAAAGGAAAGAATTCATCTCATGTTAGATGTAATGTTACAAGAAGAAAAAGCAGAATGTTTGGAACTAGGAGTGCTAGACTGGCACAGGGTGGAATTATAATATTAAGAAGACCCCTGGGATGGGCTGCTATGAGCCAAGACCTACAGCTGACAGAGTGAGCCAAACAGGTGTGGGGACAGAGACAGCCATGCAAGATGGCCAGAGATGGACTGGCCGTGTTATAGCATCAAGGAGGCAAGTGCTAGGAGATGATGGTCAATGTGATGACAGAGGGGAGGGTGCTGTCAGGGAGAGGTTGAGGGAACACATGGTGGTCATCATGGTAAGGACTTTGACTTGAACTCAAAGAGAGACGATAAGTCATTGAAGGATGTGCCCAGAGGAGAGACATCATCTGATTTCCCTTTTAAAGGAACTTGCTGGGTGGTGAGGAGACTGTAAAGGGGCAAGCTACCATCAGGGAGACCATGAGGAGGCTACTGCAAACCCCAGGGAGCATGGCACTCACCACAAGGAGAGAGAAGTGTGCCTCTGCACAGGGTTTGGAGGGAAAACCAAAAGGATTTGCTGACAGACTAGACGTGAAGCGTAATAGCAAGAGAGTAGTCCAGGATGAGCCCAGGGTTTTCAGACACAGCGACTAGAAAGATGGAAGCACCATTGTGTTAATGTTACTGTTTCATCTGCACTGAGGAAATTTCATTTCTAGAAATGACTGATGACATGGAGAGGCCAATGTCGCTGAAGGTATTTTGTTACTTACATTTACCAAGATAAGGGGGCATGCCATGCCATACAGGGTCACACGGGGAGCACCAGCTTTGGGGCAGGAAGTGGAAGAAGCAAGGGAAAAAGTAACACCGGTCTTTATGGGGGTTTCCAAAAGAAAAGTCAGGTAGAAGAGAGCAAACAATATAGGTTTAGCTAGTATGGATAATTCTGGTGGGCCTTGAAGCACAGGGCTGTCCCTTAATGTCTGGTACCTGGCTCTGGGTTGATCAGGACTGGGGGATATTGAACTGGTATGTAAGAATTTGCTAAGGAGGTGGCTGGAGGTGTAGGCTCTGAATTGGTTGACAGACATGCTGGGAGCTGGGAAGGAAGTTCCTTGCTCTCTGAGAATTGACTGGCCCTGGGAGGGGCAGGGTGTCCCCAGCCAGACAAACCATCAGAAATACAGGAAATAGAAACTAATATTACAGATCAATTATATCTCAATGTAAAAAGAAGACAGAAAATAAGATAATTTAATTTGTCCTATTAATATAATCAGATGATTGGATGCTTAACAGACAAATCCAGATTCTAAAAAAAAGTTATGTACACCAGCTATTAGAGACCCTCTGAATTCCCGGTGGCTGACCTAACGTAAGTTTATTGCTCATTCATATCAAGTCCAGTTGGCACACGGTGGGGCAGAGGCTCCACTCCATCAAAGGCTGTATCATCCCTCACCCTGCCTAACACGATCACCCCAGACTGGTTGAGGATTAAAGTGATTGGTTTCTGCGAGCCACGTCTGGAAGGGGTAACAATTGCTTCTGCCTGTTCACATGGCCACACTTTACTGCAAGGGGAGAAATGTGGCCTAACTGGGTGTCTAGAAGAACAGGGAAACAGATGTGGTGAACAGATTCATCCAAATAGCTGTGGATGCAGCAGTTCAGGGGAGGGGCGAGGGAAGCACAGGAGTTCAGCTTTGGACATGCTAAGTCTGAGATAAATATGCATTAGACTTCCAAGCAGTGATCTGGATCAAATTCAGGAGAAAGATCTGGACTGGAGACTAGGAATTTGACAGCCATCTGTATCCAAACAAAGTATTTAATGCCAAGAGAGGATGAGATTGCCAGAGGGGTCAGGGTAGGTAGAGGCGTCCTCCAGTGTGAAAGGTCATGGACAAGAAGAGGAATCAGCATTGAAGACTGAGGGAAGCGTCAAGGAGGTTGGAGGCAAGTCAGCAATCTGGAAGCCATGTGACAGAAGTGCCTTCAGGAGAAGGAGGGATCAACTAAGTCAATGATCCTGAGGGTTGATCATGGGGTACAGTTATGTGAAAGTTATTTCTAACTTTGATGGGAGCAGATTCCATAATAGGATTCGAGCAGGTTTAGAAGAGAAGGGAGGAGAAAGCAGAGACAATATACAACTTGCAGAATAGTTTGCTGACTAGGAAAGCAAATGAGTAGGAAGTAGTGAATCATCACAAAGAGGGCTTGGGTGGGATTTTTTTGAAAATTATTTTATACTGTTACAGGTAATGAAGTATTTTCTGTGTGTGGTGAAACAAAATAAAATTCACCACTAGCTACTTTGAAGTGTCTGATTCAGCAGCACATTCATGTCGTTATGCAACCATTACCACCATCCATCTCCAGAATGTTTTCAACATCCTAAATAGAAATTCTGTCCTCTGGGTCACCCTGGTGGAGTAGCCACTAGGTTTGTTACTCATGAAACAATAACACCTCTCCCTCTGCACCCCTAACCCCTGGAAACCTCTAATCTACTTTCTGTCTCTGTGAATTTGATGACTCTAGGTATTTCATATAAGTGGAATGGTACACTGTCTGTCCTTTTGTGACTGGCTTATTTCACTTAGCAAGTGTCGGAATGTCCTTCCTGTTTCCCCCCTAATTATTACACTTATGAAACATTGATCAATGGTCCTGTCATTATGATTGTACGCTGGCTTCTGTAAAACATAACTTATTGTAAGAAACTCTTTAAGAAACATGCCCTGGTGGAGCAGAGGTTGGCTAGAGCCTCTGACCGAGCACAGTCTACGTATATCCCAAGAGCCCTGGTTCAGTTCCCAGGGCCAGAACAGCCAAGATAAACAACTAAATAAAAATAAATAAAATGTTTCTTCCTCTTCTCTCTTCCTGCCTGCCTACTTGCCTTCATTCCTACCTGCACCTTTTCTTTTAAAAAGGAAAGAAAGACAGAGGGAGAAAGAAAGAAAGAAAAGGAAGAAAAAGAAAGAAAAGGAAGAAAGAAAGAAGAAAGCTTTAACAAACATAGGCAGAAATACTAAAGTGAACATGAATGACTGACAAGACAGTGCCATTGCAGATATAATTCCCGTATAATTAATACTTACTAGAAAACAAAGTTTGACATTAACTGTAATTACACCAACTATTCACGGAGGCTAAATATTACAGGCATAAAGGCATAGTATGACCACAAAATGTCTTTTCATGCTTCCCAAATAGCTCTGTTTTCATGACGAAGGTCACTTACCAGGATCAAACTTCTTAACAAGTAGAATTTTTTATGTCCATTCAGTCAAAGAGGCTTGCATATCTTTCTGGCCTATTAATGTGTACATAAGAGTAGAAGCTGTAACCAGGTTCTTCATATCATGTACCTTCACATGTGGTGGTCAATCTTTATATGCTGTCCAGTTTCCTTACATGAAAGGAGTGACTTTCAGCAGGGTCACATAGATGAGGAAATTCTGGATGGAGGCGGTCTCATCCTTGTGCATCTTCTATTCATCTCCTCAGTGTCCAGCTTTGGCATGAGTCCCCTTATCCAGAACATGGCTGCTCTGCTTCAATGGTTTCCAGAGACCATGCTCAGTTCTCTTGCATAGCTTCCTCATGCCTGCAATTCCACCCAAACCCCAGAATTTCCTTTGTTTTTCAGATTGATGTATATTCCATTGAATGTACATGCTATTTCTTGCTATCCACTCATGTGTTGATGGACACATGAGCGCAATCCAGTTTTGACTATTCTACATAATGCTGCTACTTTGTTGTAAAAAATATCTCCCTAAGATGCTGATTTCAGTTCTTTTGGATATTTACCCAGCAGCAGAATTGAAATATGGTAATTCTTTTTATTTTTTTAAGTGGGAGGAAGCTCTTCTATTTTTGTGTGATTTATTTTTGGTTGTTCCCCTGGACCTGAGTCATGAACCCAGGTCCTTGGGCTTTACATAGTCCACCTCCCAGCTGTGGGCTTTACACCAGAATGTGCCTGTTTGGGAGGTTTTTAGGAACTTCCATGCTGTTTTCCACAGCAGCTGAAGCATTTTTCATTCCCTTCAGAAATGCACAATTTCTCTATATCTTCACTAATATTCACTGTTTTCTAAGTTTTAAAATATTTAGTAACTATCTTAATGGGTATGAAATATTATTTAATTGTGGTTTATGTTTGCATTTTCCTAATGACTAGTGATGTGGAGTTTTTGCCCACGCTTACTACTTGTTTATATTCTCTCTCTGTCTTTTTTTACATTTTTTTTTAAGACAAGGTGCAGATGCAAGGCAGACAGCCAGGAAAAGAGGAAGAAGAAGCATTTTATTTTATTTGTTGTTCACACCAGTTGTTTCTCCCTGGATCTGGGACCCAAACCCAGGGCCATGTGGCTTGCTCCTTTGTAGGTGATTGACCTAACCACTGCTCCACCAGGGCATGCCAATTTCTTCATATTCTTTGGAGAAATGTCTTTTTAAGTCCTTTGCCTATTTTTAAAATCAGATTGTTTTTGGTGCGCCCTGATGGCTTAGCAGTTAAGTCTGTGGGCTCTGGTCCAGGTAATCCACGTACATTTAAAAGACCTGGGTTCCTGACCTGGAGCCAAGGGGAAACAACCAAGAAGAACACTAAATAAAACAAGTAAATGCTTCTTCCTCTTCTCAATTCTTGCCTGCCTGCTTGCCTACTCACCTTTATTCCTGCCTGTACCTTTCCCTAAAAAAAAGATTGGTGTGCCCTGGTAGAGCAGTGGCTTCATCAGCTGCTTTAGGCCAGCTCAGTCCACATACATCCCAGAGACTCCAGTTTGTGTCCTGGGGCTGTGGGGAGTGATCAAGATGAGCAACTAAATAAAATGGGTGGGGTGCTTCTTCCTCCTCTCTCTTCCTGCCTGCCTGCCTCGCTGCCCGTCATTTCTGCCTGCAATTTTCCTTTAGAAAACAGTTTGTTTTTGTTGTTGATTTATATGACTTCTTTATATATTCTGGATTTGCAATCAAGTTTCACACTGAGCTCCCAAGTTTACATTGAGAAGAGCCAGGCCTTCTAAGCAGGAAAGGCCAGTTGCTGGAAAGCTTGATGTGCAACTTAGCTCCCTTGACTTTTAACATAGGCACAATTGCACCACACTTGTGAAGAAACTGAGGCCTACGGGAACTGAAGTAGACAAAACAGCAGAGATGATATAGGAAGTCAAGATGGTGACCTGGCAGGACCTGTTGGGTCTCCTCCCCACAGAACTGAAATCAACTATTCTTCAGACACGCATGGTGTGGAAGGCTGGCCAGGGGGGCTGCAGAGACAACAACAGTGATCTCCACCACAGGGTAAGAAAAGGCCTTGAAGTTCAGAGCTGCATTGTGGATCTGGGACTCCCAGCTTCAGCAGAGCGGAAAAGCAGCAGAGGTCAGAGGAAACCTGGGCCTCCCAAAAGTTGCTTCGGGGCAGCAAGTGGGGCTGTGACATAAAGCTGGGGGATAGGGTCTTAGCACAGAGCAGGAGTAGATTGGTCTCTGACACTCTGGTCCCAGTGACCAGAGTGGGAGCCCCCCAACGGAAATTATACAGGGCACCCCCATAACTGGAAGGCAGCTAGGAGAATCCCTAGTCCCTACTCCCTGCTTCCATATTGCTCAGGAATCACAGGATTCACCCACCAGAAATCCCACCCCCAGGTTTAAGGAAAAGGAGTCTTGCAGAGGGGAGGAAATTTCAATGCTACCCACTACAGCCACCCTGTGAGTGGAGGCGGAACTGAAACCCGATTGCTGGTTTGGGGAAAGTGAGAAGGTAGGTTTATTACTGGTCAGAGCAGGAAGAGTGGCAGAAGGTCCTGTATTCCCCAACAAACTCCATCCCTATAGCTAAACTCTTGGGCCCCAATGCAAGGTCCACCTAAGAATGTCAATAAATCCAACCAGTGGTAATGTCACACAACTCAAGAATTCCCAGTATTCAAGCCAAGATTCAGGCTTCTCTGGTGCAAGCTGATATCTACACAAGGCCATCACTGTAGGGAAACCTAACCCACAGAAACGAACAGAATACCAAACAGAATGAACTCACAGAGAAATATACACAAAACAAGAAATCCAGTTAAAACCTCAGGGAAAAAATTTGAATACAACAGATGTGCAAACAACCAAATGATGGATTTAGGACAGCAGTAATAAACATACTCATGGAAATCAAGAAAACAACAGAGGATGAAAAAGAGACTAATGAGAGAGAGAGAGAGAGAGAGAGAGAGAGAGAGAGAGAGAGAGAGAGAGAGAGAGAGAGAGAGAGAGAGAGGAGACATGAAGCAAGATATCAAAGATTTGAGACATGATAGCTGAAATAAAGAATTCAATACAGGGACTCAAGAGTAGGATGGATGAAGCCTCCAACAGGATCAGTGAGCCAAAAGATAGCGCAGAGGAACGCACACAAGCAAACCAGCAAAAAGAAAAAAGATTGAAAAGAAATGAAAACAGAATTCGAGACTTATGGGATAACATCAAAAGGAACAGCATTTGCATCAGAGGGGTTCCAGAAGGAGAACAGAGAGGAGACAGGGCAGAAACTTTATTTGAGGAAATAACAGATAAGAATGTTACTAAACTGAGGAACTAAGCAAGCCTCAAGACCCAGGAAGCTCAAAGAATTCCACACAAAGAAACCCAAACAGACCAACACCTAGACACGTTGTCAAAAATACAAAATGTCAAAATGTCAAAAATACTAGAAAAAGACCCTTAAAAAACAGCTAGAGGAAAAACATGTCACATACAGAGGAGTTCCCATGAGACTGTCAATGCATTTCTCAACTGAAACTCTACAGGCCAGAAGGCAATGGCATGATAAATTCAAAATGCTGTAAGGAAAGGATTTTCAACTTAAGTTACTATACTCTGCAAGATATCATTCAGAACTAAGGGGATGATAAAAGGCTTTTCTGATAAGCAAAAGTTAAAGGAATTCATCACCACAAAACCAACTCCACAAAAAAAAATTATTAAAAAGTATAAAGAAACCCCACATAAAAACAGTAAAACAGCAAAATATAAAGAGTGGGGAGGAGGAGAGGAGAATAAAAATGAGGGTGGCTAGAAGGAGAGTAAGATTAATTTGCTTTCAAATAAAAATAGGTAATAAACCTAGAATTCTTAATGTTAACCTCAGGGTAACCTTGAAACACTACTCCAGGGAAAAAGCAAAGAAGAAAACAAAAAGGAAAACCAATCAAAACATAACTAAATCCAACCCACCTTGAAGAGCAAGAGAACAAAGGCACTGTCTGAAACAACACACAGAAGACAAATTGCAAAATGCCAACAAACAGCTACATATCAATAATCACAGTAAATGTTAATGGGTTGACATCACCAATCAAATGACAAAGAGTGACCCAATGGATTAAAAATATAACCTAACCTTCTAGTGCATTCAGAGAACTTACCTTCTTTCAAAATATGAACAAAGGTTCAAAGTCAATGATTGGAAGACAATCCTACAGTTGAATGACAACCACAAAAGAGTAAGAACAGCCATACTTATATCAGGAAAAACAGACTTCTAACTAAAGGGCATAAAAAAAGACACGGATGGACATTATATAATGATTAAGGGGTCAATCCAGCAAGAAGACATAAAGCTTATTAATACATATGCACCAAATGAAGGAGCATCAAAATATATTAAGTAGTATTATTGGAACTGACAAGGGACATTAATAGCAAAACAATAACAGCAGGAGACTTCAACGCCCCACTTACAACAATGGACAGATCAACAGGCAGAAAATTAACAGGAAAATAGCAGATTAAAATGACCAGTTGGAAGACTTAGAGCTAATAGACATATACCGAATGCTTTACCCAATGACTGTAGATTTTATTTTCTTCTCAAGTGAATAGGGATCATTCTTAAGTGTAGGTAATATGTTGGGACACAAAGCATATCTCAACAAGTTTACAAAGATTGAAATTATACCAAGCATCTTATCTGACCACAATGGCTTAAAACTAGAAGTCAACCACACACGCACACACACACACACACACACACACACACACACACACACACACCTGGAAACCCCAAACTTAATTGGAGACTAAACAATATTCTTCTGAATAAGTCGGGTAAAAGGGGAAGTCAAAGAGGAGCGTAAAAATACTTACAAACGAGAATGAAGACATGAGTACCAGAATCTATGGAATGCAACAAAGGTAGTACTAAGAAGGAAGCTCATTGCAATCCAGGCACACCTCAGGAATCAAGAAAAATATTAAATAAACAATCTAACCCTACATTTAAAACATAGAGGAAAAAATGAACAATTAAAGTCAAAAATCAATAGAAGAAAGGAAATAATCAAAATTCAAGCAGACATAAATAAAATAGAAAACAGAAAGACAATCCAGAATAACAATGAAACCAAAAGTTGGTTCTTTGAAAAAATAAATAAAATTGAAAAACCACTGGCTAGACTCACAAAGAAAAAAAGAGAAAATTCTCATAACTAAAATCAAAATGAAAGGGGAGGTTATAAAAGATACCACAGGATTACAAAACATTATAAGGAAGTACTAAGAACAGCACTATGCCAATGAAGTGGAAAACCTTGGGGACATGGACAGATTTTTAGAAAAATACAGTCTACCAAGACTGAACCTGGAAGAACTGGAAAATCTGAACAGAATAATCACAAGCAAAGAAATTGAAGGGATAATAAAAAGTCTACCTAAAAATAAAATCCCAGAATTGATGGCCCCCCTAATGAGTTTTACCAAACCTTCAGAGTAGAATACAAATTCTTCTCAAACTTTTCCAAATTGTTGAAGAACAGGGAACACTCCCAAATGCTTTCTATGAGGCAAACATCACACTAATACCAACAGCTGATAAGATGTCACCAAGAAAGAAAATCATAAACCACTATCTCTAATGAATATAGATGCAAAAACTCTCAACAAAATTTTAGCAAATTGAATTCAATAATGTACCAAAAAGATCATCCATCATGACCAAGTGTGCTTTATCCCAGGGATGCATGGATGGTTCCACATATGTAAATCTACTAAGGTAATACAATATTTCAACAGGAGCAAGGAGAAAAACCACATGATCATACCAATGGACACAGAGAAAGCTTTTGAAAAGATCTCACAGTCATTTATGATAAAACCCCTGCATAAAATGGGGATAGAAGGTACATACCTCAACATAATAAAGGCCATATATGATAAAACCACAGCCAACATCATAGTCAATGGCAAAAAATGAAAGAATTTCTTCTGAGGCCAGGAACAAGGCAAGGCTCTCTGCTCTCACCATTGTTATTTAATATCATACTGGAGGTCTAAGCCAGAGAAGATAGGCAAGAAAAAGAAATAAAAGAAATCCAAAATTGGAAAAGTGGAAGTAAAACTCTCATTATTTGCAGATGATATGATTATATATAGAAAACCCTAAAAAACTCTGTCAGAAAAACTACTAGAACTAATCAATGAATACAGTAAAGTGGCAGGTTATGAAATCAATTCACAAAAATCCATTGTGGTGTGCCCTGGTGGTATAGAGGTCTAGTACATTCTAGACACAGTCTACATACATCCCCAGTTTCAAGACCCAGGGTCAGAGCGAACAACTAAACAAAAAATGAGGTTCTTCTTCCACCTCTCTGGTCTGGAAAAAAAAACATATATATATATATATATATATATATATATATATATACATATATATATATATATTCTATTGCATTCTTAAACATAAACACCATGCCAGAAGAAAAAGAAATCAATAAAACACACTGTTTAAAAAAAAAGTAAACAGAATAAAAATCTTGGAATATACTTAAAAAAGGAGGGCAAAGTCCTATACAGTGAAAGCTACAAGTCCTTCTTAAAAGATATAGAGGAGGATACAAAGAAATGGAAAGACAGCCTCTGCTTGTGGTTGGGAAGAGTCAACATCATCAAAATGATGATCTTACCTAAAGCAACATACAAATTTAAAGCAATTCCCATTAAAATCTTACAGGCTTATTTCCTGGAAATAGAACCAAAAAATCTTAAAATTTGTGTGGAACAACAAAAGGCCCTGAATAACCAAAGCAATTATGAGAAAAAAAGAACAAATCCAGATGGATTACACTCCCAGACATTGAGCTATGCTACAAAGCAATAGTGATCAAAACAGTATGGTACTAGAATAATAACAGAGGCAGAGATCAGTGGAATAGAACTGAATCACCAGAAACTGACCTAATCACATATAGTCAGTTAATCTATGAAAAAGGAATCAAAAGCATATGATGGAGAAAGGAAAGTCTCTTCAATAAATAGGGTTGGGAAAACTGGACAGTCACATGCAAAAAGGATGAAGTTAGACCCCTCTAATACCGTTCACAAAAATTAAATAAAAATGGACTAAAGACTTGGACATAAGACCAGAAACCATAAAAATCTTGGAGACAACATAAGCGACACATTCCATGACATCAGCCTTAGAGAGGTCTTTGGTGACTCAACTCTAGCATCAAGGGAAACATAAAGAAAAATAAACAACTGGGCTTACATCAAACTAAAGAACTTCTCCCAGCAAAAGAAAAAAAATCACCAAAACAAAAAGACAGCTAACCGTGAGAAGATATTTGTGTTCCATATTTCTGACAAGGGCTTAATATCCAAAATGTACAAGGAACTCATAAAACTCAGTATCAGAAAAGCAGCCAATCCAATCAAAAAGTGGGAAGAATTAGAGAGACATTTTTCTGAAGAGAATATACAGATTGTGAACAGACACATGAAGAGATGTTCCTACTTATTGGCTATCAGGGAAATGCAAATCAAAGCAACAATGAGATATCACTTTACACCTGAGAGACTGCAGAGTGTTCCCTTTTCTCCACATCCTAGCCAATATTTGTTATTTCCAGACTTTTGGAGAATAGCCAGTCTCCAGTCTCTCAGGTCGGAGTGTAAGTTGGTACAACCACTAATGGGTTGTAAGCCTCCTTGCTAAGTTCCTCAAAAAAACTGAAGATGGAAATCCCATATGATCCTGTCATTCCACTTCTGGGCATTTACAAAAACACTAACTCACAGAGATTTATGTACCCCTATGTTTATTGCAGTCCTATTCATGATCGGTAAGAACTGGAAACTACCCAAGTAGATAAATGTATAAAGAAGATGGTATATATACATAATGGAATACTATGCAGCCCTTAGATGAGATGAAATTATGTCATTTTAATCAACATGAGTGAATTTAGAGGGAATTTTACTAAGTGAAATAAATCAAAAGAAGAAAGATAGAATCCAGATGACCTCACTCATAGGTGGAATGTGAATAGACAAAACAATGGAGCAGATGAAACAAAACCAACCCTTGGATACTTGCAATAGAACTGAGGTGACCAATAGGGAATTGGATGGGGAGGGGGTGGTAAGTGGTAGCAGAGTCCACTGGACAATGGTTAAGAACAGTTGATGATTTGGTGAGGGCAGGGTGTATTGACATATATCTAAGGAATGGGGAAACTGCACATATGGAGAACCTACATACATAAGTTTACTTGGTAAAATAGTTACAATTAAAAAAAATGGAACAAAACAAAACAGCAGAGATGCCAGGTGAGTCATTTCCCAGAATGCTTCCATTTCCCCAAATGTAAACTGGAAGTGAACACACTTCTGCGGGCACAAGTGTGGTGGTAAATGAAACCCAGGGAGCCATGCCCTGTAGAATTTGGAGGTAGAGAGAAGTTAGAGACCTATTCTTGGGTCAGGGCTCGTATATCATTTTAAAGTCTTACAGAGACTTTATATGCAGCACTACTATTCACCAGGTACCATATGAACTTGGGGTCAGTAGATTTGGAACTGAAAGTCCACTTTCAATCTCAACCTAGTCATCAAACAGCTGGCCCACCACACATTACCAGGCACTTTGTAAGGCTTGTAAAATGTGTATAAAAATGGCACACTCAAAGTTTGCAAAAGCTCCTACCTAGTCCAGAGTATAACTGGTGCCTAATAAATGTGGGTTGAAAGTGAAGAGGAATGTGAGCCCCACAAGGAGCAACAACTTACAATGGTTCTGGCATTCAAGGAGAATTTATGAACAAGTAAACTCTGTGCCAAGTATTCTACATCTATTATCTTGTTTCCGTAGCAAAAAATGTTATTTCCATTTTTAGGATGTAGAAACAGGGTCAGAGAGGTTAAGAAACTTAACCCATTTCACACAGTTATGAACCTCAGGTGTGTACCTGTCTCCATTTTTTTTTAAATTAGAAACACACAGAAAAGTTGAAGAATAATTCAGTCCATACCCACATACCTTTCCCTCAGGTTCAGCAACTGTTACTATATAGATATATTTATTTTAGCATACTTTCTCTAAAGATATACATATATTGAACTACTTGATGAAACAAACATCACAACCCTTCACCCCTGTTATGCACTGAAAATATCCCTCCTCCCATATCCATATGTTGAAGTCCTAATCCCCAGTAAGATGATATTTGGAGATGGGTCTTTGTGAGGTTGGGGTCAAATGAGGTTATGAGGGTGGGGTCCTGATAACATGAGACACCAAAGAGAGTTTGCTCTTGGTCTTTCTCCTTTTCTAACAAGAAAAGGCTACCTAAGGATGCAGTGAGCCACAGGGCTTTCACCAGAACTCAACTATACTGCCACCTTCATCGCAGTCTAACAACCTCCAGAACTGTGAGAAAGTCAAATTCTAGTGCTTAAGTCACCCAGTGGACGCATGGTATTTTGTTTTGGCAACCTTAGCTGATTAAGACAACCCTTAATATCACAGCATGCATCTGCTAATAAAGATATTTTTCTACATAAACATACTTAGGAAAATTAACAATAACACCATAATATCCAGTATCCTTACCAAAGTCAAGTGTTCCCAATATCCTAAGCATGTCTTTTTATTACTGCTTTAAAATTTTTCAAACAGGATCCAGACAAGGTCTACACATTGTATTTAACATCTTTTAACCAACAGTTCCCAGTCCTTTTCCCCTTCCCCCAGTCATTGACAATTTTGAAGAGTCTAGACTTGTTTTATAAGATGTACACGTTCTAGATTTGACTGATGCTTTCTCGTGCCTAAACTCAGATATGTTAATTTTTGGCACGAATCCCACATAAGAGATGCTATCCACTTTTTACTGCATCATATCCGGAGGCACCTAATGTCAGGTTAGAAGGCTAAACTGGAACTTTAGGTAAATGTAGCAACGGGGACCCTCTTTAAACCTCTGTAGGAAATAAGTACCACCAGACTTTCAGCTCAGCGTCTTTCAACACCAGCAATCAGGTGCGCTCAGGACCAGCAGTTCAGGGTTCAGCACCCAAGATTCAACACCTCTGTCTCTCAAGCCACTTTCCTGCCCATCTTAGTCCCAGTCCAGGAAAACATGGCTCCATTTTCCCCGGGCCCGCCCTCCTCTCCCCTGCCCTCTCCTGCCCTCTCCTGCCCTTTCTTCGGCTCCCCTGGCCCTTCCTCCGGATCCTCAGCCCCGCCCGCCCAGTGGGCGGAACCAATTTGTGCCAAGCATTCCGTTCAACGTCGCCCGCCCGGACGCTGAATCCCGGAGCGCCGAGCGCACGGGGACGGTTCTCCGTGAGCTTCCGGGCACATAGTATTAGGCTACCGCCCCCGGGCCGGAATACCCGGTGCTGCAGTGTTCCGGAGCCGTGAGCGTTCACTCAACTCAGCCGCCGGCATGGGTATCCTGGAGAAGATCTCCGAGATCGAGAAGGAGATAGCTCGGACGCAGAAGAACAAGGGTGAGGGCTGACTCGGCGGGGCCTTCCTTTCTGCCTGCCTCAGTTTTCCTGTCTGTAAAATGGGGGAACAACTCCAGCCGCAGAGCTAGCGTGAGCTCAAAGACCGCAGAAAAGTGCCAGGCTGCTCAGCTTGTCTGAGGCAGGGCGAGGTGAGATCCGGGTCCCATGCCGGCATCTGACTGCAAATGACCCTTGAGAGATCCCATCAGTGTCAGACCAGGTGACCAAGTAGAGAAATCCTAGCTCACAGCAAGTATCTGAACCAAAGAGAGGCTGGATCAGGGTCTGAACCTGGGTGTCCTGGTATTCTAGCCTGGGGATTTAGTGCTCTCCCTTCTGTGCTGTCTAGGAGGAGACCTCTTACAGGTACAGCCTCACGGAGGAGCCGGTAGCCCTTAAGTGGAGGGCTGGCAGTCAGGACTCTACTTATAGAGTCTGGCAGACCTGGGTTTGAACCCTGGCTTCACCACTACCTGCTGTGAAACCTTGAAAAGTCACTTGAAAAGACTCTTTGAGCCCCAGTGTCCTCAAATGCAAATGGGGATAACCTCTGTCTTCATTCACAGCTAAATTAAACTAGATAGCATTTGCAAAGCATTAGGCACATGGTAAGCACTCAGTATTTAAAGTAAGCCCCACCAGGTAGATAGCACTTTATGAAGCATCACATCTGGATTTCAGATTGTAAGGACTGAAGGGGCTAACAGAAGAGAGGTGACACCTAAGAGGCCTGCCAGGAGGATGTGGGACTTTAGCTAGTTGAGGTGAAGTTATTTCAGGCGAGAAGCTCTGCCCAGGCAAAGGGACCCCAAATGTTCATGGTGTTTATGGGATAATGAGAATAGTTTAGATCAGAAGGAGTGCCTGGGTTAATGGAACATGTGACTGGCCAGTCCTGCTGTGAAGTTGGCAGAGCAGAAAGTAAGGAATGCTAGGTGACTGGCCTCTGAGCCTGTTCTCCTTTGGCTCCATTTGGTTCTGAAGGTTGAGAAGTTGGGGGCTTCTAATATTCATTCTGTAAATCTTTACTGAACTCTTGCTATTGTGCTTGACACTGTGGTTAAAGTAAGGAACTTGCATCCTCTTGGACGCTAATCTTCCAGTGGACAGTCTGTAAACTAGTAACCAAATAAACAAGATAATTGCAGCCATCAATGCTGTGAAAACAAACTAGTGTGATATACCGTGTAGGGGGTGGGGGCTGGGCCTACCTGTCCACCCAATGTGGAATGGTCAGTGTAGAGGAGGAGGAGGGGACAGTTGAACCGAGACCAGTATGAGAAGAAGGAATCAGTCATTCTGAGATCTGTGGAAGATTTCCTAGCAGAGGGAGCAGCTAGTGCAAAAGCCCTTAGTTAGAAATGAACTTGGCATGGTCAAGGATCAAAAGGTCTAGGTTGGAAAAAGAATGAATCTGGAGGGATCACACTTCCAGACTTTGAACTATGTTACAAAACAGTAATGATCAAATGGTATGGTACTGGAATAATAACAGAGGCACAGATCAGTGGAATAGAACTGAATCACTGAAATTGACCCACTCACATATAGTCAGCTAATCCATGACAAAGGAGCCAAAAGTATTCGATGGAAAAAGGAAAATCTCTTTAACAAATGGTGTTTGGAAAACTGTACAGCCGCATGCAAAAAGAATGAAGCTAGACCACTCTCTAACACCATTCACAAAAATTAACTCAAAATGGATTAAAGACTTGGACGTAAGACCAGAAACCATAAAGTTCTTAGAAGACAACATAGGAAAGACTTTCCATGACATCAGTCATAGAGAAATCTTTGAGGACTCAACTCCACCATCAAGGGAAACAAAAAGAAATATAAACAACTGGGACTACGTTAAACTAAGGAGCTTCTTCACAACAAAAGAAAACATCACCAAAACCAAAAGGAAACCTACTAACTGGGAGAATATTTGTGTTCCATATTTCTGACAAGGGCTTAATATCCAAAATGTACAAGGAACTCATTAAACTCAGTATCAGAAAAGCAGGCGATCCAATCAAAAAGTGGGAAGAAGAATTAGACATTTTTCTGAAGAGGATATACAGATTGTGAACAGACACATGAAAGGATGTTCCTACTTACTGGCTACCAGGGAAATGCAAATCAAAACAACAGAGAGCTATCACCTTACGCCTGAGAGACTGGCTATTCTTCAAAAGTCTGGAAACAACAAATGTTGGCTAGGATGCAGAGAAAAGGGAACATTTTTGCACTGTTGGTCAGATTGTAAATTGGTACAATCCCTATGGGTTGTAAGCTTCCTTGCTAAGTTCCTAAAAAAAACTGAAGATGGAAATCCCACATGATCCTGTCATTCCACTTCTGGGCATCTACCCAAAAGATACAAAAGCACCCCTCCACAGAGATGTATGTCTCCCCATGTTTATTGCGGCTCTATTCACAGTAGCTAAGAACTGGAAATGACCTAAGTGCCCAACATCAGATGAATGGATAAAGATGCTGTGGTGCATGTATACAGTGCATACTACACAGCCCTTAGAAGAGATGAAGCCCTGTCATTTGAATCAACATGGATGGAACTAGAGGGGAATATGTGAAGTGAAACAAGTCAAAAGAAGAAAGAGAGATACTAGATGACCTCACTCATAGGCGGAGTGTGAATAGACACAACAGGAGCAGATGAAACATAACCAACCCTGAAACATTTGCAGCAGAACTGAGGTCACCAAAAGGGAATGGGGCAGGCGGGGACAAATGGTGGTGGAGCCCCCTGGACAATGGAGAAGAACACTTGGTGATGTGGTGGAGGGCATGGTGTGTTGAAATATAGCCAAGAAATGGGGAACCTATACATAGGAAGTTATTTTAATGTGTAGAATAATTACTACAATAAAAAATAAATTAAAAAAAAAAAAGGTCTGGGTTGGAAGTGCAGTGATGGGAAAGAAGACCTACATGTCGCGTTTGAGTTGTGTCCAAGGATAGTGGGGGAGAAACAGTCTTATTTCTATTTTAAAAGTTCTAGCTGCCCAGTGAAGTATCATCTAAAGGGCTTAAGGAACTTAGCAAGGAGGCTTAGGGGAGGCTAGAAGTGATGTCACTTTCACAGCAGTAGAGGAATAGAATATAAAGGTCATTAAGAGTTAATCCTGGCACCTTAGTGGTCTAGCAAATAGGTCTGCTGCCTCCAGCTAGCACAAGCCACATACATTTCTCGAAACCGGATTCGTGTCCAAGTCCAGGGGTTGGGTTGGGTAGGCAGCCAGAATGAACAACTAAAAACAAGCAAAAGTGCTGCTTCTTCCTCTCTCTTCCTCCCTGCCTGCCTGCTCATCTTTGTTCCTGCCTGCACCTCTCCTTTGGGGGAAAAAAAAGCAAAAGCTAGGCCTTCCATTTAGAGATGCTCAGGAAGGACCAAGTGAACCTGACTGTTGCTGAATCCGTTCTTGACTGTTTCTCACTGCCGTCAGTGAATGAGTGTTCCCTTGCTAACACATTCCCTGAGCACATTCCCTGAGCACATTCCCTACGCCAGAAGCTGGAGATACAGCTGTGACAGTCTCGGGTCCTGCCTGTTAAAGAAAATATGCAAGACATCTTCAATTGGTGAGAAGAACAAGGAAGACAATGAACAGGATCACAGGGCAGTAGTAATAATCACTTTTTATTGCTTACTGAGTGCTATTCATTGTCTTAGTACTTCCTTTAAGCCTTACAGAAATCTGGTGAAGTAGCTTTTACCGTTGACCCCATTGTGCAGGTTAAAAATTGGATGTACATGTGCGCCCTGGTGGTGTTGGCACAGTCCACATGCCTCCCAGGGTCCCAGGTTTGTGGGGAACAACCAACGTGAACCACTAATTAAAATAAATAAAAATGTCAGGCCCTGATGGAGCAGCAGTTAGATCAGTCACCTCCAAAAGGAACAAGACACACACCCCTGGGTTTGAGTCCCAGCTAGGGGGAAACTACCAGTGTGAACAACTAAATAAAAATAAAATAAAGATGCCTCCTCTTCCTTTCTCATCCTGCCCACTAACCTGCTCACCTTCATTTCTACCTATCTTTCCTTTTAAAAAAAACTTCTTCCTCTGTTCCTACCTGCCTCCTTCCCTCCCTCTGCTCTCATCTTCATTCCTGTCTGCACCTATCCTTGAAAAAGAAAATAAAAGAACAGATCCAAGAGAGTGGGACTTCTTGCTTCTGGCTGGTCCTAAACCTCAAAACAACAACAAAACATGCATGAGAAGAGTATGTCAGTTTTCTAAAGTAAGATGCCAGTGATGGCAGGGTGGACTTCCAGCAGAGGCTCTTGACCTCTGCATGACACCACTCTCCAGGGCCAGGCAGGGGAGGCCTCTTTGAAGAAGTGATTTTTGAGCTGACCCTCAACTGTTGAGAAGGTGCCAGTCTGAGAAGTTAAGGTTGAAATGGAGGATACAGCCAGTGCAAAGATTCTGAGGGAGGAATCACAGGAAGAAAGACAAAGAAGACTATTGTGGCTGCAATATAGCAAATAAAAGGGAGAGTACTAGGTGATGTTGAATCACCAGGAATTAAGTCACCAACAGTCCAGGTTCTCCATCTCAACCACAGCCTCCTTTTTCAAAAAAAAAAAAAAAAAAAAAAAAAATTTATCTTGGTTGCTCCCACCAGTCCTAGGTCTCAAACCTGGGTCCTTAGGATGTATGTGGGCTGCGCTCAGCCGAAGGCAGCAGATCTAACCACTACTCCACCAGGGTGCACCAATAGTATAAATTTTGTACACACAATATTATGACCGAGTAGAAATAAAGGTCGAGAGAAAGGTAAGTCATTTATAACAAAAATGGAGGGTTTTTTTTAATAGGAATGTTGGGGCACAAGTGAAAATCAATAATGAAGTTATAGCAAAAACAGTCAGACACGTGCACCTCTGAGTAAAGTCACTAGGACGTGGCAGTCCGATGCAGGTCAGTGCAGGGTTATTGTGTCAGCAACTCTGATAATCCTGTAAGAAGAGCACTGTTGGCAGCCTGGGGTCTCAAGATGGTGAGCAGCTCTAGGTAAAGTTGTAAAAGAAACACAAATAGTCTTCCCTTAAGATACACTGTTACATTCCTGGAACTTTCAGTAGCTAACACTGCAAAAAAATGCCCTACATTTATATGTGAAACAGGCTCTAGGCTCTGGTTATCCTAACCCAGATTTTCCCTTTGTGAATGTCTTCAGGGTGTGAAAAATCATGTGGGACACAGGATAATAGATTCTACCAGACTGACTCAAACTTAGCAGGGCAGCTGGATTCCCTGAGCCCTCTCCAACGGATGCCAAGGAGAATGTCGTTATCAAGAGAAAACATCTCCCAAAATTTCCAGAATATTCCCCAAGGAGTGATTCTGCCGGTTTTTTCATTCCCAATCTCCTTAACAATGGTGGCTATTTGGTTCTGATGTTGCCCACCAGCACTTGGTTGTATGTGGGGACCCACCTGACCTCTGGGTCTTGGAGGCCTCGAACACTTACTTTCTGTCTTTCTCTATGTCCTTTAGCCACCGAGTATCATCTGGGCCTGCTAAAAGCAAAACTTGCCAAGTATCGGGCCCAGCTCCTGGAACCATCAAAATCAGCCTCATCCAAAGGAGAGGGCTTCGATGTCATGAAGTCAGGCGATGCCCGTGTGGCACTGATTGGATTTCCCTCTGTGGGTAAGGTCAGTAATGGTCAGCGTGGGCACTGGGGAGGAAAACAATTGTCTCTTTTCAAACTACTGTGCACCTACTCTGTCCTAGATTAACTCCAGGTCTGAGAAGACCCAGATGCCCCCAGGATCAGGTCCCACCCCTTCGTTCTACCCTGGAGAATGTTTTTGCCCTCTGTCCAACAGAAGTAGCTCCACTCAGTGTCT
Source organism: Solenodon paradoxus (assembly GCA_004363575.1). Classification (NCBI taxonomy): domain Eukaryota; kingdom Metazoa; phylum Chordata; class Mammalia; order Eulipotyphla; family Solenodontidae; genus Solenodon; species Solenodon paradoxus. The sequence continues at coordinate 204,539 of RJWH01000169.1, forward strand.
GACTCTGTCATGGTGCACAAACATTGTGCAAGTGCTGGAGATACACAGGAATGAGACAGAGCTCTGGCCCCTCCAGAGGACTCCCATTCTCGGGGTGGAAAGGACAGTAAGCTTGTAGAGTAAAAGATAGAGTACATCAGGTGGTGACGACAGCTCTGGAGAGAGTTGCAGGGGGGCGGGCAGGGCCTGCTAGTGTATGTCAGAGGCCCTGGACGTCTGCCCTCAGCAGGCATTTGAGCAGATGTCTGAAGCTGGGGAGCTTGGCACGTTCTGGGGAGAGAACATTCCAGCAAGAAGACAGGGAGTGCCCGGGTCCATGAATAGGAGTTCATCTGGTGTGTCCAAGAGAGCTAGGGAGGCTGGATCTGAGACAGCGACAGGAAGAGCACTTGGAGACGAGTTAGAGAGGGTGGGTGGCCCTGGTGGCTGCCCTGTGACTTTGGCTTTTGGTGCACAGGGAGCCATGGCTGAGTTTTCTAGGAGGTTTCTTCTGTATGCTTCTGAGAGTAGTGTAAAGTCCACATTGATTTAATTTTTATGTGGGTATTTTGAACAGAAAAGAAACCTTTTAAACTTTTTAAATAAGTCTTAAAGTTTAGAATTATCTTGGATTTACAGAAGAATTGCAGAGAGTACAGAAAGTTCCCATATACCCGTACCCAGGTCCCCTGTTGTTAGCATGTCACACTGGAGCAGTGCACTTGTCACAACTAATGAATCAGTCCTGGCCTGCTCTTATTCACTAAAATCCATACTAACATCCCTGAATGCCCCTCTTCTGTCCCAAGATCTCACCTGAAACTACATTACATTTAGTTTTCACGTCTTAGGCTCTAGTACTGTGACTGTTTCTTAGACTTGCCTTGATTGGATGATTTTGACAATTTTGGGGAGTATAGGTCAAGTATTTTGTAGAAAGTCCCTCGATGAGGGGTTCGTCTGATGCTTTACTCCTGATTAGACCGAAGTTATGGGATGTTGGGAGGAAGGCCACAGAGGTGAAGGGTCACTTTTATCACATCATATCAGGTGTATGCCATCCACATGCCGTATCACCTTTGATGGTGACCTGCTTGCCTGGCTAAGGGAGTGTTTGTCAGGTTTCTCCACTGCAGACTCGCTGTTTTCCTCCTTGTACACACTTTGCTCTTAGGGAGTTGCCATGTGCAGCCCACACGTAAAGAACTGCAGGGTTAGTGCCTCCTGCGGGGAAGTAGCTGCACAAATTAGGAACTCTTCCACACAGATTTGTCGCTTCTCTCCCATTTAATTATTTATTCATTTATTTATAACATGAGGCTGCCCTAGAACATTTATTTTATACTTTGGGTTCTAAGTTCATGTTATTTTGGTCTCAGATTGTTCTAGCTTTTTTGACATACTTCTCTCATGTTTGTTTTTGTTCTTTTAGTACTTCCTTACTTTCTGACACACATAGAATGAAGATGGGATCATACCTACATTTGTCAATGGCATTTTCACTTTACCATGGACACCTGTCACATTCATGTTACCTCACTTCTTAATGGCTGCCTCGAATCCCATGCTATGGTCATGTCTTCAGTTGCTCTGCTGATGGATAGTTAGGTTGTCCACGGCGTTAGGGAGTTGTACCCTCTATACCCCTCCATATAGTTAGGCTCCCCGACCCAGCTACCAGAAGGCCACCTGTGGGGTATTTCTGTGTAGCTTCCAGAAGTCAGTCCCTGTCAACATCTTTTTAGTGACTGGACACTGAGTTATCCTTGCTTGGGTTTTTTTTTTTTTTTTTTTTTAATTGTTGTAAAAGTCAGTTTTCTGGTTCTTGTATTCCTTCCTCACTTATTAGCTGACATTTCTCCATAAAGTAGTAGTCTCTCTCATCATTTGGGATCTTGGGCTGCCCTAGAACATTTCTTCTGAATAGGCAGGTCAGATACTTACATGTTGCGCTTAATGGTAAGTAAGAAGTTGGGTTCATAGCAGTCCCGCAGGATGACAAGTGAGCATTTTCAGGAGTTAACTCCTCTGTTGTTATTATGTTTTTGTTCGTGTTAGCCTTTTCTTTGCATTTTATTTTCCAGCCTGCCAAGGACTTCTTTCCCAGGGTAGAACCCCAGACTGGGAGAAGCTATTCTAGTTGCTAAGGGCTGTGCCCCTAGGGGTCTAGGGCCTGTGGCCAGTTGTCACTGCCTTTTTGGGAATCCACTCTCTGACCATGGGAGGGCCTAGACCTTTCTCCCGCAGAAGCCAGCCAGCATCAGGGGTGTCCTCCAGGTTGACCTCCAGGCAACCATTGCTGTGTCTCAGCAGACACTGTCCTCAGGGCCACCATATCTATCCATACCTGTCTACCCTGCAGAGTTCAGGCGCCCACAGTTCCAGGTGCCCAGTTGACCAGCCATGAAGCTGTGTAGTAGGGACTGGGTTCTCGTCCCCCTGTACTACCCACTGCTCTGGGCCTGCCTCTGGGCTCTGAACCACATGCCTTATCATCTCCTTAAATCTCTGTGCAGCTCTAAGAGGTAGGGACCAGTCGGATGCCTGCCCACTCTACATGGGAGAACTCTGAAGTTCAGAGGATGAAGTTTCTTGCCAAGATCCCCCATCAGAGGTGGGATCCAAGGCCAGGTCTCTGATTTCCGACCATTCTGAGGAACTGGCGGAAATGTGCACATCCAGATCCTTCTGTCCCACCCTCTCTTCCTTACAACACCTTTCTTCTACACCTGACTCTGACTCAGACTGAAAGGTTGCCATCTCCTTGCCCCTCCCTGGGTGAGCAGTAACTTGGGACTCAAGAGGGTTTTGTGGGGCTAGAAGAGGCCCCAATTTAGTTCAGGAGCCACTTAGAAGCCCGGTCCCTATCTCCTGACACAGGCCTTGAGGCTCCCAGGAACCTAGGGCCCCTCTGGAACCCAATCTCCCTGGATGGGGCCAGAGACGATTTTTCCAGCTGTTCTCTTCACACCCACTTGAGTCACCAAGTTGAGGGTGACAAGGGGGTCTCCCTGCTGCCTGCATTCGTGAAATTCTCTGAGGAGCTGGGACAAGACCCCTCACTGCAGTGACATCTTTTTATTTCCTAGTCCACCTTCTTGAGTCTGATGACCTCCACAGCCAGTGAAGCTGCATCCTATGAATTCACAACCCTGACCTGTATCCCTGGGGTCATTGAGGTAAGCTGGAGTCACTGGATCCCAGAGGGGAAAGGATGTGTGCTTGTGTTTGTCCTGTGTGGGTATCCTGTGTGTGTGGAGACTTTGGCTAAGCTGCCTTTTTTTTTCCCCTTTTTTAGTATTTTATTTCAGTAACTTTGTTTTACAAATTAAAATAAGTTCATATGTAGGCTTCCCATAGGTGTAGTTTCCCCAGTCCTCAGATATATGTCAACACATCTTACCCTCCATCAAATCACCAAGAGTTCCTCACCATTTTCTGCTGGGCTCCACCACCACTTGCCCCTCCTGCTGTCCCATTCCCATCAGTAACCTCAGTTCTGTGCAAGTGTCCAAAGGTTGGTTTTGTTTCATCTGCTCCTTTGTTTTGTCTATTCACATTCTACCTATGAGTGATATCATCTGGTATCTTTCTTCTTTTGACTTATTTCACTTAGCATAATCCCCTCTAGATCCATCCATGTGGATGCAAATGACAGGGTTTCATCTCTTCTAAGGGCTGTGTGGTGTTCCATTGTGTATGTGGACCACATCTTCTTTATCCATTTATCTGATGTTGGGCACTTAGGTAATTTCCAGTTCTTAACTATTATGAATAGGGCTGCAATAAAATTGGGGTGCCTAGATCTCTGTAAATTAGTGTTTTTGTATCTTTTGGATTGGCTAAGCTTTTTTTTTGCCCTCAAACACTGGCATCTCCCCAAGAATCCCGGCTACTCCTGGAAGTGTGACTGGTTCCAGGAGTCAGGCTGCCTATGGCCACTCCCCTGCTGCCTCTCTGTACTCCCTCCCCCACTAGCCCAGCTTGGTCACTAGTTGCTGATTTTCAGACTCTCCCATTTGTCATGGAGCTTTGGGGCTCCCATGGTGAAGTGATTGATTTGCAGAGATGAGTGTTATGGGAACCACCAGTGGGTGGCTGTGAGTGAAAACTAAAGCACACCTCCCCATGACTCCTCAGCTCACAGTGAGTGGTGAGACTCAGACCCGACCGCTGAGCTGCAGCCTCGTGTAGGCAACCTGGGTTCAGGCAGGTCCTTCCCTGTGGCAGCCCACCCTCAACTTACCTTCCTCTCCTGCATCCTAGTACAAAGGAGCCAACATCCAGCTCCTGGACCTTCCTGGAATAATCGAAGGCGCAGCACAAGGTGAGTGTGGAAAGTGAGAGATACGAAGGAGCTTGGCACCCCTGCTCATTCTCTCCCAAAGGGGGTATGGAAAGTGCTGGTATTTGGGCCTTGCTGTTGAATTAGGTGTGATTGTTGAGGCCTAATGGACGAGGGTAAGCTGTACTTCTGGGACTCTGGCCTCATATGGTCCTAAGAGGCTTGAAGCCAAGAAAAATCGGTCATTAAATAAAAATGGCCGAAGTCGCACAACTCACCAGACAAACCTGAATTCCCATTTCTGCTCCATGTGTCCACCGTGCCGCCAGATGGGCCCCTGCAAGAAGTGGACACTTGTTAGCTGGCCAGCTCAGAGCATGCTGCTGGCTCTGGGGTCCTGTCCTTTGTTTTGATTCTTGATATGGAAACACTCCTGTGGCTTCTGGTGGTAGGTGGCTGCATGCAGCCTTCGCAGAGATGGTTACCAGTGGATGGTTGTCCAGTGTTTTGCTAAGTTCCAAGCTCAGTGGTGACCATCATCTCACTTAATCCTCAGAGAGCCCAGCGACTTAGCAGGTGTTAGCTTTTCTTTTCATTTTTAAAAATATTTTAAAGGAAGGGTGCAGGCAGGCAGGAAGAGAGGAGGAAGAAGCATTTTATTTATTTTTATTTAGGTTAGTCGTTTATCTTGTTTGTTCCCCGCAACCCTGGGGCTGGACTTAATCACTGAGTCACCAGGACATGCCGTTTCAGTTCATTTTTTTTGTCAGGGGAACTCCAAGGACAGAAAGGTAAAGGACTTGCCTCAGTGATTAATCAGCTTTAAGCAGCAGCCCTGGGATTGTGGCCTTCCTCTCTGGCTCTGTAGCCCCATCCTACCTCGGCAGTGGGTCTCCTCCTTGGGGGTCCAATTGCTTTCTCTCCTCCAGCCCCTCCCATGACCTGTCACCTTCATCAGGTACATTGGAGGTAAGGATGTGCTGATGCTCCCCCAGGAATTTGCCTTTCCAGCCAGCATATTAGGACCTAGAGATGGTCTGGCCTCCATGGGAAAAGCCCACGGACTGGAGTCAGGAGGCAGCTGCCCAGAAAGATCACTGGTTTAACCCTCATGCCTGAAGAGGGAGACCAGTTATATCTGACATCTCCACGACCTTGATCCTGGTGCTGTGACCTGGGTCCCCAACTTCTCTGTGACCTTGACAAGTGCTTAGCTTCTCAAGCACCTCCTCCTGTTGTCTCACAGGATCCTTTCTGCAGCCCCTGGTGGATGGGTTCCATCCCCTCGTTTTCCAGAAAAGACAGGCAGTTTCCAATTTTGGCAAATGCTAACTTTATCTTATTTTTTTTAAAATGTTTAAAGGAAAGGTGCAGGCAGGAATGAAGGCAAGCAGGCAGGAAGAGAGAGGAGGAAGTGCTTTACTTATTTTTATCTAATTCTTCACATTGGTTGTTCCCCCTGACCCTGGGTCTTGAACCTGGGACCTTGGGATATATGTGGGACTGCTTTTGGATGTACTTGACTGCTAGGCACCAGGGCACGCCCCATGCTAGCTTTATGACCTTGGATAAGGGATTGAGAAACTCTAAGCCAGACCTCAGTTTTCTCTGTGAAATGGATAAAATAGCACTGCCAGATCGTGTTAAGGAATAAGTGAGTAAATGTTCATGCAGCATCTCACACAGGGCCTGATGTGGGGGCAGAAGGAAGACATTACCCCTCTGAAGGTGATGATGTCATTTCCCTCTAAAATAAGTTTCCATGAGTCAGACAATATGTGGATCGAAGAGAAATGTCAGGGAAAACACAGCCAGGGGTCGCATGTGACAGAGCCTATGGCTGACGTGTGAAGGGCAAAAGTCTGGGATAGTACAGGCTGGGTCGGATTGGTTCACACGATCCTACCCGTCTCATCATAACTGCATCCCTTCCACTCATCTAGGGAAAGGCCGTGGCCGGCAGGTGATCGCTGTGGCACGCACAGCCGATGTCGTCATCATGATGTTGGACGCCACCAAAGGAGAAGTGCAGAGGTCTGCAGGGCAGGATGGGGGCAGGCTGGCATGTTAGGGAGGTACCCAGGCATGACAGCGGGACACTGTGGCTCTAGCCGATGTGTCCCTGAGCTCATGGTGGGCAGATAAGGGGCACTTGGCTGCCTTATATGTGGGAATAATGGCAGGACTGTTGCAGACTAAACCCAACCAGGCCTGCCTGGAATGGCCACCTCTTGGGCTTGAGTCAGCAGGGGCATCTTGCAGGAGGGCACCCCCTGGAACCCAGGCTGAAGAGTGTGTCCTAACTTCTGTCTGCAGAGGCCCTGGGTACCTCATTTACTATCCCAAACCCAGTCCAACCCCCAGCAAAGAAGCCTGTTCGTGTCTCACTGACTGAGACCTGGCAGCAGCTCTGCCTCTGCGCAGACCTGGCTATTCTCTTGGACCAGACAGAGGGCTCAAGGTTCCTTCGGCAGGAAGGAATATTCCAGGTTCCTGGAGTTGGGTGGGGGAATCATGGATCCCTGGGTGGCCGTCACACAGTCTGCCCTGGGCACCCGTGAAGACATGTGGGGCTCTACCCAGGTGCCTGCTGGAGAAGGAACTGGAATCAGTGGGCATCCGCCTCAATAAACACAAGCCCAACATCTACTTCAAGGTGAGTTCCCCACCTTGCAGGTGCTTGTGGGATGGGGGAAGAGGGGAGGGGGCGGCATTGGCGGCATTGCAGAATTGCCGCTGCCCCTTCCAGCTGTGTTCTCTTCTCTCTCCTCATGCAGCCCAAGAAAGGGGGCGGCATCTCCTTTAACTCGACTGTCACTCTGACCCAGTGCTCAGAAAAGCTGGTACAGCTGATTCTGCATGAGTACAGTATCCTTCCTGAAAGAGTCAGGGAGGCCAGGGAGGTGGGCAACCTGAGACCACAAGCAGCAGACCACCCAGCGCTCCACCCAGCCCTCCCCGAACCACCAGCCAGCTGGCATGGGCACTTCCTGTCTCCTTGGTCTCATGCTCACTGAGCCCAGGCTGGCCAGGCCCCAGCCTGCCCTCAGCAGTGGCTTCCTGGCACCTCTGGCAGCCAGTCCCATCTGAAAGGAAGGCAGGTGGTGAAGGAAACAGTCCGTGGAGACTGGAGATTCCTGGCAAGGAGAAGTCCTGGCGACCATGGGCCTATGTGCATGTGACTACATTGCTTTCATTGGGGCCAGTGGGTCAGAGGCAGAGTAGAACTCGGCATAGAAGACTCATGGCGGGACAGGCCAGCTAGATAGGCAGCAAGGCCCTCATCACTTTGTGAGTGTGAGAGTTGGGCATGGGAGATCAGGTTAGAACAGTGCGCTCAGACCACGCTCCTGCCCCGAAACCTGGGACTCCACCAAGGTGCTCTGTGGACTCCGGCGAGTGCACGTTTTTCCTTGCCTAACTGAATATTTGAATTATTGATTGAGACTTTCATATATTGTGGCTTCTTTGGGGGAAATGAAAATGAGGAGCTTCCCCAAGCTTTAAAATCTTGTAAAACCTTGTAAACACATAACCTCAGCCAGCACATTTTGGGTCCTCCTCCAAGAGGGCATTTGGGGAGGTGGTGGGGCACTGCTTGTGTGCAGGTTGCCCTTAATCTGAGCCCCTCAGAGATCTTCAACGCAGAAGTGCTCTTCCGAGAAGACTGCTCCCCAGATGAGTTCATCGACGTGATCGTGGGTAACCGGGTGTACATGCCCTGCCTGTATGTAAGTGGTGCCAGCTCCTGGGCGCCGTGGGAGGGAAGCCCTCACCCATCTCTGCCCTCCGACCCCCCACCCCCCATCCCCAGAGGCTGCTTGTGACCTACAGACATAGTGTAGGTTGACACCGGGGTTCAAAACGCAGCCTTTCCCCACCCTCGAGCCAGTGGTTGGGAGGACACTAAGCGCCTGGCCATAGCCTGCAAGGGAGGAGCCATGGCAGGTTGTGGCTGGTTGGGGGTCCTTTACTGCTTTGTTCCTTCCCTTCCTCACACCCACCTCCACCACTTCAATCCCAGGTTTATAACAAAATTGACCAGATCTCCATGGAAGAAGTGGATCGCCTGGCCCGAAAACCCAACAGCGTGGTCATCAGGTGAGTCTCTGGTGTCCTATGGCCTTGGTGTCCTTTCTCTTTATGTGGGCCTATCAGTCAAGTCTCCCAGCCACATCAGCCAGTGAGGCCTCCACGGTGCAGCCCAGGGCAGAGGATACCCTGTCAACAGCTACTGGTGACCCTGACCTGGTCTTGCCCTGAATCAGCTCGGGTATTGAGACAATGTTGGGTGGGCTCTGGTTAAGAAAACAAGGATTTCATCCATGGATGTGGTTAAGAAACTTCATAGCATAGTAGTTAACCTCAGTCCCTCCAGAAACCCCGGGGTGAGCCAGTACTCCCCATGCTCTGGAAGACATGGTTTCTGTCATCATAGCAGAAGAGAAACTGAAGTGCAGGGGGCAGGGCTGTCCTTAGCCACCTACTCTCTGCCCTTCTTAATGGAGTGGGTTCTGGGTGCCACCTGTGCCCAGGGCCGATAGTTGTCGAGTTCTACTTTGCTGATCTTACAGCTCAAACGAGCAGGTGCCTATACACTTTACTGGGAGGCGTGGCTTATGGGGAGTAAGCTGCTTAGGCCCAAGTGGGAGTGACTGGTACAAATGACAATGAGGGTCCTGGGCCCGAGCGTGAGGGCCATTTCATGGGCTTTACCAGCTGCTGCAAAGAGTCCCACAGTACAGCGCAGCTGCTCCTCCTGCTGCTGCATCTGGGGTCCCTCCAGGGGCGACTTGAGCACCTTTGCCTGCTCACGGCACAATGTCTCTGGAAGTCAGGGTCGTATCACTTGCCAGTGATCAAGTCAGAGGCCAATCCACAAAATCCCTGCTGCTTTGCCCTGGGCCTCTTGCCTCTCGAGCATGAGTTCTGAGTTTTCAGCCTCTGGCCAAAATCCCCTCATGACCCCTGCCAGTCTCCTCACAGCAGTTACCAAGAGGTAAGCCCCACCTCCAGGCACCCGCGTCAATTACAGATGCCATGTGCCCTCTGCAGAGCACAGCTGCGACCCCAGGAGAGAGGCTGAACTCTTCAGCATGACTGGATTGGTGACTAGGGGTCCTGGCCTCCGAAGGGTCAAGCTGCCCTCAATCAGCCAGACCACACTGGCCTTGGTGCCTGTGTCCCACCAGATGAGATTGTGTTCTGCACCAATGAGAAAGTAGGGCCCCAGCCTCTGAGCTCTGACGGCCGCCTTCTTCCCTGCAGCTGCGGCATGAAGCTTAACCTGGACTACTTGCTCGAAATGCTTTGGGAGTACTTGGCCCTAACTTGCATCTACACCAAGAAGAGAGGACGTGAGTTGGGCCATGTTTCTCTTTCCCCAGGGGCTGCCAGGGTCTGCATATGGCACCCAGAGGGCTGGTGTCTGCCCTAGCCTAACCCCTGGCCCAGCTGTCTTTACACACCTCAGCTTTTCTCCCACTTCAGAGGGTTGGCCTTGGCCTGAGCCCTTTGAGTTCTGGGGCTGCCGATGTTAAGGATGCCCTGAGGATCTGGGGATGAGGTGACAGGGTGACAACAGGTTAGAGGCTGTCCTAGAGTCCCTAGCAGTGTAGGCCTCATGTCAAGTCCTGGACCAGAAACTTGGCACAGCAGCAGTCCCCATATTCCTACTCCTGTACACACACCTCACATAACACTGACCCAGGGGCTGAGTTCTGCTGTTTGCACTGGCCTGACCTTGTCACCAGGGGAAAGACATGCCCCTGACTGGCCACCAGCAACTGTCAAGTCCTGCCACTTCAGTCCAGTTTCTTCACAAGTTTCCTCTCAGGGCCCTCATGGCTGACAGGCAGTTTGAATCTTGACTAGGGTTTATTTGGATTTTCTGTGCTAAGTTCTAGGTCATAGTAAACAAGCATGGGGAACTATAGAGTAGCCTGGGGAAGTTTAGACACCAAGACTGGGGGCTAGAAGGATTCCCTGTGGAAAGGCCCCACCCATCAACACGGGGCCGTGACACTCCCTTCTCTCCACCTGTGCAGAGAGGCCGGACTTCTCGGACGCCATCATCCTCCGAAAAGGAGCCTCCGTGGAGCATGTGGTTAGTTGGTGTGCCCTGCCCAGATAAAGGGATCAGGGGCTCTCTCCGTTCTCTGGAAGGGTTCTCCCTGAGGTTCTCTGGCCCTTGCCGACTTGTATGACGCACATTGCAGTGGCAGCACCGCTGAGGGCCGTCCCTGGGGTTAGACACGGGTGCATCCTAACCACCCTTCCTCCCTGCATCTCGAGTCTGCATCCCTCTCTAAGATGGCATGCTGCCACCTACCCCGCTGGTAGTTAGGAGGTAGTAATGAATCAGGTCAAGTGTGCAAAGCACCAGGCATGCAACCTGGTATTTGCTAGATGTCCAGGAATCAGTGGTCATCACTTCCTCCATATCCCAGTGCTGCAGCTCCTCAGGCCCCAGGCGTTCTGTTGTCCTTAAGGAGAGCTCCTGCCAAGCTTCTGTGTTGATGTTCCAAATTGCATTTCCCCAGTGCTGGCCTAGGACTCGGAGTTGCTACCTCCCATGCCTTTGATGCCCACTAACTTTTTGGCTGCTAGTCAGCCCTCCCTGCTCCTACATCACACCCCCAACCTGGAGATGGCTTTGAATGTTTCCCACACGCAGCACATGTGTACGTGCATCACTGCTAATCAAAGTAGTCCCGACTCCTGCCAGAAAAGCAGGAGCTGACAACAGATATTCTAGGCGGTGGGAACAGGGCAGCGGCTCAGAGGCGGAACCGATACAGAGAGCGCTGGCTGTCTACCCTCAGCTGGCACAGAGGCTCAAAGGTAGCCAGTGCAACATCTCAGGGTGAGGAAAGGCCAGCAGGTTGAAAGGGGTTTGGGGACTCTGGACTTGCTCTTCAATGACTACCTTTCTCCTAGCGACCCTCTCCACAGGTGCCTCCCTCCTGGAACACTGACCTGTATCAGGTGCTGTGGCATATCTGTAAGGGCCAGCCTGTATGTTGACATCAGCGACAACCAGAGGAACCAGGTTGACACTGGAGTCAGGCATACCTGGGGCTTTACCCTAGCTTCCTCATACTGTTAGCCTCCCTGTGTCTCCTGGGACAGGGACCCTCAGAGCCCTAAGATGCACCCAGCCCAGTCCCTGGTGCATCTGCAGTGAGCTGGCAAAGACCTGGCCTGCATGGTCATAGGTCACGGCTCCAGAGGCAGAGGACCATGCAGGGCTCTGGAGTGGGAGAGTTGGTAGACTCTGAGGAGCAACAGTCTTTCCCCCAAACAGTACGCTCCCATATTTCTTGAAAATGACAGCCTTGGACGGCTTTCCCTTCTCCCCCATTACTAGAGACACAGTACAGAGAAGAATCAGGGCAAGATGGGTAGTAAATGACTCTTACTGATAACGACTGACCTTAGTATCAGAGTGCTAGGGCATGGTGGGGCCTATGGCAAACTGGAGAATGCACACCCCATCTGCATGAGTGCCAGCCCAGCACGCTTGTCATGGGTACCACTGTCCTCTCCATCATGGCTTTGGCATCCTTGGTTAAGCTGGCCTCCTGTCTATACTCAGAAATGTTCTTGCATGACTGACATCAGCCTCTATCCCCACAGAAGCCAGGCCTGAGACATTTGGTCTGACCAGAGCCTTGAGGCTTGTGGACAGATGCGGAGAGAGGCTACATTGCAGGGTCTTCTCCCCATCCCATCTCCACTGCACACACCCAGAACCATGCGACCAGGAGTCCAAATTCCTGGGAAGAGGTGGCTGCCCTCAAAGTTTCCTCTTTCCTAAGAGTGCTGGCATTTCCATGGCTTCATGTCTGCCTGGGAATGCAGAGCATATAGTCTGTCCCAGGGTGGCCTCATGAGGCCATGTGCGGGAGCTCTAGGTCACAGCTGAGGCCAGGAGCTATGGGATAGTGTTGACTCCAGGCTGAGGTCAGTGTCACCCATCTGAAAGTCTGTCAGGCTGTTGTTCAGGCAAGGGTAGCAGAGGGTTGTTGATAGCAGGTCTTGATCATCCTCTGGAACATTCCTAAATGGATACCGTAGCCCCAACGCACACCTAAAAATGGAGCACCAGAACAGCCTGCAGCCATGGAAAGAGGCTGCATGTGGGTGGGCATGAGGCTTTCCTTGACGAGGATCCCGGGCTCTGGTGTGTGGCTGAGCTTGGTGTGGGACTGGATGGAGCCTCAAATGCTGTCTACTCTCCCTCCTCCAGTGTCACCGCATCCACCGGTCGCTCGCCAGCCAGTTCAAGTACGCTTTGGTGTGGGTGAGTGTCTGGGTGGGCAGCGGGCCTGTGGTTATACCCAATACAGACCCTGGGTGAGACAGGATTAGGGCATGTCCTTCCCAAGGAGCACCGTCAAGTCAGTGTGTCTGTTCCATTCCATGTGCTATGCATGCTTCCCCAGGCTGAGCTTGAACCTCTCCACCTTTGGATTCAGGGATGGTCAGACTACTGGGGAGCCCCTTTCTGAGACCTGTGGGCTTTACTGGGACTTCTTTAGACTCCAGCATTCTTCCACACCCACCCACCTTCAGTGATAACTCCACTGGCCTTTGGTCAGTACAGAGGCTGACATGGTCTCCCTGCTCTGTTCCCCACCCAGGGCACCAGCACCAAGTACAGCCCTCAGCGGGTGGGTCTGACCCACACCATGGAGCACGAAGATGTCATCCAGATCGTCAAGAAGTAGTGGCCCTGCCAGCCCCACCTGCCTGCCTTGTGTCCGTGGGGAGTTGGACCTAGTGGGACATACCAAAGCCCAAACATGAGAAAATACAAGCATACACACCCCAAAAAGGGGTCCCTCAAATCTGCTGTTTCCAGAAGTTTCTTCATAGGTAGACAGTAGGAAGTGTTTGGGCAGAGGCTTGAGGTTGGGGAACTTGGGCTGGGCTGGGGGCATTTCCCATGAGCTGATCTCTCAGTTGGGGGTTCTGACTGTGGCTCTCAGGGCCTGTGCTTTTCCCCTGGTACCCTTGGGGTACTGAGGGAGCAAGTTGCCTTCCTACCCCCAGACAGGGTCTCAGGCAGACGATGTCCTTGGAGCTGGGATGGGAGTCAGGCCTAGCCAGGTCCTTGAGATGTTCGTTACTATTGGGGCCCTTTCCTCATTAGCTCCTGTCAGCATCTCTGGCACTAAAGGAGGGGGCCTTCTGGGATGCCCGGGATGCCTCCTAGTGAAACCAGAGGTCATTGGCTTTAAAGCCTCACCCCTCTACAGCCTGAAGAGTTGCTGAAATGCCTTGCATCACAGGGCAGCCCCTGCCCAGTTCTGGGCAGACCCCATAGTGGGGGCTTTGGAGTTTGGAGTTCTGTATTTTCTCTCTAAGCCCCTGACTCAGCTCTTTCTGAAATAAAGGATAAAAATTATTTCTGTTCGGGGTGCAGACCATTTTGTAAGTTTACTGAACTTGGTTGCCAGGTTGGCCCCAGATGTGGCCACCACTGTGGACATCATCCCCAGAAGGCCCTGGTCACTTGGAGTGGCAGGGAGGCTCCCCTGAGAACAGGATAGCTGGGTACATTTCCTGTTGCCTCAGAAGGCAGATATAGAGGGGCCTCAACATGGTGCCAGGAATGATAGCAGGTGTTCCCTGAGCTTTATGCTTGCCACCTCCACAACAGCCTGTTCTGCAGGAGTGCTTGCCCTCGCTATGCAGCCGTAAGGGCAGAGCTAGGATTTAGGTATCAGACTGAGACTTCTGAGTGGTGTGGATGACTTCCTGCAGGAGGTGTGCCTTTTGAGGGAGAATGGTAATAGGTTAGTGAGGCTGCCAGGCATTGTGCGGGCTGGAGGTGTAGTAAGTCCCCTGGGGTCTTCAGGCAGCGCTGGAGTGTGGAACAGGGCCACTGCTCAGCTCTCCAGGCTGTTCCGGGCTCCTCTGTCACCTGCTCCCCACCTTTCCAGAGACAATACAGGAATAACAGACATCATTAATTATACATGGGGCCCCAGGCGGTCGGCGTGGTGGGCTGAGCCTCCCTTTCCCACAACACCGAGCTACTCTGCTGGACCGGCTGTACTCTGGAGCCAGTACAGGACCCCCAGTAGGCGGCATGCAGGCAGAGAGCAGGCCACGGGACCCAGGTAAGGAGATGCTGGCCTTGGGCCTTTGGAGTTTGCCACTAGCCCCCAGGTTTCAGGAGGTGAAGGAAAGGGATGAATGGGGCCCTGTTCTTAACTGTGTGGTCCTTTGGGCCTCAGTTTCTTCATCTATAAAATGGGCCTAATGATGTCCATGCAGTCCTCTTGGCAACCGGAGTGTTAAGACAGGTACATGCTCATCGCCTTTCCTCTACCCCTCCCAACTACCATAAGACCTAGCTGTGAGGTCCTAAGTGAGTTTCTTCCTGGGTGATGGTTATTGCTACTTTCTGCCTTATAGGTAGGCAAGGGCTTTGGGTTCATAGGTCATCAGATCCAGGGCCTATTCTGTCCCCCATGCTGTCTGGGAAAGAGTGGGAAGTGGGCAGAGGTCTGGACATCCTCAGGCAGTGTGGTTTCAAGATGGGCAGTGTCAGAGACCCTGGCCATGGGGCCATGTTCCTTCCTGTGGTTGGGCTTGTTATTTGGGCTGGGTCTGTGTGACTCAGGACAGTGCGTGAGTCTCTGTTTTGAGCCCTTGGGCTTTGGGATCTGGTTGCCATGGCGATGCTATTGCAGCCTGTGTGAGAGCCAGAAGAACTGCATTTGGTGCATACCCAGGTTGGTGTGAAATGGCAGGGGAAGTGTTTAGGCTGGAGAAAGCCCCCCAAAGGACTCAACCCCTTGCCCAAGGGTCAGGCCCTGGTCTCGGAGGCCACCCTGTTTCCATCACCCCCCTTCCTGGGCCTTTTGTGGAAGGAGATGGCCCTTCCTGCTCAGATAGCCTCATCTCTGTGAAGGTCAAAATGCCCACACCCTCACTCTGACCTGTCCGATGGGCTCTGCTCCCAGAGCGTGACCTCTCCTGTAGCTTCCGAAAAGTTGGGGAGCCCAGGGCTCGAAGATTCATCCATGCCCACATCCCTTCCTCTCCAGCTTCGTTCCATAGTTCCTCATTTTAGAAACTGCCTTTGGCAAGAAGTCCTGAACTCATCTGTCCTCATATTCCACCTGGTTCAGCCCCAGGAGCCCTGCTGGGGCACTTGCACCCCCATGACCAGGCATCGCACTCAGCATTGATGCCTCAGTGCCTCTGCACAGCCCCTCTAAACCTGCACTGCCCGCCTCGAGCTCTGGCTGGAGAGCCCTTCATCTCCAGATGCCCCACACTCATCAACACCCCTTTGTCCCTCCATGAGACGGAGGCCACGGAGGCTATCTCCTCAGGGCCTCCGTACTCCATGGATGATTCAGCCTCCCACCTCTCTCCCTCTCTTGGATCTGCCCCATTTAGTTGCCAACAAAACTATTCCTTCACTGGAGCTGTTAAAATAACAGGTATGGATTTTCTCATAGTTCTGGAGGCTGAAAGTCCAAGGTCAAAGTGTCCAAGGCTTTTATTTCTCAACAGTGCCCATTTCTAGCCACATGTACTTGGAAAGCTTGGCATGGCCCATGCAACCCTTACCAGTAGGTCCTCGTTTCTTTTCTACATAGTCAAGAGTCAAAGGCACCCCCTTCTTACTGTTCCTGTCCTAGACAGACTCACCCCACCTTTGATTTGGGTCTATATGACCTCCTTGACTCTCCACGTGGAGAGTCTTCCTATAGCCACCATGTCCCACACCAAACCTGGAAGATTCCTACACCAACCACTGGGCCTCAGAGAATGACCTCCCACTCCACCAGATTTGTCTAGCTGCACCAAGCCAACCCAAGGGTCCCCAGGCTCCCTGTGCTGACCAGCCCCCAGGCAACCCCTTGCCAGGGCCTGCCCCCTTGCCTGAAGGTGTCCCTACATCCACAGGCCTGGCCACTGGTCACTCTCTCTGCTTCCATTGAGCATCCCCTCCCCATCCTCCACATGGTTCCCCAAGAGCTTTTCTCCAGACTCCTTTCCAAGAAGCAGTGTAAGCCAGTGGTTAAGAGCCTGGACAGTGGAATCAGACTGCCAGGGTTTGAATCCAGTTTTAAGCTGTGTGATCTCAGGCAACTTATCAGACCTCTCTGGATCTGTTTCCTCCTCTGTAAAGTAGGAAAACTAATAGTACCTACTTCCTAAGGTTGTACTGTGAGTTGAATGAGTACTGTGTACCCTGGTAGTTCTCAGCAAAAGCCCCAGTTCTTCTCTGTGGGCTCTGGTGAGTGATCTAAATGAGACCTAGCCCTTTATCTGTGACATGGCAATAGTCATTTTCACCCATTGTGAGAATCTAGTGATATATTACAAGCACAGCCAGACATATAGTAATATTGTTTGCTTTATTATGCTCAAAATGCAAATCTGGCCAAAGCATGCCCTGACAGCTTAAAACCCTGTATGGTTCCCCACTACCAGTGTCTGCCCCAGCCTGCATGGCCTCGTGAGACCAGTCCCTAGCTGCCATCCTGGCTGCCTCCACATGCCCTGCATCACTCCACCCTCTCACCACTGGGCCTTTGCTCATTCTGGTCCCTCTGCCTGAAATACTTCCCTCTTTCATTTGAGTAGCTCTTTCTTATCTGTCAGATCTTGGCTTTGGGTTACCAAAACAGTGGATCCTTCCTGGACTTCCAGTATAGTCTTTGCCTTCTTGAATAGTGGCCTGACCATCACAACTTCCCACAGCTACTGTTTTCTGTTTGGTGTTCCTTTGTTCTGAAGTCTGTGCCCCACCTGTGACTCTGGATGCTCCATAAGGGCAGAGACCAGGCTGGTTCTGCTCAATTCTGTGACCCCCTGGCATTTAACAAAGTGCCTGGCAACCCTCTGTGCCTGCTGTAGAGACTGGGAACCCTGAAAGAGAGGTGGGACCCTGAGCCCCCTAGAGAAGTGGTAGTCCTGCCCCAGCCACCTCAGGGGCAAGCCTGAGCTCTAAGAGATCAGAGGGACCATATGGCAGATCCCAAAAGCCAGCAGTCAGCCAGCCCACCCTCCCAGATCAGATGGGAGCAGAAGATCCTAATGACAATGTTGGTAATAATAAAAGCTGTTTATTCCGGGGCCAGGCACTGTGCCTGTGTCTGCTGATCACATCAAACGCTCATGTAGGTCCTGGAGGAGGAGGTGCTGTGAGAATCACAGTGACAGATGCAGAGGCTTCAGAACTCACTGTGGGTCAGACCCAGATGGGAAGGCACCTGACCCAGATCCCTGCACCTTGACCGCCACATCCTCTGGGGTGTGGCTCCACGTTTCTGAGGGCAGCGTGACCCTTCAATGCCAGCACCTCTAGTCATCAATCACAGCCATGCCCACAGAGCTCAGCATCTCTCCTGTGGTCACAGCTGTGCTCTGTGGAGGGCACAAGGCATCTCTAATTGACACTGGCACCTGCTGAAGGAGACTGGCAGGGGCTGTGAGGAGACTATGAGGAAAGGCCCATTTTTTCTCTGTAAATGCACTGGAACATGTCCTTTGTATTGTAGTAAGGAGTGTCTGCCAATCCTGTGTGTGCAAGGACACTGAGGCTAGATTCCCAGCAGTGGGCCCTCCCTCCCTCCCTCTTCCTTTCTCTGTTTCTCTAACAGCTTTATTGGGCTGTAATTCACATGCCGTACCATTCACGCACTGCAGTGCATTCGATGGAGTGAGTGTCAGTGTGTTTACAGGCATGCATACCCGTCACCACCAGGTCCTCCCTTTCTCAGACCCTCTGCTGTGAGGCTGTAACCACCCTCCTGCACCATACCACCAGGACCCCCCTTGTAGCTCTAAGTGGTTTCATCCAACAGTCAGCTTTCTGCCCAAAGATAATCTAACACACGTGCCCATTTACTGTAGCTGCCTTGTCCTCCTCCTGGGCCACTTACTACCTCCTTGGTCCCAAAAAGTGCCATCCATGGGCTCGTTCCTGAGGCTTCGCCCCCACCTACACAAACTCCTGGTGTCATTCTCCAAAAGTGACTTCAGCACCACCTAGATGCCACTGATTGATGTTGCCATCAGCACTGATCTCTGAAATGCCGCCTCCAACTCCTTGGCAACATCCAACAGACACCTGAAACCAACATGCCCAAGCTTACGTCTAGTCTTCCTCCCCTACCCGCTCTACCAGCCTTATTCATCTCAGCTAACAGCCTCTGTCCTTCTTGTTCAGTAAGAAAACCTTAGAGATACCCGTGACTCATCTGTAATTGCTGTTGACACTACCTGTGGAATAAACCAGCATCTCCCCACTTCTCTCCACCTCCCTGCCCCGGCCTGGCCCCTGCCCTCAGTATCTACCTCTCTGTTTGCCTCACCTCCTGCATTCTGTCCTCCCAGAAGCAGGCACAAAGATCCTGTGAAAACTGAGGTCCAATTCCAGCCCTTCTCAACTAAAACCTTCCCACGGCTCCAGCCTCACTCACAGTCAAAGCCAAGTCATCACCAGGGCTCACAAGGCTCTCTGCCCCTGATTCCTGGCTCTTGATCCTCACTGCACTCTGGTTACCCTGGCCTCACCGTTCCTTCATCACATCAGGACAGTTGTGCTTCCCCCGGTCTCCCTCTCTCGTCCCCTGTAGGTCTGAGTTCCCGTATCACCTCCCTGGGACTCAGTCCCTTCCTTATTTAATGTTGTATGTACCCCCACTTCAGGGGAACGTCTCCTGCTTTATTTCACCCCAAAGAACTAATCACTGTCTGACCAATCATATCTTTGACTTATTTTCCTTGTTTGTTGACAATCCTTGCCCCCGTTTGTCAACTCCGTGAGATCAGAGTGTTTGTTTCATTCTGAATTCTATCACTAGAGTTTACAGTGACTGGGATGCAGCAAGCTTTCAACAAATGGTATGAATGAATGAATGAATGAATGAATGAATGAACAAACGAATGAACTAATGCATGCTTGCTGCAGGTTCTTGAGGGACAGGCTAGGCTGACTAAGGAATCCAGGTGGGGTCCCAGGCAGGGACTAGGCCTGGGCAACCTCCTCCTGTTCATGAGGAACGAGCACAGTGGAGGTCTTGGTGCCTGACAGATGGAGGCCTGGCTGGATCTCTGGCTGGCCCAGTGGCTCAGGCAGGACTCTCAGCTCCAGAACTCCTGAGAAGCCCAGGCTCTGGGGTCAACCACCCTGTTTCTACCCATTGTCTAGTGCTGCTTGCCTCCTCCATGATAGTCCAACACCCAGGAGCCCACTGGGCAGGATGAACTATCACAAAAGGTACCTCTGGACCCAACCAGGCCAAAATTGGAACCTGATCTACTCTCCCAAGCTGGGTGAGCTTGAATAAGTCACTTCACCTCTGAGTCTGTTTTCTCATCCAGAGAGCAGTGATTGATAGTTCCCTCCCCTCAGGCCTGTTATGAGAATCCCCTGGGATAAAAATGGCTGGGCCTCAATTTGAAAACTAGTTCCAGGAGGATCAGGAGTGGGTGTCAGTATCTCTAAATCAGAAAGAATGACTCCCTGCCTTTTGTTTTCCCTCAAATGGGCAGCAGCCACATCCCAGGAAGAAGCAGGAATGTTGGCAGTATAGAAGGAGGGATGGAAAAGGGGACGCCCCCCTCAAAATTTCACACCCTAGGAGGCCAGTTTCCCGCAGCACCCCTTTGCCCTGGAAAGCCACTTGTTTGTTCTGGGGGTTCATGGAGTGCCCTTTCTACTCACTGGAGGGTGTCTGAAGCAGACACCACCAACCTCTAGCATGACCTCTGAGTTGCTGGGGACCCGACTGGCTCTTGGTGAATCTTGGGGGAGGAAGAGCAGTGATAGTGGGGAGAGGAGTAGCAGGAGGGGAAAAATCAAAGTTTTGCTTGTATGCTCACCTCTCAGCATCTCGCCCCTTGTCTGAGGAGAGGGGCCTCTCCATGTCCCCAATTCATAGCTAAGCAAGTGAGGCTCTAAAGTCACCTGAGGGTACATCTGTCCCCCAGTTATCTGTCCCCCAGCTGGCATAACCAGGGCCAGAATTTCTGGGGTCTCCTATGCAAAATCATAAATGACCAAAGGTTGGCTTTGCGACCAGAAGACTAAACAGAAGTTCTGTGAGTAGAGAGTCAGATATTAGTGGGGGCCCTGTATATCCTTGATCCTTGAGCAGGAAGAGAAGGAAGAGAAGGGAGGGGGGAGGAATGGTTTTGAGGCCTTGAATCCCAGCATGGACACCCTCAAATTCCCTCCCCCAACCCCAACACCTCCCCTTATCTAGCAAGCCATAGCCCTTTTAGTGCAGATTCCTAAAAGTGAATTAGACTGGTCACCAGCCAGGCAGTGGGCACATGGCATTGGATAAAGTGTCCTCCCTGGAGCAATCAGCTGTGCCCAGTGAGTACAGGCCACACAGCAACCACCTTCTCAGCAAGGGCAGAAACTGGGAAGAAAGGCCAGGGCCCGGCAGAAACCTGAAACCTCGGATATGAGCCACACATGCATCACCTCCAGCCACTTATGCTAACCAGCGGCATCATCAGGCCACATTTCTTGTGAAGAGACATGGCACAGCTTTCACTGTCATCCTACAGATGAGACTCGAAGAGCTTTCCAGAGGCCACACAGCCCAGTCAGTGGCAGAACTGGGGATCAGAGTCAGGCCTGAGCCATCCTCTTTTCTTATGCTCTGCTCCCTGGCATGTGGCCTCACAAGGTCCTGCTGGAGTTCTACTGAGATGGGGGGCTCCCATTGCCCTGCCTTCTGAACCGGCAGCCCAGTTCTCCCCAATGCATTATTCACATGCCTGAGAGCCAGCCAACTCCGGTTACACTGACCGCAGCCCTCCCACTCCTGTCCTCCCTCACCTAGAACCTGGACAGTCCACAGTTCTCCCCTAAAACGACTTGGTGGGCTTTGAACACCCCACCCTGGTTCAGGCCCAGTTCAGACATGCTGGGTGCTCTGGGCAGGTGGCTCCCCCTGTCTAGGACTCAGTGTCTTCTTCCTCCGTGAAACTGCAGAGATCCAAACATTCATTTTGGTGGGCTGGGGAGGCACAAGGAGGGCTTGACTCCTGTCAGCATGGTTATCCACATAGTGACTCTAAACCCAGGGTGGTCCCTGCCAGTACTGACCTGGCCAGGCTTACCCAGGTTCCAGGAAAGAACACCCACACACTTTCCACCCCTGCTGAGGGTGAAACCTGAGGCGTCTGGAGGAGATGAATTATGGATCCACCCTCTCGGAATCTGGGTCTGGCCAGAAGCTTGGCTGTCCCTCCCCAGGCCAGCCTGGCCAGTCCCACCTGCTCAGAGCCTGAGAAGGCTGCATGTCCGGCTGGGGACAGAAGACCCAGCTGGTCCCTGTGTCTCCAAGACCCTGAGCTCCTGACAGCGGCCTCTGGCCCCATAAAAAGCAGGGATCACCATGGCGAAGGACGAAGATGAGGAGAAGAAAGCCAAGAAGAAGAAGAAGAAGGGGCAGGAGCCGGAAAAGCCCAAACGGAGCCTCAAGGGGACGTCCCGTCTGTTTATGGGCTTCCGCGACCGCACCCCCAAGATATCCAAGAAGGGCCAATTCCGGAGCGCATCCGCCTTCTTCTGGGGCCTCCACACCGGCCCCCAGAAGACGAAACGCAAGAAGAAGGCGCGCACCGTGCTCAAGTCAACATCCAAACTCATGACACAGATGCGCGTGGGCAAGAAGAAGCGGGCCATGAAGGGCAAGAAGCCGTCCTTTATGGTCATTCGCTTCCCTGGCCGGCGAGGGTACGGCCGCCTACGTCCTCGCGCCCAGTCGCTCAGCAAGGCGTCCACGGCCATCAACTGGCTCACCAAGAAGTTCCTCATCAAGAAGGCTGAGGAGACCGGCAGCGAGCGCGCCACGGTGGATGCCTGGCTCAACCGCTCCGACTCCCGGGCGGGCTCCCGCAAGCTGCCCTTCCCTTCCGGCGCCGAGATCCTGCGGCACGGAGGCCGCCTGCGCAGGTTCCCCCGGAGCCACAGCATCTACGCGTCGGGCGAGCCCGTGGGCTTCTTGCCCTTTGAGGACGAAGCCCCCTTCCGTCACACGGGCTCCCGCAAGTCACTGTACGGGCTTGAGGGCTTCCAAGACCTGGGCGAGTATTATGACTATCACCGTGAGGGTGACGACTACTACGACCAGCAATCGCTCTACCAGTACGAGGAGGAGCAGGAGCCCTACGTGGCCGGCTACGGCCCCTACAGCCCCTACGGCCCAGCCTGGCCGCCGTACGACCACCCCTATGGATACCCGCCTGAGGACCCCTATGACTACCACCACTCGGACTATTACAGTGGCTCCTTCTACCCCACCTACCCCTACAGCTACGGCTATGAAGACTACGAGCCCCCCTACGCACCCCCATCGGGATACACGGCCCCCTACAGCTACTACGACGGGTACGAGGGCGAGGCGTACCCGCGCGGGTACTACCTGGATCCCTACGCTCCTTATGAAGCCCCGTACCCGCCCTACAACTTCCCGTACCTCCCATACGAGGTACCCTACTTCGAACCCTACGGGGTGCCCTATAGCGCCCCCTATGGTGCCCCCTATGCTGAAGGCATCTATGGTGGCGGGGATCAGGCCATCTATGCCCCGGAAGTACCCTACCTTTACCCAGAGGAGTCAGCCTTTGCATACCCATGGGTGCCACCGCCCATCCTGTCGCCCCACAACCCTTATGCTCACCCCATGGATGACATCGCGGAGCTGGAGGAGCCAGAGGACGCTGGTGGAGAGCGACAGAGCACGTCCTTCCGGCTGCCCAGTGCTGCCTTCTTCGAGCAGCAGGGCATGGACAAGCCAGCCAGGTCCAAACTGTCCCTTATCCGCAGGTTCCGCCTCTTCCCAAGGCCCCAGGTGAAGCTGTTTGGGAAGGAGAAATTAGAGGTGCCCCTGCCTCCCTCCCTGGACATCCCTCTGCCCTTGGGAGAGGCAGATGAAGAGGAGGAAGAAGAGGAGATGCCTCCCGCGCCCAGGGTGCCCTACGGTCATCCCTTCTGGGGTTTCCTCACGCCGCGCCAGCGGAACCTCCAGCGAGCCCTGTCGGCCTTTGGTGCCCATCGCGGCCTGGGCTTCGGCCCAGACTTTGGCCACCCCGCACCTCGCCCAGCCACCTCACTGGCACGGTTCCTCAAAAAGACACTGTCAGAAAAGAAGCCCATCCCGAGGCTCAGGAGCAGTCAGAAGGCCCGGCTGGGAAGCCCCGTAGTCAGGGAGGCGGCCTACAAGCGCTTTGGCTACAAACTCGCTGGCATGGACCCTGACCGGCCCAATACGCCCATCATGCTGAGGAGGACTCAAGCCCGGGCTCGCAACAACAACAACTCCCACCGGCCCACCTCGCCTGTGCCCATGCCCAGGGCCCTCTCCCACTGGAGTGCCCTCATCTCCCCGCCTGCAGCCCGGAGGCCCCCCAGTCCCAGCCCTCCTCCCGCCCCATCCTTCTCCCCAGTCCTCTCAGGCCTGCCCCCTCCCGCCTCACCCTATGGCTCCCTCCGACGGCACCCGCCACCATGGGCAGCACCTGCTCACGTGCCTCTCACACCCCAAAGGAGCTGGTGGGCCTTTATGGAGCCCCCTCCTGTGAGGCCTGAGGTATCACCAGACCTGCTGGCTTTTCCCAGCTCCCGGCCCTCCTTCAGGGGCTCCCTGAGGCGAGGGGCAGCCTTTGGCTTTCCGGGGCTGTCCCCACAGTCATCCCGGAGGCAAGCCTGGACACCCCGGCCCTCACCCCGGCCCTCACTGAGGAGCCTACCTGGCCTGGGCTACCACTCACCCATGGGACCCTTGTCCCCTCAGCCATCCATCCATGCGGTCCCATTCCAGCCACCCTTCTCCCCACCACCCCGCCGTCCACACTCGCTGCGGGAGCCCCTGACGCCACATCGTCGCACCTCTGGGCGCGGAGCCTCAGGGCACCATGACTCTGCACGCCTGGGCCCACCCAGGCGCCCTCGCTCGCCCTTGCTTGGCTCCCCAAGGCCACCCTCACTGTCCCCTCTGATGGGCCACAGCCTGAGGCACCGCTCCCTCAACCTACCTTCACGCCTCCCGCACACATGGCGCCGCCTCAGTGAGCCTCCCACCAGGGCTGTGAAGCCTCGGGTGCGCCAGCCCTTCCACAGGCCTCCAGGGGCTGGGGCCTGGCCAGCAGCTGTGCCTGAGCACAGGGAGAGCCAGCGGGAACAGGAGGATTCTGAGACACCCTGGACAGTACCCACACTGGCTCCCAGCTGGGATGTGGACGTGCCACCCACTCAGCGTCCACCCTCGCCCTGGCCAGGAGGCCCCGGCAGCCGCAGAGGCTTTTCCAGGCCACCTCCCATGCCTGAAAACCCTTTCCTCCAGCATGTGGGCCCTGTACCATACCCTGGCCCCCGGTCCGAGGATCCAGACTCTGATTCTACCACTGTCTTCGTGGGTAGACACCATGAAACAGGTCCTGGACAGCTGACCAAATCTGCCTGCCTGAGCCCTGAGAAGCTTGAAGAAGAAGTTGCCCCAGAGGATATCCAGCTACCAGCAGAGGCTGAACCTCCAACCCCCATACCTCCCAAGGATTCCCCAACAGAGCAGAAGGCACTAAGGCTGAGTCTCTCCTACCCACTGGCTGCATATGACAGAACAAGGGCCATGTGGCCTCCATGGCGCCGCTGGGGGACACTACCCAATGCCCCAGCCCCTTTGTCACCCACTGGAGTCCCAGGGCCCCTGCCCAAGGCAGGCGAGCGGCGCAGGGTAAGCCCTGGGTGTTTTGCAGTAGTCGTGCCGCAGGTGCAGAAAAGGAGCTCTTTGCAGAGAGGTAATCCTGCCACCCCACAGCCACCTGTCCAGCCGCCCCAGGACCCAAAGCCTGGTCCCAAGTCAAGATCCTGGAGTCTACTCTGGTCCCGCCTCTGGCTGCCGGTGAAGGCCCACCGTGCCCGGCCACAAGCACACAGCCGCTCCCCATCCTGCCGTGTGGGCACCGGAGGTGACTGCCTGCACGGCCAGGGCCCCTGGGAAGAGGTTGGCCCCAGAAGCTGGTTGAACAAGGTATGGGGGTGGTACTGGTCAGGAGGTAACTTTGGGGGTGCCATCCTGTCAACCAGGGCAAGAGAGAGTCTCATGGTCTTGGTGAACTGCTACCTACTTGGGCCTCAGTCTTTCAATCTCTAACTTGGGGAGAACTCAGTTTCCCAGAGTGTCTGGAGAATCAATTAAGGGGATGCCCAGAACAGGTAGGCACAGCAAAGAATCTCCAGAAAATCCTCCCAGGCCTCTTTAGGAAGGGGATCCTGTTTCAGCCTGTCCTGGCTTAATCTGATGGCGCAGCCTCCCCAGTTACACCTCAGAGGTTTGGTTTGAAATCAAAACTTTAGGACTTGCCTCATCACCCTGTTCTACCCCCTCATCCATGTCTGCTCTATTCTTTTTGCCTCCTATTGACGACCCCTACCCCCGCCCCCCCAATTGTAGTCTCTCTTTTTTGAGTTCCTGTTGAAAGGCAGTCCCCTAGGCTGCAGAATTTGGGACTGTCCAAAGGGGAGAGTCTTGGAAACCAAACCTCCAGCCTCTTCATTCAACAGCGGGGAAACTGAGGCTTAGAAGGTCAGCTGGTGGATCAGGGATTGAGCCAGAGCCTGTCGAAGCCCTATAATGGGTGTAGGGCAGGTAGCTTGTCTGAGGGGTGCCAAGCCTGTGCCTGGCAGCCACACTCATGGCGGAACGTGAACCCATACTGGTGGCCTCAGCAGAGGGGGTTGGTCACCGGAGCCTCCCCCGGGACGCCTAGGGTGGGCGGGGCACGCAGGGGCAGCTGGTGTTTCTCAGCCTCTGCAGAGAAGGCGCCTTGTGGAGCAGGCAGCCAGCTGGGCCCAGCAATGGCGACAGGGGCTGCCTGGCTGCTGGGGGGGCCCTGGCCCCGGCGGCGGGTGCCCCGTGCCGTGTGGGCCGCAGCATTGCGGGAGCGGGGCGCAGGGCGCCCAGGGGTGAGGGGCAAGGATGCCTGGGCCCTCCTCACCCTGGAATACGTGAGTGGCTAAATTATTCAGGGTTTGTGGCCACTGGCACACATGGGCAGAAGGGTGGGCAGGAGGCCAGGGCCTCAAGGGTGATACTCACTGTGCCCTACTTAGCAGCCCAGCAGCAGGCACACAGCACGCTGGGCTCCCTCTTGGTGTCTCCTTTCCTCACCTGCTCAGGAAACCGTGTGGGCTACATCAGAGAGGCTGGAAAGGCAGGGTGCACATGTGTGCTCACAGTCATGTAGGTCACACGGGAGGTGTGTTTGAGCGTACCACAGCCAAAGAGAGCTTGTGTGTGATATACCAAGGTCTGAGCAGAGGTGGCATCCATGGGATCATACGTGTGCATGTACATGAGCACAGCAGCGATCCTGCAGCCTAAAAGTAGCATCTGGACTTCCGTCTCAAGACCATCAGGCGTGTCCCTTACATACAGGAGTTGTCTGAACTGCAAATGGTATTGCATATGGGTCTGGGTATATGGGTCTGTGTGTTTGCCCAGAGTTGGACTGCCCAGAGTTGGACACAGAGACACAGTGCTGAAAGTGGCAGTCTCAGTCTCAGCCCTCCCAGAGAACCCATGCACCAAGAGAGGAATGTTCATCAAGATAACACATAAGCATAGACGAGGTTCCCCTGGGGAAAAAGGCATCAGTTCTGGGACAGCATGAGGTTGGGAGGGCTTTCAGGCAGTCGAAGTTGAAGTGTGCTCACACCTGCAGGTCAGGACACCTGGGAGACCCCAGTGCACCAAGGTTGCCTGTAGGCTTATGGGCTGTGGTGTAGGACCAGCAGACCCATAGGACCCGCCCAGTCTGGTCTTGGGGTACTCTCCTCATGTTCACGCCAGGGGGCGACATATGGGTACCCTCCAACTGGACCGACCACAGTCTCTCACTCACAGATGCACTCTATCCGCAACCTGCCGTCCACACGGTCTGGCGAGCAGCGCAGGGAAGATGGTGTGGAGGACATGACACAGCTGGAGTGAGTGGGCGGGGCAGCGGGGGCTGGGGGCGGAGACAGGGAGGCTGAGAGTGATTGCATATTTCCAGCCAGAGGCCCTCTTCCTGGGGTATTTTCAGACTCTCACTTTCCTCATCTACAAAATGGGAGTCACACAAGCCAAATGTGTGCACCTTGAAACTCATGAGTCAGGTCCGGGTTCATGTGGGGTTCTTGGCCCCATCTCTCACCAGCTGTGGGACTGTGGACAAACCACTTTGCCTCTCTCTGCCTCAGTCTCTCATCTGCAAGATGGAAGAGATGTGATTGGCACTTTGGAGGGTGGTCAGTGCCAGTATTTAATCATGGTGACTCAGTCTTATGTCTGCTCCCTGAGAACATTCCCCAACCCAGTGAGGTAGGGACCATGCTATCATGTCCATTGGACAATGAAGAAACTGAGGCACAGAGAGGTTAAGTAAGTTGCTCAAGGCCTCCCAGTGGTTTGCTGTCCAAGATGGGACTTGAATCCAGGTCTTTTTGACCAAGGAGGCCAAAGGGGAGGTTGGAACGGTATCAGTTCTATCCCCAGGCCCCCGACTGCCTCTCTCTATGCCCTCCCAGAGACCTTCAGGAAACCACTGTGCTGTCCAACCTCAAGACCAGATTTGAACGGAAACTCATCTATGTAAGTCCTGGGGCTGGCTCAGATGAGGAAGCCAGCTGCCTCCCTGCCCCCTGGGGTCAAAATGGGAAGCAGAATTCTCTTGCTGGGCCCCCAGCATATGACCTCTTTTTTGAACTTTGGTGTTTCTAAAACTTGAGCATAACATGCTAGAACCTAGAGCACTGAAATACAAAGTCCTAAAATATGGAGCCTTAGAATGGTGGATCACAGATACAGAGACTGAGAGACGGGAAACCCAGAAAAGTATTATCCCAAGAGTCCTAGAATCCGTGGGCCTGGATTCCATGAGGGGGACAGCCAGAGGGTGGAAGAGAGCTGCTGACCTCAGAATGACAGAAGGTAGAGTGAGAGACCCCGAATCAAAGTGTGGGGGCAGGGCCACTTAAAAGGGTCCTGGCCACCCCAGTTTCCTCTGGGCTCCCAGCTCCCTCATCTCCAGACTGTGCAGCTTTGACAAGCTGTTACTATGAATAAATGAAGTAGGCAGCCATCAACACAGCCTCCTTTGCAGAACTGTGGCTCTGTGACTTTGCTCTTGAGTCTGACCACAGCCTTCTGTGGGCT
This sequence comes from Solenodon paradoxus, assembly GCA_004363575.1. Lineage (NCBI taxonomy): Eukaryota > Metazoa > Chordata > Mammalia > Eulipotyphla > Solenodontidae > Solenodon > Solenodon paradoxus. The sequence goes on from RJWH01000169.1 coordinate 233,003, forward strand.
GGAGCCACCATAGTTCAGCCCAGAACGGCGGGTAGGGAGCATTCCCCAAGGGATTGAAGGGTGGAGCAAGATAGATTGCTTGCTGTACAAAGATGCCTCCCTTGCCAGTCTCAGCCTGGTACAGTGCCCCCCAAATTCCACTACAGAGTTGATGACCCCCAGTTCAAACAGCAAGGCCAAGTGGCCAGATGTCTGTCCCTATGGAAATGGGGATCCAGGCTCCCAGCAGCAGGAGAGGGAGGGACACTAAGGGCCTGGAGGAGCCACAGTCACTGAAGCCACTGTCTGCCCAACAGACTTATATTGGCAGCATCCTGGTGTCGGTGAACCCATACCGAATGTTCGGAATCTACGGGCCAGAGCAGGTGCAACAGTACAATGGGAAGGCCCTGGGAGAGAATCCCCCGTGAGTGTCTCCAGGGCTTGGGGAGTGGGCTCTCAGGTCTGGGGAAGGGGGCTGCCCTCGGTCTCCTGGAGCCGGAGTGGGTCCCTCTCTGAGCTTGGCGAGTCCCTGGCTACCTGCTCAGCCATGAGTCAGGACTGATGGTGGTGGGCAGCTCACCTGCTCAGCCCAACAGTCCTCTATGAGTCTGGCATTGGCCTTCTCTGTGTTGGAGCCTCTGTGACTGTCAACCCAGGAAGGGGGCAGGGAGGATTTCCCAAGGGGCTGAGGGCTGGAGCAAGACAGGCTGCTTGCCTGGACAAAGATGGCCCCCTGGCTGCCTCTAGGAGGTTTGGGAGCCACAGGGGCAGGGGCTGGCCCCAATGACACCTGAGGTCTGTCTCTCCAGGCACCTCTTTGCAATTGCAAATCTCGCCTTCGCCAAAATGCTTGATGCCAAACAGAACCAGTGCATAATCATCAGGTGAGCGGACAGTCCATCTGGTGGGGACCTTGTGCACCTATGGAGGATGTAGGGTGGAACCTCAAGCAACAGTTCTACATCAGGCCACACCTGCTGTGGGACCTGGGAAAATTGCTGGGCCTCTCTGGGCTGCCGACCTGCCCATAGCCTCGGTGTCATGGGGGTTTGGTGAAGCCCAGAAGAGGCAAAGAACAAGCTGAAGTTCACTCACCCTTTGTCTGGTCAGTGGAGAGAGCGGCTCTGGAAAAACTGAAGCCACAAAGCTGATTCTGCGCTACCTGGCCGCCATGAACCAGAAACGGGGCATCATGCAGCAGGTGGGTCTGTCCATTGCGATCTGACTGTTTCCACCCTCCGCTGAGAGTCCTTTAGTGCCCCTCAAAGGCAAAAGCTCCTTGACTTAGAGGCTGAGCTCAGGTGCACAGAGAGGGCTCACAGGACTTGGGGCTATTTCTGCCACCCCCCCTCACCCCGGAAGCTCATGCAGGGAGTTCCCTCCTCCCTATATCTCAAGTAGCTCCGGTCAGGCCAGAGTAGAGGTCATGTGGGCAAAGGGAGTCACTCCACTTCTGCCCCTCGCCTTCCTGGTCATGGCCCCTGTAGTGGAAGAGGCGGGACAGGTCTGGGTATGGGGGAGATATTGGGGAGTGAGTGGTAGATGCTGGGGTAGGGCTGTCAAGAACTCAGTAAAGATATCTGGCGGACCCACTGTGTGCTGGGTCCAGGCTAGATGCTGGGAAGTCGGGCAATAATATCTTGTAGAAATTTCATTCTAGTGGAGATGGAAAGAAAAAAAAAATTCAGGTAAATCATGCATGTGCAAAAATTTAATTAATTGTGGAGAAAAAAGGGAAGGAGACAGGGTGGCCAGGGTAGACCCTACTAAGGTGTGGGAGTAGGTTCTGGGGGAAGAGTGAACAAGCAGAAGGAGAACAAGTACAAAGGTCCTGGGGTACAAGCAGGCCTGGTATCAAAATGGCACCCTGAAGTCCAAGTGAAAGAGGACGGTGGCACAGGTCTGAGAGGTGGCTAGCACAACTGAACCTGGCTGCAGTTTGAAGATCAGTCGGCAACTTGCTAGCAACCAGAGTGAAGTCTGAGAGAGTAGGGCAGTCCAAGTGTGAGCCCGTACATTTGGCCAGAGTCACAGGCAGCATAGAGCTGCCATCAGATGAACGGGAGGGCCTGCGAAGAGAAGACGACAGGTTCCTTGAGTTAGTTGTCTGAAAGGCATCCACACAGAGGTTGGGGAGGAGGCAGCAGATGAACCAGGGCATGGAGCTCAGGGAAGGTGGCGCTGCAGGCAAAGACCTTCCAGCTTAGACTCCAGAACTGACCCTGAGATGCCTCAGCCTGGGCCCACAGAAGTTTATAAGTGACCACAATGTCCTGGCCAGTGGTTATTTTGGCAGGTGATCCTGGGAGCTGTTTGGCCCTCAGCGGGGAGCAGGTTGGCTCAGATTTTGCAGTCCAGAGGGGTTACTTCTTGGCCTGACCCCCTTTGATGCCTGCCCTGGCCTACCGGCCCCTCCCAGCACCACAGCCTGGGCCTCCTGGCAGAGGACATACCATCCCTTTGCTCCAGGCGGGTTTTCCCAACCTCTAAGGATAGACTGCTGGAGGGACTGGCCAAGCAGACAGGCACATGCAGCTCCCCTTGCCAGTGCCGTCGGCTATGTCAGTGCACCAGCCCTGGGGGCCAGGTACATTTGTGTCCACTTACAGATATGGAAACTGAGGTCTGGGAAGGAAGCTGACTTTCCAGTATCCCAAAGTGGAGAAGCAGGATCTAGAGCGATGGGGGTCAGGCAGGATGACTTGAGCTGAGGGACCAGTGTGGGTCTGGGAGAGTTGCTGTGCCAGGCACACAATAGACGAGGGCATGGGCCTGGCCAGCAGGAAAGACCATATGATCACATCCTAATGCAAGTTTTCAAGGGATCCTGGGAGAGAACCAGGACAGGATCAAAGAGAGACTCTTCTGGGATCCCAAGGGGTAGAGGTGGGGTGGGGAAAGAGGACATCCCCAGAACCTTCCGACAATCAGACCCAGTAGCCTCCCTCCCTAGAGCCATACTAAGTCCTGAAGTCCAGACCCCAGGGTCTCTGAGGCTCATGGGTTTTCTCTCACCTGGCAACTCTCCTGCCCACCACAGAGACCCAAAGGGTCAGCCAGTCCTTCCATGGACCCCTGGGGGGAGTGGAGGTCCTTTCCAAGGGTGACCTGCTTCTATTTTGTTTCCTCTCTCCTTTTCCTCCCTCCTGGGCACTCCTGAAGATAAAGGTACTCGGACTGTGTGTGTGCACGTGTGTGCATGTGTGAGTGTGTGTGTATGCGTGTGCGCTTTTGCGTGTGTGTTGACAGGAGGGGCAGGAAGAGGCATGTAAGAAATATAAGAGGCCTCTGGGGTCTGTGTGGGGCTTGGAGACCATGAGATGGGGACTTTGGGGGATACCGCAGTTACCTCAGGGGTCTACAGGGAGCCCACTCTTGCCATTCCCCTCCTTGGGGAGGTATGTGTCTGGAGAAATCTTGGGGTGGCCATAACCTTGCTCCAGGCCCCAGAACAATTCCCACATCTTCTGGGTACCAGATCCTGGAAGCCACACCCCTCCTGGAGTCCTTCGGTAACGCCAAAACGGTCAGGAACGACAACTCCAGTCGCTTCGGGAAGTTTGTGGAAATTTTTCTGGAAGGGTGAGTGGGACAGTGGAGGGGCTCCCTAAAGCCTTCCTGTGCACTCCATGTCCTGGAACAGTGCCCCTGTGACCTGACTGTGCTCCCCTCAGGGGTGTGATCTCTGGTGCCAGAACCTCCCAGTACCTGCTCGAGAAGTCCAGGATTGTGTTTCAGGTGAGCCAGGCCATCTCCAACCCTTGTGTGGGGACTGGGTGGGGGGTGTGCAAGTACAAGAGCTCAGCAGCTGACCAGGCTGGGTGAATGTTCATGAGCAAATGTGTATTATATATGTGTCTGTGGAAGCATGCAAGCTCATCTCCTCCTCATCTCCCCAGCCACATTAGTTCTTCCTTGTCCCTGAAACTCACTAGGCACAATCCTGCCTCAGGGCCTTTGCACCTACCATTCCTTCTACCTAGACCAACTCTCCTCCTGGACACCTGCAGGGCCAAACCCCTCACCTTCTCCAAGTCTTCCCTGAAATGTCACCATCTCAGGGAAGTGACTCCATTTAAAAATGCATCAACCTCTTTTGCATCTTTATTTCTCTCCAGAGTTCTTAATATCTGATGTATTTTAGGTTCTACCCTGTGTTTTGCTGAGTGTCTACCTAGCAGGTGGACTTCTTGAGACTGGGAACTTTTCTCTGCCGGTTCCCTACTATAACCCAAGTGCCTAAAAGGGACCTGGAGCACAGAAAATATTCAGCCACCATCAGGAGGCCCAGCATGTGCACATCTGGGTTATGGACAAATGTGATACGAGAGAAGAAGGGCTGTCTTTCTTTTCTCCAAACAAAATAAAATCCTGCTCAGAGTCCCCGGCGCCCACCATCCTAGGGCTTTTTCACCCTAACCCCAACCCCAATCAATGAGGTGAGGGGCTTTCTCGTCACTTGGTCTCAGCTGTGGATTCTTGTGTTTGCTTGTATTTGTGGGCACACCTATACCTGTTTGTATATCTGGGTGTCAGCTAGGTGGATAGCTCCCTTCCGTGCACCTACCCACCCACTCTGCAGGCCAAAAATGAGAGGAACTACCACATCTTCTATGAGCTGCTGGCTGGGCTTCCTGCCCAGCTCCGGCAGGCCTTCAGTCTGCAAGAGGCGGAGACCTACTACTACCTGAACCAGGTGAGCACTAGCAGGTGTCTGAGGACCCCCAGACCTGGTACCCCACCCCACTCCATCAACCTGAGTGGGCCAAAAAACTCAAATCCTGTGTCCTAATAGCCAGTGAAGATGATAGAGGTTTGAGAAATTGCATTTAGACTTAGTTTATCTCATCACCACAAGGGTAACAGGTGTCTCTGTGGTCCGGAGAGGGGAGGGGAGTCCTACCTGACTCATTTCTCTGGAGACTAGAACAGAACTAAACAGCCTTTGTCTCTTTGCCTCCATTTCCTCCTCTGTAAAGGGGCACCACCCAGTACCACTCCGAGATATACCCAGTTGAGATGAGGAAATGTACAAAAGCAATAGCACAGGGACTTAGTGTGCAGTTTCTGCTCTGAAACTCCCCACCATGAAACCAGAATGAGAGTGGGAGTAGCCGGTTCCCACCCAGGGTCGCTGAGCCCAGCCCCGCCTGCACCCAGGGCGGAAACTGTGAAATCTCAGGGAAGAGTGACACCGATGACTTCCGCCGACTGCTGGCTGCCATGGAGGTGCTGGGCTTCAGTGGGGAGGACCAGGACAGCATCTTCCGCATCCTGGCCTCCATCCTGCACCTGGGCAATGTCTACTTTGAGAAGTATGAGGTGAGAGCACCGCAGACTTGGGGCCCACACTCTGGGGACTCCTATCAGAGGCTTAAGAGCTCAGCTCAGCTCTTTCAGCTCCTAAGTGTACATATCATTGACGCCTTTTCTCTCCTCCCTTGGGAATTGGTTGTCTTTTCTTATTGATCACAACGCTCTTTATACGTGCTAAGAAATCAACTCTTTGTCTCTGATGTGAAATACAGTAATCACTCACCTGTCACAGGAGTTACGTTCCAGAGACGCTCGCGATAGGTGAAAATCTGCGAAGTAGCGGCGTTATAATTTGTTTTATTATTTATGTATATTTTAAGGCTTTATAAACCCTTGCTACACTCCTATAAACCCTTCTCACACTCTTAAACCTATGTAATTTTAACCACATATAAAATTCTATGTGGGTACTCACTAGCAAAGTATACATATACGGCAAAATCCCGTGATATAGCGAAAATTCCGCGATACAGAATTAGATATATCTTTTTTAAAAACCCATGATACAGTGAAGCCGCTGTAAGTGAATCGCGATAAAGCGAGGGGAGACTGTATATTTTCTGGTTGATGATTTATATCTTGATTTTGGTTTCTTTTAATGTGTTTTTATTTGCCATGCAGATTAAAAAAAATACTTCTAGACACTTCATTTATCAATCTTTTCTGGTATAAATTTTAGACTTTAATCATTTTTAGAGACCTATCTCTAAAATTATAGCAGCCTCCTCCTATAATTTCTTCAAGTTTTGTAAGGGGTGTATGTGTTCTTTCGTTAACATTTAAATCTTGGCTTTATCAAGAATTTATTCTAGAAAGGTGTAAGATTGGAATTTTTTTTAGGAAAGATGCAAGCAGGACTGAAGGCCATAAGTAAGCAGGTCGGCAGAAAGAGAGAGGAGGAAGAGCATTTTATTTTATTTTTATTTAACTGTTCATCTTGGTTTTCTCCCTAACCCTGGGACATGAACCCGGGTCCTTCCACCTTCGTGAACTGTGCTTAGCCAGAAGCAGCGCATCTAACCACTACTTGACCAAGATGCAACACTCTTATTTTTTTAGAGGAAGGAAGCAGGCAGGAATGAAGGCAAGCAGGACAGAAGGAAGGAAGAGGAGGAAGAAGCATTTATTTATTTAGTTGTTCATTTTGGTTGTTACCCCGGATCATGAACCTGGGTCCTTGGGTTTTCTGTGGACTAAGCTGGAGTTGTAGACTTACATGGATTTTTGTCTGATTTCAGAGTTTCTACAGGTGTATTACCACACTGTGTTCATTGTCGTGACTTTATTATTTGTTTTACCATCTCTTAGGGTCCCCTGCATTCCTCTTTCAGACTCTTCCTGGCTCTTCTAGCTCGTTTATGTTTTTTACACATACTTAAACTCAGCTCATCTAGCTTAAAACATCCCTGTTGTTGTTCGGCATAGGCAGGTGCACAAGAGGTGGCCTCGGTGGTGAGCGCCCGGGAGATCCAGGCTGTGGCTGAGCTTCTGCAGATCTCCCCCGAGGGCCTGCAGAAGGCCATAACCTTCAAAGTGACTGTGAGTCTGTCAAAAACCTCCAGCTAGTGCCCGAACAGAACAGCTTAGAGCCCCCATCCTCTGCAGACCACCTCTCTCCCTCCTCCACCTGTCTCGTCTGTGCTGGGCCCAGAGGGCAGTGGTCTCAAACCCCGCCCCCATATCAGGTCTTTGCATATGCTGTTCCCTCTGCTGAATACTCTCCCCTACTTCACACTTATGAATCCCTTAAGACCCAATCTTGAGGTACCCATTCACACATCTCTCCAGTCATCCCATCCTCTGGAGTGCTTCCTAGAAGCAGTGACCTGTTGACACTCAAAAGTCACATCTCTTCCCAGGAGACAATGCGAGAGAAGATCTTCACCCCCTTGACCGTGGAGAGTGCCGTGGATGCCAGGTGAGGTTGCATCCCTCCCTGCCTGAGTCCCCAGATCCCCACATACCCACTGACCCGAACATCATCTCTGCTTCAGGGACGCCATCGCCAAGGTCCTGTATGCATTACTGTTTGGCTGGCTCATTGCCAGGGTCAACGCACTGGTGTCCCCACGGCAGGACACACTATCTATCGCCATCCTGGACATCTATGGCTTTGAGGTGGGGCTCCATGGGTGGGCAAGGGTCCCTCCTCCCCTATATCATTTCCCTTGTCTCCCATCATTTCCTTCACTCACCCACACACACCTCTGAGGCCTCTGGGTATCGGGCTCCCTTGGTCAAAACCAGGGAACCTGGAAAAAACCAGACCTGGGCTCTGCCCTTGGGGAACTTTCAGGTGTGCCTGGGTAGAGGTCGGGGACAGATGCTGACAAGCACATGTGATCAGAGCCACAACAGGGGCAGCTAGTGCTGGGGAAGGGGACTAGAGGGGTCCCTTCACCAGGCAGGGGTCCAAGAAGGAGGAGGAGACATCCCTGAGCCAAGTCCTTAAGAAGCAGGAAAGGCACGAAGCTGGAAGGAACAGCAGATGCAAAGGCTGGGAGGCTGGAAGTCATCTGGGGAGGTGGGGGCAGCACAGTGCCAACCATGCATTTGGAAATGGTGAGAGAAGGCAAGATCATCAAAGTAAAAAAGTGATAGCTGATACCCACAGGGCTCCTGTATGTTCCAGGTGCTATTCTGCACACTTTGTAGTTTTCTCAATCTTTACTAGGTAGGATTAAGCACCTACCATCTGATGTAGATACTATTACCACCCCTTGTTTTACAGATGGGGAAACTGAGTCACAGAGGGATTGCCCAAGGTCACATAGTCAGGAAGTGGCAGAATCAAGATTATAGCCCAAAGCCTGTGTCTTTAAGCACTACCTCTGCTGCCTCTTATTCGGTCATGGATGGTTGGTCTCCCACCTGTGTGCAGTGGGAGCCCTAGAGGGTTCTGAGCTGGGGGCCCATGGGGTCCAACTTTCTAAGGCAGGGAGGACACCGGGCCTGAGCTGGCAGTGGGCAGTGTCCTGGGTGGGGACAGATAGGCTTCTAACTAAGGAAGAACCAGGCCCAGCCTCAGCGCCCACCTACAGGACCTGAGCTTCAACAGCTTCGAGCAGCTGTGCATCAACTACGCAAATGAAAACCTCCAGTACCTTTTCAACAAGATTATCTTCCAGGAGGAGCAGGTGTGCAGTGCTCTTGGTTGTGCCCATCTCCATCCTGATTGACTAGTGGGTCTCCCTGGGAACCGACAAAGCTTTACTAACTCTCTAAGTGCAAGTCTGATGTTGCCAGTAGACCAATGGAGAGAAAGAGGGCCAGCACTAAGAGGCCTGTGTTCTAGAGGGCAGGGTCTGGGGTACTGAGCCCAGAGAATACCCCTGCTAAGGCGTCCTTCTCCCCCTCTGCAGGGCTGTCCCAGGCGGAGGGAGAAGCAGGGCCCCAGGGAGGTTCATGTTGCCTTGAAGGGAGTGAGCTTCCTGGGAAGGGAGGGGTGCAAGCAGAGGTGTCCCTAGCCAAACTCTGCTGGATTCAGCCTGGGAGCCAGGGTGAGTGGGACTGGAAAGGGCTAGGAGACTGAACCCCAGCTGCATGCAGGAGGAGTATATCCGTGAGCAGATCGACTGGCGGGAGATCACCTTTGCTGACAGTCAGCCCTGCATCAACCTCATCTCACTGAAGCCCTATGGCATCCTACGCATCCTTGACGACCAGTGTTGCTTTCCCCAGGTAAGCCATGGGTGCTGTGTGTACCTGGTCAGGTCGCTCAACATCTCTGAGCTTCGTGGGCATATTGGGCCTGTCTGCCTGAGTCCTGTGTTCATTTCTGCTCTGGCCTGGGGACGGGGACTCAGGATGCTCAGCCTGTCATTCACAGCCTAGGGCATGGCTGAGGCTGGATAGGGGCTGCAGGTGTCCAGAGGAGGGGAGTCACTAGCCTGTTTAGTCACAGAAAACCTTAGAGGAAGTGACCTTGAGGGTGGGCTTCAGATTTGGATTGGAAAACACAAAGGTATGGATGCTCTGGGCAGTGGGACTTGAGAGTGCAAAGGGCTGGAGGGGAGGCAGCTGGGAGCTGATCAGACATAGCTGTCTGCAGTGGTCCACTTAGGTCTCCTCAGCCTCATTCAAGAAGGGAAGCTATGATTGCTTCCTCCTGAGGCTCACTGGAAGTCAGCGCTAGAGAACTTGCCCCTGTGCCGGAGACAGATGCCCAGGGCCTCTGTCCACATCTGCCTCTGCCCCCAGGCCACAGACCACACATTTCTGCAGAAGTGCCATTACCACCACGGCGCCAATCCACTCTACTCCAAACCCAAGATGCCCCTGCCTGAGTTCACCATCCAGCACTATGCAGGCAAAGTCACCTATCAGGTGAGATCCAGACAGCCTGCACTGGTCTAGTGCCATCGTTCCCCACTGTTGGAGACATCGAAGACAAACACTCCCCTGACTCTATTCTGACCCTGTCAGTCCTCAGCTGTGTGGCCTTGGGAAAATAGCTTTACCCTCTCTGAGCCTCAATTTCCTCATCTGGAAAGTGGGGATAATAATAGTGCCCATCTTCTGGGGTGGGTGTGAGAAATCTAAGACTCACTGGGTTTGATAAAGAGTAACTTTATCACTATGGTCACTCTTATCACAGTTATCTGAGGCACATTCCTATCCTGTAGATGTCTAAGCCTCTGTCCCCACCTGGGCCTCATTTCCCACATCTGTAGAATGAATGCATGCAGCTTAGTGTCCTCTTCTGGGGTTGAGGCCAAGGTCAGACTTGTGAAATTGTGGCCTGGGTGTGGGGAGGAGAGCAGGGGCAGGAGGGGTGGGATAGGGCCCGTTCCCTTCTCAGACACACAGGGACACAGAGAGCTGGAGGGACAGAGCCAGGGTGACTCAGGGTCACCAGAGGGAGAAAGGGAGGGGGAGGGCCGCAGATAGGATGATACCAGCTGGGGAGTATCAGCCCCACCCTGTCCCTCAGGCTGTGTGGAGCAGGTGGGCTCCTGCCTGAGCTTCCCTGCTGCTCCTCCTTTTCAGGTGCACAAGTTCCTGGACAAGAACCATGACCAGGTGCGCCAGGAAGTGCTTGACCTGTTTGTGCGGAGCCGGACACGGGTGAGGAGTTCTACACACACCCACACACACCCACCAGCCCAGGGTCAGGTCCTCCTCCAGTCCAAGAAATGAGCAACCTAGCTCAGGTCCTGACTGCTCATCCCAGTTAGGCCCTGATCCTGCCCCTAACCCCAAGCCTAACCCTGTACCCACCCAACCTTGCCATGCTGGGGGTTCTCCTTTCGCTGTCCCTGCCCCTGAACGGCACCGTCCCCAGCTGGCCCCACCCTTCCCTGATCCATCCTTGCCACACCTACCCAGTCTTGTCTGGCCTCATCCCTCATCTGGCCAATCTTCCAACAACTCCCTACCCATCTCAGTTCTGTTCTGTGTGCTCTCCTCGGAGCTGCCATGAGGCCCTGGGGAGGGTTTAGGGGACATAATTTGGGTTCCTTTAAGGCTTGAGAAGCCCCATATCTCAGACCTGCTACAGAACAATAGATGACCCATTACAGTTTCAGACCTGGATGCATCACCCAACCCCTCCCCCTTCTCCCACCCTCCCTTCACTTCCTCCTCTGTCAAAGGGGCACCCTTCCTCCTGAGGTCAGTGCCAGAGTTCAGGAGCACATGTGTGATAGGCCCCTTTCAGCCAGGCACACAGTCCATGCCTATGTGTTCCCCAGACTGAGGGAGAAAAGTCAGTCAGCTATAGGGTGGGATCCTTGGAAGGCACTGAGCACCCTGACCTGAGAACCGTGCAGCCAGAAGGACAGTGCCTTGCAGAGAAGGCAGGAGTCCAGGTTTCTGATCCCTCTGTTCTGAAGACTTGATCTTTGTTCTGTGTCTCTCTCTCTGTTCCTCTCCTTGTTTCTGTCTCTCTGTGTTTGGTCACTGCCTGCTGACCATCCCTGTCCAGGTGGTGGCACACCTCTTCTCCAGCCATGCCCCACAGGCTGCCCCTCAGCGCCTGGGCAAGAGCAGCTCTGTAACCCGGCTCTACAAAGCACACACAGTAGCTGCCAAGTTCCAGCAGTCACTCCTGGATCTGGTGGAGAAGATGGAGAGGTGCGTGTGCTGAGTAGGCAGGCCCTCAGCACCACCTGTGACCCTCAGTTTGTGAGCACCTTCCTTCTCTGGGGCCTCACCTGCCTTCTTCCCACCCCTGCCCAGGTGTAACCCCTTGTTTGTGCGTTGCCTGAAGCCCAACCACAAGAAGGTATGTGATGGCTGAGGTCCCTGGGAGAGCCAAATCTTCTTCCCCGTGCTGTGTGTCCTTGAGCAAGTAGCTTTGCCTCTTGGGACCTCCATCTGCCTGGCCCTCTGTGGGGACTCCAAAGTGTCCTTTGCACATGGATGGGCCAGTGTGCAGACTCCCTATCTGGGCACTCTCCACAGGAGCCAGGCCTCTTTGAGCCAGATGTGGTAATGGCACAATTACGCTATTCTGGGGTATTGGAGACCGTGCGGATCCGCAAGGAGGGCTTTCCAGTACGGCTTCCCTTCCAGGTGTTCATCGACAGGTACCTGTGTCAGAGTCGTTTCTGAATTCCACAGACCTCTACTCAGCCCTCTGTGACCCCGGGAATATACAACCCAGTCAGACCAGGGATTACCATGCACAGTTACCCAGACTGTGCACTATACAAGACCACCATATGCTAGCTGTCCTGTGACAGATATATTTACTGATTTGCAATTTTTCATAGTTTTAGTATATATGAGCTATTGGGAGGAATAATTTGAATAGTTGTTATAACAAATTTCCAGCAGATGGCAGTAGAGTGTCATATTCTACTAAAATCTGATCAGTTTTTCTGACAGCCAGCAGTCTTTAAGGATGGAGTGCTCATGAGAAAACATGAGTATAGCCACTGCTGGGACCTGGGCCTCTTGAAGACAGGGGGCTGAGGGTTGTGGTCTAGTGGGAAATGGAGACAGAGCCCATAGTCCCCAGACTGAGTTTGGGTCCCTACAGGTACCGCTGTCTAGTGGCCCTCAAGCACAACCTGCCAGCCAGTGGGGACATGTGTGTGTCGGTGCTAAGCCGCCTGTGTACAGTCATGCCAAATATGTACCGTGTAGGCATCAGCAAGGTGAGTGCCACCTCACACTCAGCACCAAGTTCGTGGGCTTCAGAAATGCCCAAGCCTTGACCTGCCTGAGCACCTGCCTCATATCCTCAGCTATTCCTCAAGGAACATCTGCACCAGCTGCTGGAGAGCATGCGGGAGCATGTCCTGAATCTGGCAGCCCTCACCTTGCAGCGCTTCCTTCGTGGCTTCTTCATCCAGCGGCGATTCCGCTCCCTGCGCCACAAGATCATCCTGCTGCAAAGCAGGGCCCGTGGCTACCTGGCCAGGTGCGTGCAGATAGGGCAGGACTCCCTGGGACCTCCAGCTAGTTGGGGCAGGCCATACCTGAACTTGGGTAGTCAGTTCCCTGTTCTTGGAGGCATACAAGTTGATGGGGCCTCTGTAGGAAGATTCATCAGATTCTCTAGGTCTCTGCAGCTTTAGGATGTTCTTCCTACCCCTACCCACTGGCCTTTGAGACTGGTGGATGGGAATCTACCTAACCTGTACTTCAGGTACCCTGGGACTACAACCTGATGGGAAGCATATGGTCCAAGTGGATTAATCCAAGCCATCACTAAATTTGCTGTGTGACCTTAACCAAGTCACTACCCCTTTCTAAGCTCCCGTTTCTATTTGTGCCAAGGGACTACAGATTGAAGTGTGGGCATCAGCTCCCAAGCCAGGCTGATATGGGCATCTCTGCCCCTTGGACATCCTGTGACCCCAATCCTTGACTCTTCTCAAGACATTCCTTTCCTTCTCACCCCAGGCAGCGGTATCAGCAGATGAAGAGGAGCCTCATGAAGTTCCAGTCCCTGGTGCACACGTACATGAACCACCGGCGTTACCTCAAGGTGCAGGCCCACCGCTCACCCTCCTCCCAGGATCCAGGTCATCCTGCCTGGGTCCAAGGAGCAGCAGGGAGGGGAGGAGGCACTTAGCACCCAGGATAAGACTGTTGACCTCAAACAGTCTTGGGTTCGAATCCCTGCTCTGCCGCTCATAGCTCTATGAACTTGGCCCCTCTCTGGCTTCATGTTTTCCATCTGTTTCTTGGTTTGTGGCGAGGGTGAAATGAGGCGTTGGCCGTGAGATTGTCATGGTGCTGGCTTTACTGTGGAATTAGGTGCCATTAGAATTTGGCCCCTTGAACAGCCTGGGATATGGTTTACTCTCCTTTTGATGTCAGTTTGGCCCATTGTCATATAAACCAACTGCCAGAAAAACAAATGTAATTGCATTTGAAAAGAATTGAAGAACTGTGTGGTTTTCACTGAAGGATTCACAAAGGGGAGCTTCCATCACACATCTCTCAACCACTTCCCAGGAATCTCACTGGTACAACTCTCCCTTTCCCCAGAATAGCCCTTCCTCTGACCTTTACCCCTGCTGTGCGCTCTGCCTTTCCCCTTTCCCCTCTGCTTCTCTGGCGACACCTCTGCCTCCCTCTCCCCATCTCTGAGGTGGGGCAGTAGCAGATAACGGGCAAGCTGACCCCCTTGCCTCCCATGCTGGCTGCCCTGAGCGAGCTGGCTTGACCTGCCCCTGAGCCTGGGGCCTGCGGCACCTCTGCCCACCATTCCTGCCTTGACCGTCTGCTCTCCTGCAGCTGAGGGCAGAGCGGAGGCTCCGGGTGGACGAGGTGCGGCTATGGGAGCAGGAGGTGGGTGTGGGGTTCTGGGCGGCAGGAAGGGGACAGGCAGGGAGGCTCTCAGGTGGGGGTTATGGCAGGCCTGCCCCTCACCATGCGCTGTCCCTCAGGAGCTGAACAAGAGAGAGGTGGTGGCTGTGGGGCACCTGGAGGTACCGGCTGAGCTGGCTGGACTCTTGCAAGCAGTGGCAGGTATGTCAGCACTGGACACTGTGGCGGACACAGCAGCAATGGACACTAGTGGGTGTGGAGGAGCAAGGGAGCCAGGTACCTCATGACCTCCTCTCTCCACAGGCCTGGGGCCAGCCCGAGTGCCCCTGGTGGCCCTCGTGCGGACTCCCCGGCTCCAGGTCGAGCCCCGTGTCACACTGCCGTTGGATATCAACAATTACCCCATGGCCAAGTTTGTCCGGTGCCACTTCAAGGTGAAAACAAGCATGGGTCCCAGTGGCCCAGGCCAATTAGAACTGACTGCCCTCAGCCTGGGGCAGGCCCCTGACCATGCTGATGGGGTGTGAGCCTGTCAGTGACTGGGTTATGGTGAGTCTGGGGACTATGGGAGCCTGGATAGCAGTGGCAGGCCTTCAGGGCTCAGGAAATGGCTTTTTGTCAAATGGTCTGACAGTATCAGAAATTTACCAGTCATTGGAGCCCAGGGCTTCATCCCTGTCATCTGCTCTAATTTCCTGCCCCTGAAAAAGGGCCCAAATAGGGACTCAAACCACTCTTAGCACTGAGGGCCAATGTCTAACCCCTCCAAGCCTCAGTTTCCCCAGCCACATGTTGGGGACAGGAGCCCTTGCCTCACGGCTTGTATGCCGACACCTGGCACAGAGCCGTCAGTCCTGACTCTGTCCCCATGTGGCTGCCCTGTGTCCCCAGGAGCCTGCCTTCGGGATGCTGACAGTGCCCCTGAGGTCACCCCTCACACGGCTGCCCATAGAGCACCACTCGGAAGCTGTGAGCGTCTTCAAGCTGGTATGGATATGTCTGGGCCACCTTTGAACTCATAAGCCCTGTCCCTGAGGCCTCTCTGTCTTTCCTCCTGGACCCCCATGGGTCCACCTCACAGGACCATGTTCCCTCCTTGGAGAAGAGACTTTTGTTAGTGGAGGGAGGATCTGACTTCCTCTTTGGGGCCGGTATTAGGAACTGAGGGCCTTCTTTCTCCAAGTCATCTTCCTGGCAAAAAGGGCTATTTTGGAGCCTCTCAGGAGCCTCCCAGGAACACCGAGAGATCCAGCTCCTCTTCCTGAGGATTTCCTGGTCTGAGGGAGGAGGCAAAGCAGATCTGACCAGTGATCACCAGCATGGACAGAAGGAGGGATGGTTGCTGAGGAGCACAGATAGGGCCCTTAATGCAGCCCTGGTCAAGGGCAAAGGACTTCCTGGGGGAAGGGGCACTTGAGCTAGAGTGAAAGGAGAAGTTGGGATCCTCCAGCAGGACGAGTGGAGAAGGCACAGAAGAGGAAACTGGTGTGGTCAGAGCAGAGGGGAGCAAAGGTCACAAACCTTGACTGGTAAACCTAGAGCTTGAATTTCATTCTGAGATCCCTGGGGAGCCAAGGAAGGTGCTTCCGTGAGAAATGTGGTCAGGCATGAATGTTAGAAAGGACCCTCTGGGGCCCAGATGGAGCAAGAGGTGAAGGGCCCCATAGGCCAGGGATGTGGTAAGGAGGCTGGGGCTGCTTGGAAGCTAGAGAAGGTTCATGAGCAGGAGAAAAGCCAGTATTTTAGATCTTGACTTCTTCCATAGTTGGGGTGAAGTACCTGGTCATTTAGCATAGGATATGCAATTAAATTGTATTACGGGGGACTTTTATCAGGGGTGGGGGGCAGGAAAGAGGTACACGATGGGGGTGGGGACTTTCCAGGAAACCCAGGAGAGTCTGTTTGTCACTCAGATCCTGCGTTTCATGGGCGACCCCCGCCTGTATGGTACCCAGGAGAACATCTTTGGGAACTACATTATACAGAAGGGCCTGGTAGTGCCTGAACTGCGGGACGAGATCTTGGCACAGCTGGCCAACCAGGTCTGGCGGAACCCCAGTGCCCACAATGGCGAACGGGGCTGGCTCTTGCTGGCCGCCTGTCTCAGCAGCTTTGCACCTTCCTCTCGCCTCAACAAGTACCTGCTCAAGTGAGTGAAGTTGGGCAGAGACATGGCATGGGGACACTGACGGGATATTAAAAATCAGCCAGGGGTGAGGACATTGCGCTTGGAGGCTGAGGCATGGAAGCTGGCGGGGCTACTCTCTGCCTGCACTGGGTTCAGAGTAAGAAAAAAGGGCAGGTCTTCACTGCAGAGGGTAGGAGTCAGGTGAGGCCGGACAGATGACTTCTAAAACTGAGAGGGCGGCAATTCCAGTGTGCAGGGGATTTGGAAAAAAGGCACTGACCCCTTGCATCATAGGGTTACAGCAGGGTAATTAGGAGCATAGACTCTGGATCAGACACTTTGGGTTCAAATCCCAACTCTGCCACATGTGAGCTGTGTGACTTTGGACAAGTTACTTAGCCTCTCTGAGTCTCAGTTTACTCACCTATAAAATGGGGTTAATAAAACACCTACTTCATACACTGGGGGACAAAACATGATGCGAACACACGTGAAGTGTTTAGAACAGAGACAGGCATTTGGTAAGAGCTATGTATGTATGACCATCAGCAGCATCCTGATGGTCATGACAGTGATGATGTTACCCTGCTAGGCGTGAAGGATGATTTGCAAGGGAAAGAACATGAGCAGGCCCTGGGTGAGAATCCTCACTTGATACTACCTGGAACCTCTTTTCCTCACCTGTAAATTAGGAATGGTAACAGGCCTCCCCTAACCAGTGACTCCGAGTTCGTGTCCAGAGCTTCACCCAGGCGGTGTGCAGTAGATGGGCAGCAACTTTGGCGGGTCTTGTGACTCTATGACAACTGTGACAGCAGAGTAGGGCTGCTGCCTACCTGTCCGAGGTCCTGCGGGCGTGACTCTGGCTGCCCTCACGTAGCCACTGTGGGCTTGCTGTACCGTTGCTCCAGGCCTGACCCAGCAGCGGGTGGAAGGAGGACAGGAAAGCATACATGAGGCGCGCTCACCTCTGCAGGCATCGAACTTGCTGGTGCAGGGTCATGTGGAGCCCTCACAGCCGTCTCTTGTTTAGACGAGAACTTGGAAGCAGGCTCAGAAAGACTGTCTGGTGCAAGAATGGAAGGCAGAGTCCCCCCAAGTCCAGGTTCTTGCTCCTACCTGCTGCAGACCCCACCCTGTCAATTTGCTCCAGCCAGCCGAGATGGGCTAACCTGGAACCTCTTTGGTCTACCCTTGAATCTTGCTGGCTTGAGATACTTCTGGGCTTGCCTGGGCCCTTTCTGCTTTTTGTTTTGCGTGGTCTTTTTTTTTTTTTTTTTTTTGGTGGGTTTTACTGGAAGAATCTTCAGAGAAGTAAGAAATCCTGGATTATATGACAAGAGTGTATTAGGAGTGACACCCCTGTAGTGAATTTTTTGCCTGAATTACTATGATAACTTTGACTTAATATAGTGATAGTAAGTAAGTGGGGATTCTATCATTTTCCGTGTTTTGAGTAAAATTCCACTCACAACAATTCTCTATTATCCCTCACCCTACAGGAAATAAGGTGTGAAGGATAATGTAACTTTAACACAAATTGTACAAAAAATGTAATTTTGTATTTAGTAATCTTAACTGTGGTATAATTATTATTTACCTCAAAGGTGTATCCTCTTCGCAGAAAAGACTGCATAACTTCAAAACTAGAATGCAAAATGATTCTAAGTAAATAAAAGTTAGCCTGGGGCCCCTCCAGTGTCATCCTAGAGCTCTGGACTATAGCCTGGGGCCTTGTCAGCCTCACCTTCAAGCTCTGGGCTGGCTTTGACCTCCATCCGACTAGCCTCAGAATCCCCCAACCCTGAGCTAGCTGCGGATTACTCTTCATCCTGCCCATTAGGTTTGTGTCTGATTATGGGCGGAATGGCTTCCAGGCAGTGTGTCAACACCGCCTCATGCAGGCCATGAGCCAAATCCAACAGCAGGGCTCTGGGGCTGCCCGCACCTTCCCCCCAGCCCAGCTTGAGTGGACAGCAATCCAGGAGAAGGCTGGCATGGCGCTGGATGTGGGCTGTTTCAATGGTGAGCTGTCCTTTCCCCTCCTTACCCTTCCACCACTCCCTCGAGGAGGGGCAGTTAGCAGGACCCCTGTACTCTGGGGTTGGGAGACATGGAGGGTCTGGATCTAGGAAGGGGTCTGCCTTGGAAAGAGGGAGCTGTACCTGGAAGGGGAGCGGGGAGTGGGACAGTGAGGATGCAGACCCTGGGTCTGGAATGGGTAGGGGAGCCTAAGGGCAGGAAGCCGGTAGAAGACTGGACTGGACCCAGGCTGAGCCCAGCTCCTGTTGCCCTGCAGGTGACCAGGTCTCCTGCCCAGTGCACTCCTGGAGTACAGGCGAAGAGGTGGCTGGAGATATTCTGAGGCACAGGTTGGCCCCTGCAATGCCCTGCCCAGCACTCCCTGTGTACCTGGGAGAGTGGGAGGGAGGGATAGGAGGCCAGACCCCTCAAAGGATCCTATAGGGGCCACCCAGGTCATGCTTGAGGTCTGGCTCATATCCCAGGGTTTTCCCAAGTGGCACAAGTTGTCTCTGTCCCTCATTTTCATCTTTCTGCATGTTGTCAACAGGGGGCTGGCAGATGGCTGGCGGGGCTGGACAGTGGCCATGAAGAATGGGGCCCAGTGGGCAGAGCTGGCAGGCCATGACTTTGTGCTAGACCTGGTGTCGGACCTAGAGCTGCTCAGGAACTTCCCACGACGGAAGTCCTACTTCATCGTGGGTGCAGAAGGGCCCACGGTCAGCAGGGGAGGCCCCAGAGTGTAGGTGGATTCCCTGGAGCTTCGGGAGAAGCTGAGTTCTGAACTTAATTTCAAGTTGGTGGAGCTCCCCAGAGTGTCCCTCCTTTTAAAGGGAGAGTCACCCAATCCCAGGGCACAGAGACGAAGGGTGGGGGAGGGCCATGAGTCTCTCTGGGGGTCAGCCACTCCATGTCCCCTTTCCCACAGGGTGTTTGGGAACAGCTGGGACTCAGATGAGGACACACCCACAAGGCCCCAGGCACATGTGCTCAACATGACTGACTCTGATGGGTACTGCAGCCACAATGAGGATGGTACAAATGGGGAGACTGAGGCCCATAGCGGGACACCAAGGTCCACCAGCCGTGGCCACTGTTTCTAGAGGGGAGGGAGCCTGGGGGCAGCGGGTAGAGATCACAGAAAAGAACTTGACTTTCATGTGCCCTGCATCCCACCTAACCCCACCAGACCCGGATAGCCTTGGCGAGCCTGCTGTGCCCCGGAAGGGACTGGACTGCTGCCTGAACAGCCTCTTCCACCCAGTGCTGTCCTATGGGGATGCGGTAGGGATGGGGCGGGGCATTTGAATTCAGCAGGCACAGTGAGTGCCCCCCAAATCAAACCACCCACAGGGTGACATGGGAACCATGGGTGGTGTCTCCTCTGGGTCTCTGCGGGGGGGCAGGGCAAAGGATGAGGGTGTGCTAGAGATGCTTCTGCCTGACCCCAGAAGGACCCACAGCTAGGAGCCCAGGACCCTTGCCCCCACCTCCTGTGGGAACCAACTCCACCCCCACCCCTCTGGCTACTAAGATCCTCTCTCTGGGGTGGAGGTAAGTGACATTGGTACTAGGTTTCACAAGAGCCCCTCGGACACCCTTGCTTGCGCCGAGAACTCCCATCATGTGCTGCCCGAGACCCTCTCTGGGCCTCAGTGTACTCCTGTGGGGGGAACTGGGGGCTCTCATGGTTATGGGAGGACTGATTAGGATGCTGCATGGGCAGAGGATGGACATTCAACAGATACTTGTCAGAGTGAGGGCCCCAGGAGGAGGAGGTGGACGGTGTCAGGTGCCCGTTGCCTTGGAACCTTGGGATACAGCGCTGAGGTGGTCACTTGAGCCACCTCCTACCCTAGGACCTGGAGAAGCCAACAGCCATTGCCTACCGCATGAAAGGGGGAGGCCAGCCTGGTGGAGGTGGCAGTAGCAGCACTGAAGATGCCCCCAAGAGACCCCCAGAGCTAAAGCCAAAGCCAAGTCAGTGCCTGCCGCAGGATGGGGGTGGGGGAAGCTCCAGGGTTGGGCCTCCAGCTCTACACACTGCAGTTAGGATGGAGAGAGCCCCAGGTGTGGGTGGGGCTGAGATGATGGGGATGGGAACTCCCACTTTCCCCCACCTCCCATGCCTTTGAATCCACAATCTTGCCCCTGGCCCCCAACATAGTCCCAGGCCTGGATGCCTCCACGTTGGCTCTGCAGCAAGCCTTCATCCACAAGCAGGCCGTGTTGCTGGTGAGTATGGGAGGGGCTCTGCGGTGGGGGGAGCATGGGCCTGCCTGGTCAACGCTGCCACCTCTCTCCAGGCCCGGGAGATGACCCTCCAGGCCATGGCCCTCCAGCAGCAGCCTCTGAGTCCCACCCCAAGGCCCTTGCCCACCGAGGTGAGCCTGGCCTGCCCCGGTGAGTGCTGGGCTGCTACAGGACCCACAGGTCCCTGAGAGCAGACTGGCATGTCCCAGAAAGCCCACCTCTTACCCCGCTTTCCACAGAAACCCCTAGCACCAGAGGCACGGCCGAAGTTTGTGGGCATTGGACCCCCCGCCAAACCCGTGCTCTTGCGCTCCACTCCAAAACCCCTGGCCCCAGCCCCTCTGACCAAGACCCCAAAGCCCCCTACCAAGCCCGTGGCTGCCCCTATTCTCGCTCAGGACCGGGCTTCTCCAGAAACCAGTGAGTGTCCTATCTAAGCCTGAGGGCTTCCCAGTATGGGACTGGGAATGTGGTCATGCCCCTCATGGCCTAACCCTATTCCCCACCTCACTCTGCTCATAGCTTCACCCTCCCCAGAGCTGGTCCGGTACTCCACGCTCAACTCAGAGCACTTCCCACAGCCCACACAGCAGATCAGGAACATCGTGAGGCAGTGCCAGCAGCCGCCCCGGGGAGGCCGACCCGAGGCCCTCAGGTCAGCTCTGCCCCTACGCCAGCCCTCCAGCCCCCCGAACGAGTGCCCACCATCAGTGTACCTGTCTGCCAGGTTAACAGCAGCCTTTAGGGAGTGAGTCTGTTTATGCAGATGATCTGATGGGCCCCTCAGGTAGAGGGAGGCCCAGGCAGCTGCTTTCTAGGCGGTGCTGTTTGATCTCAGGTCAGTCTCTGATCCTCTCTGGGTTCTCATTTATAAAGATGAGGGGGTGGAGGAAGAAGTCCCTTGTTGTAGGAATGTGTAGAGGAGACTCAGTATCCTACCTACCAGGAAGGATGGTGGGAGGGTGTTCGTGAAGCGGCCAGACCCCCACGAGGAGGCCTTGATGATCCTGAAGGGACAGATGGACCACCTGGCAGCTGCACCTGGCACCCAGGTGAGGCATGGTGTTGGGTGGGCTTGGGCAGAACAGAAGACGGGGGATCCTTGTCAGCCAGCCATGGCCCACCTATTGCCCCCTGAGCACTCTCTTTGGGGTGGGACAGGTACCCAGAGAGGCTGTAGCCCTGGTGAAGCCAGTGACCAGTGCTCCCAGGCCTTCCATGGGGCCCACTCCAGGTGAGGGGCTGGGAGGGAGAGAGGGACAAGAGAGTGGATATCCAAGTGTGTGAGTAAATCAGAGTGAGCACACGTGAGCCTCAGGCTGAATGTCAGTAGCACATGTGGGTCTGTGTCCCAGAGCCCGTGCCAGACTGTGTGTACATGTGTGTAGCACTTGTATAACACTGATTTCAGGCCAGGACCCCCTGTCCTCACCAGCTCTTCACTAAAGTGCTTTGAATCAGTGCCATTTGTACCTAAATTGTTATAAATGGGGAAAGAGAGACACAAAATGATTAAATGACTTGCCCAAGATTACACAGCTCAAAAGTCAGATCAGAGACATAAATCCTGGCCTCTCAGCATCAGCCTAAGCTTTACACTCTCTGCCTCGTGGCAACCACAGTGATCTGAAAAGATAGACACCAGCTTACCTCATGTCCCTGTCAGAAACTCTTAGATGGCTCCCAGGAAAAACTTAAAACTTCTCGCTGTGCCCTGGAGACCCTGAGTGATCTGCCCACCACCTCCTTGCGTACCCTCCCCCCACTCTCCCCTTGACACACTGTTCCTCAACCACACCAAGTCCTCTCCTGCCCCATGGCCTTTGCAGGTGCTATTCCCTCTGCCTAGTATGCTCTCCCTAAAAAGATCCTTGCATGCCTGATCCCCTCTCATCCAGGTCTCAGTTCAGATGTCACCTCCTCACAGAGGTCTGCCAGACCATCCAAACTAAAGGACCCTCACAGGCCAGCCTCTCTTTCCTAAATTACCTAGGTTTATTTCCATCCCAGTTCCTAGCACTAAGAGCTTTGTCATTTCTAAATTATTCTACCTACAAATACCACAAGACCAAACTCAAGGCAGCCCCTTGGTCTATCCTATTCATGGCACTATCCCCAGCCCCCAGCACAGACCTGCGCACACTAGGTGTTCTGTGTGTATATGAATGAAATATTGGACCTTCCTTTGCGTGTGCGAGTGTGTCCACATGATCATGTGTCTGCGACAAAGGGAGTGGAACACCACTCAGCTCTAGCCCCTTCCCTGATACCAGGCTGCCCCCAGTTTCCTCTTTCTCTGGCCCTGCCTCTCCCACTCATGCCTTCCCCATCCACTGCACTCCCCAGCTCCTCCTTCAAGGTCGCTGGAGCCCAGGGAGGAACATGTGCAGACTCGGCTGCACCGCCTGACCAATCCCAGCTTCTATGGCTACCAGAACGCCCCCTGGCGGATCTTCCTGCGAAAAGAGGTGTCTGGAGCTGGAGCGGGGGTTGAATGGGGATGGAGGCGGGGCCTGCCCAGGAGATGGGGGCAGAGGTGGGTGTGGTCAGGAGAACGTCCTCCAGGCAGTGTTGAATTGGCGGACAGTTAGAACCTGTCTTATTTGGGGTCCTGGTTGGTTTAGAGCCAGACTGGAGCTAGAGGGTGAGGCTGGGTTTGAAGCAAGTTGAAGGACTGTATGGAAGTCTTCACTGAAGTTCCACCCTCACAGGTGTTTTACCCCAAGGATAGCTACAGCCACCCTGTGCAGCTGGACCTCCTGTTTCGTCAGGTGAGTGCTCGCTCCCCTTTCTACCTCAGTGGACTAAGCACGTCAACGAGTGTAGAGACTACTGTCTGTAAATTCTGCTTCTGGACTCTTGGATTGGGGGTGGTCCTTGAGCACAGTGAGGATGGGAGGCTGTTCTACTGAATCCCCCACTCCCATGGGCAAGGCTAGCGAGCCCATGATTCAGCATAACCAGAATCTGTCTGAACTAGACAGGACCCAGAAGCCAGATGCAAGCGCCCCTGCCTGCCCCACCCTGCTCCCCAGATAGATGAGGATACTCAGGCAGGAAAGGGCAACACGGGTTTTAGGACAGAAGAGGACCTTATAAGTGGGATCTGATTCATACTGATGACCCTAGTCCTCCATAAATGGGACCACCCCCCCCCCTTTCCCACTCACCCTGGAATAGTCCAGTCCAGCTGGACCCATGGGCCCCTCCATCACAAGTCATTCCCACAGATTCTGCATGACACGCTTTCCGAGACCTGCCTCCGCATCTCAGAGGACGAGAGGCTCATGATGAAGGCTCTGTTTGGTACTGTGGGGGAGAGGAGGGGTGTTGATGGGGCAGCCAGCTAGGCCCAGGTCCAGCCCTTTCTTGGAGGGAGACTGAGCTGATGAGCGAGTCACCCTGTCTCTCTCTATATATCAGTGTTCCAGTATACAGATCCTGAGACCACACTGGTCTAATACCTTCTTGCTGGGTGTCTGCTTCCCTCCCTGCGACATGGGCCAGTAGGGGAGGGGGCAGGAGATCCTAACCCTTTCTGGTATCTCAGCCCAGAACCAGCTGGACACACAGCGACCCCTGGTGACGGAGAGTGTGAAGCGGGCTGTAGTCAGCATGGCACGTGACAACTGGGAGGTCTATTTCTCCCGCCTCTTCCCTGCCACGGTGCGAGTCCCCTGCCTGTACCCTGCCAACCAGGGTCTGCAGGAATGAGGCTAGAAGACCCTTATCTGTCCTTTATCCCTGCCCCAGGGCAGCGTGGGCACTGGTGTGCAGATCCTAGCTGTGTCCCACACAGGCATCAAACTCCTGCGGATGGTCAAGGGCAGCTGGGAAGCCAGTGGGCAGCTGAGGGTCCTGCGTGCATACAGGTGACTGACAGGCAAGCAGGTGGGAGGGGGTTTGACTGGAGACTGGGGCATGGACTGGCACCAGCATCGCCTCGCTGACTCTTTCCAAGGCTGGTTACCGAGTGCCTATGCTGTGTAGGCTCTGTGCCAACTCCTTTAATCAAGCCCATTTTAGAGATGGGGAAACTGAACTCAGAGAGAAATGACTTCTCTCTGAGCCAGGAAGTGCATGAGCTAGGAGCCTGCTTCTCTGTGCAGTGGGAGTGATCATTGTGAATAGCCAAGTTCTAATGCCACCAGGAAGGGAAAGGGTGCCTGCTGGCTCCTTGGATGCTCTCTACCAGCAGCCCCTTCTGTCCTTTATAACATGAGAACAAGACTAGGGTCTTACTCACCAGCAGGGTGGAAACTCTTTGCTTGAAAGATGGCAAGAATTTGGTTACTGGATGAAAGAGATAGAGATGTGTGGGCAAAATTTGGGAGATTGAATCGAGACAGAAAAATAAAAACAAAGTGGGAAGGGGGCTAGAGTGTTGGCAAATAGTGGAAAGTGATGTGTGAGCTACGGGTGGGGGTTGGAGGAGAGGAGGCTGAGGAAGTTCCCAGAGCCCTCGGGGGTTACTATTTTGGGGTTGAGATAGGGCTGGGCTTCAGGAAAGGACTGGGCAGGGGCAGGAGTAGGGTTGGTGGGGGGAGGATGTGCTGCTGGTCATAGGTGCCTGCCCTTATGCCACTTTCCCATCCTCCAGCTTTGCCGATATCCTATTTGTGACCATCCCCTCCCAGAATATGCTGGAGTTCAACTTGGCCAGCGAGAAGGTCATCCTCTTCTCAGCCCGAGCTCACCAGGTGAAGACCCTGGTGGATGACTTCATCCTGGAGCTGAAGAAGGTCAGGGTCCTCCCACCAAGGCCTCCAACCAGGGCCCAGAGCCCAAGAGGCAGGACTCAGCCTCCCCCAATAGCCCCCAGCCATGCTGTCCTAGAAAGTGTAGGAGCCTGTGCGAGTGTCCGTGGCCATGCACACAGACTGGTATGGCTTTAGGCATCCACCCAGGCTGTGCCTTCTATGGGGATGCTTTTCTCCCTCTGAGAATCATTCTGACTAATAGCAGCAGTGGGGGCACCCTAGCATTGGCTCTGAGCTCCACAGAGTTGCATTCCTCACTCTTCTGCCAGGGCTGCGCTGCCTGCCGCTGCCCGCTGCAAGGACAGTGGGACTCCCCACCTCCCCTCCCTGTAGACTGAGAGCAAGTCATGTCTGCCTCCTATCCGGAATGCCCTTACCTGATGAGTCAGGAACGCCTGTGATTATGAGGCACAGGGAAGCGGCCTCAAGGCCCTGGGAAGAGGGGAATGGTATTGCAGCCCCTCCCCCTGCCCCTGCCTGATCAGGACTCAGACTATGTGGTTGCTGTGAGGAACCTCCTGCCTGAGGACCCAGCACTGCTGGCCTTCCACAAGGGTGACATCATCCATCTGCAGCCCCTGGAGCCACCTCGAATGGGTCAGCACCACAGACTGGGCTGGGTGCGGGATGGGGAGGTCAGGACCCTCGGTAGGTGCTGACGCGAGCCTGCCCCTAGGTTACAGTGCCGGTTGTGTGGTTCGAAAGACGGTCGTGTACCTGGAGGAGCTGCAGCGTAGAGGCCCTGACTTCGGTGGGTAAATCTCCCCTGTCCAGCCTTCATTGCTCCAAAACCTGGACACCCCAACAGGGCTCCTCCTGCTTTCTTGCACTCACAATGCAAATGCATGATGGGGGCTTTTCAGTGCCTCCAAAAGGTGGCCTGCCCAGCCTCTGCCTGTGTATCTAGTGAGGGTCTTCATGGGTATCAGTGTTTCCATGTTTGTGACAGAGTCTCTTTCTATGCCTCACGGTCCAACCTGAGGGCAGGCTTTCCCTTCCCTGAGGCTGTTTCCTCCAGGACAGGGCTCCCTCAGTCTGGGGAGATCCCCTAAGTCCCAAGAGGAGACCCTCATATTTGTCTCAGACCCCTTCCCTATCCCCTAGGCTGGAGGTTTGGGACCATCCATGGGCGTGTGGGCTGCTTCCCTTCTGACCTGGTGCAGCCCGCAGCTGCCCCTGACTTCTTACAACTACCGGCGGAGCCAGGCCGGGGTCGGGCTGCTGCAGTTGCTGCTGCTGTGGCCTCCACTGCAGCTGCCCAGGAGGTGGGCCGCAGAAGGGAGGTGAGGCTGGTAGGGGTAGGACTGGCCTGTTGGGGGGCAGCACCAGGCAAATGGGGCAGAGACAGCAAGAGGTCAGCCTGACTGTGGGGTGGATGGGAGCAAGGTCAGCCAAGGATGTGGCCAATCCTGGAATAGGGACAACATGGGATGGGTAGTCAGATATGTGACTGTGGGATCTGACCAGGGGTGGTTGGAGGTATGTCCCAGGGAACCCCACCCCCAGCTCCCTCCCGACCTCCTTCAGGGTTCTCCAATCAGGACAGGCACTGTGGACTGTGTGGATGAATGCCTGGCTCTCCCACCATACACAATGTTCGAGTTTGCCCAGAAATATTTCCGAGATCCTCAGAGGAGACCGCAGTGAGTGCTGTCCCTGCCCCTCATTCCCACCCTGAAAAAGGTTCTACCAGGGCATCTCACAGCTGTGCACACTGCAAGCTTTGGGGTAGAAGGCCCATTCTGGTGGGGTTGGACCAAGAAACCATCCTGGTGTGAGGCCCACCTGCAGCCTTAGTTTCTGGGAGCCTTCCTGCCTGGTTAACTGACACTGGATCAGGAACATTCCTGTGTGAGAAAAGGATGAAGCCAGAGGCTCCAAGGCAAGTTGGTCAGTAGCACCCACCTTCTGTTTCAGGGATGGCCTCAGGCTGAAATCCAAGGAGGGCCGGGAATCCAGAACCTTGGAAGACATGCTTTGCTTCACGAAGGTGTCCAAGCCCAGGCCTCAGTTTCCCCCTCTGCAAAATGGTGATGCAAGAATCCCCCCTGGGGCAAACAGCCATATATCCAGCGGAACCCTACAGCTGACAGCACCCTGAAGGGTCTAGATTCCTTCCAGGGCAGCATCTGTCCCCACTGTGGGGGCCGGCTCCTTTATTGTGATGTGGGCCCAACTGTCATAAGACAAGAAGCACAATGTCTTCCTCTTTTATTCTGACATGTCCCTCCACCATCATGATACGGCCTCTCCTTTGCCTCACAGACCCCGCTCCAGGACTCCCTAATTGAACTCAGCGACAGCAGCCTCAACAAGATGGCCACCGACATGTTCCTAGGTGTGGGGGTGGGATGGCAGCCAGGGCCCTGGGTCAGGTGGGATCCAGCAGTGTGAGAGCCCTGCTCATCACAATTCTCATCCTCAGACCCTTCCCCTTCCCTTCCTCCCCCCCCCCCCCCCCCCCCCCCCCCCCCCCCCCCCCCCCCCCCCCCCCCCCCCCCCCCCCCCCCCCCCCCACTCAGACATGAGGCCTCTTCAGGAGAAGAGAAAGCTGGCCCTGGTCATAGCCTCCTGGGGAAAGGCCCAACCCTGGGGTGCCTTGGGGTGGGTGGGCATCTGGGATCTGGTAGCCTGGGTGGAACAGGTCTTTCCTACAGCTGTAATGAAGTTCATGGGGGATGCCCCACTGAAGGGCCAGAGTGAACTGGACGTGCTTTGTACCCTCCTGAAGGTCAGTCTTGACTGACGTTGCCAGATGTTCCCTTTCCTGTTCTGTGACTCATTTTACCCATTTCTCAACTAGAATTACAGGACATCGGGGTGGGAAGTCCAAAGAGGAGTATGTTCCACTGGAGGGATGGGGCTGGGGAAGGGACATAGGACTTTCTCCAAATGCCCACCCTATGTTTATGGGCCTGGTATGTGTCATGGGTCCTGGCATAGCCTTAGTAAATGACTTGGCCTGTCCTCCTCCAGCTGTGTGGGGACCACAAGGTCATGCGGGATGAGTGTTACTGCCAAGTTGTGAAGCAAATCACAGACAACACCAGCACCAAGCAGTGAGTGAGATGAAACTTTACCTTTACACACTGCCCACTCTGCACGATGTTCATATACTTGGAGGAGCCAGTTCAACCTCCCACTTTCCCAGGCTGCCTCCTTTCAGATTCTTTCCCACTTGTCCTCTTCCTCTCTCAGTAGACAAGACAGCATATATTTAGAACTGCTTAATCTTGAACGAGCTATTTCTGCTCTCTTAGCTTCAATCTCCTCCTTTGTAAAATTGTTATGATCATGTGTAAGTCCATATTCTTGGTTCCAACTAACAGAAACCCAACTAAAGCTGATTTAAACAAAAGAGGGTTTGGATAACCAAAAATCCAGTCTACTGCTCAGGCATAGCCAGGTCCCAGTGTCATTAGGAAACCTTTCTCCATATCCTAGCCCTGTTTCCTCTATGTTGATATTATTCCCAAGCAACATTTCCCACACATCAGCAAGATGGCAGCTCTGGGGACACATTTCCCAGCTCAGCAATCCTGGGGAAAGCAAGATTGATCCAGCATTTCCAACAAAACTCCCAAATGCAGTGTTAGTGGCCTGACTTAGTTTTACATGCCCACCCCTGAACCAACCACAATGACTGGAAGATACAGAGCTCTGATTGGCTAGTTTGGGTCACATGCCTAGTTCCAAACCAATCACTATAGCCAGATGGAGACTGAAATCTAATGAGCTAGACCTGGAGCTTATAGCCATCTCTAATCTTTTCACTGTGGCCAGGAGGCTGCAGAATTCTAACTGGCCAGATCTGGCTCCCATCTCTAAACCACAGGGACCTGGGAGGAGTCCCAGACACTGAAAGTCTTCACAGATTAAAGCCTCACACCAGGGTAGTGTGAAGATGAATTTGTTTTGCACAGGTCCGGCACAGAGTAGGTACACAAAGTGTGCACTGCACATTTTACCAACTGGCTCACCTTCCTCTCTCCATCTAGGGTCTACTTGCCCTCCATCCTCCCAGGAATTTTAGAACCACTCACATGTTCTCGCCCTTAGTTCTTACTGGTTACTACTTCTGCACAGCCCAGTAGGTTCTCTCTCACCCTCCTTTAAAGACCTTCACCCAGAAGCTTCCCCAGAGAGATTATACCAAGGGAAGACTTACTTCTCTGTGCATTCTGGGAATGTCAGGGGCCTCATCTCCTTCCTTCACTACCTCCCGCCCTGGCTTCCCAAGGAGAACACATCTTCTGCATGACGTTAGTCTACTTGCCCTGATCTCACTGGGCAGGTGGGGGGCATATCCTCAAAAGATGGGAACTGCCTGAAAGCCAGAGACCTGCAGCCTAACCGCAGGAGACTCCTAACCAGGCACTCTAGTACTGTGGCCACCTGTGATGTGACCCTATGTGTGTGTCAATGCAGAGACAGCTGCCAGCGAGGGTGGAGGCTACTGTACATTGTAACTGCCTACCACAGCTGCTCTGAGGTCCTCCAGCCACACCTCACTCGCTTCCTCCAAGACGTGAGCCGGACCCCGGGCCTGCCCTTCCAGGGTAAGAGCCCACAAGTGGGGACCTAGGACCAAGGGCCTGTCTACATGAGCACTGGCTGGGTAGCCAGCAAAAGGGGAAACCCAGAGGATCTGGCCCTTCACAGGTGCCCAGGTAGTATCTGCTAATATTAATTCACTTGACAAATATTTGTGAAGGTTCCATAGGGACCTCATCTCTTTTTGGGTTGTCCGATCTAACGGGGAGGGCATCATGTCAGGGATGGTCTCCTGAAGGCGTTACCTTGAGTAATAAACACATGGGAAGGATTTCTAGGTGGGCCAAGTGACAAGAGCAAAGCCCCAGAGGCAGGAACGTGTGGTATGTGGGAAAAGAGAAGGAGATGGGCAAGGTCTGGAGGGTACTGGGGTGAGATCCCGCTTTTGGGACTCAACAAGGGTCTTGATGGGTCTGGACAAGAGTGGGCACAAGCAGGGTCTGTTTTACTCCCCCCTCGGAGTATGGAGGAGAGGGGCTGTTCTTTAGCCTCACCCCAGCCCTGTTTCCAGAGAAACCCTCGAACTCCCCCAAAGAAAGAGGCTAGGGCCCCAGAGTGACCATGAAGAAAACAGAGGACCTGCTCTCTGTTTCTCAGTCCTCTTCTTTGGTTCAATTAACAAACATTCCCTGACTCAGATGAATAGACCCAGCTCCCCAGGGAAAGGCTCCCAGATGCAGAAAGGCAGCAGAATGTGCCCTAGAACTGGTGACTCAACACTTTCCCCAGAACAGTGTGAGGACACTACTTAGCCAATAGAAACACAGACACAGATGCAGTCTTCTGCACTGGACTTGGGGTGAGGGAGGGCAGCTGGCAAGGGGTTCCCAGCTGCCAGAAGCAGAGCCACATCACCAGAGCCATGTAGCAGCTTGAGGTGACAGCTATTTCTAGGGTTCCTGGTAGCCAAGGAGACGCTGAGCCAGACAAAAGGCCTTAACCACATGAGATGTAGGTGGGTTCAGCTCTTGATCTTGACCTTGGGCAATTCACGGCGCCCCTCTGAACTCAGTTTTGGGAGGTGGTGAAGAGAACCCAATGGGCTCATGGCTGGTGGCAAAAGGAGCCCCTTTTTCCTGCTGCCTACCCTGGGCAAGGCCCTGACTCGCTGTCTCTGCAGGGATTGCCAAGGCCTGTGAGCAGAACCTGCAGAAAACCTTACGCTTCGGTGGCCGTTTGGAGCTCCCTAGCAGCATGGAACTTCGGGCCATGTTGGTGAGCATGGATAGGGCAGGGAGCAGGATGTGGGTGAGACAGGAGCCCTGCCCAGAGACTCTGTCTTGTGTACTCACTCCTCAGGGACACGCAGATAGAGCTGGTCAGGTCAAGTGCACAAGTGTTCCTGCATGTGCCTGCCCAGGACTCCCATAGCAGTGGGAATGGTAGGCCCAGATCTCAGTACCTACCCTGGTTCTTCTCTTTTTCCTGGCTCCCCACCTCCAGGCAGGCCGCAGTTCTAAGAGGCAACTCTTTCTTCTTCCTGGAGGCCTGGAACGCCATCTCAAAATCAGGACATGCACGGTAAATGAGGGGATAGCTCTAGTAGGTGGGTGCTGGAGAAGCAGGGACACCCCAGTCTTTCCCAAAGTCCCACAAGGCAGGATTTATTTCTCAGAAGAGCGTGAACTCCACAAGGTGAGGCCGCCAGCTCAGGGTCAGCCTGCAAATAAGGGGAAATCCAGAATTCAAACCTGAGACTCAGCCTTCAAGAATTGTGCTCCTTCCCTACATGAGACTGATTTTCAGAGACCTCAGAGGATCATCCCGGTCTGGGCAAAGGGCCTGAGGAGCTCTGCACTCCACCTCCTGAAGCCTGGGTGGGCTGGGAAGGGCGGTGTTGGGACATCCGTTATAGACTGACTCTTACCACCCCCCATGCCCCACACCCTGCCCCAGGTTGCCCTGGATGTGGTGGAGGAAATTTGTTCCGAGATGGCCCTGACACGTCCCCAGGCTTTTGACGAGTACGTCATTTTCGTGGTCACAAATCGAGGTGAGTGGCCAGGAGATAGCAAAATGGGCTCATATCCACCAATCAGCCTTTAAGGCCCAAGTGAGATGCCACTTTCTCCAGGAAGCCCCTTGACTCTCACGTGGAAGGGCCCTTCTGTGCACCCAGCAGCCTCTAGCTCTTCATCCACCCGTCTCTGCTCCATTTTGCATAAGTTTGAGAGCCCCTGAAGGTCAGGGTTCTCTCTGATTCCTCCTTGGCCTCTTGGAACCTGCTCAGTGGGAGCACATGGGCTCTGCCCTCAAGGAGCTTAGAGTTGAGGAAACTTTCCCTCAATAGGCCCAACTCTGAGAACCCACAAGTGCAGCATTTTTCCTGCTTCCTTTGCTTTAATATTGGCTAATATTAATGGTCTTACCAGGCTCCTCTCTCTCTTGCTCCTGGGACCCAGTGGGACCTTCACGTGTCCCCAGATCCCTTCATCTGCTGTCCACCCCCTCTTGTCTCCTACCACCAGCTGGTCAGCTCCTACCAGCTCTTCCCATTGCTGCTTCAGCCTTGTGTCCCCTGAGCCCAGCCAAGATGCCTGGGAGGGGACAGTGTTAACAAATAACTGACAGTTATAAAGCAGATACTGTGTCCTAGACACAGTTAAAAGCATTTAACTCTTTAACTTCCTCTTTAATCCTCACAACAACTCAATGAAGTGAAGATCATTATTATCCTCTTTTACAGGTGGGAAAGCAGCCCCAGGGAGACTGTATTAGTTTTTTTATTGCTGCTTTAACAAATCTCCACATACTTAATGGCTTAAAACAATGTTTACTAGTCTTAAAGTCAGGAGTTCTGAAATCAGAGTGTCATCAGGGCTGGTTCCTTCTGGAAGCTCTGGGGGAAATCTTGCCTTTTCCGGCTTCTAGAGGTTGCCCATGTTTCTTGGCTCATCGCCTCTTCCTTTATCTTCAAAGTCATCAGTGCAAAATCTTCAGATTTCTCTCTTTCTCCTTCTGACCCCTGATATCACTTTGAATCCACCTGAATAAGCCAGGGTGCTCGTCCATCTCAAAAGCCTTTACTTATCACACCTGCAAAATCTCTTTTGCCATGAAGGTGACACATTCAGTTTCTGGGGGTTAGGATGGAGATATCTGGGGGAGGAGGCTTTATTCAACCTGTCACAGAGACTGAGGAACTTACCAAAGGTCACACAGTTGGGATTTAAAATCAGGCAGTCGGGCCTTAAGAGTCTGAACTTATCCTCAAGCCATATTGTCTCTCTTTGGCAAAATTTTACTGAAAAGGAGAGTAAAATGTCAGTGCAGGAAAGAAAAACCTGTCTTTCTCATGGCTCAGATCCACTCATTGCTTGTGCTGCCCATCCCCCATCCGTCCAGGGCCCCACCAAGGGGTCTCTGCAGGGACACCCATTGGTCTCATGACCAGAGGCCCCTGGGCTTCTCCTTGTCCCCAACCTTCTCTGGAAAGGAGCTGGGTTTTCTCTGAGCATAACCCAGGGCTCTTTCCAAGACCTAGAGACCAGCTGCCTTCCACAGCATTCCTCAGGCCCGCTTGGGAGAATAAGGGTGTCACCTGTAGCTTTGAGCTAGAGTTATTCCCATCTATGATCATCAAGATTCCAGTAAAACACAGGGTACCCTCTTCTGTAAATATTCTCTTTGTACTGAGGATGCGGAGTCCCAGACTGGTGAGGAGGCTTGCCTGAGGTGATGCCTCGCCCGGGGGGCAGGTTGGGGCCTGCATACACGCTCTGCACAAGAGCACTTGTGTGTACTTACAAGCCCCCCTCTCTCCACAGGCCAGCACGTGTGCCCACTCAGTCGTCGTGCCTACATTCTGGACGTGGCCTCAGAGCTAGAGCAGGTGGACGGTGGCTATATGCTCTGGTTTCGGCGTGTGCTCTGGGATCAGCCGCTCAAGTTCGACAATGAGCTGTTTGTTACCATGCACTACAACCAGGTCAGCATGAGTGGGCCATTCTGCTGTTCTGGAACCTTCTGAGTTCTCCCAGACCTGTGAGGTCAGACTCTGTGGCCCTGGCATGTGAGACCTTCATATTTGCACTGCACTCACACTTCTAGCCTCCATGCCTCTACCCTCCTGAATGGTGTCATCCGAGCAGTCTGTCAACCTCACTGGCTACTTCCTGGGTCTGTGCACAGATGTCACTCTAGCTGGCCGATCCTTCCCACACCTCTGCCTCTCTAGTCCTCCGCTTCAAGGCTGCCCATATCAGCCCCTCTTCTATGAGGCCACTTCTAACTTCTTTTTCTCTCTCTGAGTGTCTGGTCTGTCCCTTTCTCAAAGGCCAGAGCAGGCTTTGTCTAGCATTGTTATTTCTGTCTTTGTGTCATTTTCCTTTGAGACTTTGACATCATCTAAGTCAGGATCCTGGAGTTTATAAAATCTGAATTTTCCCCTTCTGTACTAATATTGGTGTAAGTGTGTGGACAGAAAGTGATTATTGTGGAACTGGGGCCAAGGCTTTGGCAATTCCGAATACAAAATAGGGTCACTTAGCTTTTGCATCCACATGGTGTCTCTATTAACTGCTAGCCCCATGTGGTTGGGTCTAGGACTGGCCCAAGTGTGGCCTGGGGCCAGCAGCAAGTCCCGTCCCAGGCCTGGTGACCTGGAATCTGAGGGTACTGCCCAGGGGTCTGTCTAGTGCATGCTCAGTTTTCAGAAATCCACAATTTACTGTGGATTCCCACACTCTTCTGAGGTCACTGTGGGGACTCCCTTGTGGGTTTTATGGCCACAGACCACATAGCTCACCCTCTGTCAGCAGTCCCCCAAAACCCAGGAAAGTTACAGGCCACATTCCCACCTGCAGAAGTGAGTGGCACCGGAGCCAGTAACATGGCCTGTGTGCGCTTCCCCTGCCATGGAATGCCTGCGTGCGCACCTGTCTGCAGCCCCTCATCAGAGTGCTTCCCAACAGGTCCTGCCCGACTACCTGAAGGGCCTCTTCAGCAGTGTGCCAGTCAGCCGGCCCAGCGAGCAACAGCTGCAGCAAGTGTCCAAGCTGGCTTCGCTGCAGCATCGGGCCAAGGACCACTTCTACCTGCCCAATGTGTGAGCACCTGCCCATCTGTCAGCCTGGACCCCACCCCTGGTTTCCCAGAGCTGACCATCCTAGGACCCCAGGATCCCCTCTCACACCAGCAGGGCTGTCTAGAAGGGCCTGCCCTGGCCTTGGGGCTGAAGTCCTCCAACTCAACATATAAGCTGGGACGCTCCCTCCTTCCACGACTTGCTTCTGGCTGGTATTAATAGCTCAGAGCAAATTTAATGACAAATAGTTTTCAGGATACACACCCGCTGTGGTCTGGGAAATGCACATGGCTATGCAAAAAGACTGGCCACAGAAATATTTACCAAAGTGTTCCCTACAGCAGCAGCCTCAATCTCCAACAACTGAGGATTCCTTAAATAAATCCTGGGATGGTAGGCACCCTTTAAACAGGTGTTCTCAAAAACGTGATATTCATCCTCAGATTTGTGGTCTCAGGACATTTTTATTACCTTAAAAATAGGGTCCCAGAGAGCTTTTGTTTATCGGGGTTATGTCTACTTGATCTAGTTACCATATTCAAAATTACAACTGAGAAAGAATTTACAATACTGATCTATTCATTCATTAAGAAATAAGGATCATATAATTAAGGCCAAGATCTCCATGTTCACATGTTAATATAACTTAAGAGAAAAAAAAACCCTTTACTTTCCCCAAAAATTTAGTGAGAAGAGTTAGCATTGTGTTATATTTTGACAAATCTCTTTACTATCTGGTTTAATACAAGATAACTGGTCTCTTATCTTCTTCTGTGGTCAGGCTGGTATGATCTCATGTCATGTAGCCTCTGGGGAGCTCCATTGTAGACTTGAGAGAAGGAAAAGGGGAGAGGACAGTGTCTCAGTGTTAGCCCTGAAGTGACTTTGCTGTCATACCCTCAGCCACGTTTTGAGAACCTCTATTGTTAACAATAGATTATGTGCAGTGTATGTCCTAGTACCCATCACACAGTAAAGGCTCAATATCTAAAGGTCTTTGTTATCATTTTAACTGAAAAGCACAAAGAGCACATTAAGGTATGACCCCAGCCCTGTATAAAAATAGTCATTGAATTCTGACTTTTTGCAAGGCACTCTGCACAAGTTATCTCAGCTACTTTTCCCAACTGTATTTTTCCCTTTTACTGATGAAGAAACTGAGGCCCAGAGAGATTATCTGGCTTATTGAAGTTTTTCCAGCTAATGGTTGGGGGACCCAGGACTCAAACCTGGGGAGGCTGGATCCATATGCCAGGCTTTTACCCTCATGTTGAAAGAAGGAAAGATATCATCTGGTGGGGGGTATCTTATGGAGACAGGTGGCTCCCCTGATTTTCTCCCAATCCTTCCCCAGTTTGCAACCAGAGCTGGGATGGGCTAAGATGGGCTGGGTCTGATGGTTATATTTTCCTGATGTCCCAAAAGGCAAATGGGCTGCCCTAAGGGAGTCTGCATGTGTCAGAGGGTCTGGGTATGTGTATGAGGAGGGGTGGGGGTAATGGTGGTCCCTAGGGAGCAGCTCAGCCCAGAGCTTGGTTCTCCTCTGCCCTAAGCTCTCGCCAGTCACTGGCTGCTTACCCCACATGAGTGCTTCACACTCCTCTGACCTGGGCTTCCCTCTGAAGATGGGAACTATGAAGGATGAGTTCACCTTGGGTGCAAGTCTTGCTCCACCTTTCCCCACTCATTCAGTCACTGTGTGACCTTGGATTAGCCCTTGAACTTCTCAGGGCTTCAGTTCCCCTACCTTCAAACGGGGCCTACTGGCCATGGATTATTGAGCACTTGCCATGTGCCACAGCACCATGTGCACACTCTGCACCCACCTCCCAACTTCTGTACTCCCCAGCATCTAGTCTTCAGGGAGCAGTAAAGATCATGTCCATTTTGCCTAAGACCTTGCCTGCCTGGGCAGAGTGGGTGGCATGGCAGCTCAGGAGCACTTTTTCCTCCACACCTAGGCGGGAGGTGCAAGAGTACATCCCGATCCAGCTTTACTACACCATGGCCAGCTCGGCCTGGCTCAACCTGGTCATCCAGCACCGGCAGCAGACACAGGCACTCAGCCCCCACCAGGCCCGAGCCCAGTTTCTGGGTAAGAGACAGGGACTGTGGGGCCAGGGGAGATAATCATGGGGTCTTTGCTGAGCATGGAGTCCTGGAGGACGGGAATGGCAGGTTTTTTTTGTTTCTTATTTATTTTTTCACAAAGGCATTTTTGGTACCAACCAAGCTAAGCACCTACCTGGAGAGAACACCTTTTTATAATTCTCCCCAAGGTATCACCCAGGCTGTGGATGGCCCTGAGCAGAGAGAGCTGGAAATGAGGGAAAGAGCTGTGAGTAGGGACAGAGAAAGATGCAGAGATGAGGACACAGCCGAGGGAAGACAAGGGCTGCAGGCCGGCCATGCTATTCAGGACCATGACTGTCATTGGCAAGCAGTGCCTGCCTGGTAACTACCCTCCTCTCCCTATTCCAGGCCTCCTCAGTGCCGTACCCATGTTCGGTTCCTCCTTCTTCTTCGTCCAGAGCTGCAGCAACGTGGCGGTGCCAGCCCCCTGCATCCTTGCCGTGAACCATAATGGCCTCAACTTCCTCAGTACTGAGACCCATGTGAGTGGCCCCAGTTGGCCCTGCCTCACCCACCTCCTCTCATGCTGACACTTTCTAAGGGGCAGAGATTTCCACTGGAAACCCAGTGTCCCCACTTACGACATGCCTGACCTTGAGCAAGTCTCTCCCCTCTCTGAGCTTCACTTCTCCACCTAGAAAATGGAGATCATGGAACCCACACCAGAGTTCAAACCCCATGATGTAAAAACCCACACTAGAGCACTCAAGTAGTATCTGAGTCAGCTTGGTCTGCCATGACAGAATAACACAGACCACGTGGCTTCAGCAACAGAAATGTATTTCTCACAGTTCTGGAGGCTAGAAGTTCAAGATCAAGGTGCTGGCAGGATTGATTCCTCTTGAGGCCTCTCTTCTTGGCTTCCAGTTGCCTTTTTGTTGTGTCCTCACATGGCGTTTACTTTGCATACACATACCTGGTGTTTGTGCATCCGAATGTTCTCTTATAAGGATGCCAGTCAGATCAGATCAAGGCCCACTCTAATGGCCTCATTTCGACCTATCACTTTTTTTTTTTTTTTTTTTTTTTTTTTTGAGAGCGAATAGGAAGAAGACAAGGGAGGGAAGGGAGGAATTTTTATTTTTCATTTTAAGGTTGTCTCCCCCCACCCTGGTTACGAACCTGGGCCCTTAGGTTTTGACACAGACTACACCTGAGCCAACAGTCCACATCAACCTTACCACCTCTTTAGAGGCTCTGTCTCCAAATACTGTCACCTTCTGAGCTGCAGGTCAAGGCCTCAACATGAGTCTGTAACAAAGAAGACCTGTTACCCACTTTATTTTTTTTTTTTAAATCTTACCTCTAAGTGCTGTCCTGTAGCGCTCAGATGGCAAAGGCTGTGAAAGCAATGGACCCAGGCTTGAGACCAGAAATTGTAAAAAGAATTAATTCAAAAATAAAAATAAAGAAAATTTTAAAAAGAAAAAAAGTATTTTGCATCTAGAAATGGGTCCTGAGACAAAGTCTACAGGGCAAGTGGTTTACTGCTAGTGATTCTAGGAAACACTGAGTGAGGAAGTAAGATACCTTGTTAATACTCCTTGGAAAGGCTGGGATATTCCTGCTGTGGGAGCTGACGCTCAGTACAGCTGGGAACCTTGGGAAACTGTGGAATTCATCCCTCCAAGGATGGCCTCTGTCCTGGGGGCAAGGGATCTATGTCCCATCTTTAACTCATCACTCCGGCTTTCCCTGGGTCTTGAGTTTGCTCCTGGGGCCAGAGAGAAACCCCAAAGAGGTTCAGTGTTCCCAAGAAGTAGCTTTGATGTGAAGACCAGGGTACCAGCAACTCACACCCCAGATCATTTAGAACAGCAGCTGGCATGCTCTAGAACTTGGATCAAAAGGATAGTCTCCCAACAAAGCATGGTGGTGGTGGGATTGTGGGAAAGGGTTGTTTACAGAACAGTAAGGAGTCTGATGGGGCACTGGGTAGACATAGCCAGGACAACGGCAGACTTGAAGGTCCTTGAATGTCAGGCTATGAATCTGGGATTTTTTTCTTGAGGGTACTAGGGAGCCATAGATTCCATAAACATACATCAGTGTTTATTGAGTCAACTGTACAGATGAGGAAACAGGTTCAGAGAAGTAAAGTAACTTGCTCACACAGCAAGTCACTGGGAAACTGGTACTCAAACCCTTCAGGAAAGGGTTAAAGATGGATAAGAACTGTCCTACTCACAAGCTTGTCTTTCTCCCTCACCACCCCCAGGAGCTAATGGTGAAGTTCCCCCTGAAGGAAATCCAGTCAACGCGAACCCAGCGGCCCACGGCCAGCTCCAGCTACCCCTATGTGGAGATCGCACTGGGGGATGTGGCCACTCAGCGCACCATGCAGCTGCAGCTGGAGCAGGTGGGCTCCGCCTGACACCCAGGCCCGACACCCAGCCCCTCACGCCCTTATTCTAGCCAGCAGGTTTGAAGATAGGCCAAGTCCTGGCCATGCTCCATGGAGTGCTGGGCCCAATGCAGGGGACAGAACTAGCCCACTACTGCACAGAACTTGGATGGTCTCCCAACAAAGCACCTTGGTGGTGGGACCGTGGGAAAGGGCCCAGGTTGCTTTTAGGATAGTGAAGAGTCTTATGGGGCACTGGGTAGACACAGCCAGGGCTAGGGCAGGCTTGAAGACCTTTGAATGTCAAGCTAAGTATATGGCATTTTCTCTTAGGGCATAGGGAGCCACAGAAGTCTGTTGAGAGGCAGGGACAAAGGAAGCTTGAGGAAGTTCACCTCGGTTGAGGTTTGTAGATGGATGGTGGAGTCTGGTCTGAGATTAAGGGTGGGAGAGTGTGGTCTTCATGTAACAGACCAGAAAAATGAGACTCACCTGCCCTGTACCTCTTATTTGCAGCAACTGTGACTGCTTCTTAAAAGGCTTGGTTGACAGCTAGGCTCCAGTCAAATCTTACTCTGAGGGTGAAACAAGCCCAGAATTCTTAATGATTGGAAAAAAGGATTGAGGTTCAGGAAAGGGGCAGAACTGGGCCTGGGGCCCACATATGTCTGCCTTTTCCAGCCCACTGCAATGCCCTTCAAGATGACCCACCTAGGAACACCCTCCTTGCGAGAGCCTTCCTTAGAGGAGCTGATTTTCCGGGGCAAGAGAGAGGGGCTTCTATTGCCCCAGACCTGCCTCTGAGGGACAGATCCAGAACAGAGCCCCGTGCTCCCCTGAGCCCTATGGAGACCCTGCCCCTCACAAATAGGCTCCCTGATACTCCTCCCATGTGCCCCAATCCTGGCCTTATCCACTGAGATGGCATGCTTCTCAGAACCCTCCTCTCTGAACTCCCACCACAGTGAACCTCCCTGTCCCTGTGGGGCAACAATCCCACCTAGGCCTGGAGGACTGTGGCATAAATAAGGAGGATCCCTAGCACGCACACAATTAGCCAGTGTGGCTCCCAGGACAGGGGCAGGCATAGCTAACTCAGCTAAGGGCACTTCAGGATGTGACCTTGTGCCTCCAACCCATGGCTTCAAGTCCCCACCACCTATTGGCTGTGAGGTTTGGGGCAAGTGGCTCTGGCCTCATTTCCCCTCCTGTGGAATGAGCTAGAAGAGCGTCTATCTCATAGAGATACTGCGAGGACTAGAAGGGGAAGGACACAGGCAGCTCTCAGGACAGTGCCTGGTACACAGTTAAGGCTCATTATTCTTACCCTCTCAGAGCAGCTTCCACCAATACCCAGGAAATTCCTGGGGGAGTTCCGACTTAGCTATAGTCTGAGAACCACACTCATATAATAGTTTTCCATAATTCCCTGCTGCCTCTTCTGCTCCGCTGAATTAGTATTCCTGAGGCTGGGTCACCATTTATTTGACTGTAGGTGCCAGGTAGTTACCATGGCAATACACAGTTTGAACTGTTACTATTCATTGACTGGACTAATGTTTTAAAAAATCTAAGGGATTTTAAAATCTAAGGGATTTATACACAATAAAATCTCATAGACTCATCACCACAGCCTTATGAGGCTTACAGATGAGGCCACTGCAGCTCAGAAAGGTGAAGTAACTGAGCCCAACTCACACAATTCACACCCAGCAAAGCTGGCAGATGCATTTGGTCTTCTGCTACCTTACCCTTTCTAGCCAGCAGCTGTGTACATTCCTCCAAGCACCCTGGAGAAGATGGGGAAGGGTGGGGCACTGCAAGGAGGCTGGCCTCTCTGCCTCTTACCCCAAGGTGACTGCTGGGAAAGTGTGGGTGGGCGTGGACTCTGACTGTCTCTCCCGCAGGGCCTGGAGCTGTGTCGTGTGGTGGCTGTGCATGTGGAGAACCTGCTTAGTGCCTGTGAGAAGCGGCTAACACTGCCACCCAGTGAGATCACTCTGCTCTGACCCAGCCCCTGAATGCCAGCTGCCCTCTGCCAGAAGGCTCCCTGTGTGACCCCCCCAGGGGAGTTATTGGGCCTCTTTGGGTCAGTGAGCCCTAGAAGGGACCAGAACCAAGGCCGGGGGGGCGGGGGGGTACCAGGAGGAGGTAGGAGTAACCCAAGTCCCAAGGAACCTGGGAAGACCAATACAGAGCTGGATGGAATGTCCACAGCATGCAAACTTGGGTCAGAGAGCAGGAAGAACTTCTAAAGTCTGGCCCATGGGGTCTTCTGCCATGTATCCACTGCAGACTCTATTCCTAACTCCCACCTGTGGCAGGAAAGCCCCATATAGTGGCTTAGATGATCAGATTTCACCTTGGTTTACCCAGAGTCTGATGTTCAAATCTGCCCCAACTCCATATCCTAGCCCCTCATATGTTCTCCTCAGGTGCTCCACCCCCCTCCCACCCCCATGTAGTTGCTCAGCTTGGATTCCTGACCCTTGGCCATTTATGTGCAAATAAAAAGTGCACTTGGCTGTCATTCCTCTGTAGAGTAGCTGAGTGGCTGGAAAACAAGCCCAAGGGAAGAGAGAGGAACTGGAGGACCAGCTGTGCTCCTGACTCACTATGAACAGAGCTTTCAACAGAGACTTCTGGTCTTATCTCTCCCTGTGGACCTCTGCCTGCTCCCCATCCCCTGCACTCTTTGGGTCATCCCAACTTCAGACTCCCATCACAGTAT
Source organism: Solenodon paradoxus (assembly GCA_004363575.1). NCBI lineage: Eukaryota > Metazoa > Chordata > Mammalia > Eulipotyphla > Solenodontidae > Solenodon > Solenodon paradoxus. Next base: position 274,979 of record RJWH01000169.1, read on the forward strand.
GAGTCACTCAAGTTTTGGGCTATGGTTTAGTGGAGGGAAGGAGAAGTTTTATCTGGATCTGGGGAGGGAAAAGTCTGGAAAGGGGCTTCACAGAGAATGGGACATTGGGATAGGTTTTGAAAGATGCTTAGGAGTTTGCTAGGAATAGATAGAAGGAAAGGAAATGAACATTCCAGACAAAGAAAATGGTCTTTGTTCCCTGTTGTACCTCTTAGGTCTAGGACAATACCTACTACAGAGTAGGCACTTAAAAAAAACACTTGTCACCTAAATAAAAGAATGAATAAATGAATAAATGTTGATGTAAAGTACTTGGGAGAGCTCAGGGAGGGGAGCATTAAGCTTGGGAGTAGGAGGCTGGATAGGTGGGGACCTAATTGACTGGGATCCATGATGTCAGAAGATTTATTTACTCATAAATACCTAGTAAGCACCTATATGTACTAGGCAAATGCTAGGCACTGGAGTTGCTCACAGTTAGACAACTATAAATCAGGACAAGAGTTGTAAGAATTTGCCAGGTGAAAGGGAAGAGAAGAGCATTCCAGATAATAGCATGTGCAGAGACCCTGAAGTGCATTAATAGGAAATAGTTATTAGTGGCAGGACTTGAGACTGAAGAGGCCAGCAGGAGTGAATTGGGGTAAGGCTTTGCAGGATGTGCTAAGTACTTAGGATTTCATCCCAAGAGCCATGAATACAGGTTTTTCAGTGGGGGTGGGTGATCTGTTCAGGTATGCTTTGAAAACGTCATTCTGGTCACAGAGCAGGCCAAATGGAGGTAAGGAGTCCAGAGGGGAGGCTATTATAGTATCAGCTGGGAAACTGGCCTGGACACCAATGGTAGTGACAAGAATCAAAAGAAGTTGATAATTTGGAAGACTTACAAGGTCAGCCTGTAGGACTGGGGGATCAATTAGATGACCTTGGGCTTTGGTTCCAGAGCACAGTCAGGGAGAAGCATATGGAAGCTCCCAATGGTGTGTCTGGGAGGGGGTTGTTGAGACCTAGAGAAGTGATTCCATTTTTGCCTGTATGAGCAGAACTGGGGTCTATAGGGGAGTCTTTGGGAGGACTGATTACTGAGGTGTGTGAAGTATGATTCCTTCTTATTGGAGTGCAGTTACCTTCGCTTACCTCTTCCTAGAAGTCTTCCCATAATCTCGCTGAAATGAAATGCATCTACGCCTTCCTGGTCTGGCCTCTGAATTTGCATTCAGTTTCACATCCCTGACTCTTGGTCATTTTGCTTCCCGTCAGTATGTCTCTGCTCTCTGGGCTTCTGAAAGGACTGAGCCCTCACAGCCACATTGCCCGTGTGGAGGCAGAGGGGCCTTTCCCAGGGGACTACATTGGTCTAAGCAGGACTGGGGCCAGAACCAGGCACCTGGCTCTGACTTTGCCTAATGGCCATTACTTTCTCACTAACTCAGCTGCTTTCCTGTCACTACTACCATCAGCTTCCCCAGCTAGGCTCTGTCAGAAAAGAGCAGGAGCCAAATTTATAGAAGCCTTCACGCTTGCCCCATTTTCTTCTGCATATGCTACTGCTGCTTCCTGGAAGGGTAGCCCAGTGGCTACCTTGAGGAAAGTGACCAGGGGACCAGTTATTCAGGACTCCCCATCCTACAGGGCCACACAACTCCTACCTCCCAACAGACTGGTAGGAAGCTCAGTTTACATATTTGGAAACTGAGACCCAGAGGGGTCAGAAATCCCCTCTGCTAACACATATGACTTTATTTAATCCTTCACCATCATTATGAGGTGGGTACTAAAGTGATTCCCATTTTACAGAAGAGAAGAGGTTCAGAAAAGGGAAATCATTTGCCAAGAGTCATAAAGCCTGTCATAAGATCGAGATTCAAACCCCATACTTCTGATTCCAGAGTTTCATGCTTATGTCCTGACAAGGTGAGGGGAGACAGGGAGGGGACAGAGACACACTGGCCAGGACCAAAAGGCCAGGAGCCAGGGAAGTGAAACTGAAGGCAGGCCCAGAGGACAGAACATGACGGCTGAGATGCACTTTATTTCAGTGAGAATAATCTTGGATAGTAAGATGAGGTGAGCCTCGAAAAAGTCAACAAGGATAGGTAAGTGAAAGGAACTGGCATTGCTGGTGTTAGAAACAGGCTGGGCAAAAGCCAGGTGTGACAGGGTATGTTTGCAAACCAGACCAGGTAGTGTCAGGGCAAGGTGGAAGCTCAGTGTTCACAGAGAGGGGAATGGCGGCAACAGTATGGGTCTTGAACAAGGACCTGGAACGTCAAGCAAAGCGACTGCACTTCATCTTGGGGAGCCAATCAAGATTTTCGAGCAGAAACCCTTCTCTGTAGGACCGAACCCCTGCGCAGCCTTTGTTCGCTCGGCGCCACCCAGCCTGATCGCACTGTTTCAAAACTTTGGAATTGGCTCTTGTAATGAACTCTAATTTTGCCTTATCCGTGAGTCTACTTCTCCCCTAGAGTTTTCTGACCGTCCCCCATATCCATCTCTAGTCCCAAGGGGTAGCTAAGCCAATTACTCCCGCCGGCGCGTGCCCGCTGCTGCGCACGCGCCCGCCGCTACCGAGACGTGACTTGTGGAACGTCCACTCCCGCCGGCGACGGCGGCCGCTGTGGGTGAAGTGGTGGGGAGAAGTAGGCGGGGTGGTACCCAGACAATGCATTCGGTCCCTGTGGTCGTCGCCCTCTGGGTTCAGAACTGGGATCTGGTGCTCTTGGTCCCGCCATATGAGAAGTTTCCCGTGGTTTCAGAAGTTTCCTTAAGCGTCACAGGGCTTTCCACGGGTGGGCACCTATACAGGCACTAACTTAGCCACTCACCCTCCAAGGGTCCTCGTCGCCCTCCCAGCAGCTAATTAAGTGACGGACACAGTAGCCAAGGCGACCGCCTGATTGACAGACGTGATTACCAACCAACTTCCGGAAGCTCCCAGCTGGGCCCGCCCGGAGCGTGGCCGGTGGCCCAATGAAAGACGTGAAAGCGCCAAGGGGGCGGTCACAGGGCGCCTTAGGTTGTGGCGGTTCCCCGGTGATTGCGCGCAGACGGGTGAGGCGTTTGTTGGCATTCGGACGATGCCGTGACGCAGCATAGCGACAGTGTTGACAGTGTGAGCGCACCCCCGTGGAGGAAGTCCTCAGTCGTGGAGGTGGCGCGGCGTACAGGCAGGTTGCTATTTGAGGGTGCTTCCTCGAAGCGCTTCAGCGAGTGGGGGAGGGGCGGCGGACGACGAGGGAGCCTGTCTGCGCTTGCGCCAACACCTTTGCCCACCCGGCCCGCACTCACGCGCATGCTCGTTGCTCGCGGAGCCTCGGTGGCCGGCAGCACTGAGCTTGCGCGCTGAAGAGCCCGCTGAGGAGCGGCGCTGGCGGACGGCGGGCGGTCGGTGACGTCGTGAGGAGCGCTTTAAAGTGCGGGCCGGCGGGGGCGTCGGAGGGTCTAGCTGGGAATCATGCCCCCCGCGGCATGAGGTACTGTCGGCCCTTCTGCCCCGCGGGTCGTGGAGAAGGTGGAGGAGGAGGAAGCCCCGTTGCCGCCACGGCTGCATGACTGGTTGCCTCTGAGGCCCGACCCCGCGCCCACCCCTCGACGCCTCCACCGGGCCCTCTGGCCTCGCATGGAGGCCTGGCGCTGAGGATCCCCTTCCCTCCGGGGGCCCCGGGGCGCCTGCTCCGAGAGCCATGCCCGGCCGTCCCTCCCGCCCCGGAGGACCCTAAAGCAGCGTCGCGGGGGCCATGGCGGCCGCCAGCGGTTACACGGACCTGCGTGAGAAACTCAAGTCCATGACGTCCCGGGACAACTACAAGGCAAGCAGTCGGGAGGCAGCGGCCGCCGCCGCCGCCGCCGCCGTGGCCGCCGCCGCCGCCGCCGCGGCCGCCGCCGAACCTTATTCCGTGTCCGGGGCTAAGCGCAAGTACCAAGAGGACTCGGATCCGGAGCGCAGCGATTACGAGGAGCAGCAGCTGCAGAAGGAGGAGGAGGCGCGCAAGGTGAAGAGCGGCATCCGCCAGATGCGCCTCTTCAGTCAGGACGAGTGCGCCAAGATCGAGGCCCGCATCGACGAGGTGGTGTCCCGCGCCGAGAAGGGCCTGTACAACGAGCACACGGTGGACCGGGCCCCGCTGCGCAACAAGTACTTCTTCGGCGAGGGCTACACGTACGGCGCCCAGCTGCAGAAGCGTGGGCCGGGCCAGGAGCGCCTCTACCCCCCGGGCGACGTGGACGAGATCCCCGAGTGGGTGCACCAGCTGGTGATCCAGAAACTGGTGGAGCACCGCGTCATCCCCGAGGGCTTCGTCAACAGCGCCGTCATCAACGACTACCAGCCCGGCGGCTGCATCGTGTCTCACGTGGACCCCATCCACATCTTCGAGCGCCCCATCGTGTCCGTGTCTTTCTTTAGCGACTCCGCGCTCTGCTTTGGCTGCAAGTTCCAGTTCAAGCCTATTCGGGTGTCGGAACCTGTGCTTTCCCTGCCTGTGCGTAGGGGGAGCGTGACTGTACTCAGGTAACCCACCTGGGAGGAGGGGGCGGCCATCCTGCTGCTTTTGCTGCACACTCTGACCCTGCTGGGAGCAGCCTGTAGGAGTCCTCGCTCATTACGGGCGGCGGGGCCAGGGAAGAGGGTCTGCGTTTAATGCTTGGAAGAAAGCCCCAAAGGGTCAGGGAGCAATCTAGAATTCTGTATCCCCAAGGTAGGTTTGACATGATCACGAATTTGACTAAGAATCTCAAAGCAGCTCTCGAGAAGGCTAAGATTTTGGGAGTCTCTTTACGTCGTGATTATAGCAAATTGCTGGTCCATTTTGGGTCCCCATTTCCAAATTTGATTTTTTTTTTAAATGAGTTGAATTTTTATCCAAAAGTCTTTCCAGCTCTGCCATTGCAAGGTTTCCTTAACAAAGAAAATGTTCATGGATTCCTTAGCAGAGGAAATAGAGGAAGGTCCCCTGAGAGTATTTAATTGATGTCTGTTCTCTGGTCTCAAGAGTGGGGCGTGACTTCCATGAAGTTGAGCAGATAGATTAGTGGTTCGGCCAGGAAGAGAGTGTAGCACACTCTTAAAATTCTACCTTCATTGACTGTAGACGAACTCGTGGGTCCTCTGTAAGAATATGTTGCTTGTTATCAGGACCAAATTAAAGAAAATAAAGCTGGTCTCTACCTAGAATTTGACCTTGTCGTTATGTCAGCAGCAGAATTTAGGCCCTTGGCCTATTTTGGGTCCTAGAAACTGCTCATAATTAGCTCAGTGCCCTGGCCTCCAGAGAAGTGTCTATTGGCACACCTTTGCTTTTGCTATCTGAAATAGCTCCTCCTGTCCTGAAACAAGTAAGTCTTACAGTTTACTTCAGTAATCCCCAGAAACTCTTAGAAGATATAGATTGCAGCTGTTCAGTGTGATTTGATTGACCACTAAATTCTAATACAGAGTCAGGACACACTGAGGTTTTGATACGAGGAGTTTAAACTTTGAAGTGCAATGCTGTAGGTCACAGTCATGGGAAGAAGAAGGGTTCCTGAAGCACTCTTAATATCAAGAGGTAGGTCATTTATCTCATTTGAGTTGAACAGCTGAGGCTGCTTCCATATCTGGATAGTAACAGAGCCTTGTGATATCCAGGGTCTCCTGATGGGGAAGTTTGAGAAGTCAGTGGCAACAGATGCAGTACTTTGTTTTATGCATCTGAAACTTAGAGGGCCACTTACCTGTCAGGTCAGATGTTCCTTTGTCATTTGGGTTTCCCAGTTTCTCCTCAGATTTACCTGGTACTCTCAGATTGATGTCTTAGCAGAGCCCTTTCAGATGGGATTTCCAGGCATGACCTGGTGGCTTAGTTTATTTACGGCCTCCGGACCTGGGTTCAAACAACCTGGGTTGTTGAAGAGGACAACCAAGATGAATAACTTAATAAAAAAATGCTGCTTCCTTCCTTGTCTTCTAGCCTGCCTGCCTATTCACCTTCATTCCTGCCTACACCTTTCCTTAAAAAAAAAAAAAAAAAAAATGGATATAATTTCCAGGATTTACTGTGTAAGGTATCAGGTAGGTGTCTGACTTCACAGAAAGACTCTTGATGCTGAAAGAACCTCACACAAGGGCCATTTGGTCTCTTAACAAGATATTAATTTTCTGCCTAATCACAGGCCCTGAGGGTTGTTGTCAGGAGGTCTAGCAGTGGTTAGTTGTATAATGGGGAGTTTACAAGAGGCAGTTTGTGGCTTTGAGTCTGCTTTCTTCTCCCAGCACATACACACTCCTGTATTGAACAGAAATTTCAAGTATTAAAATGCAGGTCTGTTAGTGATCAGCAACAGGATTGCATCATCAGGAAAATTCTCTTCATCTTTTTCTTAGAATAGTAAAGTCCTCAAGCTTTCCCAATCCCTTCCAGCTCTTCCTTGGATTCTAATTTGGCTGTGGAAGTTAGCGGGGAGGCTCAGCCTTATCCTGAAAATTGCGGCCCCAGGCTTTGAATCCAACTTTCTTCTCATTTACTTTGGGATTTTGTGGGCATTCTCTGAGCTAGTTTTCCTTCCCGTCTACAAAGTGGGAGTGATGCCAGCTTCCAAAGACTATTAGAATTAAATATGGTGATTTGGTGTTTAACATAGGACCTGGCACAGGGTATGCACATAACTGGTTGCTTTCTTTCATACACAACCGTTTAATGATCCCCTACTTTCTTGCTGAGGACGGGGCTAGGGACTGGTAGAGCTTAAAATATGACTCTTCCCTTCATGGAGTTCATAGTTCAGTGAAGGTCAGATACAAAATTAGTAATAGCCCAGAAAGGTAACTGCAAGTGTTTATTGATGGGGAACATCTTAATCTACTCTGGAGTGTTGGAAATTCTGGGGAGAAATTAAGCTGGAACTTGAAGGGTGACTAGTTAGCCAAGCAAATCAGGGGTTGGTACTCATAGCTTTGGCAGCATTAGCAGGGAGTAGCCATAGGTAAGAGGTGGGTAAATGCTGACTTGAGGCAGATGGAGTTCATTATTAGTCCTCAGATCCAACCTAAGGCAGAGATTCTGGCGAGGCAGGCCTCGCACAAGCTCTAGATGAGAGATTTTCTATGGTAGTACTATTGACATTTGGGGCTGACTAAATATTTGTGGTGTGGGAAATGTCCTATGCATTGTAGAATATTTAGCATCATCCCTGGTCTCCACTTGATAATCAGTAGCATCCTCTACGACAACTAAAAATGTTTTCCTGACTTTGTGAGATGTCTCCCAGGGAACAAAATCATCCCTAGTTGAGAGCCTCTGCTCCACAGTCTGGATACCCTTGCTAATTTGAATTTTCTGCCACCTGCTCACTCTCTGGTTACTTGTTGTGCAGGTGGGGAACACCTGCCTATTAGCTGTGCCTCTCCAAATCTTGCTTGAGCTCTTCCCTAAGCTGGTAAGAGGCAGTGCTTTCTTGTATTTCCTGGTATGTATCCTAGTCCAGAGGTGATAATCTGTAAAGCAGCAATTTGCAAGGGATGGGCTGATGAAAACTGGTTCTCTGCAGATGGGGAGGGGTTCTAGTAATTCTCATCTGACTCAGACTTCAAGTATTGGTGGCAGTGGTGCCTATACCCATTCAAAGCCACATGGCAGGAATACAGTTTTATGTTTAATAGTTGTCAGCATGGTTCTTAGTGTGTAGCAAACATCGACTCAGCAGTGTCCAGAAGTGGCCATTTAGAGCCAGGTCTCACTCTTCTGGAAGTGCTTCAGACTCCTTTTCAAACCCAGTTAGCAGTTTTGTTTTTTTTGTAACCTCATGTTGGTCCTGGGTGGGTTCCCTCTTAATGCTGTTCTCTAGGGAAATGTCTTTTACCTCTTTAAAGCAATTCATCCCACTTCTTCTGTTTCCCTTCCGGTGAATGGGCAGATTAAAACCATTTCCAATTAGATTAATTAGAATAATTACCTCAAGGCTAATTGCTTATATGCTGCTACTTTTAATCACTGTTGCATGGTTGGTTGTTGTGGTGGCCACATGCCCAGAGACTCAGGCCTTCGCCATTTAACTGGGAATGTTTGTATCACCAAGCCATGAGACACCAGAGGTGAACTCAAGTCTATCACTTTCAGTTAACAATTGATATTAGGTGGAATGGACATTCCTCTCAGTTCTGGGCTAAGGACTGATCTTATTTAGCTGGTTGAAAGCAAAATTTAACTTTCTGGCTTAAAATAGTTGGGAAAGTAGGGCAGTTAAGTCCTGGGCCACATCTCTTATGTGGAATCCTCTGATTCTTTGGGAGGGGGAGGATCCTTAGGATGACGTCAGGTTTGTGCATTCTCGGGGAGCTCTGCAACTACAAGCAGGCAGAGGGCCGCAAAAGAAAGGCAAGTAGCAGCAGGTAAGCCATGGAGCTCAGAGAGAACAAATAGGCCACAGAAATTTCAGGACCCATTGACCATTTTTGGCTGGGCAGGTAATATGCAGCCATCACTGAGATGTGGTACTAGCTCTTTGGAGGCATAGGCTTATCTTTGCAGACCTCTTCCATGGGCATAGTGGGTATGCATATATCTTTTGCTGAGGGCAGTGAGGCCCCCAGCCGGGCAAATTGGACCTCGTTTCCAGGAAACCTTAACTGCCTTCCACCTCACCCCAAACAACAGTGTAACATAGACACTGAAAACCGAGAGTTGAGAGTTCAGTGCCATGACTTTAACTATTGGATCTTGGGCAAGTTCCTTAACCTTTATGGGCCTTAGTTTTTCTTATCTGTATAATGGAACTATTAATGTCACAGAGTTGTTACTGAAGTTTAACTCATACTACTGAATCCTCAAATCTTAGATACAATGTTCTGGAAATGCGCAGTCTTCTGTGCTCAGCTACTCGTTATTTATACCTTGCCATGTATAGAATTGGGATCAGAACATGTTGGTCTCCTCTGGTCTGGATTCAAAAAGTCCCAGGATGTCTCAAGCCATGTTTTTTTGGCAGTCTGGGCCTGGTAATAACTTGAAACTGAGCTTATAATACCATCACTGTGCTTGGATGGCAGGCCTGTTGCCTCTCCAAGTCTAAGCTTTGGTTCTACAGGCCTGTAAGCAATGAGACAGGCTCATGGGGTCTCCCCAGATCATGTAGACCTAGCTGCTGAAACGAAGTTGTCACCAGGCCAACATCTTGGCCCATCTCTCTGTTTCTGGTTCTAACCTGTCCTGGGCAGGGTGCAGGGTACATGGTGAATGATGGGTATTTTAGAATATGCCTTAACAACTCAGTCTCCAAGACTATCCCCTAGAAGAGAGATGTACAGTCCTGCACATTTCCTTAAAAAGTTTTTCAGACTCCTCCTTATTTAACCTATAGCTAATTCACTGAGGAAGGAGTTGCTGTGATCCCTGTTTTACACATGTAGAAGGGCTTCAAAGCAGTAGAACACTTAACATATTTCTTTCAGTGTCAGCTGTGTGCAGAATGAGTAAGGCCTTTACAGAGCTTTGTCTTACAGGGGAAACACAATTTCCACAAGGCCAAATGTGGTATTGGAGAAGCGTGGGTGAGTGGTGTGGGGAGATTCTACCAACAGATGTTGAGAAAATAAGGGAGGAGATAGATAAAAGTCAATGTAAAGCATAGAGCCTAGCTATGTCATTTTTGATGGTTGTAGCATACTTGTCATTACTGTGGGGGTATTGAGGGGGCTCAGCCTAGGGAGCAGGCAAGCTGACCAGCAAGAGGTATTGCCTCCTTTCTCTCCCTGTGAAAACAAAAGAGCAGGAGGCTCTGGAACTTTTTTTCTTGCCAAGGGTAGGACTGAACCCACGGCATATTAAGTTTCAAGCTGGCAAATGGGAACTTTCAAATAGTTTCTCTTGTAGCAAGTAGGTTTCTTAGCAATAAATAACCCTCTCTGGTCTTTACTGGACATTTTCTGTTGAAATCTGGCCAGAAGAACGTCCTTTGGTCAAGACTTAGTCTCTTGTTCCTCTGAGGAGGGGTTAGTACACTGTGCCACAGCTACCAGGAAGATCTAGAAGACCAGTGCTATTAAGCTCTTCGTGGAGGGGGAAGGGGTTGGAGGGGGGTCAGTGCCAAGGTTATTTGTGTGGACCTGTGCAGTCCTACCTCCTCACTAGTTATTCTGAGATCTGGGCTCAGTGGCAGGAACGTAGCATGACTTGTTCTTCATTCTAGAGCCCTTTGTGTGTGGGATGAGCAGGGAGGGTGGGCGATCAGTTAACACTTGGCAGCCTGGGTTTGCTTTAGAATAAGGGCAACAGATTCTGGTTGGAGATAGAAAGTCAGGCCCCTTGGTAGTGCTTATAATTCATTCAAACAGTTTGATAACACTTGCTAACAATAGGGAATGTTGCCTGTAGCCAGTACTCCACCTTAGATATGTGCCTGGAGTACCTTTGGGAAATTGGACTTAGCTCTTTGGGGAAGTCCTGTATTTATATATGGGACTGTCCTACAGCCGACTTGCACTCCCCCAATGTAGAATTACAAGAACATAGGATGAGACCTAGAGCTCTGAGCTCTAAGAATAGGGCCCAGGAGGCCTCTACTGCTGACATATTCTTGCTAGAGGCCCCCAAATCTTGTTTCCTTGGCAGGTACTGAACCACCAAAACTCTGGCTTGCCCCCAGAGTGGTTCAGAGCCCTCTAACTTGTGTCAAGTGTTTAGTAAATGGGAGTGGGGTGCCAGATAACCCTGTATTATCTAACTAAATTTCTGTGACAGTGCTGCAAGTAGATCTCCCACTGCCCCCTCCCAGGGCTGTAGTCCTATAATTCCTCCAGGGAGGCAAGATGTGATGTCCTTCTTTTAAAATCTTGAAATCATTGGTGGCCACAAAAGAATACCTAAGTTATAAAGCATAACAAAATAAACACCCTTAAAACTATGACTGTCATTACAGATAAAAAAACTAAGGTTTAGACTCAGCAAATGACTAAAATTGGTAGCAAAGATAGTAGGAGACAAAGCTCAAATGCATGTATCTTCAACTCATCAATCCCAGTGTGACAGTGTAACATTGTTCACTGTGGGCCTATAGATATTAATAGTTGTTATTTGAGAGAAGAGTCTTTGGTCAGGGTTCAGTTAACAAAGTCAGATAATTCTATTTTGTTGTTGTAATTCTCAGATTTTTTTTTAACATTAATGCTTTTTTAAAGCTTTTTATTATTTTCCAAATTGATGTCTAGTTCATTTGCAGACATTTATCCTTAGTCTTGAGGAACTGATTTTCACAGAGAAAACTGGAAAATCTCTGACTTAGGAGTAGCTTTGGTTTAGGAGCAGCTCACAGGGAAAATCCCTAAAATCAAGCTTCTTTTCTCTGCCCTCAAATAAGATTTCCAAACCAAAAGTTGATACCTTCTCTGACTTTTTAAAATTTGCTCTTGCATCCAGTTCTTGCCCACAGTTGGAGCAGCCTGGCCATTTTGAGGATTCATTCCCAGGCCTGCAGTATTTAGTGCACATGTAGAGAAAGATCTGTGGTCCATGGATTATTAAGAGGAATTCAGAGCATCAGGAAAGGGCCAAAGTGGTGCTCACCTCCCACTAGGCCTGTCGCCAAATGTGTTTTTGGCCATGGAGAACTGCTTCAGTTCAATGTAGGAACTTGATGTGTGCCTCTTGGGTGCCATGCTTCCAGGGACAGGCATGTGAGAGGGCTTAGGAATGAGTTTGCTTGTAGAGTTTCAGATCAGAAAGATGTCAGTTGTGAAGAGGGCAGTTATCAACTCATAATCATTGTGAATAGTTTAAAAAATCCTGTAATTTGATGAACATAGATATTTGAGTGTGTTGGACCTTCTTAAAATATCCCAAACACAGATGTCTTCAAGTTTTCAGATCCCCTCAAAATAAGGTTTTTGAAAGCTTTTTTTTTTCAAGTAGATAAATTGTCTTTTTGGACATTATAGTCTTAGTTCTCTCTGGTGATTCAGTCAGCTGCCAGCATCTGCTTTGGCTTCTGTGTGCTGAAGGGAGAAGGTAAAGGTAGGGGAGAAGGAGGAGATGCATTTCTTTTCACCAAAGTCTGGCCTGAATTATTCCAGCTGCCTCCAAAGTGACTAAAGGTGCACTCCTCTTTATGGCCCTTTCAAAGAAGGGTTCCTGATCTTTGCAGGGAGTTTTCTGCTTGGACTTTTGCCTCAAAGGGCACCTTTGCCTCATCCCAGTTTTTCCTTTGGGTTCTGAGCTGAGTGGATTCTGGAGCTAAATATCATTTCCCTTCCATATAGATTCTTGAACCTGTTCAGTAACCAGGTAGAAGATGTCCATAAGACCTGGCTTGTAGTAGTGTAATTCTATCTCCCTACCCACCAGGAGCCTTAGTTGTCCGTTTTACATAATCACATGCTATGTATTTCTTTTCAGTGGATATGCTGCTGATGAAATCACTCACTGCATACGGCCTCAGGACATCAAGGAGCGCAGAGCTGTCATCATCCTCAGGAAGTAAGTGCTCTGGTATCTGGCACCTGCAGGCCTGTTTGGAGAAGTAGGTCTGGGTTTCCCCTGGAATTTAACTCCTGCTCATCAATAGCTTGACCAGGTGAAGCCCAGGAGAGGGAAAGGCTATAAGATCTCTTAATTTTTTATTTTAATTCTGAGAGTAAAACTGTTTTTGTCCTGTCTTTATCAGAAAATTAAGTCTTGTAGCTATTTTAAGAAGTTTAGAGCTGAGCAAAAGTATGTGCTCCCAATGTTTATGAGATAAGACTTAGGGAATACTCTTCCATACTCCCTCTGCCACATACATACACCTCTTCTTTCTGCATCTTCTCAGTTTTAATTTGTCAAATGTGCTCTCAGTAATTATTTTTAGACTGTACCTTGGCAGCCTGCTCTTAAAATCCTTGGGTTTTCACTTCTGGGAGGAGTAGGAAGTGAGGAGAGGAAACAGAGGTGGGAGGTTAGGCTGCCTTGTTCAGCGGGTATTTTAGTTCATTCTGCCTTTCTGGTGAGGGGGTTAGGGATACACTGATCAGTATTGCCAGTCCTGATCTCACCAGTTCTTTCTGCTCATGGGGTGAATGGATGGAACCAAGCAGATAGTGATTCAAGACAAGACTGTCTTTTGAAAGGAATCACCCAGAGTCTCACAGACACTAGTGAGCAGAACAGGACTGGTACCTAGACTCAGGCTAGAGCAGGATGTCCTATAGCTTGCCCTCTTATTTTTTTTAATAAACTTTTATTATTTTTTAAAAACAGTTTTAGGTTTTCAGAAAATTGTGAAAGTATGTAAAGTACCCATGTACCCTGCACATTATTTCTCCATTAACATCTTATGTCATGTTATGTTTATTGTAGTCAGGAAACCAATATTTATTTTTAGTAACTGAAGTTCATATTTTATTTAGATCTCCTGGTTTTTTATACCATACTCTCTGTTCTAGGAGCCGTAGGATCCCACATTTCATTTAGTTGTTGTGTGTCTTCAGGCTCCTCTTGGCTGTGACAGTTTCTCAGATTTACCTTAACCATGATAATACTGGTTACAGGTATTTCGTAGAATATCACTCAGTTGGGATTTGATATTTTTATCAGGTTGAGATCAGGGTTATGGGCTTTGGGGAGGAAGACCACAGAGGCAAGCAACATGCCTTTCTCATGTCGAGGGCACAGGAATTACAGTGTTGATGTTGACCTTGATGCCTGGTGAGGTGGTGTTTGTCAGGTTTCTGTGCTATAAAGTTACTGTCTTCCCCTGACCTTGCTGTCCACTTAGGCGGAAGGTCCTGTGCGCAACCCATATTTAAGGAGTCGGAAGTTAGTGCCGCCACCTACTTGAAGAGGGTAGAGCCACACACATTGTTGGGAATTCTGCACAGGAGAGTGTTTCTTCTCCCACATTTGTTTATTCAGTCATTTGCTTCTATCATTATGTATCAATGGGTATTTTATATTCACCTTGTTCCAGCTTTGGCCATTTGAAACTTTATTTTTTAAGTAAATCCTTAATCTGGCTTGTCTTTTTACCTCTGGGATAACGTGGTGATGCAATCTCTTTGACGTTGCTTTGGCACTTGTCAATTCAAAACTTTGAGTCTCTTGTATTATCTATAAATGGAGATGATCTAGACCTGTGGAGGACAGTCTTGTGTGGTAGAGACAAGCACTGGAACCATATGGGAAATCCAGACAGGTGTTAGATTGGTAGCTGGCAGCCTCTCTCTGCTGGCATAAGACTATGCCTAGAAATCCTCAGAAAGCATTTTTATCTGCCTTTCTTACTTTTCCTGTGATTCCCACTATCTCCCAAAACCCAGATGTGATGGAGTCCAAAATGTAGCTCCTTTCCAGTTTCTCCTCCCAGTCATTGCTTGGACTCTGCCTGGCACCTCCAACTGTAGCCAGGTACAAGTGACCCTCTAAGCCAGGAAACTGGAGAGAAGCTTTCAAGGTGATATCAAACCAGGGTAGTAACTTCCTAGGTGTTCCCTCTCAGCCTCTCACGTAGCTTATCCCAGGGAAATCTTTACTTGAGGTGCAAATACAGGTGATCATAGCCTAGTGTCAGATCACTCAGCTATTTCTGTCCTCTTGAATGTTTGCTCTTATTCCTGGCTCTCTGACTGACCTGAGGCTGGGTGGGGTCAGTCCTGCTATCTCTTTAAGTTCAGGTAAAGATTGCTCAGACTGCTAAGGGAGGGCTGAGGGCTCTTTCACTGACTCAGTTAGAAATGAGATGGTCTTTAAGGACTTCATGGAAGGAAACATGGGTGTGTGACAAGTATTCTGATTCAACAAAATTCAGCTCCTTTTAATGTGGATGGTGCTGATGTTCATGCATATGGCGCTGTCATTTCTCGCAGAGAGGACTGAGGGTGGGAATGACCTTCTGAGTATTCCATGTCCATGGGAGTGGAGTCTCCAATCTATAGCTTACTGTTATAATTTGTTTAGGGTCACAACCAGTAAATGGCTTGAATGAGGCCTTGAACCTGAGTCTCCTGGTGCTGAAACGTATGGTCCCTTGGTGGTTTGCACAGTGGAGCACCTCAAACTCTCTCCCTTTCCCAGCGTGTCATTGGAGTAGATGCTGTTTAAAAAACCGGAGCTCAGAAGCAGAAGAGCTTTCTTCCCTCTGCTATGCAAGTAGAGGTCTGATGGTGAAGAGTGTATTAAATGGCAGTGGGGAGGCGCACCCTGGTAGAGCAGCAGTTAGGTCATCACCTTAGAAGGACCAAGCCACATAGCCCTGGGTTCAAGTTCCGGGCTCAGGAGGAAGCAACCAATGTGAACAACTAAATAAAAATAAAATGAAGATGCTTCTTTCTCCTCTCTCTCTCTATCTGATTGCCTGCTTTCCTTCATTTCTGCCTATACTTTTCCTTTAAAAAAAAAAAAGGCAAGGGGACTCCTCTATCTAAAGTAGGGTGACACAGCAGCCTCAGACTTCAGTATCCCATGACTTTCCTGCAGGTCCCTGTTTCTCAGCCTGCCCAGGACAAGCTTCTGGACATGCTTCTTTGTCAGTTATTGGTGCCTCTGTCAGGAAAACTGGACCTAACCTTTTTGGAGGTATGGTTAAATTTTAAATTACTGTTTAAGGAACCAAAAAGCAGCTTAACTTCGATGATGCACCCATTCATCAGAATTGGACTGTGGAGAGAGGGAGCATTCTTTTTCCCGACATTTCCCTGTGTAGTCTTCTGAATGACTTTCTGTGCTGCTCCATTCCAAGCACTGGGTAGAGTGCTACCCATACATTAACCCTGAGAACACAGAGGGGAAAGGGGCTCAGGTTGGAAGTGAGCTGCCTCAGGTTATCCCAATTAGTTTGGAATCTTTGAGTATGCATTCCTGACTTGGAAACATCAGCAGTTCCATCCTCTACTAGGCACCAGAAGTAGGCATGCAGGAAACTTAGCTCCTCTTTGATACTTGGTATATAATAGGTTGATACTTTGTATGTCAGTACAACACAGTCAAAGTGAGCACTGCCCTGAAAGCCCCAAGTGTGTCCTTTGGGACACCGAAAAAAAACTAAACCCTAGAAAATTACATCTAGCTTGGGGAGTGGGGAGCAATTACGGCAGACTTGGTAGTTCTGACTCTTAAGCTTAAAACTGTTAACCAGGCAGAAACAGGTAAGTGCACAGGCTGGAAAGTAGGAAAGTATAGTAGTCCTCCGGAGTAGATGGTGCTGAAGAAAGGAGACCTTGGATCAACATTTGATCATCAGGAGATCAAATTGTGGATTTTCATGGGCCTTCTAGTTAGTTGCCAGGACCCCTAACCCTGTTGTCCTCAGGAGGCCTGGTTTGCCTACAGAACTTGTATACCTGCATAGTTAGCATCTCTGGTTATCCAAAAGAAGTGACTCAAGACAGTATAAATAGCCATATCTTTACTTTTGGTCAAGTGGAGCTCCACTCAATGTGGAGGAAGGTAGGAAAAACAGCTAGAGAATTATTTGCTAAATGTTAACGAAGGCTGATGTGTGCTAGTGCCAGGCATGGGTTAATATGGTTTATTCTTATTCACTTCATCTTTTGGGGGAAGATGGAAATTTGAAACTCTACCAGGGACTGGTCAAGGAAGGCTTTCCAAGGAAGTGCTACCTGAGTTGGTGGTTAAGAATGTGTGGCCGTCTGGCAGGCACAGAAGCAGCTCAGGCGTAAAGGTCGTTTAGGCAGAAGAGATGCTTTTGCAGAGGCTTGAAGTCCAGGCACTCTGAGATAGTTCATTTCAGAACACAGATTCGAGATGGTGTGGAAGGCTCGAGACCTAAGCTAATCAGAGAAGAGTCTTTGCCAGAGAAATCTGGAAGGCACTAGGGAGCCATTGAGGCATGTGAGTAGTGGGGTGAGGAATTTGCATGTGAGAGACTGATTATAGGTGCCTGCACTAAGTGGCTTATTTGGTCATTCGGGCCAAGAGGTTCCAAGGGTCAAGGGGAGATGCTACCTAAAAGGAGAGCAGTCCAAATGAGAGACTATGTGGATGAGTGGGCAGTACGCTCTGGGATCCTTTCCTGGATGGGGCAGGGGTTGGGGGGAGGAACAGCCAGCTGTTAGTTTCCCTGTCCCTGGCCAGGTCTGAGATACTGCCCCTGAGACACCTGATACTTTTCCTCTCTGATTCTTGTCTTTCATGCTAAAGGTTAGCCCACCTTTGTTCCCTGGCCCAGTGAGCATGTGTTCATGTGTCTATACCCTACCCATTAGGCAGCCTGATGTATCCACAACTTGCTGGAGGAATAAGGAGGGGAGTAAGAACACCAGGGATGTGACTGGTTTGATCTTCTAGCCTGTTCTACCCCTTCTTCATTGAATAAAAACTGGTCACCTGAGCCCTATGTTCTCACCTGTAAATTGTGGCCATTGTGGGCCTAGAACTGGTTAAACTCAAGAATGTTGAATGTGCTTCTTCCAGCCCCTTTTGCATCAGACCCCCCCACCTCCATCTTGACGAGTCAGGGTGTAGGATGAGGAAGGCTGTGCCCAGTAGAGGTATAATGAACAGGAAGAAAGGGATACCCCAGAGGCATGTTGCTCTGCAGTACAGGAGGAAATAAGTTTGGTGTTATCCTCTAGGACACCTGGAGGCCACATATTAAGACCTTACTAGGCCCAAATTGGAGCTCCCTGGGTACCCATGATGCTGACCCTGTTGTCTGTGGAATGCTGGAGCCCTGGTTACACAGGTATGGCACGACACAGTGGTAACTGGGCTGAATAATTTGGAGAGGCTCTCTTTGGGAACTGCGTATGGTGTTGAAGGGTCTACTGGAAGCCCAGGACCTTATGTTTGGGATTCCCTCTCTTTCAGTAATTTCTGTCATGTGTCTTTTAGGCTCTTCTGGCCGTAGCAGGCATCTTACACCTGTCTCAGTACTGCCTTGTGGGGAGAGAGCAGGAGAGGAGTTAGAGGGAGACTGGTAAAAGATGGAGATGTGGGATGTGGGTACTTTTTTAGGAGAGACAGCCAGCTGTTGTGGGAGTTTAATGCTAGCGGTACTAGAGCTTAGAATTAGCAACCCAGGTCACTCAATAGACAAGGGGTGTTTGCTGCACTTTACATCCTTGCTCCATTGGAAATGACAGGCTTTGTAGCATAGGGTACTTGGTGAGGGTGGTGGAGCCAGAAGTTGGGGTTGCGGGGGAGTGGTTCGATGCAGGACTTGAAGTGCAGCCTGGTTTCCTGTTTCCCGGAAATGGTGGTCCGCCCAGAGAACTTTGCTGTGCTGCAATGAAGAAAGCCCACCTGAGGCCAAGGTGGGGTAGTAGCTATGTGATTTAGGACAGTAACTTGGTCTCTGATTGCTCATTGCTCCCTACCCTGACAGTGGTAATAATCCTTCCCAGCAGCTTCTCTGGAGGATTCCACAAAGGGGAGCACCTGGGACAGAGTCAGCCTTCTCTTTGGGTCCCAGGTTAATATTACTTTAATGCATGGTCATCTGCCATATAGTCTGGCTTCCCCTATACCGAGGTCCAATGTCTGCTTCATCCTGGGGGGCTGTTCTAACACCTTGTATGATGTTCCTGGCATGGTGTTCTGCTTGGTTTACTGTCACCTTAAAAACCTGGATGGCTTGCAGTGACCACTAGATGCTGACCCTGTAATAGGGTTTATTGCCACTTAAGGGAGCCCAGGCCCAGACCTTACTGCTAACACTGACTTTCTGACTCCAAATTTTTGACTGTCTCCTAAACCCTGAGAACCTGACCTTGCTACCTGGGAATTGACTGCTTTTCAAGAGGAATGAATTCTGAAGTTAAGCTAAGCTGCTGGTAGACTCCATGCTCTGGCTCTAGCCTAATTTCCTGAATTCTTGGCGGCTTTTTGGAATTAGAAGCAGGCCAGGAGCATCTCTAGCTACTCCAATATGTACTTGTAACAGCCCCCAGAGGATGTGTTAGGAGCCCTTTTGAGGTCCAGAGCTCACACTGTCCCTAAAGTGAATGTAGGAGGTTGGATTTTTAATAGGGCCATTTCTAATCATCTTTTCTCTGAGGGCTTCCTGCTAATGTCAGCCGAGCCTGTCATGTAGGGAGCATAGTACCCATCCTTTCCTTCAGGCGGCTAGAGGGATGCAAAAGCCATTCATGCCCCTGGCCTATCTGTTCAGTCTCAGCTGGTCCCATCAGGCTGCTGGAAGTAGTAAGCAGCTCAAGAAGGGTGGGCCATGCCAGGATTCCATCCATGTGTGCCAGCTCTGCCTGTATGGCAGGATATACTGATGTCTTCCATCCCCAGAGGTGTATGGGCACAGACTCTCTCTCAGTGGCTCAGCTGTTCCCTTGCCATCTAGCACTTTCCTGAGGAAACAAGTCTGTGGTGCTGGATCCTGCCCCACAACATTTCATTGGGGGCTATTTCAACAAACAGAGGCTTTCCTGTCTTAATCGTGTACTTCTGGTACATTTGGAGTCTTAATCTGGACTTAGCTCATGTGCCAGGAGGGTACATTCCTCCATAAGGCTGCAAACCCCTGAAGTCCGTCCTCTAAGTCAGGTTTAACGGTTGTCTCATCTGTTTTTATCTCTGCCACCTGTACCTCTCGGTGCTGGAATATGAGCCTGGCATGATAAGAGAAGAGGTCCCTAGAGTCCCACCTGCATGTCTGAATGTTACTCAGCACCACTTCTTCCCAGCCCTCCTCTAAAGAGTCCTGCGTTGAAGGAGGTGGCTCATCTTCGTTTTCTAGGCCCACCCTCATAACCGAAGGAGGCCCTCGAGCCAGTCACATTTCTTCCCCGTTTGCTTCAGTGGAGAAACCTGCCCAGAGACATGGTGACTAGCCTGGATTCTTGAGTTGCAGTATCAGGGTTGGATATTATTTCTCTTGCTGCTGGACCCTTTTTTTCCTGAGCCTCGAACTCCCCAAGTGGAGGCTAGGGCTGGTGGAGCAGTCAGTACAGCTGAGACCCTGTGTGCTCCCCATCTGAGACACCCAAGTAGAGTGTTGCAGACAGTTGTCCTGTTGCCTAATGCTCAATTTAGGCCTGAGGGAGGCAGAACGTTTCATTCTGCAATCTCAGGAGAAAGGCCTCTGCCTGGGTTCAGAGCACTGTGTCCACTTCCAGATGTAGAGTCTCACCTGAGCTTTAAGCTTTAAGCTTTCTCCCACTGTTTTCAGGACACGTGGCTTACCATCTTTCTGACCCCGTTTCCCCATCTGTTTACAGCAGGCCAGCTGTTAGGTGGTGGGGGAGCTGTGAGAGCTAGATGCAGTTGTTACCAGGAAAACCAAGGGGTCTTGGGGCAGCACTCAGATTTCCAACCTGTTCTCTTCCCCTCAGTATTCCTGTGAGGATGTCCTTTGATTACTGCCCTGACCACAACACCTTCTTCAAAACCCAAGTTACTGCTTTGTGCCCATCCTATGGGAAAGGTGCCTTCTGCCAGCCATGCCCCATCACATCCCACCTCTTGCACCTTGCTGCCACTGGCTTGACTTGACAGTTTTCTGTGTGCCATACAGGAAGCCTCAGGCCTCTTTGAGGTTTCTCAGGCCAGTTTTCTCCTAAACTGGTATCATAAAGGACTTGGACCATGATCCCTAGACTCACTCCCTGCCTAGCTTCTCCATCCCCCTTTCCGTGTCCATACTTGCATGTTTTCCCTTTATTTGGCAGTATGTTCCTTGGAACTCCCACCTGGTATATTTGGGGCTTTGCCTTCAGAAGTCTTCTGACTTTGACTCAGTCAGCATCCTGGAATGAGCAGAAACTACCAGGTATCTGGCAGGACCAGAGCCAAGCACATGAATGTAGAGTCATGCCTGGTCTCCTCCTGATTCTGCCACAGCCTCACTGTCCTTGTGTTAGAAAATAGGGCAGCTCTTATTCTATTCCCCTCTAGTTCTTCCATAAGCCTGGACTATATTTCAGGCAAGGATGAAGGCCTCTTTTGGTGCCCACCAAGGGGACCCTCTTTCCTCTGACTGATGGAGCAGATGCCCCTAGAGAATCTCCGGGCCTGAGTGGCATGAAGTGAGACTGCCTGATACAACTGAAAGAGAGCCCTGACATTTTCCCTGGGGCAGCAAATCCCATTATCATTGAAAGTCTCCCTACAGTATTCCTGCTGCTGCTCTTAAACCTGAACTTAAGAAGGAAGGCCTTTGGAAGTTAGCCAGACCATGAGGAAACGGAGGCACAGAGCATAGACTGCTGTCTTCTCCTTCCCCTTGACCTGACCAGACAGAGTTTATCTGATGGGGTCCATACCCTCATCCAGAGACCCACCGACAACCTCATGTATGTTTCTTTTGCAGGACAAGATTAGATGCTCCCCGGTTGGAAGCAAAGTCCCTGAGCAGCTCCGTGTTACCACCCAGCTATGCTTCAGATCGCCTATCGGGAAACAACAGGGACTCTGCTCTGAAACCTAAGCGGTCCCACCGCAAGGCAGATCCTGATGCTGCCCACAGGTACTCATTGTAGGACTCACAACAAAGACCAGCAAAGCCTCCCCATGTCTTGGCTACAGGGTGAGATGGGTAGGGAAACCTGGGGTAAGTGGTTAGGAACCTGGCATCGTCCACCTTTCCAAAGCTTATGCCTGGTTCCCCTTGTTGGTGGCCTGACCCTGGCCTATTGCTTATACCCCAGAGGGAGGGTTTGGCCAAGACTCTGACAAGTGGGAATTGTTCATATTCTTTCCATGACTTCTCTTACTCAGTTCCACCAAGATACACACTCTCTGGGTTCTACTCAAATATTAGGGAAACTCAACTTGGAAGATGACTTATTTCAAACGGGTTGGGGAAAGTTTCTGAGGAAGTATTTTTTTAACTGAGACCAGAGGACGAGGGAGACATGGGGAGAGCATTCTAGGTAGGAGGTACTGTATGGACTGAAACCCTGAGCAGGGAGAACTTGCTATGTTTAGGGGCTATGGGATTGGTGAGCACAGAAAGGGTGAACTGAGAGAGTAAGAAAAAGTGAGAGAAAGCCTTGAGAAGAGGCAAACAACAGGAACTGGACAGATTCCACAGGGTAATTGGGAAATGTCTCAAAGACTTGGAATGGCCACTTGCCACTTAGTGGGCAAGGACTATGATGCCCGTGTTTTCTGCCAATCGACCCTTTTTGAAGAACCCACCAAACTAGAATGAGCTGTCTCAAAGGGTTAGGGTGAGATTCAGGCACATAGTATTGGAAGACCAGGCCCCTCTGCCAGCCTTTGGGTAACCTGCCACCCATACCTTTGCTTGTAGGCCTCGGATCCTGGAGATGGACAAGGAAGAGAACAGGCGTTCAGTGCTGCTTCCCACACACCGGAGGAGAGGTAGCTTCAGCTCCGAGAACTACTGGCGCAAGTCCTATGAGTCTGGGGAGGACTGCTCAGAGGCAGCAGGCAGCCCTGCTCGAAAGGTGAAGATGCGGAGGCACTGAGGCCTGCTGCACCCTCTGGGACTCTGGTTCATCCTCATTTAGCTGCCCCTCCTCTTGTTTCATTTTGAGGATTTTTGTTTCTGTTGTTTTGATCTTTATATTTTTTTCCCCTTGATTTGTGGCCTATTAAGGCTGAAGAGCAGAATTGGCCAGGACCTGATTCTCATATTCTTGGTTTTCCTCCTGAATGGAAACACTGTTGGCATCTATAGAGGACAGAAGCTTACGCTGGAATGACCAGTAGAGGGGTGGGGGGCAGTCGTCCTCAAATGGGGCTATGTAAGGCTGGGTTTATTTAAAAGAAGCAAAAATGTTTTAGTTAAGAAATTTCTTGTTTTGCTTTCAATGTAAATCAGTGTTGTTAGGGAAGTTCAGTCTCCTGCCGTTCCCTCCCCCACTATTGTCTGCGCTGGGTTTAGCTCTCTTGGGCCTTGTTGGCTCTGCAGGGTCCTGCTGTCCGTCCATTTCTCACTGCCCTCCAGGTCCCGAAAGCTTGCACAGACACCTCTTCCTCCTGGGTAGTCATCCAGGGTGACTGGGCAGGGCTTAAACATCCCCTGGGCTTCCTCCACACCCACTCAACTCTTCTGCCCAGGGAATGACGATGGGCTGGCTGCAGTGGTCCTGACCTCTCTTGCCAAGAGCACGCCTCTTTGCTGGGTTGCTTTCAAGCATATGCGTGTAATTGTATGAAACAATTAGATTTGCCACGGTGGGGCAGTTTTAGGAATTGTTTCTAGCTAGAGGGACTGGTGTCCTTCTAAGTCTAGCATTTGGGATATGGAAAATTGTGGTGTGTGATAGGGTTTTTGTTTTCTTTTGTTTCAAGGTTTTTTTTTTTTTTTTTTTTTTTTTTTTTTTTTTTTTTTTTTTTTTTTTTTTTTTGCCTTCCCCCACTTTGGTCTCCTGGCTTTTCCCCTTTCCCTTTTTTCTCCTACATTGACCAGCTTGGGCCTTCTGCCCGTATCATACCCCTAGGAAAGTGCCCGCCCCCTTTGTCCACCTGCCGCATGCATCCAAGGCCAGAGCTCAGGCCTGCAGCCTGGGTTTGTGCCTCCTCTGCCTCAGGGGCATGGGAACTAGGAAAGGGGCTTTTAAAAATAATAAAAGGAAACAAAAAAGGTAGTCTTTGACAGTTCTACCTACTCAGATCCTTTAAGACTGCAAGGTTTTGTTGATCTAGATTCATTAAGAATGTCTCCTTGCCAGCCAAGGGCTGAGACCCAGGCCTGCTGAGAGCAGAAGCCCTCCCCATCCTCAGGCTGCCGCCATGCCAGGGGCCTGGTCTTCTAGAGGCCTAAGGCCTGAGGCTGCAGAAATCCGGGAAGCCCCCATCTAGTAGCCCCTCTCGGGGGCTGGAACTCCTTTGCCAGCGTGGATTCCTTAAGTCAGAACTGCATCACTAAAGCAGTTGCAGTTTATTTTTTTTACAGCTTTTTTCCCAAAAATTATTTGTAGTTGTGTGCAGCACTTTGCCCTGATATGTGTGCTCTTCAATAAAAACCAAATCTAATATATTTTGAAACAACTGTCTGATGCTGTCATAAGAGAGAGCTTACCCTTTATTTTCTCAAACTGCACAGGAGTAGGAGTTGGAGCAGAACCCGTGACACACACCAACACCCCAGAGGAGATAACCAGTTGCTGAGATAGGGCCTCCTGCATGCCCAGCCTTGGGCTGAGAACTGAAAGGTGGACTTATTCTCTGTCCATAACCCTCTCCCCCCACTCCAGGGAGGATGGACTTCTTAAACTGTATCTGTGGTGCCATGGGATCACACCCTGCTGAGTTCTGAAAGCCGTCCTCCTGGGGGTGACAAGAGGCTGCATGCTGCTGGAGGAGGGACATCATGAGCAGGCAGGAGAGAGCCTGGACTTTGTAGAAGATATACAAGTTGTTTTGCTCATGAAACAAATTCTTTAATTCCTACTGTCTGCTGGCCAAGTCCTTCTATGTCTACAGTGGTGAACAAAACTTGTCCCACCAGATGCGTATAATAGGATTGTGGGATATATAGACATAGATGTTTTTTCATAGGATGAGTCTTTCTAGATCCTGACCTGGCTCCTAGGTTCTGGTAAAATGCTTTTTTTGTCTGGAGTCTCTCCTCGACTTCCAGTGCCCAGAGTCAATTGACTACAAATGCTTGCTCTGCAAACTTGGCAAGCCACTTAACTGCCCATTTAATGGAAAAGGAAGAGTCCAGAGGGAACAAGTGATAGGTCAGAGCACAGTCCTGCAAGTTGGTGACAGGCTATGAAAAGGGGAACCAGAACCTTTATGTGGTCTGTGGCTATTTGGGTCTATAGAGATAGCCAGTGAGTTGAGCAGACTGGTCCCTGGCTGCCCTGAAAAGAGACATTTGAATCGAACTGAGAGGAAAAGTGATTTGCCAAAGGTCATCAAGACTACCTGACAGAGGGCCCTTGACTTGAGGCATGGGTTGGGAGCTCATGTTGAAGGCTAGGGAACTGGGAGGAACTCTTCTGTAGCTGTGATAAAGCCAGATGCGGACTCCCCAGTCCCTAGGTGGAAAAGGCCCTTTGCTCTATAGGACAGGATAGGAGAGGCTGGAAGAAGAGGATCCAGCCCTCCCAGGTCCTGCTGTGTCAATGGCTTCAGTCTGTACACCTGTGCAGTGGGTGCATGGCACCTTATCTCTGGGACTGTGATAATCATCTGAGCACTCCCCAAGCACTGCTGGGACTTTAAGGAAGTATAGGGGGCCCCATCTGACTCCCTGAATCTGATTTTCTAGCCATCTCCTGGGACACCAGCTATTTGGGCCACATATTGAGTCCTGTCAATCTAGTCTTGTACACAGTAGGTCTCTAGCATTCGACACCAGCCCCGCCCACCTGGAGAACCCATCCCATTTCTTTAACCCAGTTGTGTAGTGGGAGAACCTGAGGCTCAAAACACATTCATTCATTTATTCAAAAAGTATTTTTGAGTCAAGCTCTGCTAGGTGCTGAAGATACAAGATACACCTGGTATATACCACATATACTACATATGTACAGGGTTATTGTAAATTCTACTGATAACTTTCTTACAGAAATGCTTTTGCTTTTTTTTTTCCCTTCTGAATTCTTATACTTGTAGTCTACCTGTGGTTGTAATTCAGCCACAATATGGCAGTGGAGTTGCATCCTATCTGCTTGTATTAATATCCTAAGGTTGCTGTACAAACTACCACAAACTTGGTGACTTAGAACAGCAAAAGATTTTTCACAGTTCTGGAGGTTATAAATCCAAAACACTATCACTAGGCCGAATGCAGTGTTGGCAGGACTTCTAGAGGCTCTAGTACTTGCCTTTAACAACTTTTGGGGGCTGTTGACATTCCTTGTGTCCACTAACTCCTCTCTGCCTTTCTGGTCACATGACCACTTCTGTGTACCAAATCTCTCTCTGCCTCTGTTTAGACACGTGAGGATTTTGAGCCCACTTGGATATTCTCACATAAAGATCTTTAATCACATCTGCCAAGTAAGAAATTTTAACATGTGAAACAGTATAGAAGTTCCCCAGGGATTTGGACCTGATACCTTTGGGAGCTACTGGTCAGCCTACTTACACTATTCTTTTCCCAATAAATTTATTGTCATTAAATTTGATATATGACCTACTGATTTCTTAGGTTTGGACAAATTCTGTTGGTGGATTGAAGTTTCTCAGCCTCAGCACTACTTTTAAATTGAATCTGCATCATTAATATTTTCTCCATTGATTTCTTAAATCTAGACCTGTGTTGTCCAATATGGCAGCCACTGAATATTTCGGCTCTTGAGCACTTGAAATGTAGCTAGTTTGAAGTGAGATGAGCTTTAAGTGTAAAATACACACCAGAATTTGAAGAGTTAGTATGAAAAAAATGAATGTAAAATATATTATTAGTTACTTTATATTGAATACATGTTGAAATAATATTTTGGACATACTGGGTTAAATAAAATATGCTATTTAAATTATTTTCACCTGTTTTCTGTTTTAAATCTGGCTACTTAAGAATGTTAAATTACATCTGTGGCTTGTATTAAATATGTATTGGATGGCACTGGTCTAGAAAATCAAGCCTGATTGGTGGTGTTTGCCAGTTTCCATGGTGTAAATACTCCCATCATGACAGATTCAAGCCCTCAATTCAGGGTTACTGAACATAGAGTTGGGAAGAGATGCAGAGATGTAAACACCATTATATAGTATATCCATCATATAGGCACAATAAACAGAAGAGCCTAGATAATAGTAAAATAGGAAGTATATGATTTTGAAGATCTTAATTTTAATAATTTATAAAAAGTAAATTTATTTAAAAAAATAAGTGATTCACATAAATTCTTTAAATTTGACAATTGGCTTTTGACAGTGGCTTCCCACAGGAGTGCTCTAGGCAGAGGAGGATGTGCTCAGACCAAAGATCTATCAGGCTGCTGTGTTGAAAACAGAAGCAGGAAGAAAGCTGCTGCACTGGTGAGAGAGTAAAGGGCTCCAAGCCTGGAGGATATCAGGACACTGTTGATGCAGTTCCCCCTGTGCCCACAGTGTGGTAGTCGAGTCTAAGCGACTGTTTCAGGATGGGGCAGGGGACAGCTATCCCTTGATATGAATGGAAAACTGAGGTTCTAGAGATTAGAATTTAGATTCCTTGCTGCTGCTGCCCTGCTCAGCCAGAGGCCTCAAGAGTTATTATATGAAGCGGCAAACAGGTCTTGATGCTGTCAGGTGCTCACCCCCCAGGCCACCCACGTAGCTGGGGGCAGAGCCCTTAACATGAACCCTATACTACCTCTGCCTCTTTAATTAAATTGTTGTTTCAGGCAAATAATTTAATCTATCTGGCCTTTCTTTCTTCCTTTGTAAAATGAGCATGAATTACAGGAATGACTATGGTGCCTGGCAAAGACTGAGTACTCACTATTAGTAAGTGGTAGTAATTTATATTTGCCCCTTTTACAGATGAGGAAACAGACCCAGAGGAATGAAAGGGCAGAGGCAGGATTAGAACATGGGGCCACAGAGATGCATGAAGCCCACCTTCTGAAAACCTGACACTTAGTGCAGGGGTCCAGGGCACCTGAATTCCCATATCCTGTGCTCCAATATGAACCAAGAAAAAAAGCACAACTGAGGTCAAATGTCAGGATGGAGATTCTTGCACCTTCAGAAGGAGCACTGGGCTAGTGAGGTCCAGAGACCCTCAAATTATCCCCCATGTGGTCTTGTTCAGATCACGTCAGAGTTTTTCTCCCTTGTAAAATGAGGACAGGCAGCTCTGCCTCAGCACTTCCCCTCCCTGTGCTGGAAGCTCTTTCACAGAGGCCCAGCACATGGTTTCCCCTCTGCACTAATGTTCCTCCCCTCTGTGGGCCCTGAAGAAGGAATGCCCTAGAGTCAGCTTCATTCTGCGCACGGCTCCAGGAATCCTCAGGCCTGCCAGGACATTGGGGGAGCTGCCAGGAGGAAGCTGTGTGTGGTTTCAGCAACAGAGGAGGGTCGTGGTCTCCCCTAGGATCTGGGCCAACTCCTAGAAGACAGCACCAACCTCCCTCAGCCAGCCTTTCCTGTTTGCCTCCTACTCCCTTACTGCTCCTGTTCTGTTTCCTTTGTGACATCCCCTGTTACCTCTACAGGTGATCTTGGGCAAGTCACTTCCCTATCCTGAGATTCCATTACTGTCTGTAAAGTGGGATTGCCCTTGTACCTATAGCACTAATAATGAATTGCTGTTGTTTGTGTGTGTTTTTTTAGTGAAATATTTCAAACACACTGAAAAGTATATAACAGGAGCCACACAAGCACCCAAACATGTTAATATTGTTTATTTGCTGCAGATTTTAAATATTTTAAGTGTGTGTGTGTGTGTGTGTGTGTGCGTGCGCGCGTGTGCCCCACTGCTCTAGGCACTGGGGGCACAACAGTGAATGACAGCATGAATTCCTTAGGGAATTCAGTCTCAAGCTGGGAGGCAGGCAATAGACGCATAATGAAGTCAACTAGGAGGATGAGAAGAGAGTCAGAGAAGAACCAGGCAGGGAAAGATGTCAGGATTGGGGAAAAGAGAGGTCAAGGAGTTTTCTCTGGGCAAGTGTCATTTAAATCAAAGGGAGGTGAAGGATTTGGCTAAGTGAAGGCCTAAGGGCAAGGAAACAGCAAGTGCAAAGGTCTTCCTGGCTTGATGGCCAGCATGTCCTAGGATAAGTTTCCTAGAAGCAGCTCAGTAAGTATAGGCCCTGTGTTCAACTCCTGTTTTAAATCGCTCCATTAGTTCTTACTTTTTTTCTTTCTTTTTAAAGGAAAGGTGCAGGCAGGAGTGAAGGAAAGTTGTCAGCTAGGCAGGAAGAGAGAGGAGGAAGAAGCATTAATTTATTTGTTCATCTTGGTTGTCCCTCCTGCCCCGGATGCAAACCCAAGCCTTTGGGATATATGTGGACTGCACTCTGCCAGTGGCTAACCTAACTGCTACTCTACCAAAGTGTACCAGTCTTCACATTTTGAGATGAAAATCTGAGACCAAGAGTGGACAAGTGGCTTATTAAGGTCACCCAGTTAGCAAAATGATGTCTTAGAATCTGAAGCAGATGTGGTCCCACCCCAGAACTGGACGAGAGGCCTAGGTGGCCAAGGAGGAAGAGTGAGGAAGAAGAGGCCACCCCACCCAGGAAAGGCAGGGAAGGCAGTGGCTCCTCCCTGGTCCAAAGATGACCTGAGGCTAGGAGGCTGAAAGAAAGATGGGCTTCCCTTCCCAGTGCTGCTGACTCTAGCACCCTTCTTCCTCTCCCAACTCCCAGGAGAGGTGTGGAGGAGCCTGAGGTTTCTGAAGAACCTGTGTCAAGGACTTGCCTGAATTCCCCCAAGTCTCAGTTTCCTGCTTCAAGCAATGAGCAAACTTGGGTTGGCTGTCTGACCCTGTTTGCCTTGGGCTATTGTGTTAATCATAGTTCTGGGCTGCCCAGCTCACCAGGGGAGAGACAAACAATCATTAGTCCCCCAGAACCTTTCAGTCTGGGGAAATATTACCTTCTGTCACATTCCTAAACCCTATCTGGCTATGTGGATAAGGTGGGCCTGTTTGCCTGGGCCTCAGTTTAGCCACGTCTACTTTTGTGTACCCATTTAACTCTGTTCAACCTGATCAGATGAGGCCAAGTTGAGCCTCAGTGTAACCCGGGGAAGGGCTGATTCTAGGGCCTTACTCCACAGACATTCAGATTTGGGGGACCCAGAACCTGCATTGTGTGTGGAGTTCTGACACTTTGAGAACACTTGCTTCCCATGGGATCCTCTGTCTACCCTCAACCAATTAAATTACTACCATTGTAGCTGAGCTGAGCTCTAGGACACTTGCCTCTTCTGGTGGCCTCCACCCAGCTCTGTCCCACTCCCTGAGGGTGAGCTAATGTGTGTGACATGGCTGCTTACCGCCTGATGACTAAGTTCCATTTCAAAGACAGAAATGGAGACCAAGGGCAGGGACTTGCCCAGGGTGACAGAGGGGGAAGAGTTCAAGTAGCAATTAGCAAGAGCTATAATGACAGCTAACAAATGGTTCTTCCTGTCTGCCTGGCACGTTCTAAGGACTTTACAAGTACTAATTCATTTCATCTTAAGAACCACTCTTTGAGTTAGGTACTAGGATCATCCACATTTTTCACAGATGAGGAAATGGAGGCAACAGAATTTAAGTAACTTACTTTAGGCTGCTCAGCTTCTAAATGGTTAATTAACTTTCTAACACTTCCCTGGATGAGGCCTTTGTTTTGTGGAAGAAGCAACAGGAGCTCAGGTTTTCTTACTCAGCCAGTGGGTGGCAGGACAGTGAACAGAACTCAGGCCTCCGAGCTGCCTGAATTGCCTGTGCTGGGTTTGTGCTTCTTCAGCCCAACTCACTCTGCTTACAACTCAGGTCCAAGCCTCCCTTGCCTTTGCCCATCTGTCATAGCTTCCTCATCTGTAAATCTGGGATAACTGTTGTCTCCCTCTGTTGAGGACATTAAACCCTGTAAAGGGTTTTGAATAGTGTCTGCCATACATTCATTAGGTACTTTTTAGTTTTGTTTCATTATCATCTCCCTCCTCTCAATTCCCTGCTCCCTCACCAGCCTGCTTACCTCTCTTCCAAACCCAGTTCCAACAGAAATGAGCGTGGTGCCAGTTTCCAACCAGGCCTGTTTCTTAGCAGCAAACTTGAGCCCACCTCCCATGATACGGCTGGTGGGGTTGAGACCTGGCCCACCAGCCCCACCTAAGCTCCTGGGAGCTCAGACCTGCTCAGCACTGAACCCAGGGCAGCCTACCTTCAGCCAGGAAGGAAAGGTTCAGCCTCAAGGCCAGTGTCCACATGCAAAAAGGACTGAAAGGTGGGTGGGGACAAGCTGATTGTCCCTCAGAGACAGGAGGCCAGGGCACAGTTTTTGCCTATTCCCCTATCTTGAAAAGCCCTAATTCAATCTCAGGACCTAAGGTTTCACATCCTAAGGAAGGGTCTCTTCCCTCTGCAGGGTCTCGCTCTCTCTCTCTCTCTGGCTAATGGTACTTCTAGGAATCCCCCACACTGCTTACTGAGTCTTTTGCATTGGGTCCTGAAGGATGTGTAGGAGTTCCCCAGGGACTGAGGATAGCATTCCTGACTGACCACGCAGGGTGGTGGTGGGAGAAGTCTCTGGCACACAGAATTAGACAGCAGTGTCCCATAAAACTGGTAAAATACAACTTTGCAATCACTAGGCAAACGGCATAGAGGAGGGTCCAGGCAGTTGCCCCAGAGTTCTCCAGGCTTTCGGGACAGGGCTGCCTTATTATTTGAATATGCCCGTACCTTCCTTAGGGGAAGAAAAAAGCTTCCTCTAAATTTGGGAACATGCTCCAGCCGCCTCCACAGCCTGTCCGCAGCCGCCCACACTGCAGTCCTGCCTCTCGGACTACAAGCCCCGGCAGGCTCCGCGCCGAAGCGCATGCTCAGCGGGAGTTCCTTCAGGAGCCCGAGGGCCCAGTCTTCCTCCATTGTTTGGCCGGCAGGGACGGGGGTGAGCGGAATACAGGCATACACATTGGTCAGAAGGCGCGTCAGTCTCCTCCCGCACCCACCCCCGTTCTGACCCCGCCTCTCGCGCCCGCGCCCCGGACGCCTGGCGCCCCGCCCGCGCTTCAGGACCCGCGGGGCTGCGCGGCGCATCCTGCGGGCGGCGGCGGCGGCGGCGGCGGCGGCGGCGGCGGGGCGGGCGCGGTGCCGGCAGCCGGACGCAAGATGATGAAGTTTCGGTTCCGGCGGCAGGGCGCCGACCCACAACGCGAGAAGCTGAAGCAGGAACTCTTCGCGTTCAACAAGGTGCGGCGGCATCGGCGGCCGGAGCTGGGCGGGAGGGGGCGGAGGGGGCGGGCCGGGGGCTCGCGCCGGGGGCCCGGGGGCCGGAGCCACGTCGGGCCCGGGGGGAGGGGGCGCCCGACTGGAGCTTGGGGCGGGGGCCTGACCGGGCACCTACTCAGCGAGCCCCACTTCTCGCCTCCTCCCTTGCTCAGTTCTCGGACTCTGGGTGGGTCTCGCTCCCTCGCGGACTTTCTGTGTCTGCCTCTCGGGGTGTCTGTGGGCCTCGGTGGCCCTGTTTGCAGGTCTGTGCGTCTCTGTGCCACTCGGCACAGACTCTTTGGGTCTTTTTCCCTCTTCCTGTCTTTGATCATCTCCCTAGCTTCAGCCTTTGCCTTGTATCGAGGAGCGGGGTGTCTCGCCTCTGCCCCTGAGTATCTCTTCCTGTCTCTTAGCTGTCTCTCGGTCTCTCTGCCTCTTCATTTCTCCGTCTCTTCCTTGCCTCCCTCTTCCCCAGTGTCTCTCTGCCAGTATGTCTGTGTGAGGTCTCTGGAACAGTCAGTCTGTCTCATTCTCTGTCTCTGTCTCTTTTCCTTTGGGGACCCGGTGGAGCCCCTGCTCAGACCTTGGGGCAGCCCAGGATTTGTTTTGCTTTCACACCCAAGCCTGGTGAGAGGGGTGAAGAGTGGAGGCAGATGTTGGGGGGTGGGGCTGGGCAATCCCTTCCATGTTTCTCTCTTCCCCGCCCCCCCTCCACTCTGCCTTTCCTTGCCCTCCTGGGAGATCCAGGGGAGATCCCTGTATACCCAGCTGCACTTCAAATTGTGGGGCCTCAGTTTCCCTTGGTATGTATGGTACCACTTCCCTCCCCGCTATGATCTCTGCCTCCTTGTGTCACGTGGTCCAGTGTGGCTACCTCTAAGGCAAAGTGGAGTGGGAGTGGAGGACTGCTCCTTCCTTTCTTTCCTTGGGTAGTGCAAGAAAATGCCTTCCATCACGCCTTCCTGTGCAGCATGCTAACTCCTTCACTGGTCTTAGTTCTGGCCTCAATTTTATCCCAAAGGCCTCTGACCTCATAGCTACTCACACTCATTGATGGAGACTGGAGATATCCCCATCATACAGGTGAGAAAATTGAGGTTCAGAGAGGGGTGACGATTTGCCCAAAGACAGACTGAGCCGGGGCACTTTGCTCTGACATGGTGGAATTTGCCTTTAACTTTGATGACAGGGATATTTTTGGAGGGTCTGCTGTGGTCCTAGAGGAGACTTGTCTGGTAAACTCTGGGACGACTGAACCTAGAGTGGCCAAGGCACCAGGATATGTCTTGGGTCAGGCAGTTTTTCTCAAGTGCCAGTGGGCAGTGGGGAGGCTGCCAGGTCCCCACTGTTGGGCAAGAACCTGCCAGGGGTTTGAGGGGAGACTAGTGCCCAGGAGTTCCCAGATGCCTCCTTCCTGTACCAGGGTGGCTGTGGGGGAAGGTAAGAGAATGAAGGTGAGGGCAGGTACCAGACTGAGGTGTCACTTCTTCAGCCAATGAGATGGAGTGTGAAGTGGGGACCTGAAACAGATGGTGGGGAGGCTGGCCCTGGACTGGCTGGCCCTGCTAAGGAGGACGAGACCCCATTTTGAGTGAGCAGCAATGGTGGGGTAGTCTTGGGAAGGTGCTTGGTCACTGGAGAGGGTGATAAGTGAATACTAGAGAACTAGGCCCAGATTCCTGAATAGGGGTATAGGTCAGGGGTAAGCATGGACTCAGTCTTAGGTCCAAATCCTAGCCCTGCCCACAAGTTGTCTATGGGAGGTTCACGCTATATCATTTTAACAGATAATGAACTCCTGCTGTGTGTAGTCTCCTAGGTATTGGGAACATCACAGCATCCAAAGAGGGCAAATACCTCTTCAGTCAGGGAGCTGATATGCTAGTGGGAGAGATGGTGAAATCCAGAATGAAAGAGGAAAATGGGCAGTAGATTGGATGGTGGCCAGTGCAGTGCTGGAAGGGGAAGCTGCCCCTCATTCTGGCCAAGTAGGCGATGCTGTCCTCAGGTGGGCTCACTGCCACCAGTGTGCACATGGGAAACTGAGGCTTGGAGAGTACTTGGAGGTTTACCCCACGCCAAGCCAGCTGATAGAGGTTTCAGATCCTGCCAGATGAGCTGAGGCAGGAGGGAGGCTGGGATGACAGACCTGGGGACCAGTGTTTCTTAGAAAACATGTCTTACTGAGACTATGGTCCGAATTGGTATTGAGGACTAGGGGCTGTGGGCTCATGGGTGCAGGCTCCCCAGGGAGGGACATCCCATCCAGGCCTTGGGGGATGAGTAGGAGCTCCTTGGGTGGGTGAGCAAGCAGGAAAGGGCAAGCTGGGTGGAAGGAAGGAGGGAATGCCACCTGGCTGGTAGGAGCAAAGAACCTGCTGAGAACCATTCCATTGACACTTCCCGTGCACAGGCCCTCCATGTAACAGCCCCACCATGGGTGGGGTAGAAATCATGTCACCCCGTTTTCAGGAGGGTGACACCGGCACCTTGGGAGTTCCACCCCCCCACCCCCACACTCCTAGAGACAGATGCACGTTCAGGGACTGGGTAGGAAACCTCTCTCTGGGCCTGGGGCTGGGAGGATCAGAGCCTCTATCTGGCTGATCCCTGAGGTTGACCTCTGACCTCCACTTTGGGCCTGTGTTTGGGAGTGCCTTGGACTTCATGTGGGACCTGGGGCAGCATCATGCCTCACCAGACTTCAGTCTGTGTCTCTAGGAGTGGGGAGTGGAACCCCCATGGGACAGAGTTCACGTCCGTACTTGCACCCCTCTGAGCCCTGTTCTCTGTTTGTTGCCAGAGTTAGTTTTTTGCACAGTAGGGTGGAATAGGTGTTGAGAGGAATGGGAAATTGACCAGGGGAGGGCATCCGTGATGGGGCCCCAGGGCTCTGACCCTTGCACACTGACTGGAGGCATGATCATCTACTAACAGTTGAGGAAACGGAAGCACAGAGTGCAGGGCTCTCAGCTCTACCCCTGCCGGAGGCTGCCTTGGAGTTGTCTTCAGGGTGGACTGGGGGTGGCATGCCTGTTTGAGTGCCCTCTCCTCTTCTGCAGACTGTGGAGCATGGCTTCCCCAATCAGCCCAGCGCTCTGGCCTTCGACCCTGAGCTTCGAATCATGGCCATTGGCACCAGGTCTGGGGCCGTCAAGATGTATCCTTTGTGGCTGAGGCTTCCAGTCCTGTCAGAACCACCTGTCTGCACCTCCTGTATGCTGGGCCCCTTAGGCAGGGCGCAGCTTTGGGGACCTCAGTAGATGCTAGGTTCCTGGTGGAGGCTGTAGAGGCTTCTGCCCCCGGATGCCTCTTTACAGAGTTGTTGGGGTCAGTTGGCAGTAAGCACAGCTGTCCTTAATGCATTTCAACAGGCTAGTTACCTAGGCGACCCTACCATCATCCCAGCAACTGTGACTGGGGAGACGAGGCTGGGGGCTGGGCCACGCTCAGTACCCTTTGAGGGTGGTGGGAGGGCTGTAATCACACATCGGCTCTCACCCTGGTGACTGGGCACACACATGTGAATGTGAAGACACATGTGTTAGCAGAGGGGCTGGGGGCAGTGCCAGGCTCAGCGTGGTGAGCACAGCATGGCCCCCACCTGGATGCTGGCAGCGCACAATGGGCTGTGTGAGCTGCACAAAGCGGGCATTTTCCCTGCGAGCGCAGGGTGGGGGTGGGGTGGGGGCAGGAGACAGGCAGCTGAAGGCCTCCTTGCCTGCTGCGGAGGTCTCATCCCCCACAGTGGTGAAGCTCCTGGGGGCAGGGAAACTGAGGTGCGAGGTCTGGCTAGTGACTGCTCGGGCCTGTCCCCACCCCTTTCCACGTGTCCGCCTGGGTTTCAGGTACATTGGTTGGCAGAAATAAGGCAATACCTATAAGGGGCTGGTGGTTTGGGGGATCTTCTCACCAGGGCTGGAAGCCGCTGGCCAGGCAGAGATGAGCATATGGGCCTCCATTCTGTGACTTTGCCCTTCTACAGAGTGCAGAGGATGCCCCCTCTTCACCTGTGGGCCTCTGAGACATTGGCGGGGGCAGGGAGGAGGCAGAGACCTGACCTCCTGCATCTTAGCCTGTCCCTGCCCCTTGCAGGTGTTGTCCTGACCCACATGTGTGCTGTGGCCCCACAGCTCTTTGTCCGTGCACAGCGTCAGTGTTCTGCAGTGCCCTGTGCCATACATCTCTGTTAGCCGCTGAACCAACCCTTTTGGTGTGGACTTTCTTGCACACTGACACCCCATTCTCAGAGAGACCCTTCTGTACAAGGTGGAAATAACCTCTGAGAGGAGGCCAGAGCCCTCTCCTTTCCCCTTCCCAGCTTCCCCCAAACCACCCCAGCCCAGAGTCCTGGCTTGGGAAACTGAGGCTGGAGAGGACAGCCCTGATCACAGAAGCCACCCCTCCCCCTCAGGCTACTGCCGTCTCCTTGACAACCGACCCTGGTCCCGCCCAGCCTCTCCTTCTCCCTCTTTTGTCCCCTCTATGTTTTCCATGGCTCCTGCAGGGAATCCCAACTCCAGCTCCAGGCAACCAAGGAGGCATTGTCGCTGGGCAACTGTTGCTGACCCTCCCTGCCCTTCCTCCTGGGGCCCCCTCCAGCCTGGCCAGTGTACTGGAGTTGCTGAGACACAGGGTGCTAGAAGCAGGTCACTCAATCTTTCTAAGCCTCTGTGTGCTCATCTGTAAAATGGACCAGATGTGGCCTCTGTTCCCTCTTAAATGGAGGCCACTAGCTTCCTGCTTGGAGGGAGGTTGATTCCCTTGTGCACAGGTGGAGTTTGGCCTAAACCTTCGGGAAGAGGCAACCCAAACTCTGTGTGCCCAGCTTCCCTGCCCAGGCCTGGCCTGGCGTCTCTGGCCCGTGTCTCAGGCACACAACACACATTGACTGGCGGAGTGGAGCATCAGACACATGCCAGATCTAGGCCACACATCCTGGCACATTTTTATTCTCACTTGCCCTGTGTCATCCTGAGTTGGGAGTGGGGTTCACTGGTCATCTTACAGATGAGGAATTAAGGGTCATATGGTAGCACCGAGCTTGCACTCTGGGTTTGGGGATACCTGGGATATAGGATAGTGCTTCTTCAAGGAGGTGGGCTGGCCCTGGCAGGTCTCCTGCATAGGCAGGCCCAGCTGGTACCTGTTGGAATGGGCCTGGGGAAAGAGGAGGTTTGGGACTTTGTTTTCTAGCTTGTGCCTGCTGCTTTTGCCCTTGACCATTGCCCTCAGCTATGGTGCCCCCGGTGTGGAGTTCACGGGCTTGCATCGAGACACAGCCACTGTCACCCAGATGCACTTCCTGGCTGGCCAGGTGAGCCTGTAACCCTCCTGGCTGGCTTTTGTGGCCCCCGTGTTCCCCAGACCAACCCGGTCTTGGTCTCTACTCATTCACCAGGGCCGTCTGCTGACCTTATTAGATGACAGCAGCCTGCATCTCTGGGAAATTGTCCACCATAACAGTTGTGCCCACCTTGAGGAAGTACTCAGCTTCCAGCTGCCTGGCCAGCTGGGCTTTGATGGAACCAGGTACTGGAGGACCAGCCACTGGCCTTGCTGCCCCAGGGGCTGGCAGGTAGTTGATCGGGGCCTGGGTCCCTGAAGACAGCATTTGGACTCCACTTGACTGAGATGTGCTTTGTGGACTTGTTGGATTTAGATGGGAGGGTCTATGTGTGAGTCTGAGGTAAAGCAGGTAGGATTTGTGCTTGAACTGCTGGAACCTTTTAATGACTGAGTCACCAGGAAATAATACCAGAGAGCATGTGTTGTGTCCCAGACTTCTGTACCTGATAAGTGGCACTGTACTCCTGCAGTGATGAGGTGTCTGGGGGTGTGGTACTGTCCTCAGCTGAGCTGATATAACTCAGCTGAGCAAGGATCCCCTGACCCCTTGAGTTTGGGGGTGGTGTACACAGTGGAAGGGCAGATCTTGAGACAGTGGGTGCCAGCAGGGTGCTGGAGAGGGCAGCAGAGTGGGCCTGGACCTCTGGGTGAGAGTGTAAGGGCTTCTTCATTCCTGGCCCTGTAGACTCCCACCGAAATGGCCCCGTCTGGTGAGTTCCTCATGACAGGATGTCTGTCTAGGCTCAGTGAGAGGCTTTTTCTGCTCCCACTCCCACACATGTAGCCCTCACATGGGTGGTCTCCTGGCCTCTGCAGACAGGGCTGACTGGGGTCATTCTGCCAAGTCAGGAAGACTTCCATGGATGGCGGCAGGATTCCTGTATGTGTCCTGGTCCTGCCCAGGAGGTGGCCTGGTTCTGGCCTCTTCTGGTGGGTGGGAGGAACTCAGAACCAACTCTAAGACCTGGGGAACCTATTTTTATCCATTTCCCTGTCGACATCCTGATGAATAATTGAGTGAGCTCATTACAATGCCTGCAGCCACTGTCGCCTTCCCTGTGCACCAGCCCACTTGATAATTAGGCCCCAACACAGGCAGAGGGGCCACAATGAACTAACAGTCGGCCCCGCCCACTTGGCCACCCTCCTCAGCAGGTTCACGGACTCCCACCCTCACCTGCCTCCCCTGGTCCCCTGCAGCGGCCCACCCAGCCTTGCCCGAGTCACAGTGGTCCTGCTGATAGCTGCTGGTGATGTGGCAGCCCTGGGCACTGAGGGTGGCAGCATCTTCTTCCTGGATATTCCCAGCCTGACGCTGCTGGAGGGGCAGACCCTTTGTCCAGATGAAGTTCTACGAAGGTGAGCAACAGGTGAAACTTCCAGTACCCACCCTTTGCCCAGTGGTCCTCCCACCAGCTCACTGAGCTCCATTTACAGCGTGCCAGATGACTACCGGTGTGGGAAGGCACTGGGCCCCGTGGAGTCGCTCCAGGGACACCCAAGGGACCCCACCAAGATCCTCATTGGCTATAGCCGGGGCCTGTTGGTCATCTGGAACCGGGCTGCGTGGTGTGCGGACTGCATCTTCCTGGGGAACCAGGTATGTGTGGGAGGCCAGCACCCATGGAGGGGCACCCTGGTCACGGTGTCCCGCTAACTTCTGCCCCCCCACCCCGCCTCGTCCCTGCAGCAGCTGGAGAGCCTGTGCTGGGAGCGCAGCGGCAGCACACTGGTCAGCTCACACAGCGACGGCAGCTATGCCATATGGTCCGCAGACACCAGCAGCTCCCTAACAACGCAGCCCACGGTGGCCACCACACCGTACGGTGAGTGCTAGTGAGGCCAAGGGCGGCGCCTGCTGCCTGAGTGCAGGGTTGACGGGCCTTAGGGCATCCATGAAGCCTGGAAGGGGGCAGCAACAAGCGAGATCTGAGAAGGTGAGACTCCTGAGAGATGTGGTCAGCACAGTGGGCCATCCCCTCAGGAGGCAAGAAGCAGCTGCAAGGGAGGGGTAATGGAGGCCCAATGGGGAGGAGATTAAGTGGGGAGAAATGCCACCTGGGGCTGTTCCCTCATGGCCGGCCCGCGAGTAAGTCAAGCCTACGCTGTCCCACCCCTCCAGGCCCCTTCCCCTGTAAGGCCATCAACAAGATTCTGTGGCGAAACTGTGAATCTGGGTAGGTGGGGAGCTGGGACTCAGGTGCGGGTCAGGTGCTACATCTGGTTGGGGGGCTGGGGGTGACAGGGTGGGCGCTGGGGACACAAGGATGCCTTGTAATGTGCTCCCTGGGTTGGGTAGTCTGTACGCCAGGCTGGAGTGGTTCATGCAGTTTCTTTCCCACCCCATGTAGAGGCCACTTCATCATCTTCAGTGGTGGCATGCCCCGTGCCAGTTACGGTGACCGGCACTGTGTGAGTGTGCTCCGGGCTGAGGCCATGGTGACCCTGGACTTCACCTCCCGCATCATCGACTTCTTCACTGTGCACAGCACACGGCCTGAGGACGGTGTGCGCCCTGCTCTCCCCAACCCTGCACCTGGTGCCGCCTGCCTGTGGCTGTGCTCACACCTCCCTTGTCTCACAGAATTTGATGAGCCTCAGGCACTGGCTGTGTTGCTTGAGGAGGAGCTGGTGGTACTAGACCTGCAGACGCCTGGCTGGCCGGCCCTGCCTGCCCCCTACCTGGCCCCACTGCACTCCTCTGCTATCACCTGCTCAGCCCACGTCGCCAACGTCCCTGCCAAGCTGTGGGCCCGCATCGTGAGCGCTGGCGAGCAGCAGAGCCCCCAGACTGCCTCCAGCGCTTTGGTGTGTGCCCGGGGCATCCTCCAGGGTGGAATCAGGCATTCCTGGGGAGGTCATTGCCCAGACAGTCCTGGAGGTGGGGGTATGGCAGCGGTACATCGACAACTTGGAGGTAGTTGTTTGGGCTCAGGATGTCATGCCCGGGGTGACAGGCAGAAGACATTTTTCCTGACCATTTATTCATCTCTGTCTCCCTCTCTTAGAGCTGGCCTATCACTGGGGGCCGGAACCTGGCCCAGGAGCCATCACAACGAGGACTGTTGCTAACTGGGTAGGCAGGCATGCATGTCCTCTGGTGAGGCGCAGTTGTGATCTCTACGTATGCATGTGTACATGGGCACGTGGGGCCTAGTGTGACCCACGCAGGCTCAGGAGAGACCATCCTGGGCCTGACATGTGCTGACCAACCCCCTGACTCAGGTCTGGCCCTTAGTGGGACCAGATTACCCCTCCTGCAGGGTGGATTGGTATGAAACTTCCTAGACCTTGGTTCAAAACCCCGCCCTGCCCTGCCTTTTGGCCTGGAACTGAGCTCCACCCACTCAGCCTGCCCTGGGACTGGAAAATCTGGGCTGGCCCACGCTAAGCTGCCCAGGGCAGGTACTAGAGAGCCTGGCCTGGGCCTGGCAGGCGCTGACGTGCCCAGTGACTCAACTTCCTGCCCTGCCCTACTACCTGCCTGTGCTGGGACCCTCAGGCCTCTGACTTCAATGTTGTGTCCCCTGTTTGAGAGCTAACCATGGCTCTTTGGGCCACTAGAGTTGTCCCAGCCAGCCCCACAGGCTCACATACCTTCTCACGTCCTGACTAGGCGCTGCCATCACCCAGGCCTCCCAATTTGGGCTTTGCAACTGTGTCTCCAGGCTGTGTCCCAGATTTGTCTGCCCCTCCCTGTCCACTTCCCCTCCCTTCCTTCCCATCTCCCTCCTTTTCCGGCTGCACTGCCTACATGGCCGCATTATGCCCCAGCTCATCTCTCTGTTCGGTGATTGGTTAACTCCTGGTCTTTCTGTATGTTCCAAGGGAGACAGAGCCCTCGTAGTTGTCTGTTCTCTGTGTCATCCCCTCTACCATCGCCTGCTTATTACTCTGGTGATTATTTCCATACCTCCCCACCAGATGGCACGTGGTCCATGTGACCCGGGAGACCTAACTAAGCACCAGTATGTGCTTGCCCTGTGTAGTAGGTGCTTCCTGTCTGCTGTCTGCAGTTGGTGTCTAGTCAGTGTTTGGCGTGTGCAAGAGGTGCTCAGTGAATGGGTTCTGGATGAGTGGATGCAGGGATGCAAAGTGTCCTGGGTTCCTGGGTGGGCCTGATCTTGCTCTCCCTGCAGCCATGAGGATGGCACTGTGCGGTTCTGGGATGCCTCTGGTGTGGCACTGCGGCCCCTCTATAAGCTGAGCACAGCTGGCCTTTTCCAGACGGACTGTGAGCACACTGACAGCCTGGCCCAGTCTGCAGAGGACGACTGGCCGCCCTTCCGCAAGGTGGGCCCTTTCCCTGGCCTGGCTGGACCCTGGTCCCAGGTCTGCCTTGTGTCCTAACTCTATTCCACTCCCCAGGTGGGCTGCTTTGACCCCTACAGTGATGATCCCCGGCTTGGGGTGCAGAAGGTGGCCCTCTGCAAGTACACAGCCCACATGGTGGTGGCTGGCACTGCAGGCCAGGTAGGCTGAGGTGTTCCCAGGGTTGAAGGTCTTGGAGAACTTTCTGGAGGAGGTGAGCCTGAAGTGGAGAGTCTGGTGGAATGCAAAATCCCAGAGGATCAAATTGGGCTCCTGGTGGAGCTGACTGGGGTGAGGCAGATTAGGTGGGGCCTGTCACTGGAGTCCTTGCACTGACTGTAGGGAACCATTCAAGGGGTGGGACCAAGTGTGAAACTGCTGATGTTAGATGAGCCTTGGGAAATCAGGGACCAACAGTGTCCTGGTCACTTCTGTGCATTTAGCACTTACACAGTATACAGGAGACAACCAATGGGTGCTTATTGCTAAATGGGAGAGATACTTCGGGGGCACTTGTCTCCAAGAGGACCAAGACTAGCAGGTCTCAATCACCCACCACTGTGTCCTCAGTGCCCAGGGAAGGCCCTGGTATGCAGTAGGCCTTCGGTAAAGGCTTCTTTGGAAATGAACTGGAGACAACCCTGGGACTACCCTGGGTGTAACTGCAGACTCAGATGGAGTACAGGTGGCCCCATCCTCCATGCTGACCCCTCTCCTGTGGGCTGTGGCTCAGGTGCTGGTGCTGGAACTAAGCGACATGCCATCGGAGCAGGCAGTCAGTGTGGCCAGTGTGGACCTCCTCCAGGACCGAGAGGGCTTCACGTGGAAGGGCCACGAACGGCTGAGTCCACGCACGGGGCCATTGCCCTGGCCTGCAGGCTTCCAGCCCCGCGTGCTAGTTCAGTGCCTGCCACCAGCTGCTGTCACCGCCGTCACGATCCATGCTGAGTGGAGTCTTGTGGCCTTTGGCACCAGTCATGGATTTGGCCTCTTCGACTACCAGCGCAAGAGCCCTGTGCTGGCCAGGTACGTGGAGACAGGCCCAGGACCCCCGGAGGTGGGCTGCACCACTCCCTGGCCCCACCTCATGGGGGATGCAGGAGTTCTCCTTCTAAGGTCTGGTGTGACTCACGTGACTCTGTGGCCTCTGATGGTGCCATCCTTGTGTGAAGTTGCTGCTGGTGGGATTATAGCTGTCAGCCCGCCTGCTGCTGGGCTGGAGGTATTAAACGGCTCGTGCTTCCTGACCAAGAGCCTTTCTGGGCTGGTCGGAGCACCTGATTGCTCTGTAGCACTGGCAACTTTTTGTCCCTAGGTGCACCCTTCACCCCAATGACTCCCTGGCCATGGAGGGTCCGCTGTCCCGGGTAAAGTCACTCAAGAAGTCACTGCGCCAGTCTTTCCGGCGCATTCGAAAGAGCCGGGTCTCTGGCAAGAAGCGAACCATTAATGCTAACAGCAAGGTGAGCTGGGTTCGGGCTGTCCAGTGCTGCCTCTCAGGCTGTGCTGTGGAAATGGAACAGCTCTGAGTCCCGGCCTGGAGCCTGGTGTTTGCTCAGTTCATATTCCCAGCCCTCAATGGCCTGCGATGAACAGGACAATCTAGGAGGGTGGGGGATATTGGATGCTAGGTTTTGTGGAATAGATGGGGTGCAGGGGAGATGGTGTTCCAGAGCCTCACTTCCCTCCAGCTGCAGGAGGCCAATGCACAGCTGGCAGAGCAGGTCTGTCCTCATGATGTGGAGATGACGCCGGTGCAGCGCCGCATCGAGCCCCGCTCAGCTGATGACTCCCTATCCGGGGTAGTGCGCTGTCTTTACTTTGCTGACACCTTCCTTCGAGATGGTGAGACCAGGGGAGGTGGTCTGGGGATAGGCCTCAGATGGACATCTGGGAAATAGGCGGGGGTGGAGCTGGCTGGGACTGCCCCTTCCAGTCTGAAGCATTACTGAGTGTCCACTATGTGCCCTGGCCACCCACACAGCCCTGATGGAGCGGGGTTGGTGAGTGAATCAGCTGTGTCTGTGAGGCCTGAGCAGGGAAAAGAGGGTCCGATCTGAGGGCAGGAGTGCAGACTGTCAGTGCCAAGACCCTGAGGTGGGCAGTTTAGGGAGATTTTGGGGTGTGTCTG
Organism: Solenodon paradoxus; assembly: GCA_004363575.1. NCBI lineage: Eukaryota > Metazoa > Chordata > Mammalia > Eulipotyphla > Solenodontidae > Solenodon > Solenodon paradoxus. The sequence continues at coordinate 318,468 of RJWH01000169.1, forward strand.
GGCTGGGAAAGAAGGTTCAGGAGGCGCTGGTGAACTTGCTCTGATCCCATGTGACTGAGCCTGGAGAAGGACTTGCCCAGAGGCATGTCTCAGTTGTGGCATTCATTGATTATTTTTATATATTACTTTTTATTTTTTAATTCATTTTTATTATAGTGATTATTCTACACATTTAAATACTTTCCTATGTATAGGTTCCCCATTTCTTAGATATATTTCAACATACCATGCGCTCCACCAAATCATCAAGTGTTCTTCCCCATTGTCCAGTGGGTTCTACCACAATTTGCCCCCGCCTGCTCCATTCCCTTTTGGTAACCTCAGTTCCTTTGCAAATGTTTCAGGGTTAGTTTTGTTTTATCTGTTTCTTTGTTTTGTCTATTCACTTTCTACCTGTAAATGTGGTCATCTGGTATCTATCTTTCTTCTTTTGACTTGCTTCACTTCGCATAATCCCCTCTAGTTCCATCCATGTTGATTCACATGACAGGGTTTCATCTCTAAGGGCTGTGTAGTATTCCATTGTATATATGGACCACATCTTCTTTATCCATCCATCTGATGTTGGGCACTTAGGTAATTTCCAGTTCTTAGCTATTGTGAACAGGGCCACAATAAACATGGGGATACATACATCTCTGCGGATGGTGCTTTTGTATCTTTTGGGAAGATGCCAGAAGTGGAATGATGGGATCATGTGGGATTTCCATCTTCACTTTTTTGAGGAATCTCCAAACTGTTGTCCATAGGGGTTGTACCAATTTGCACTCCCACCAGCCATGCAAAAGTGTTCCCTTTTCTCCATATCCTTGCCAGCATTTGTTGTTTTTCAGATTTTTGGATAGTAGCTGATCTTACAGGTGTAAGGGGATATATCATCATTTTAATTTGCAATTTCCTGATAGGCAGGGAGTAGCAGTGTAATTTCATGTGCCTGTTGGCCATCTGTATATCTTCTTTAGAAAAGTGTCTCTCCACTTCCTCCTCCCATTTTTTGATTGAATTGCTTGTTCTTCTGTTGTTGAATTTTATGATTTTTTTTTTGTATATTTTAGATATTAAGCCTTTGTTGGAAATACCGAATGCAAATGTCTTCTCCCAGTTAGTAGGTTTCCTTTTGGGTCTGGTGATGTTTTTTGTTGTGAAGAAGCTCTTTAGTTTGAGGTAGTCCCAGTTTATTTTTTTTTTTGTTTCCCTTGATGGTGGAGTTGAGTCCCCAAAGGCTTCTTTACAACTGATGTCGTGTAAAGTCTTTCCTATGTTGTCTTCTAAGAACTTTATGATTTCTGGTCTTATGTCCAAGTCTTTAATCCATTTTGAGTTAATTTTTGTGAATGGTGTTAGAGAGTGGTCTAACTTCATTCTTCTTGCATGCGGCTGTCCAGTTTTCCCAACACCATTTGTTAAAGAGACTTTCCTTTTTCCATCAAATACTTTTGGCTCCTTTGTCGTAGATTAACTGACTATATGTGAGTGGGTCACTTTCTGGTGATTCAGTTCTATTCCACTGATCTGTACCTCTGTTATTATTCCAATACCATACCGTTTTGATCACTATAACTTTGTAGTATAGTTCAAAGTCTGGAAGTGCAATCCCTCCATATTCGTTCTTTTTTCTAATGATTACTTTGGCTATTTGGGGTCTTCTGTTGTTCCACACAAATTTTAAGATTTTTTTTTTTGTATTTCCTGAAATAAACCCATGAGATTTTAATGGGGATTGCATTAAACCTATATATTGCTTTGGGTAACATGGCCATTTTAATAATACTGATTCTTCCCAGCCACAAGCAGGGGATGTCTTTCCATGTCTTTGTGTCCTCCTGTATTTCTTTTAAGAAGGACTGGTAGTTTTCATTGTACAGATCTTTTACTTCCTTTGTTAGGTGTATGCCCAGGTATTTAATTTGTTTAACTTCTGTTTTAAATGGTGTGATTTTCATGATTTCTTTTTCTTCAAGTGTGTTGTTTGCATATAAAAGTACAATAGATTTTTGTAGCCTGCCCCTTTACTGTATTCATTGATAAGTTCTAGAAGATTTTTTGTGTGGAGTTTTGGGGTTTTTCAATATATATGATCATGTCATCTGCAAATAATGAGAGTTTTACTTCCTCCTTTCCAATTTGGATTCCTTTTATTTCGTTTTCTTGCCTAATTACTCTGGCTAAGACCTCTGGTATGACAAATAGCAGTGGTGAGTGGACAACCTTGCCTTGTTCCTGACTGAAGAGGAAATGCTTTCAGTCTTTTCCATGGGCTATGATGTTGGCTGTGGGTTTTTCATATACAGCCTTTATGATATTGAGGTATGACCCTTCTATTCCCATTTTATGGAGAGTTTTTAAAATCGTAAATGGTTGTCGGATCTTGTCAAAAGCTTTCTCTCCATCTATTGATATGATCATGTAGTTTTTCTCTTTGCTCGTGTTTGATATGGCGTATGACATTAATAGATTTATGCATGTTGAACCATTCTTGCATCTCTGGGATGAATCCCACTTGATCATGGTGGATGATATTTTTGATGCATTATTAAATTGGTTTGCTAGTATTTTGTTGAGAATTGTCACATCTATGTTCATTAGAGACACTGGTCTGTAATTTTCTTTCTTGGTGACATCTCTGTCAACTTTTGGTATCAGTGTAATGTTAGCCTCATAAAAAATATTAGAGAGGAACAGGATTCCCTGTTTTTCAATATTTTGGAAGAATTCGAGAAGAATAGGTGTTAATTCTTCTCTGGAGGTTTGGGAGAACTCATTGGAGAAGCCATCTGGTCCTGGGCTTTTATTTCAGGGGAGCCCCTTAATTATTTCTTCAATTTCTTTGATTGTGATTGTTCTATTCATGTTTTCCAATTCTTCTGTGTTCAGTCTTGGTAGACTATGCTTTTCTAGAAATCTATCCATGTCCTCAAGTTTGTCCATTTTGGTGGCATAGAGCTGTTCATAGTAGCCCCTTTGGATGTTTTGAATTTTTGTGGTATTTGTTGTAATTTCCTCCTTTCATTTATAATTCTAGTTATGAGAGTTTTCTCCTTTTTTCTTTGTGAGTCTCACCAATGCCTTGTCAATTTTGTTTACTTTTTCAGAGAACCAATTTTTGGTTTCATTGACCTTCTGGATTGTCTTTTAGTTTTCTGTTTTATTTCTGCTTGAATTTTGATTATTTCCTTTCTTCTGATTTTTGGCTTTAATTGTTCTTCTTTCTCTAGGTGTTTAAAATGTAGAGTTAAGTTGTTTATTTGTGGTTTTTCTTGTTTTTTGAGATAGGCCTGGATTGTGATGAACTTTTCCCTCAGTACTGCTTTTGCTGCATCCCAGAATTCTGGTAGCTCGTGTCCTCATTCTCATTTGCCTCTAAGTATATTTTAATTCCTCTTTGATTTCCTCTTTTACCCAAGAGTCCTTCAAGAGCATATTGTTGAGTTTCCAGTTCATTTGGGGCCTCTAAGCTTTCATGTTGTGGTTGATTTCCAGTTTTAGGCCATTGTGGTTAGAGAAGATGCTTGGTATGACTTCAGTCTTTGTAAATTTGTTGAGAGCTGTTTTGTGTACCAGCATATGATCTGTCCTTGAGAATGTTCACAAGCGTTTGAGAAGAAAATGAAACATGTAGTCAGTAGGTTAAAGGATCGGCATGTCTATTAGACCTATCTCTTCCAGATGTTCATTTAAAGTGGCTGTTTCCCTGTTAATTAATTTTCTGCCTTGTTGATCTGTCCATTGTTGTAAGTGGGGTGTTTGAAGTCCCCCACTATTATTGTATTACTGTCAGTGTCTCCCTTCAGGTCTAATAATACTTGCCTGATATATTTTGATGCTCCTTCATTTGGTGCATATTTGTTAATTAGCGTATGTCTCCTGCTGGATTGATCCTTTAATCATTATATAGTGTCCATCTCTGTCTTTTGTTATGCTTTTAGATGGAAGTGTGTTTAACCTGATATGAGTATAGCTGTTCCTGCTCTCTTGAGGTTGCCATTCGATTGTAGGATTGTCTTTCAGACATTGACTTTGAGTCTTTATCTTTTGAAAGAAGGTAGGTTTCCTGAATGCATCAGAAGATTGGGTGATGCTTTTTAATCCACTTAGCCACTCTGCGTCGTTTGACTGGTGAGTTCAGTCCGTTAACGTTTAGGGTGATTAATGACATATAACTGCTCAGTGTCATTTTATAATTTGTGTTTTGTATGTTGCTCCAGGTGATGACTTTGTTCTCTTTCTCTTTTTAGGTCGAATGTATGCAGTTATATTTTGATTGATTTCACCTTTTGTTTTCTTGTTCACTTTCTCCCTAGGAATTTGAGGTTACCCTGAAGTTAGCATTCACAGTTCTACGTTTACTACCTAATTTTATTTGAAAGCATATTAGTCTTCCACTCATTCTAACTATCCACGTTTTTGTTCTCTTCTCTTCTTCCCCACTTTTAATATTTGCTGTGTTACTGTTTTTCTGTGTGGTTTCTTTACGCTTTATAGAGCATCCTTTAATTTTTTTTGCAAAGCTGGTTTTGTGGTGATATATTCCTTTAAGTTTTGCTTGTCAGAGAAGGTTTTTATCATTCCTTCAGTTCTGAATGAGTCTTGCCGGATATAGTATCCTAGGTTAAAAATCCTTTTCTTTAAGCACTTTGAATATATTATGCCAGTCCTTTCTGGTCTGTAGAGTTTCATTTGAGACGTTCGCTGACAGTCTTATGGGGGCTCCTCTGTATGTGACATATTTTTCTCTGGCTGCTTTTAATAGTCTTTCTTTAGCTTGTTTTTGACATTTTGATGATGATGTGTCTAGGTGTATTTCTATTTGAGTCTCTTTTATTAGGTACTCTTTGAGCGGCTCCTCTGTATGTGACATATTTTTCTCTGGCTGCTTTTAATAGTCTTTCTTTAGCTTGTTTTTGACATTTTGATGATGATGTGTCTAGGTGTATTTCTATTTGAGTCTCTTTTATTAGGTACTCTTTGAGCTTCCTGTCTCTAGAGGCTTGCTTCATTCTTCATATTGGGGAAGTTCTCATCTATTATTTCTTCAAATATGGATTCTGCCCCCTTTTCTCTCACTTCCTCTGGGACCCCTAGGATGAGAATGTTGTTCCTTTTGATATTATCCCAGAAGTCTTGAATGCTATCTTCCATTCTTTGAATTTTTTTTATCTCTTTGCTGATTTGCTTCATTGACTTTCTCTGTACTGTCTTCCAGATCACTGAATCTACTGGAAGCTTCATCTATCCTATTGCTGAGTCCCTTTCTTGAGTTCTTTAATTCAGCCATCGTGTCTTCTTACCTGTTTGATGTCTTGTTTTAATTCTTCTCTTTGCTTCCTGACATTCTCGTTTACTGCCTCTACTGATTTCTGGATTCCCATGAGTATGTTGATCACTGTTACCCGAAATTCTTCTTCCGGTAATCTATGTCTGCTGTATTCAGATTTTCCCCTGGGTTTTTCATTGGATCCATCATTTCACGTATATTTCTCTGTGCCTTTTCCCTGTTTGGCATTCTGTTACTGTTTCTGAGGGTTCGGTTTCCCTGGCGTTGGGTAGGTTTGACTTGCTCAGGATTGGCAGTCAGGCTGCAGTTACGCCTCTACTCACAAGGTGGCGCTGTCAGGTAGCGTTGAGGCTTGGGACTGCCTTCTCACTGTATTCCAGGGGTGGCGCACCCGATGGGCGGGATTTCTGGTGGTTCCATATGCAGTGGGCCGGATATCTGCTGGGTGGACCCCATATTCTGGCGTAAAATGGTTGTGGGAGGGGTTTGATTTGGCTGATTTCTGGTTATCGCTGCACTCAGTGCAGTTTCGCCACATGGACTCCAACTCAGCTCCAGGTGCGCTGGCAGTCTTTTCGCCCCCTCCCATTCAGTCCCCCGTGGATCCGCGTCTCATACCCACTGGGCCCGCCTCTCACTGCCTCTGCAGCTGCTCCCAAAGTCCCCAGCCTCCACCCCACCTCGCATCTGGAGACTCCCGCTCTCTGTCCCAAATCCAAATCCACATCCACGGCTTAGCTGAGAACCGCGCCAGGTGCCCTCCCCCACAGTCAGTCATCAGCTGATCCGTCTCAGCTGAAGTGCCGGTTGTTTCTTATTGTCTGTCTCAGGAAAATAGGTGATTTTTCTGTTTGTTTTTCTGGTGTCTGTGGGGGCGACCTGAAAGTTTGTCCTATTGCGTCACCATCCAGAAGTTGATCCTCCACATTCATTGATTTTTAACTTGTAAAATGGATCATTTCAACCATATGCAAAAGAAAGCGTATGGTCACCACTGGTTCTACTGACTGCCCGTGACTGCTGCCCCTCCCTCCTGCACACGGGGTGTATCTTGCTGGAGGATCTTAAATGGAAACCCACTCTCAAAAACGCCAGTGTCTTGACAGATGTGGCTGCAGGTGATGCCAGGAGCTGAAGCTCTTCCTGGGGTCTCGTCTCAGGCTGGGCCTCTTGTGCGGGACTTGGGGCAGCAGCCAGCAGTGCTCCCGGGCTGTCACTGACGTGTCTGTCAGTCTGAGCTGGGAGCCCCTGCCTCTGAGGTCAGTTCCTAGTGAGGGTCCTTCACCCAGTGGGTTTTCCCACAGTCTGGCTGGGGGTGCCCTGGAGGGCTATCTTGTCTGGCACCGGGTCCCCAGTGGTTGTGTGGCTGTGTCTCCAGGCTATGTTTTGAGTTGCTCACAAACTTTTCACTGTGTGGTGTCCTAGTTACTGCCTGAACCCCCAGATCCAGCTCACGGGGAAGGCAGACAGAACAGCAGGGCCCGTCCCGTTCCAAGAAGGCCGGGAACCCCGTCTGGCCGCCTCCTGGAGAAGGCACTGAGGGGCGAGGTGAGGCGAGGCAGGGACCAAGTGCACCTGCAGACAGAGCCCGGATTCTGAGTCTGTGGACAGGCCAAGTGATGTGATGTGGAGGGACAGGAAAGTGGACTTCTGATTGGGCCGCATCACTGAAACGGAGTGAGTGGGGGAGATCAGGGTCTAGTGTGGGTGCCTGAGAGGCTCTTCCTGCCTTGGCATGAGGGCTCCATCTGGGGCCCCCATTGCTGTCAGCAGCACTGAGGTGGTGCTCAAGGCCAGGTCCTCCGAGACGGGGGGCATGAGAAGGGTGCCTCACCAGCCCATCTCCCTGCAGCAGCCCACCACGGGCCCACCCTGTGGGCAGGCACCAACTCGGGCTCCGTGTTCGCCTATGCGCTGGAGGCACCCGCAGCAGCGGCGGGCAGCGAGAAGCACACTGAGCGGGCGGTGGAGGCTGTGCTGGGCAAGGAGGTGCAGCTGATGCACCGCGCACCTGTTGTGGCCATCTCCGTGTTGGACGGGCGCGGCCGCCCGCTGCCCGAACCCTACGAGGCCTCACGTGACCTGGCGCAGGCACCCGACATGCAGGGTGGTCATGCTGTGCTCATCGCCTCTGAGGAGCAGTTCAAGGTGAGCTGCTGTGGAGACCCCCTTCCAACTCCCACCTCCTAGACATGGCTCCCTCTAGCATCCCTGTACCCCTACCAGCTGAGGCCTCCCTGGAGCCCCTGGCAGCTGAGATGCCCCTTCCATCTGCTCTGTTGCCAGGACCCTGTGTCCTCACAGGACCCTTGACCATTCTCTGGGGCTGTGTCTTGCAGACACTCATGGTCTGGGGAATACGGGTCATCTAACCCTTACAATCTGGTGTGACTGGTATAGCCTGAGATTAGAAAGAGGGCCCTGAGGTTCCAGGGGCAGTGTGAGTCAGCTGAGTCTGAGAATGGCAGCTTGGGGCAAGGGCCGGTCAGGGTACAGACCTGAGGGACAGGCTGGATTCCATGTGGGGGTGGAGACTGGCAGTCAGGAGGGAGGGGTTCTGTGGCACAGACAAGGGCCAGACTCCGCTTACCAGCCTCCCACCTGCTGCCAGGTGTTCACACTGCCCAAAGTCAGTGCCAAGACCAAGTTCAAGCTGACGGCCCACGAGGGCTGTCGAGTGCGCAAGGTGGCACTGGCCACGTTTGCCAGCGTGGCCTGCGAGGACTATGCCGAGACCTGCCTGGCCTGCCTCACCAACCTGGGCGATGTGCATGTCTTCTCGGTGCCTGGCCTGCGGCCCCAGGTGCACTACTCCTGTATCCGGAAGGAGGACATCAGTGGCATTGCCTCCTGTGTCTTCACACGCCATGGCCAGGGTGAGGCGAAGGCTTCCTAGACCGGGAGAACTGCTGGGATTGTTGGTTGGAAGGGTGTTCTGGGTGCGGCTGAGGGGCTAAGGTTAGTCATGTCTCCATTCGTCTCCCGCCCCACATAGGTTTTTACCTGATTTCCCCCTCGGAGTTTGAACGCTTCTCCCTAAGTGCCCGGAACATCACAGAGCCACTCTGCTCTCTGGACATTAGCTGGCCCCGTGACACCACCCATGCCAGGTGCTTGGAGGGGAGAGCCCCTGACCTAGAGACCTGTGACCAAGGCCAGTCCCATCCCCACCCCCAGGTTCTGCATGGAGCATCAGTGGCCCTTCCTGGTGTCAGCCCTCTCTGGTCCAGGCCATGGGTGGCAGGGCAAGGCTCTGGCCCTCTGTCACAGGTGCCTGCCTGTGGCCCTGATCATGATCTCATTTCTGTAGCTGCAGACTCCGAGAGTCACCCAAGCTGAGCCAGGCTAATGGAACCCCGGGTGTTGTTCTGGCCCCTCCGAGCTGTGATGGAAGTCCTGATCCTGCCCACAGCAAGGGAGCTGGTAAGGGGGACGGGGACTGAACTAGGGACAGCAGGACACCCAGGCAGCTCAGACATCAGGGCAGGCCTTTGCAAGAGGTGGCACTGAGCCCAAGCTGGAAGCCTGTGGAGGGGTTGGCTGAAAGTAGCCAGGGGTCTGCCTCTGGGTGCCGTCTTTCACTCTAGGTTGGACTTGGGACTGGGTCCTCAGATCCTTGGTGCAGAGGGTGCCCAGAGGTCCAAGCAGGGGCCTGATCACTTCCTCTTTGTAGATACACCAGAGCCTCCGGAGGCTACACTCTCACCAATGTCCATTGATTCGGCCACCAGTGGCGACACCACACTGGACACGACAGGGGATGTCACGGTGGAGGACGTGAGGGATTTCCTGGGGTGAGACTAGTGGGCAGGTTTATTGGTGGGGGGAGGTGCCCTAGATTCCAAGCCTTCAACCCTCCTATGTCAGAGCTTGGCTTGGAGAACCAAGGAGGAGGGAGCAGGCCCTGAGACCCTCTAGTCACTGCTGTCTTACCCTAGCTCTCCAGAGGAATCTGAGAAGAATCTGAGGAACCTGGCAGAAGACGAGGCTCGAGCCTGTGCTATCCTGATCAAGTGAGGTACTGCAGACGTCAGCCCAGATCTGCCTGGTCCTCACTGCTTAGTGGCCCTGACTTAACCACCCTACCCTGGTCTTGCACCTCGAACTCTGGCAGGCCCATGTGATGGTGGGACTCCCTGAGGCCTGGCTGCCTTCCAGAGGGATCCTGGCAGGGCTCTGGGAACCCACACAGTCAGGATTTTCATGGTTAAGTATTAGGAAAACAGGGCCAGATCGTTAGCCGCTGGCGATCAAAGGTGGTTTGGAATAAGACCAGAGCACACCACTGAGAGGTAGTGGCAGCTTGGGGCTCGGGGGCTGGTATGGGTGGGGTAGCACTTACATGTGCCCTGGAAGCTAAGTGGTGGCACCTTTGTTCTCAGACTGCCTGTGCCCTTGTCCACCGCAGTCTTCTTCTGACCCCAAGTCTTCTACCAGGAAGACCGAACAACCTGACTGATGCCTGTGCAGATTGGAGCTGGGATCCAGGACCCCTGGCCCTGCACACAGACTCACACCTGTTAACCTGTCGGCTCCAGCAGGACCTGCCCAACCGTGGTCCTGGGACAGCTCCAGGTCGTGGGCCCGGGACTCTGCTCAGAGCCTCTGGGGTTGATTCAGACTGGCCCCTCCCCCAGGCAGCTGGCTACCCTGGAAGCCAGGTGCCACAGAGAGGACAGTTGGGGTTGCAGCTCACGCCACCTCCCACTTGAGTCCTTACCCTCCCTTTGCAGAGAGTATTTTTCTAACGCCTGTGCTGGGCTGAACAGTCATTTCTAAAACTATTTTGGTACTTGCTCCTAGGCCAGCACCCCCTCAGCCCGTGCACGTGTGTGTGCGCGCATGTGTGTGTGTGTGTGTGTGTGTGTGTGTGTGTGTGTGCATGACTGTGAGTGACTGGGAACTCCGCCGGCCACTGGGCGCTCTGGGGCCAAGTCAGGGCTTATGTGTGTATGTGCGTGTGTGGGGTGGTCAGGATGGGTTTCCCTGTAGATTGCACCCTGGGGTTTTTTCTGTCATTTTGTTAAAATTAGCAGTTTTAATATTAAAAATACTGATTTTTAATATTGAAAATAAAAGCATTTAATATCTCATAAAGGTCACATCTGCTTTATCCAGGAGGGGACATCACACATGTACTCATACTGGAGGGAGTCTTAATTTCCTGGGCCCCTAAGGGCACCGGTCAGGTCAGGGTCACCCCAACTGGGGCTGCTTGGCTGTGTTGCTGGGGACAGTGGCCAGAGCAGGGGCTGCTCCCTGTGCACAGCCTCGGCTGGCAGGCAGTGGGCGGAGGGGCTGTCTGGTCTCGGGAACTCGGGTGGGGTGGGGCGCTGCAGGAGGGCTGCCCTAGGTCAGGGCCTTGCGGAAGGTGCTCCAGGCGTGGAAGCAGCGGGTGAAGGCATGCTGCTCGTTGCCCTTGCGGAGCAGGCGCAGGCGGCGCGGCCGCTCGTGCTCTTTGGATCGCATGTGCTGGATGTACACCTGGGGAAGACGGGTGAGCCCGGCCATTCTCCATGCCCCTGGCCCAGTTCCCTGGCCCAGTCCCCCTGCCCGCCACCACCCGCCGCTCACCTGGCAGGCCTTAAGACTCAATTTGATCTCCACCTGACTTGTCTGCGTCCCTACCCACATGTACACCTGTGGACAGCGGGTGGGAGGGGGAGGGTGGTGTCACAGGTGACTCAGGAACACTCCCCCGCTCCTGATCTCAGAATTTTACAAAGGGGCAGGGTCACCAGGTCTCACCTCCTGGCCATTGTCTAACAACATGATGTCATCATCTGCCAGGTCATCTTGGCAAAAGTCAGAGCATTTCTCGGTCACGGCGAAGTAGCCTTTCTCATTGGAGCACCTGGGAGTCCAGGGTCAGAGAGAGGCTGAGGGTCTGAGCACCAGTGCCGGGGGTGGGGGGGCACAGGAGAAGTGTGAGGGTCAGGGCCTGGCCTCACCGGAAAAGCCGAGTATGCTTCATATATTCAGCATCATCGTCATAAGGCTTCTGGGCCCCGATGCCCACCCAGAAGAAGTTCTCAGGCTCCTCCCCTTCATTGATGACCTGTGGGGAGAAGGTCAGTCCACCCCAGGCCCCTGGTTGCCTCGCAGCCCAGCTGTCCGCCGCCCACACTGCTCACCTGCTTGCTGTAGGAGGCGTCAAACATGGTGTTCAGGATGTCCTCCGCCAGCTTGGCCTCGTCAGGGTCTGATGCCCGGCCCACCCATGCATATACGATGCCCTGGTTGTCCTCACTCTCAAAGGGAACCTAGGGCGTATGCAGATGGGGTCTTCAGGTCAGGTCCAGTCAATGACCCACCACCCCGACTCACACGGTTCTGACCGCACCGGCAATCCCACCTTGAGGATGAAGCAGAACTCGGAGTTGAGGAGGCTGGAGTCAGTGTTGATCTGAATGCACCTGGGGGAGGTGAGGGGGTCAGTGAGGAGTCAGGACATTTATGTGACTCCCCTGCCCACCACATGCCCCTTCCCCAGCCAGGCACCGGGTGCAAAGGGCACTGCCGTTGGTGCGGATCTGGTAGAGGCTCGGCTGCAGGGCACCCTGGGCAGTCTTCCTCTTGCCCCGATGGATGATGAACTTTCTCTTGAAATGGGACAGGAACTTGGGGTTCTCCTGCTGCTGTGTCATACGTACCACCTGGGGGGGGTGACAGTGTCAGGGCCAGCTCCCCAGACCACCACCCTGCCCCTGAGGGCCAAGCCTACCCTGCGAATGCGTCCCATCCACACTGATACCCCTCCACACTAAGGACGCACGACAGGCGCACCTCCAGTTTTCCTGGGAAGAGGCTCTCGAACTTCTTCTGCAGGCTGAAGGTGAAGGTGAGCCAGCCCATGTTGGAGGCTTCGCGGCCCTGCCAGAAGTACACGATGCACTGGAAGTCCTCCTCAGGCTGCTTCTCCTCCACTTCGCCTGCTGCTTCCTCACTTTCCTTGCCCTCGGCCCCAGCCTTCTCCTTCTCCTCCTTTTCCTCCTCATACTCCACGGGCACCCAGTACCTGCACAATCAGAGGCTGGTGAGCAGGGGTTGAGTCCCAGCACCAGGGGAGGGGCCAGGCAAGGGGGACGTGCTGGAGCAGCACCTGCAGAGGAACACGTAGCAGTCCTGCGTGTAGAAGTGGCCGAACTCCTCCTCCGGCAGCCTCGCAAACTTCTTGCCCTCAAGCACAAAGCCCTCCATCCCGTCCAGGTCCTCGTTCCACTCTTCCATCAGCTGCTCCGCCTGCAAGTGACCACTGCTCATCAGCAGGTAGATTCTTCCTTACCAAGCAAGTACCCAGACACCCCACTGCCATCAAAGTGCTGAACCCGGGCTAGGTCCTCCCAATGCTGCCCCACCTCCCTGCACCCCGCCTCACCTCAGCCAGAGCCATTGGCAGCTGCCGCGGCAGGAAGAGTGCAGTAAGGTCAGCCTTCATCTGATCTTTCTTCTCAGCATCACGCTTCACTTTCCCAGTGAGTCCTGGGCCCTGCAGCACAGCCTCCGCATTGCGTGTGTAGTCCACTGTCAATACATCATCCCAGTTCTTGAACTTGGCTTTGAACACCTGTCGGTGGGTTAAAATGTGAGCTGGAGTGGAGGTACAGCCCAGTTAAGGTTGGGGTTGAGGAGGACCAGCGATGCTCGGGAGGCGGGGCTGAGATGGGGCCGATACACGAAGTGGGTGGGGCATATTAAAGGGGCGGGGCTTGGGGCTCAATTGGGTAAACCTGCCAGGGCTCAGGTAGAGTCCATGGGATCTTGGGGAGGAGGCCTCCGTATGGCCTGTGTGAGCAGAGCCCTACTACACACCTGTGCCTCAGTGCCCTCAAGGCTGCGGCTGACCGTGGCGTGCCGTGGCCTGTGCAGCATCCCGCACAGCTCCTGGCCCAGTTTCAGGGCGGCAGCACGCACCAGGCGTGGGGACTTGCGGCCCAGCCAGATGAACACGTCAGACCAACAGTCTAGGATGTACACGCAGCGTGTGTCCAGCAGGCTCTGTAGCTGCAGGGCCAGAGGCTGGAGGTCAGGCCTGGCCACCAGGTAGTGAACCTGGTCTCAGAACCCTCCTCCCTGTACATCTCACCAGCCGCATCCCAGGCATCAGTTCCACTTTGGGGCGTATCTTATGTTCCACAGAAAGCTTGTAGTTGATTTGAGGTAGCTCCAGGTAGCCCAGGCCCAGACCCACCTGCAGGAGGAAGAGGTGGGCCCATCGGAAGGGTCTGAGAACACACACCCCTCCCACAACAGCTCAGGAATTTGGAGTCTGGCCCCTAACCTGCTGTGTGCCCTCAGGTCTGACGCTTGCTCCTCTCCGTAACTCAGTTTACTCTCCCCACCCCCAAGTTCATTTCCACACTATCTGACCAGTTCAAAGGCTTTAAAATGGCAATTTCCAAACTTGCTCTCTACAGATCCTTACATGGTATCCAATTCTCTAGCTTATTTTTTCACTGCTCCCAACACCCCATGGCTTCCTGTCAAGCCAGGTTCTAAGGCCTGGAACCCAGAGGCTCCCCAGCTTCACTCTCCAGCCCAACCCTCCTAGAAACACAGCCTAACACTATTTCTCACAGTCGCCCTCAAAGCCAGTTCCAGACCTTTGCTGAGGCAACTCCCCTCGTCCAGAAGGTGGCGCCCTCTCCCCACCGAAGTCCTGATAGAGTCCACAGCCACCACAGAGGTGTCAGGCCCATGCCCTCAACCTGACAGCTGGTGCGGTCAGGCCCACCCTCCACCCCAGCGCTGGCTCACCTTATACAACCTGGGCTGGGGCGGCCAGAAGTCATCAGGCACATGCATCTTGATATCTGATGGCTCCCCACCCAGTGCCTCCCAGAACTCTGGAGGCTCCTGGCCTTGTACCAGCAGTGTGATCTCTGCCTTCCCTTTTCGTTCATTCTTGTTAATTTTCTCTGCAAAGAGCCTGAGAAGGAGTGCAGGGGTGCAAAGCCCTGAGCGAGGCCCATCCACTTCTTAGGTGGCAAATTCCTTTGCACAAAACACCCAATAATGTCTGAGCGGGGCCCAGTTCACATACCTGGCCTTGGTGGTGCTGCTCAGTGTGGCCTGGGCCCCCCGCCACACATAGATGTCCAGGCCGTGGTCCAGCAGGAAAACGAACCTGACAGGAGGAGGCAGGAGGTGCTATGATGGGTACGAGCAATCATTTCCCCACGCCCATCACCCCACCGAAAAGAAATCCCGCTACAGGGTTTGGCTCTGTCTGCTGAGCCCATCTTCGTTCTGTGTGGCAGGGTTAAAAGGGCTGCTGTGAGGTCACCTCCTCTGGAGTCTAAGCTGCCCCCACTTATGAGCAAGAGCTTCAGTGCCCAACAATACCCTCCTGCACCGCATGTTTGAGGGGCTCACCTTGGGTCTAGAGAGGCCCCCTTGAGAGGCACAGGCTCCAGCTTGATGTTCTTTTTCCCATACACACGGTACATCCTAGGGGCCGGGCAAGAGCGGCTTGGCGTGGGCATCCAGTCCACCACAAGCCTGCCCCAGGTGTTCAGTGGCACTCAGGCCGCCGCTGAATGCACACCCTCACCTGGTGATGTAGTGCGTGTCCTCCACCGTGTAGAAGCCACTGGCGGTCCCACCCTCAATATAGGAGATGTCGTTGTCAAACACCTGTAAGTGAGGGGTGGGCTTTCATCACTGACCTGCCCCTCCCCCGCCAGCTGCCACCTGTTAGGACGAGAGCTGTGTGCAGGTGCCTGGGTGTTTCACATCCAGTGTGGGAAACTGGGGCAGATCTGTCTCTAGAAACATCAACACCCATTCCCGAGCCTTTCCCTGGCCCTGCCGTTGCCCACGCCCACTGCACAGATGACGCCCGCTCTGCCCAGCCCTGCCCCTGTGGAGTATGGTACCTGCAGGAACTCCTCGCTCTCGTCGCCCATCTCTTCCCGCACCGTGCGGCACTCAGCACCCAGGTAGTTCCGCAGGTTGACCGCGTGGATGGCTGAACAAGCCTTCTTATCCAGTGTGGCCTCCCCGCCAATCCAGTAATAGATCTCCCAGCTCAGAGAGCCACTGTCGTCCAGAAAGGTCTGGGGACCAGGACACAGACCCTGTCAGCCCTGCAGGGGTGTCCAGCTCCCAGGTCACTCAGGGAGGCCACTCACTGGCAGCGGCTCCTGGCCCAGGCTGGGTTGCACTGCCTCACCTCCACGTGGGCCATCCCCGCCTCCTCCGTAAAAGCCCCCTTTCCACCTCACCTCCATGAACACAACTCTGGAGTAGGGGACTCTGAGCCATGTAAGATGATGTCACTGGAGTCACAAACCCCCCACAGCACGCCCGACCTCACCTTCAGCACGATGTAGCAGTCTGCCTCGTAGAACTTGCCATGGAAGGCTTCCTCCACCAGCACCGGCACGAAGTTCTCAATCTGCCAGATGGTCAGGCCAGGCAGCTGGCCCACATCCTCCGTGAAGAACTCAGAGTAGTCGAGGCGCGGCTTCTCCAGGCCCTGATCCCAGCGCCGTATCTTGCCCCCAGGGGCCCGGGCATCAACGCTCTCCTGGGGTCACAGTTACAATGCATGACTTGACTATACAACGTTTCGTCTCTACCTGCTATCCATGTCGGAGTCTTTGTGTGGGCTGTCCTCTCTCCCTAGGGCCCCTCCTGTCCGCTTGACCCAGGCCACACAGTCTCTTAGATAGCATCCTGGGCCCCTGTGCTGTCCCAGCTCTTAGCCTGGCTTACCTCCTGCTTTTTATTTTTTTCCTGGGCCACATCTGACATGCCCTTCAGCACCTGCTTGGCCTGGTCATCCTGGGCTGAGTCCTTGCGCCTCCGGAGCCTCATTTTTCGAGCCAGAGGGTCCTTGGGCCCACTCCCTGCTTAGGGAAGGGGCAAAGAGCTGAGTCCTAGCAGGGCTGCCGCCTGGGGCATCCACCCCACAGGGTCAACCCCATCTCCAGGGTCCAGACACCTGTGTCCCACCCGGTTTATAGAGGAGTAAGTCGAGGCCCAGAGGAGCCCCTATTCCCAAGCCAGACCTTCCCGTGCTCACCTGCAGCTGCAGCGGCCACGGTGGCAGGGGAGGCACCTGCCAGCCGCAGCTGGTTCTGCAGTGAAAAGTCGATGTTGTACCACTCGGCAGCGCGGTCAGCGGGCTTGGGCGGCATGACCAGGCTGGGGTTCTCCCGCACGTCCAGGATCTGCCACAGAAGACAGAGTGTTACTGAATCCGAGTCCCGCCTCCAGCCATACCAGGGCTGAGAGCTCAGGACCAGGGCTGGGACCTGGGTTTCCAACCTGCTCAATAGCTGGCTGTGGGGCTTAAATGACACTGTTGAGTGAGACAGGGACACAGTGACAAGACTCTCCTCCCCAAAGGCTCCCCATGGCGACCCATGAGCTCTGCTGGGTCCACCCCTGCGCTTGGTCCTTCTTGAGGGTCTGTCTGTGCCAGGCCCTCCTCCTCCGCTCTCAGCCCATGGGTCACCGCACCTCGATCTCCGTCAGGAAGTGGATGGCCTCCGGGAGGGTCACCAAGCGGTTCTTGTTCAGGACGAGTTTTCTCAGCTTTGTGCACCTGTGAGCACAGAGATGGAGCCTCAGAGAGGCTAACTGGGGACAGGGAAACTCTCAGTCTGGGAGAGTGGCGGCAGGTAGAGCCAGTGAGAGCTGGAGCAAGTGGGACTGGATGGCTAAGTGACTGGGAAGTTCTCTTGGTGACTTCCATGGGGTAGCATCTGTCAAAGAGGCCTTCTGCATGATGAAAGGTCCTTGGGTGGTGAACAAGAGAACACCAACAAACATGGTGTCCCCAAATGAGTTTAGAAGCTGCTGGGGACTCTTTTGTTTGCTGTCTGAAGGATTTCTCAGAGACGGGATGACCACACCAGTGGGCACTGGGACCTCCAAATGGGGACAAAAGAGCCTGCGCCCAAACTCACATAGCAGTGGAGCTTTTCTGTCCTCGTCCTTCCCAGCATCCTCCCAAAGGCTGTTCTGAGGAACCCACATGGGGACTTGCAAGCACAAGACTGTGTGTTTGTGTGTTTTTATACGCAAACTTAAATTCTGTCTGATGTGCAAAGGACGCAGGGTGGGTTCTGACTACAATTCTGGGGTCTCCTATGCTGTGAGTCCCCTGCCCAGCCTCGCCCGAGCACCTGCAGAGGCTCTCGGGGATCAACTCCAGGTTGTTGTCAGCAGCCATGAACTCCTCCAGGCTGGCTAGCTTGCCGATGCCCGAGGGCAGCCCATCAAAATCCAGCTTGTTGGAGTTTAGGTACAGTTTCTTCAGCTTGGTCAGCTTGCAAATGGCCGACTGACAGGCAGAGAGGTGGGGGCTGGAGTCAGGGGCCGGAGCCAGGGTGAGCCAGCGGCCTTCCCCTCCCCTTCCCCAGGCCTGGACGCACGGGCAATGAGGTGAGCTGGTTGCGGGACAGGTTCAAGGTCTCCACATGCACCCACTGGTCGATGCACAGGGAGAGTTCTGTGATCTGGTTGCTACTGAGGTTGAGGCGGCGCAGGCTGGAGAGGGTGTATAGACACTCGGGCACCCGCGTCAGGTCATTGCAGGACAGGTCCACATCTGGGTGAGGGATGAGGGCCATCAGCCGGGGCTCACACAGCTGGCTCCAGAGACAGTCAGCCTAGTGTGAACCCCAGGTCTATCACTTTCAGGCTCTGTGACCGTAGGCAAGTGATTTCTTTTGAGTCTTAGTTTCTTCATTTGGAGAAATTCCCACGGCAGATAGGTCTAGGTACGCGGTCAGTACTCTTAAGTTGGTGTTATTACCAATCCTCACAAGAATGATAGAAATGATAATATAAACCACAACTCTCCCTCTAGGAGGCAGTCAGACAAGCGGGGTTCAGTCCCTTCCTTGGAAGTGAGGGAGTTGAGGGGACCAGAGCCTAGGGGTCACCCAAGGACTACTGACCTGCCAGGTTGCTCAGGCCCTCCAGGCTGGTGGGCAGGTTGCTCTGGGTGCGCTGCGTGCTCCTCAGATGCAAGGTCTGCAGGGCCATCAGAGCTGGGAGCTGCCTGTAGGGAGATGGGTGGTCAGCTCAGGGGCAGGATCAAGAGCAATTTGCCAACAGGACCTGAAGAGACGAAGTCAAGGGCAGTGGTGGGAGGGCAAATGGGACTTGGAACTGAGATGCGATGGGGCCTGAAGGGACAGACCACAGGAGAGGTGGGGCGTGTGGTAAACCCAAAGCTGGCAGGACCATGACTCTGGGAGTCAGGGGACCAGGCCACAGCTGTAGGGTAAGTTCTGGAGCGTGTGGCTCAAGGGTGCCCACCTGAGCTGTGCGTGCAGCAGCGGGTTCCCGTTGAGCACCAGCGTCTGCAGATGCACCAGGCGGCGCATCTGGGGGGGCAAGCTCTCCAGGCGGTTCTCACTGAGGTCCAGGTATAGCAGGTCAGTGAGGTTGATGAAGAGCTGGTTGGGGATGGTATCGATGCTTTGGGAAGAGGGAGGGAGAGACACAGGAGACGTTGCTTAGTCAGCAACACAAGCCCAGCTCTAGGCCCACCCCTCCCCACTCTGGGCTCTGCACCTAAGCCCTCAAGCCCAGCTGCCCCCTGCACCAGCCACTGGACCGATACCTGTTATGGCTAAGGTTTAGCACCAGCATATTCTTGGCGTTCTCCAGCTCCCTCGGGCACTCAGTCAGCTGGTTGTAGCTCAAGTCCTAGGTCAGAGGGCCCAGGTCAGGGGGCTCAGGGCTGACCTGACCCTGCCAGACTTCTCCCACTAAGGGCAGGGGAGCAGAAAAGTGGGTTTCGGGGCCACAGGGAGATAGCCGGAACCCTGGGAGAAAGGGTATTTAGGTAAGGGGTCTGACTCCATGAGTGACCTTGGGTAAAGCACTTTCCACTCTAAATCAGGTTTCTCCATCTGTAAAATGGGCTAACATGGCCCCAGGCGGATGGGGACTGAACGGTGGGGCTGCCAAGGGGCCGGGTAGTAGGGGCTGGGGGGTTACTACTGACCAAGACTGAGAGGTCATCCAGCTTGAAGATGTCATCAGGGACTCCAGAATTCTTCAGGCTGTTGGCTCGAGCCACGATGGCCTGGAGAAAAACCATGAACATACCTGGTATTTCACTTCTACTCCAGAAAGGAGCAGAGGTTGGGGCTGGGGGGAACCTCCAGTGAGGCTGGACCTGCTACTCTCCCACCGGAGTCTGACACAGTGATGGCAAGAGTGGCTGGTCCACCCTGGGTGCTGGTCCTGCCCTCATGCCCCTGCCTGAACTCTGCCCCTACACACACCCAGCACTCCCTGCAGCACTCACCCGCAGTGATGGCAGGCTGGACAGCTCCCCATGAAGTGTGGTCAGGTTGTTGTGGCTCACAGACAAGTGCTCCTGGACCAGGACAGGGTGAGGCAGGGGTGCAGAGGCTTAGTGGGGTTAAGTGGATGTCTGAAAGTCCCCATCTGCCACACGACTTTGCACACAACCAGAAAGGCCCTCAGTCACACAGGTGCCCAGTTGAACTCTGCAGCCTCCCTCCCTCCCAGACCTGCCTTTGCTTGCACACCTCCTGGAATGGGGCACTCACTGCCTCTCTGCCAGCTCTGTTCATGGTGAAAGTCTTCTTCTTTGTGTCTGCCCTCTGTGCAGACTCTGCCCACCTGGCCCAGCCCCATTCGCAAGGAACCTCCCTGCCCACCCAAAGTCCCTTACCAGCTTCTGTAGGGCAGCCAACTCCTCTGGCAGGTAGCAGAGGCCCGTGCGGTTCAGCTTCAGCCATCGAAGACTGGTCATAGCCTTGACATTCTCAGGAAAGTAGCCACCCTGGGGGGTATGTCACAGTGAGCACCCCTGCTCTACCACCCTCTGTGGCCCCCATTACCCACAAATGGGAATCTTTGGTCACCTCACCAGTGTGACCTCGGCTGAGTCACTTTGTCATTGTGCCTCAATTTTCTCTTCCATAAAATAGAGATGACTCCTCATGACAAAAGTATTGTGAGGACCAACTAATTATCAGGGTGGCAGTTAGCCTAAATCTCTCTCTTTCTCTGGATTCTAAGGCCTACGAAGGCCAAGATGGAACTGGTCTGTTCCAGGTGGCATCCCCAGCACCCAGCTGGGTGGTGAGCTCTGCTGAAAACACTTGACCTGGCATCCTAGGCCCTGCCTGGGCCACCTGGGGTGGGTCCCACCTGAGCCTCTGTCAAAACCCTGCCTGTCCACCCACCCTACCGTCAGTGTACAGATCATACGTGGCAAGGTTCGGACCTGCCAGATGAGGCCCCAGCCCCAACTCTGCACAACGGCACAGTCCTATGCGGTCATTCATTCATTTCCATATCCGAGTGTCCACCTCAGTACCTCCGGCCCTTGCGGCAGGCAGCCTGGGCAGCACATGCCCTTGGCTGGTGTCCCTTCCTTCCCCTGTGGCCACATTCCTGACTGGTGACTCAGACTCTCCTAGTCACATGGAGACCCCAGAAAAGGATAGTGGGGACAGCAGCACAAAGTGATGGGGCCACCTGTGCCTGATCAAGGTCTGTGCACATGTGGGTGAATGCAAGGGAGAGCCTGTCTGCCTGCCTCCTAGGCCCTGGTCCCACCCCTGACCTTAGCCTTCCTCCCCAGCAGCCCAGGCTGACCCTCCCCAAACCAGGCCAGCTCTCATCTCACTCCTACTCGGCCTCCTCTCTGCTCAGAGGCACTGCCTACCTCACTCATGACTCTCTAGAAGCACGGTTCCACCCAGTGGCTGGAGGCCGGGCCGGGTTCCCTGCAGCCCTGGTCTATCAGTCCAACAGCTTCTCAGAACTGTCACCTGGACCTCCTGCCTGACCACCTACCTGAACCACTCCCCATACCAACTAGCCATGCCTCCATGAGGGTTACGTTATGCCCTTTCACCAGATAAGAAAACCAAAGCTCTGAGAGAGGGGAAGTGACTTGCTAAAGACCACACAGGATGGGGTGGCGGTGGCAGGGACGGGCAGTGATGAGCAAGCTCCAGACCCGGCCCCAGGGGCCCGTGAGTCAGGGCCTGGCTTGGGTGTGTGACTTCAGAAGGGTAAGGAAGGAGTGGCCAGGAGGCCAGAGCAGAAGCTCCAAGACCCCCGCCCCGGTTACTCGCGGGCGGGTCAAAGCGCAGACCCCAGGGCGGGGGAACCAGGGGGGTTCCTCGCCCACCCCCTTGCGTGACTCGGAACCCAAGCGTCCCTGCTGGCCTTGCCCGGCCTCGGTCACCGCGCGCAGGCGCTGAGTGGAGGCCTGGGGTGGGGAGGTGGGGGGGAGTCCATTCCCGGCGGGACGCTCGAGCCCCGGGAGAGCCCCACCCCGCCCCGCCCGCCCGCCCGCAGTCCCGGGTGGCGCTGGCCCGAAGGCGGGCGGGACAGGAAGCGGAGACCGGCGAAGTCCGGAGCGGAAGAGACGGCCTGGAGGGAGGGTCAGCCCGCCGCCCAGCCGGCTCACCTTGAAGTCGTTGCCGCTGAGGTCCACGCCGCGCACGAACGGCAGCACCCCAGTGGCCTCCATGGCGCCGCTCTTGCTGCCGGGCCGGGCCGCCGCGGGGGGCGGGGGAGGTCCGCGGGCTGGGCCAGCGTCGGTCCCGCCCCCTCGGCCCGCCCCCAGCCGGGGAGCGGGGAGGAGGAGCCTGGGCCGCTCCCATGAAGACCGGCTCACCCGGGCTGTAAGGCGGGAGGCGCTGGGCTTCCGCCCGGGCTTTGGGCCGCTCCTGGTCTCAGTTTCCCAATTTGTTCAGTGACCCGAGAGCCTTCTAGGAGTCCCGGCGCCCCCTGTGCAAGTGCTAAAGGCTTCTTAACCTCCAGAGCGAGGGCGTGTCAGGGATCCTGCAAATCCAGTTACTGTCCCCAGCGCTGCTGGGACAGCTTGAGGTTGGCCATGACCCCAGGACAAATTGTGGACCCAGACCTGGGGCGCAGGAACCCAGGAATCTCTGGGCCCCTGAGACAGCCTCTGGCCATCAGTGGTAGTAGGAATGGGTTGGTCCTTATGTCCTAGAGCGCTCTTCAAGCTCCAAGCTTGTCTGCTCCTGACTTCAGTTTCCTCATCGCTGAAACGTTATTCCTTTTTTTAAGGATCGGTGCAGGAGAGAATAAAGGTGAGCAGGGAAGCAACTAGGAAGAGAGAGGAGGAAGAAACATTAAAAAAATATTTTATGGGCGTGCCCTCCTGGTCTAGTGGTCTAATACACCCTGGGAGCAGTCCCACATACATCCCAAGATCCTTGGTTCAAGACTGGGGGGGGGGGGCGACAACCATTGTGAACAATTAAATAAAAAGTAAAGTGCTCCTTCGACTCTCTCTTTGGGCATGCCTACTTGCCTGTACCTTCCCTGTCTTTCCTTTAAAATAAGAAAATTTTAGTACGTCTAAGTTGTTACCCAGGACCTGGGATGCAAACTCAGGTCCTTGGGATGCATGTAGACCAAGCTCCACTACCCCACCATGCTAAAAATATGCTAAAAATAAAAATTAAAGCATAGATTTAGGCAGGAATGAAGACAACTAGGCAGGCAGTCAGGAATACAGAAGAGGAAGAAATATTTTACTTTTTACTTTTCGTTTAGTTATTCACCCTAGTTGTCTCCATCTCTCAACACCCAGAATTCGAATTTAGAAATGTTTGATCTGCGCTACTTCGGAGGAGATTGGCCAAATCACTACTACACCAGGGGACCCCGTTGAAATGCTTCTTAAAGGTTTCGCCAGAAACGAATGAACAAATGCATTTGTAGCTCGCCGCATACATCAGGTGCTCAATAATAGAGAATTATCTTTCCTGTTTAGAGTCAACACTCCCTACTCTTCATTTATTTGTTGTGTTCGTCACTCCCCACCCTCACCTCCGTTGATCCAAAGTACTAAATCAATGCCAAATGAGCCACTCGATATATGCACACCATTCTGTGCAGGGTGTGTGTCTCCATTTCAAGGAGAGAGAACAGGCTCGAATGGTATGGTGATCTACAGAAGGACAGGGGCAGGGTCCTTGAATCACGATGTGTGTCTGACAGGCCAGCAGATAGCAATAACCAGTCCAAATATACCTCCGGATCTTTGGGCCAGTACCTCCGGTTTGCCACCCCGGCAAGGAAGGTGGGCCCAGATGGAGGCTCGTATTACAATCGCACACGCGTCACCACTGGCTCTCTGAACTAGCTGATTCCAAGCCCCAGAGAACAGCTTACAGCCTGGACGCTGACTTGGAAGTCAGTCTTGAGCCTTTAAATTCGTGAGTGCGTCGAGAGTCCCGCCCCCGAGGGAGCGCGTAGGCCTTCTAAGGGCGGGGCCTTCCCGTCATTGGCTAAATCGCTCAGTATTTTGGAACGTGAGCGCGGTCCGATTGGAGCTCGGGCCTGCCAGTTTGCGTGCCTCCGGGGTCAGCGGTCACCCCCAGGTCCTTGGCGTTGGGTTCCAGGGCCCACCACGTTCTGTTCCCAGGCGGGACCAGTCTCGGGGGCCTGGGCGAACCGGCTGCGTCCTCGGGCTGGTGCTCTGAAAGCGCGACGCAGGTACGTCCGGAACGCTGCAGGGCGGCACCGGTCACCCGACACTGGGCGTCTAACTTGCTCGGGGCGCATTTCGGGGGCGTGGTCTCCGCCGGATCATCTGTCACCCCCGGGGAAAGAGGGAAGGGCTGTGGGTCCTCAGATCAGAGTTTGAATCCCGAACCGGTCCCTTCCCATCTTGAATTTCCCCGGGTTTCAGTGCTCTTCTCTGTCAACAGGACCTTAAATGACAACATAGGAGTTGGGTGGCCCGTTCTGCCCTGGCCCTGGGTGGTTTGGTGGAGGAGGGGGAGGATCAGCGGCATTCCAGGGCGCTGTGGAGCCCAAGAGAGTTGGGTTATTTTTAACCATGCGCGCCCTCTCACTCTTCATCCACCTGGAATGCTGCATGTTGGGTCTGGCACGACCCCACCAAGGGCTGGGCCGATTCCCATTTTAGAACGGTGGGCGAGCATTTCAAGTGCTTTACATTTTGCAAAGTTGCAAAGTGGATTTCTGATCCCACTGGAAGCGAGTGGCACTATTGATTAACAATGAGGAAACGAACTGGGCCGTGGTAGGTCAATTGTCTAGCTTATGAGCAATCCAGACCCCAGAGCCCTCTGGTCTTATTTTTAGTCTGGGCCAACTGGGGTGGGTGCAGGTGTTGGGGCTAACTCCTAGCGCTCAGGTTTCAGCTGCTTCAGGCATCTTGTCGCCTGGCAACTGAGCCCTGGGCACCCATATACAAGCAGGGAGGGCAGAAGTCCTTGGTGCCCAAGCTGGCTCTGAGCTCAGGTCGTCTGCTCAATCTCCTCACTGAGACAGTCGGCCTGGTATGCGACTGGTCCTCTAAGCTTACCCCTCTGTCACACACCCCCATTAGTAATCAGGGCCTGAGGACAGGTGTCCTCATGAGTAGGCCCTCTTTCTATTGAGAAACCTTCAGGAACCCACCTCCCACCACCACCACAGAG
This sequence comes from Solenodon paradoxus, assembly GCA_004363575.1. Taxonomy (NCBI): domain Eukaryota; kingdom Metazoa; phylum Chordata; class Mammalia; order Eulipotyphla; family Solenodontidae; genus Solenodon; species Solenodon paradoxus. Next base: position 343,185 of record RJWH01000169.1, read on the forward strand.
ACCCCAGCATGAGAGTAGCTAGAGAACCTACCCACTCTGCCCTGCTGCCAGCCTGGCTACTCCACCTTGAGCTGTCCTTGCACCCTGGCTCTCTTACAGGCAGACCATGGCAGAGTTCTTCCAGAAACAGGGGAAGCGACGTGATGACCAGGTCCTGGGCAGCGCTGTGGACTTCTTCCTGGCCAATGCCCGCCTGGTGCTGGGCGTGGGAGGAGCTGCTGTGCTAGGCATTGCCACCCTAGCTGTGAAGCGGGTAAGGCCAGCCGGTGCACCTGATACCTGGGCCTCCCGGAGGGTGACAGGGCTGGGACCTGCAGGGCCCCAGGAGCTGGTGGGGACTGCCTAGGCTGGCCCTTACTTCTCCATCCTAGCAACCTATGCTTTGCCCCTGATTTTTGCTCTGGGTCCCAGGCTTATGATGCTCTGCTCTGTCTTGCAGTTCATTGACAGGGCCACCAGCCCTAGGGATGAGGATGATGCCAAGGGGGACACCACATGCCTACAAAACAGCTGGAAGGAGCTGAGCCTGCTCAAGGCCACACCATGCCTACAGCCCCGGCCACCCCCTGCTGCCCTCAGTCTGTTAACACTCCCAGCTCCCATGCCATTTGCCCCAGGTGAGCAGCATGCCTTCCCTTCTGACCCAGGTGGGTGTCCCTTTGGGGGTCACATTCACAAGGTTCTGCCACTGACAGTGCAACCCATCCAAGTCCCTGTTCCTCCAGGGCTGCACGTTCCTGACAGCATGCGTCTGTCCTCTTGTCTCCTGGTGGTGCTGATTTGTTAGCACCTGGGTATATAGGCTGTATACCTAGAGCAAGGCAGTGGCACTGTGTTGATAGGGGACCTCAGATGGGGTAACTGGAGCCCAGGACAAACTTTCTCCCCACTCTACATGACACTATTTTACCTGCAAGGGTGTTGAGAGTCTGGGACAATGAGAACTTGTGTTTACTATACATGGGGACCTGAACTCCGTGCTCTCTTAGGTGGTCACCGTGCAGGGATGAAAGTGAGGTCCCGATACATCACGCAGCTAGTAATCGCATAGAGTTCTCTTAGCTCATCATGGGCCTCTAACATGGTCCGGCCCCTTCACTCTGCAGAGGACCCCAGAAACACTGATCTTCAGATGTCGCCTCACCTTAATTCCTCACCACCACTATGCCTGACGTTCCAGGAGAAGCTGCTGGCATTTGAGAGGAATCATGTGACCATCCCAGTGGCCCACGTGGCTCTGGCCAAACAGCTGGCTGGTGATATTGCCCTTGAGCTGCAGGCCTACTTGCGGAGCAAGTTACCAGAATTGCCTTTTGGGGCACTTGTGCCCAGCGGGCCACTCTATGATGGGCTGCAGGCAGGAGCTGCTGACGATGTGCGTCTTCTGGTCCCCGTGGTGCTGGAGCCTGGCCTGTGGAGCCTGGTGCCTGGCCTGGACACAGTGGCCAGGGACCCTCGCTGCTGGGCTGTGCGCAGGACTCATCTTGAGTTCCGCCCCCGAGGGAGCAGCCCTTGGGACCGCTTCCTGGTGGGTGGCTACCTCTCTTCCCGTGTTTTGCTGGAACTGCTCCGCAAGGCACTGGCTGCCTCTGTCAACTGGCCAGCCATCGGCAGCCTCCTTGGGTGCCTGATCCTGCCCAGTGTGGCCTCGGAGGAGCTGCTGCTCGAAGTGCAGCATGAGTGCCTGGAACTCACCGTTGCTGTGCTTCTGTCAGTTACTGGCACTCATGTTGAAGATCGCCTCCTTCTGGCCTGGCCCCTGGAGGGACTGGCTGGGAACCTCTGGCTGCAGGACTTGTACCCATCAGAGGCTGCCAGACTGAAGACCTTGGATGACCGTGATGCGGGGACCCGGCGACGGCTGCTACTGCTGCTGTGTGGTGTCTTCCGAGGTCACCCAGCCTTGGGGCGGCTGGGCCGGGGACACCTGGCCCAGGTGGTTCTGCATCTGGGGGAAGAGGAGAAGGTGGACTGGGCTGAGGAGGCCTTGGGGGAGCGCTTCCTGCAGGCCCTGGAGCTGCTCATCAGCAGTCTGGAGCGTGCCAGCCTGCCTTGCCACTTCGACCCAGGAGTGAACCTGTTGGGCAGCCTGCATGAGGAGGAGATTGACGACATTGGCTACACACTGTTCAGCAGTCTACAGGCCCCAGAGGGGCTGCTTCTAGACGGGTGGGGATGGGGGAACCAGCACACATTCTGATGCTGGTGAGCTGTGCATGCTCCCTTCGAGGGATTTGGAGAGCACTTTTGCTTTTGCTTTTAGCCAGAATAAGAGTGGGTCACCTAAGCCCAGAGGGTAAGCATGTGCTGGGTGACAGTCACCAGAGCCTTGAGCTCCAGTATTCTTGGGTTGCTGTCACCTGAGCTCATGTACCTGGGCTACCTCTTGGGCAGCCTGGGGGACCAGCCACTCAGAACACACCCCCTGGGCCTCAGGACTTTGGGCTTAGTCCATTACCACCAGCAGTGAACCCACTGACAGAACATGGCTTCTGCAGTCAGGCTGGAGTTAACACCAGCTCCATTTTTCTGTTGAGCAGGTGATGGCTACAGGCATCTCAAGGCCCATGTTGCTGGATGGTAAATACATTTGTTCCGTCCCCCTGGAGCTGGAGTCACCTGGCACTTGGGGGATGCAGCTTTTTGACTGAGTTTTTTGATGTCTGTCTAGCTTGCATGTCGAGCGCTCCCCTATGGCCTGGAGCTGGCACTCAGTCTGATGTACTGCTTACCTCCTACTTCAGGGGAAGGCCCTTTCACTCCATCTAGGCAAGTTTTCTCTTTGGGTGTTCCCGAAGAGAGCCCCTTCCTGCGGAGGGAGCCAAGGCTCTCTGTGCTGCCCTCTTTGCCCAGAAGTGAGGGTCACCCACTAGCTGCTACTAGGTCTGGTGGGAGAGCAGAGGCCATGCCTTTCTGGAAGGGCCTGGTTGTACAGGCCTGGCCTCCACAGTGCCAACAAACTGCTGTCTGCGGATGCCTGGCAGAGGGGAGGGGAGGCTGGGGAAAGAAGGGTATGCCTCTTTCCAGGCAACCCTCCTGTTTTTGGTATCCTCCCTGTGAAAGCAAAGCTATGCCTCAAAGAATGTGAACAATAAATGGAAAAACTTAGTTGCATGAACTGTGCTAGGCTCTCACATGCAGCTCGTTTGGATTTCTCTGGAATGCCTGTGGCTTGGGCCAGAGGACTTGAGGTCAACATGGAGGTGTGGGATTTACATTTTTCCACCCCCAGTCCCTCTTTTTTTTTTTTCAATTTTAAAGGAAGAGGAGGAAACACTTTTTCTTCTTAAAGAAAAGGTGCAGGCAGGAATGAAGGCGAGTTAGCAGGCAGGCAGGCAGGTAGGAAGAGAGAGGAGGAAGCGTTTTTATTTCCATTTTACTTGTTCACACTGGTTCTCCCCCCACGTCCTGGAACTTGGACCCAAAGGGTATATTGTGTCCTTTGGAGCCTATTGACGTAACTAGTACGCCATCAGGGTGCATCCACTTTTTCTTCTTTTTTTAAGGAAAGGTGCAGGCAGGAATGAAAGTGAGCAGAGGCAGGCAGGAGTCATCTTTTATTTTTATTTAGTTCACACTGGTTGCTTCCCCGCAGACCTGGGACTTAACTCGGTGTTATGTGTCTTGCTCCTTCAGAGTTGAGCTCAACCAGGACACAGAAAAGTGCTTGTTCATCTTGGTGGGTCCCCTAGTCCAGGACATGAACCCTTGTGATGTATGTGGACTCCACCCAACCCTTACTCCACCAGGGCACGCCAAGGAAATACCTCCTTTTGGTTGTTCACCTTGGCCCAGGTCGCAAAACTAGATCCTTGGTTTGTATCCCAGTGATGGGCATGCAAAGTGGAAGGATTTAACTGGAAAAATAGGATGTGTGGGGTGGAATACTGAAAGATCTCTGGTGTGGTGTCTGCTTTAGTAACAGGAACCAAGTAGTTCAAGTTTATTTCTTCCCCCAAACCTAAGCTCTCAAGCCCCTCTGCTTTCTGGGGCAGGCAGGGCCACCTTGGAGAAACACAATTTCTCCGCCTTGCTTGTGGTCCCACAGTGAGGGGCAAACTCCCCCATAATGAGGGAAAGCAAGCGTGTCTCCAGGAGCCATAGCTGAGGCTCACTTCTTTTGCCACCATAGACAGAGGCCTGGCTAGGGCTTTGGACCATGTGTCCTTGGGGTGAGGCTGTCACAGCTGTGCTATTCTTGTCATTATATTTCCTGAGGTGACCCTACATCCCTTCCAACTGTAGCTACAGGACAAGGGAATAGGACCAGGGGCTGTCTCTGGAGGTCCTGAGGACTCTACCCTGAGGCATGCAGAGAGCTGTAGCCACAGAGGCTACAGATGGTCAAAGGATGGGAGACAGCTCAGCTGAGGGTCACTCCAATCACCAGGTTTGGGAGCTGTACCTGGGCCTGGACACGCAGAGTGCTTTGAGCAGCTGTCACTGCAGCCAAGGGTTGGGGAGGAGCAGGCTGGGGCAGAAACTGCATCTCAGTATCTTGCCTATAAAGTGGGGCACTGTGTAAGGCCTATTTCACAGGGTGGTTATAAGGCTTACTGTTGGGTCAGTGCTCAGCCAGCACAAAGCAAAGCACCCCCGGAATGAGACTGGCCCTTATTACCTCCCTTACTACTATCACAGCCCAGTGCAACACAGAGCTGCCAGGCCTTTGTCTGCCCACAGTTGTGCCGACAGGACAAGTGGTCACCTGCCAGTGAGGGGCTGACTCTCTGCAAGTGAGCTTGGCTCTGAGACCTCTTAGATGACCAACCCAACATGGCCTGATTAGACCCCTCTGCAGGCCCGGAGATTTGGGTGGCCCTAAATCGTCCCTCGCACCACTATCTCAGAAAAAGACCAGGATAAATTGAAAGGGGGAGAGGATAGGTGGCTATACCATCTACCCAAGGGTAATGTCTTGGACTCCGTTTCTAGCCAGAGAACTGGGAAGAAGTCATCTTTGGCTGGGAACCTCTGCAGGCCCTGTGTGCTGGGCTGTGTCTACTGTGCAGGCTGTTCCTGCTCAGTCTCATTTTCTTTTAACACAGGATGATTTCAGTGTGTTCACCTGGCCAAGCCAGGATGGCCTCAGCCCAGGGCTGAGATCCTTCAGCTGTGGTAGCAAAACCAGGCAATCCTCATCCTTGGTTTAGCTTTACCAAGTGACCCAAAGCCAGGGATTCGGTGACTCAGCAGATTCCACCTGCTCAGAAAGTATTGCCACTGCAGATAACAGTTATGCAAAAATGGTAGAGAGGCGAGATTGACTTCTGGATGGTGACTCGATGGGATGGACTTTTGGGCCACTCCCCACTGACACCGGAAAAAAAACAAACAAAAAAAATCGCATATTTTCCTGAGATTAACAAGAAGCAACTGGCATGTCAGCTGGAGACGGACTGGCTGATGCTAACAGTGACTGAGGGCACCCAGTGGGATTCTCAGTTAAGTCACTGATTTGGATTTGGGACAGTGCGGAAGTCTCCGGATGTGCGGTGCAGCAGAGGCTGGGGATTTCGGAACCAGCTGCAGAGGCAGCAAGAGGGGGCCCAGTGGGGCTGAGACTTGGAGCCATGGAGGGCTGAATGGGAGGGGGTGAAAGGAGAGTCGGTGCACAGGGAGCTGAGCTGGAGCCCATGTGGAAAATTGTGCTGAGTGCAGCCATAACTGGAAATAAGCCAAATCAAACCCCTTCCACGAGCATTTCACACCGGAGCCTAGGGTCTACAGAGTGGTAAACCTGCCCACCATGTATCCAACCACCAGAAACCTCACCCATTGGGTACCCCACACCCTGGAATACAGTGAGAAGGCAAACCTAAGCCTCAACACTACCCGCTAGCGCCACCTTGTGGGTAGAGGTGAAACGGCAGCCTGATTGCCAATCCTGGGCAAGTCAAACCTACCCAACTCCAGGGAAACCGAGCCCTCAGAAATATAAACAAAATATAAAATGCCAGATAGAGCAAAGGCACAGAGAAATATACATGAAATGATGGATCCAATGAAAAACCCAGGGAAAAAATCTGAATAAAGCAAACATATGTAAATTACCTGAAGAGGAATTTCGGGTAACAGTGATCAACATACTCATGGGAATCCAGAAATCAATAGAGACAGTAAATAAGAATGTCAGGAAGCAAAGTGAAGAATTAAAACAAGACATCAAACAGGTAAGAGACAATGGCTGAATTAAAGAATTCAATAGAGGAGCTCAACATGAAGCTTCCAATAGAATCAGTGATCTGGAAGATAGGACAATGGAACGCAATCAAGCAAACCAGAAAAGAGATAAAAAATTCAAAGAATTGAAGACAGCATTCAAGACCTCTGGGATGATATCAAAAGGAACAACAGTTGCATCATAGGGGTCCCAGAGGAAGAGAGAGAAAATGGGGCAGAAAGCATATTTGAAGGAATAATAGAGAACTTCCCCAATTTGAAGAATGAAGTAAGCCTCCAGATACAGAAATACACCTAGATACATCCTCATCAAAATGTCAAAAACAAGCTAAAGAAAGACTATTAAAAGCAGCCAGAGAAAAACATGTCACATATAGAGGAGCCCCCATAAGACTGTCAGCGGACATCTCAAATGAAACTCTACAGGCCAGAAGGGAATGGCATAATATATTCAAAGTGCTGAAAGCAAAGGATTTTCAACCTAGAATACTATATCTGGCAAGATTGTCATTTGGAACTGAAGGAATGATGAAAAACTTCTCTGACAAGCAAAACTTAAAGGAGTTTGTCAACACGAAACCAGCTTTGCAAAAAATATTAAGGGATACTCTATAAAGCGTAAAGAAACCACACAGAAAAACAGTAAGAAAGCAAATATTAAAAGTGGGGAAGAAGAGAATAAAAATGTGGATAGTTAGAATAAGTGGAAGACTAATATGCTTTCAAATAAAATTAGGTAGTAAACATAGAACTGTGAATGCTAACTTCAGGGTAATCTCAAATTCCTAGGGAGAACATGAAGAAGGAAAAGGTGAAATCAATCAAAACATAACTGCATACATTCAACCTAAAAAGAGAAAGAGAACAAAGTCATCACCTGGAGCAACATACAAAACACAAATTATAAAATGGCACTAAGCAGCTATATATCAATGATCACCCTAAACATTAATGAACTGAATTCACCAAAGAACACAGAGCAGCTGAGTGGATTAAAAAGCATCACCCAACCTTCTGCTGCATTCAGGAAGCCCACTTTTTTCCAAAAGGTAAACAAAGACTCAAAGTTGAAGACAATCCTACGGTCGAATGGCAACCTCAAAAGGGCAGGAACAGCTATACTCATATCAGATAAAAGACTTCACCTAAAAAGCGTAACAAAAGACAGATATGGACACTATATAATGATTAAAGGCTCAATCCAGCAGGAAGACATAATACTTTACTAACATATATGCACCAAATGAAGGAGCATCAAAATATATCAAGAAAGTATTATTAGACCTGAAGAGGGACTGACAGCAACACAATAGTGGGGGACTTCAACACCCCACTTCCAACAATGGATTGATCAACCAGGCAGAAAATTAACAGGGAAACAGCCACTTTAAATGAACATCTGGAAGAGATAGGTCTAATAGACATATACCGATTAAAAAAAAAAAAATGGTAGAGATGCTAACTAGTTAAAAATGTCACCCATATATTCTCTAACCTAACTCATGAGTAAATCTTACCACATATAAAATGTATCCCTTTGTTAAGTTCACTTAGAAGCACTTCTCTGCATCAATACTTAGATACAGAATAGTCTATCAAGTGGGGGTACCTTCCATCCCCCTAGAGCTGACCTGTCATTTTACTCCTTGCTTTAAAAAAAAAAAAAAATGCCCCAGAGAAAGTCTTTGAGTGCCCCTTTCTCATCAGGAGATTCCTGGGAGTGGACAGTGTTCAGCTCCTGAAGGACCTTGCCAAACTGCATTCTACAAGGACAAGGACTTAGGTCCGCAGGCCAGAAGCATTACCATGACCAGTGGGACGGGAGAAAGGAAGCAGCCGTGGAGTTTGGGAAATGAAGCTGCATTTCCATACCCAACTCTAGCTTCACTGCCACATCAATGCATCCTCCTGATGTCCTCGGTTTGCTGAGTGGCAAATGAGGTCCAAATCACATGCATGTGTCTGCAGCCCGCCACAGTGGTCTCTGCAAGTGCTAAAGAAAAATGAGTTTTGTCTACTGACAACCCACCCGCTTCAGAGACCCTGGGCCAGACCCAGAGGCTAGAAGCTACCCTGAGAGCAATATCCCCTGAACTAGTCTAAGTGTACAAGGCACCAAGGGAAGCACTTCCTGAGTTTTGGTCCCAGATGAGCCCTTTCCCTTCTGATGGGGCCTTAACTGACTGTGAGACCTTGAAACCCTTGGGAGTAGACATTGAGCTCAAAGGAGCTCCAGAGGGGCGTACCATCTCTGGGGACTGAAAAGGCAGTGGGCCCAGAGGTCAAGGTCAGGGGTGGAACAATAATCCAGGGCCACTGCTTCACCCCTGCCACATTCTAAAATGAGGGGCTTCCAACTTGGTACTTCACACATTTGCACTTTCCAAGAAGACTTTTTTTCTATTATAATAAAAAATTCTTGAAAAAAAAAAAAACCCAGTAACATTTCAATTTGGTTGCACTTAATTCACAGAGAAAACTGGAGTGCATAAACCCCAGAGTGTATTTCAGAGGCCAGCATAAATACTATGGGGACAGTGTTTCTAGTCATCTATGCACTGCTTGCCAATTTCCTGAGAGCACAGCTCAGTTGGTTGGGGTCTTGGGATGGTAGGAAGGCCAAACTCAGGCTCATTTGAGTGATTTCACAGTGAACTTTGCAGGCCAGCCCTGAACTCCATCTCCCAGTGTCAACACTGCTGGTCTAAGGCAGGGATGGATCCACACATCTGTCTCTTGAACGAACAGCCAACGGAAGTGAGTGGGAGCACTCCAGTGGGAGCTGAACCAGCACCCCCTTTGTATTCTAGTCCAGCGAACTTGGAAGCTGTGCACCGTTGTTAAGTCCAAACACTGAAACTCAGGGCTGCAACAGGTCCTGGAAAGAAAGCTGCCGAGAATTCACCCCAAAAGGCAGCAACACTGCCGGGCACACTGAATCTGGCGCCGAGAGGCGAGCCACCAGAGAAGATGAGACTTATTTTTAACTTCCAGCTGCTCCCAAGACCAGTAAGATGGGTCAGAGTACCTGACAGCAGCAGCTGTGTATGGCGCTGGCTCTTGCTGCTTGGACTGGGGTAGACAGAGCCATTGTGGGAAAGTGTGTGCTGACCTCCACCAGGCTTCCCCTTCTCTGTCGGGCATGGAGAAGTGTGGATTCTCTAAGAGTTCTGGCGTGTAGATGTTACGGCATAGACCCAGTTTCACCCCTGGCCTAATTGCCTGTAAAAGTCATCTGCCATGCTTCTATCACCACCCAGGCATCAGGCACTGCCCTGCCTGGCACGAAGCACTGGCCCACTGCACACGAGCAGACAGGCCCATGAGGTGCTCACACTGTAGCCTTCAACTGCAGGGGGCGCCACAGGGGCTTGAGCCTTTCTAGTCACTGCCAGGGTGGGGGAGGGTCAATTTCTCACCGCACTGAATGCTGTGACCTTAAGTGGGCCATGAGGAGACTTTAGAAAATTCCTCAGTGGTTTGTGAGGTTCTCACTGCTACTGACCAGACTGTTAGTCTTCACCAAAGTGCCTCTGGCTGAATAACAACACCCAGCACCGATGAGGCCCCTCAGGCTGTAGTAAAGGCACAGCCTAGAGAGGTAGAGGTTGGTAGAGTTAGGACCCGAGTGGGGTCTGTCTCCCTGGTACAGTCCAAATCAGCAGCAAATTCTCAGCACACATAGAAGTGACCTGTGGAAAGAGTAAAACCCACAAATGCATCTAATATCCAGAATCTATAAAGAATTCCTCCAGCTCAACAAAAAGACATGCAACCCAATTGAATAATGGGCTAAGGACCTGAACAGATATTTCTCCAAAGAAGATAAACATATTTCCCCATAATGGAGAGACGTTCATAATCAATGGTTATTAAGGAATGCATACCTAACCCATAATGAGATGCCACTTCACACTCACTAGGATGGCCATAATTAAAAAATAAATAAAACACAGAAAACAAGTGTTGGCAAGACTGTGGAAAAATAGGAACCCTTGTGCATTGCTGATGGGAATTTAAAATGGTACAGCGGTATGAAGTCAAGCTGGCAAATGGGCAGGAGTTAAGTCTCCAGCTTCTCCCCACAGAGCAACTAGGAATTCACCTATTTTCCAGACACAAACACTGAGGAAAAGCTGGCCCAGAGGCTACCACAGCAGCAATCACCACCACAAAGGGAAGGCGAAAATGTCAGGGTTCAGAGTTACACCACAGAGTCAAGATTCAGACTGTGATAGAGAGGACGGATCTCAGGAATAACTAGGATGCCCAGGAGTCACTGAATGCAGCAGAGTCTGCACAGCAGGATGGGGATGCAGAGTTGGGGAAGAGGGTCTTGGCACAGAGCAGGAGGACCAGCGCCCAGGTGGAACCAAGTGGGAGCCCCTGAGGGAAATTTACACATCACCACCATAACTGGAAGGGAGCTAGAAGAATCCCCCACCCTCAGTCAATCACACCATATAGCCCGGGAGCTGCAGGACCCACCCACTGGGTATCCCATACCCAAGCTTAAAGGAAGACGTCTACCAGGAGGAGGAACCTTCAGCGCTACCACTAGTGCCACCATGTGGGTAGAGGTAGAAATGCAGCATCATTGCTGATTGTGGGCCAGTGGGGTGGTCACTACCGTTAGGACCTGGGACACTGAGGGAAGGCTATGCATTACTCACACAAACTCCAAATGCATAGGCTAAACTCTCGGGTCCCAATGCAGGGTCTACCTAAGAATGTCAACAAATCCAACCAGTGGTGATGCCACAAAACTTAAGAATCCAGGCTTATTTGGTTCAAGTCAATATCCTGCACAAGGCCATGACTTCAAGGGAACCTATGCCACAGAAACATAAGCAGGATGCTAAACAGAGTAAAGACAGAGAGAAATATATGTGAAATGATGGATCCAATTAAAACCACAGGGGACACTCTGAATACAAGAGATGTGTGCAAACTACCTGAGGATGAATTTAAGGCAACACTGATAAACATATTCATAGAAATCAAGAAAACAATAGAGGAAGAGAGATCAACAACAAAGAAAAGAAATGAAGCAAGGTATCAAGGAAATGAAGAACACAACAGCTGAACTGAATGCATCCTAGTGGTCTAGTACACCTGGGAGCAGTCCCACACACATCCCAAGGTTCCTGATTCAAGACCTTGGGGTAAGGGGAACCACCAAATGTGAAAAATTAAATAAAAACAAACTGCTTCTTCCTCCTCCTTACTCAAAACAAACAAACAAACAAAAACAATAGAGGGACTCAAAATATAGGATAGATGGCACACCTTGGTGGAGTGGTTAGTCAGCTACCTTTGGTCAAGAATGCATGCCACATATACCAAGGACCCAGGTTCAAGACCAGGGGCTGGGATGAAAACCAAGATAAGCAACTAAATAAAGTGCTTCTTCCTCTTCTCTCTTCCTGCCTGCCTGTCTCTACTCACTGTCATTCCTGTTTGTACCCTTCCTTAAAAAATAAAAATAAAAAAAGTTGGATGAAGTTTCCAATAGAATCAGTAGGGTAGATGATAGGGCAGAAAAATGTACTCAAGCAAATCAGCGAACAGAAAAAGGAATGAGGACATGAAGACAGCAATAGAGACCTATGACATACCATCAAAAGGAACAACATCACATCACAGGGGTCCCAAAAGGAGAAGAGAGAGAAAAGGAGGCAGAAACTATATTTGAAGAAATAATAGCTGAAAATTTCCTTAACCTGAGGAATGAAGCAAGCTGGGAGGCACAAAGAGTTCCAAACAAAAGAAACCCAAATAGACCAACACCAAGTCACACTGTCAACAAAATGTTAAAACTACAAGACTCTTAAAAGCAGCTAGAGAAAAATGGGTCATACAAAGAAGTCCCCATAAGATTATCAACAGATTTCTCAACTATACTACAGGCCAGAAGGGAAATGAGATGATATATTCAAAGTGCTGAAAGAAAAGGATTTTCAACCCAGGACACTACCCTATGTGATAATCATTTAGAACTCAAGGAATGATAAAAAGCTTTTCAGATAAGCTAAAGTTAAAGGAATTCATTATCACAAAACCAGCTCTACAAAAAATACTAAAGGATACTCTACCCCACTTAACATATAAAAAGTGGAGCAGAAAGGAGAATGAAAATGGGGATGGTTAGAATGAATATTATAATAACCTGCTTTCAAATGAAAACAGAACATAAATACAGAATTCTTAATGCTAACCTCAGGGTAACTTCAACACACATCTCCAGGGGAAAAAGGAAAGAAGAAAACAAAAGGGAAACCAATCAAAACATAACTATACCCATCCCACCTAAGAAGAGAAAGAGAATAAAGGTACTGTCTGGAACAACACCCAGAAGACAAATTACAAAATGGCAATAAGCAGTGAAATGTCAATAATCAGCTTAAATATTAATGGATTGAATTCACCAAACGACAGAGTGGCTGAGTAGATGAAAAAGCATAGCCAACCTCCTGCTGCATTCAGAAAACTCACCTTTTTTCAAAATATAAACATACACTCAAAGTCAACAGCTGAAGATAATCCTGCAGTCAGATGGCAACGACAACAAAAAAGCAGAAAACAGCCAGGTCATACTTACATGGGATAAAACAGACTTCCAACTAAAAAGACATAAAAAAGACAGCGATGGACATTATATAATGATAAAGGGGTCAATCTAGCATGAAGACATAATGCATATTATTCATATATGCATCAAATGAAGGAGTATCAAATATATTAAGAAAGTTTTATTTGACCTGATGAGACACATCAAGAGCAACTCAATAATAGGAGCCTTCAACACCCCACTTACAACAATGGACAGATCAGGCAGAAAATTATTAGGGAAACAGCAGCTTTAAATGACCACTTGGAAAAGTTAAATCTACTAGACATATACTGAACACTTCATCAAAAGATTATAGCTTTCATTTTCTTCTCAGGAGCACAAGGAACATTGTCAAGGATAGATCATATGTTGGGATACAAAACATGTCTCAACAAATTTACAAATATTGGAATCATACAAAGCATCTTTGCTGCCAACGATGGCTTGAAACAAGAAATCACCACAAAAAGAAAGCTAGAAGACTCCAAATTAATTGGAGATTGAACACTAAGCTTCTAAATGACTCTTGGGTAAAAGATGAACTTAAAAAATACTTACAGACCAACTGAGAATGATGACATGAGCTACCAGAACTTATAGGATGCAGCAAAAATAGTACTAAGAGGGACATTCATTGCAATCCAGGCCTACCTCAAGAAACAAGAAAAATCACAAATTACACTTTAAACAACTGGAAGAACAACAAAAATCAAAGCCAAAATTAAAAGCCAAAAATCAGAAGGAAATGATAAATATTCGAGCAGAATAAACAAAATAGAAAACAAAAATCCAGACGAGCAATGAAACCAAGGTTGTATCTTAGAAAAAACAAAATCGACAAACTAGCCTCAAAGAAAGAACAAAAGAGAAAATACTCATTAACTACAACCAGAAATGAGAGGGGGAGAAGTTACAACAGACACATAGAAATGCAAAACATCATATGAGACTATTGTGACCAGCTCTACACCAACAAAGTGAACAACTCTGAGGACATGGACAGATTTTTTGGAAAAATACAGTCGGAAAAATACAGTCCACCAAGACTGAACCTGGAAGAACTGGAAAACCTAAACAATCAGAAGCAAAGAAATTAAGGAGTTAATAAAAAATCTCCCTAAAAATAAAAGCCCGGGACCAGATGGCTTTTCTAATGGGTTTTTCCAAACCTTCAGAGAAGAATTAGTATCTATTCTTCTCAAACTCTTGCAAAATATTGAAGAAAAGGGAACACTCCCCAATCTTTTCTAGGAGTCTAGCAACACCAATACCAAAAGCTGATAGAGCCGTCACCAAGAAAATTACAGACCAATATCTCTAATGAACATAGATGCAACAATTCTTAAAATATTAGCAAACAGAATCCAAAAATGCATCAAAAAAGATCACCCATCATGACCAAGCCGGATTTATCCCAGGGATGCCAGGTTGGTTCAACATATGTAAATCTATTAATGTAATATAACGTATCAACAAGAGCTAGGAGAAAAATCACATGATCAACAGATACAGACAAAAGCTTTGACAAGATCCAACACCCACTTATTAAAAACCCTGCATAAAATGGGAATAGAAGGTACATACATCAACATAATAAAGGCCATATATAACAAACTCACACCCAACGTCATAGTCAATGGTGAAAAATTGAAAGTATTTTCTCTAAGGACAGGAATAAAGCAAGGTTGTCCACTCTCACCACTGCTACTTAACATCATACTCGAGGTCTTAGCTAGAGCAATTAGGCAAGAAAAAGAAATAAAGAGAATCCAAATTGGAAAAGAGAAAGTAAAACTGTCATTATTTGCAGATATGATTATGTATATTGAAAACCCTAAAAAACTGTCAAGAAATTACTAGAAGTCATCAACACATACAGTAAAGTGACAGGCTACAAAATCAATGCAGAAAATTTGTTGCATTCTTACATGCAAACAACACACTAGAAGAAAATGCGATCAAGAAAACCATACCATTTACAATACAAGAAAAAGACTCAAATATCTTGGAATATACTTAACAAAGGAGATGAAAGACCTGTACAATGAAAACTACAAGTCCTTCTTGAAAAAAATAGACAAGGATACAAAGAGATGGAAAGACATTTTCTGCTCATGGTTGGGAAAAATCAACAATGTTACAATGGTCATCTTACCTGAACTGATACACAGATTTAATGGAATCCCTGTTAAAATCCCACAGTCTTACTTGCAGGAAATAGAACAAAAAAAATCTTAAAATTCATATGGAACAACAAAAGATCCCGGACAGCCAAAGCAATTATGAGACAAAATAATGAATCCGGAGGGATTATACTCCCAGACAGTAAGCTATATTAGAAAATGATAGTGATCAAAAAGGTGTGGTACTGAAATAACAGAAGCACAGTCAGTGGAACAGAACTGAATCACCAGAAACTGACTCACACACATACTGTCACTTAATCTACGACAAAGGACCCAAAAGCATACTATGAAGAAAAGAAAGTCTTTTTAATAAATTGTATTGGAATAACTGGACAGCCACATGCAAAAGAATGAAGCTGACCACTCCGTAACACCATTCACAAAAATTAACTCAAAATGGATTAGACTTGGACACAATACCAGAAACCATAAAATTATTGGAAGACAACATAGGAAAGACATTCCATGACATCAGCCTTAGATACACCTTTGGGAACTCAACTCCACCAACAAGGGAAACAAAAACAAAAATAATTAGGACTATATCAAACTAAAAAGCTTCTTCACAGCAAAAGAAAACATCAGCATAGCAAAAAGACAACCTACTAACTGGGAGAAGATATTTGTGTTCCATATTTCTGACAAGGGCTTAATATCCAAATTATATCAAGGATTCCTAAGACTCAGTAACAGAAAAGTAGGCAATCCAATCAAAAATGGGAAGAGAAATTGGAGACATTTTCCGAAGAGGATATACAGATGGTGAACAGGCACATAAAAAGATGTTTCTACTCGCTGGCTATCAGGGAAATGCAAATCGAAACAATGTGCTATCACCTTATACCTGAGAGTTGGCTATTATCCAAAAAGTCCGCAAACAACAAATGTCAGAATGCCTATGGAAAACAGTATAGTTTCCTCAAAAAGTTGAAGATGGAAATCCCATAGGATACTACCATCCTACTTTTGGATATTTACCCAAGTTATAAAAACACTAATTTGCAGAGATTTATACACGCCCCATGTCTACTGCAGTCCCATTCACAACAGCTAAGAACCGATACTACCTAACTGCTAACTGTCCAACATCAGATGAATGGATAAAGATGTGGTGTGTGTGTATATATATATATATATATATATATATATATATATACACATACAGTGGCTACTACACGATCCTTAGAAGAGATGAAATTCTGTCATTTGAATCAACATGTATGGATCAAAAGGGGGTTATGCTAATTGAAATAAGTCAAAAGAAGGAAGATAGATGCCAGATGATCGCATTCATAGGTGGATTGTGAATAGACAAAATAAAGGAACAGATGAAAGAAAACCAACACTTGGATACTTGTAATAGAACTGAGGTTACCAATAGGGAATAACTAAATAAAATGAATTGAGTGCTTTTTCCTCCTCTTTTCATCCTTCGCTCTCTCTGCTAACCTTCATTCCTGCCTGTACCTTAAAAAAAGAAAGAAAAAGATTTAAGCATAGAACTATTCTATCACCTAGCAACTCTCCTCCTGTGCCTAAAATAATTGAAAATAGGTGTTTAAGTACTTGTACATGAATGCTCATAGCAGCATTATTCAAAATAGCCCGAAAGTGGAAAAAAAAAAAAGTATCTATTAACTGACCAATGGATGTATGTATGTCACACACACAGAATGAAGTATCATTCAACCACAAAAAGTAAGTACAGCCGTTCCTCCTTCTCCATGGTTTCAGTTTCTGTGATCTGAAAACATTATGTACATTTTAAGAGATCATACTCACATACTTTTCAATTAAGTATATTGTTTTAATTGTTACACTTTATCAGTTATTATGTCTCTTTGATATGCCTAATTTATAGATTAAATTTCATCATGGCACACCATGGTGTAGTAGTGGCCTGTGCAGTTTGCATGCATTCCAACGTCCTGCGTTTGCATCCTGGGGCATCTTACTTCTGTGTGGTTACATGCACCCACAGGCTGGTGGGGAAAAACAAGATGTACCGTTAAATAAAATAAATTAAATTAAATGCTTCTTCCTCCTCTCTCTTCCTGCCTGCCTCTGCTCACCTTCATTCTTGCCTGCACCTTTCCTTTAAAAAAAAAAAACAAACTTGATTGTAGGTAGGTAAGTACACAAAAATACATTATATATATTTAGGGTTTGGTAGCTTTAGGTTTCTAGGTATTCACTGGGGGTTGGGGGAGGTCTTGGAACATGTCCCCCATGGATGAAGCTACTGTACTGATATGTACTTAAACATAGGTGAACCTTGCAAATAATTTGTTGAGAGAAGCTAGACACAAAAGTCAAATATTGTAAGATTCCATGTACAGAAAAGGTAAAGCCAAAGAGACAGAAGCAGACTGGTGGTTGCTATGGGCTGGGAGAAGGGGAAGACCCCACCCACAATGCGGGGCCAAGATGGCACCTACTAACTCTGGGAGTGATTCCTGGCATCCTGTCATCCAGTCAGGGCAGAGTCAGGGTCAGGAGTCCCAAGCCCACAGACAGGTCATTTTTTCTGGGCAATTCACACCCCATTTCTGCTTCTAAACCACAAAAATCAAGCCAATTTGTTTATAAGTGATTCACAAGGTTTTTGCGAAGGTAAATACAGAATGTGACAACTGCTAGAAAATGGGGAAGATAGTATTCTGAATCTTGCATCAGGACCTTTTCTGCCCTGCAGGAAAAGTGGGCTCACTGCTCCCCATGTGGATACTCACCATGTGGACAGGGAATGCCAGGGCTGGGAGAGGAGACCCTGAGTACAGTGGTCAGTGAGAGGTCCCTCAGGCACTGGTTGTTGTCAGTCCCTGCTGCTCCTGCCAAGGTCCTGCACCATACCCACATGTAAGAATATAATTCTTTATTAAGGCACATGAGCTGAGGGCTATCCTGGCCCCAGTGGCTTCTAGATAAGAGTAATAGAATTTATTCGGGAGACAAAATTTTACAGTAAGAACCATTTCCTTGTATTACACCCTCCTTCCTCAGGATGTTTATGGAGAGACACCCCCACCTTCCAGGCTGTGCAAGGCCTGTACTGGGGGTGCTAGCCCCTGGGCGGGGGGTCCAGAGATCACAGCTGCAAAATGCACCATCCCTGTTCAGTGCTCTGGCTCCCACTTCTCTGCTACAAACCGACAGTGATAATGCCTACAGGACCAGAGCAAATAGCTGCTGTGACTTCTCAGCAGTGTCCATGCTCTTTTCTGAGCCCCAGAGGCAGTCATGGATTTCTTAGGAGAGTGGTCTGGATCTTGACTCCTTAACACAGGGAGACCAACTCCAAAAGCTGTCACTTAAAGTCCCCAGAGCATTGAAAGGTCAGTTGGTAAAATTCACTTCTGAGACAAAGCAGCAGATCTGAGGAAGTGGCCCTCTCTACCTAACCTGTCCTCATCTGTTCTGAGGACAGAAGGGACGGGTGTGTCCAGGTTGGTGGCACAAGCTGCATTTCCGGGGTCTCTTGGTCGTAGACCCTGTGTCTGAAGAACTGGCCCGGGTTCTTTTGCTCTGGGCCTCTGCTCCCTGGGTCTTCCCTCTGCTTCCTGGCCAGGGTGGAGCTCCAAAAGTCACTGTGGGAAGAGTCGGAGAAGGATGAATTTAGAATGGACACATTGCAGCGGCAGGAAACACAGGTTACAGTGTCTGATGTCCCTACTTCTGTGTGGTCACGTGCACCCACAGGCCAGGCTCCCTTCACTCTATGTTAACACACAACATCTCACCACCTTACCCTGACAGCTCTCCCTGAAGACCTCCTAGCTCCTAACGGTCTGGGCCTCCTCTCACTGTCCTGGGAAGGAGGAACTGTTGTTACTTCTATGTGCCCTTTTTATAGAAGTGAAACCACACAAGCAACTGGGTGAGGAGGCACCAAAGACAAGCAGGCCTATAACGAACAACTGTTACCACTTCCATGCAAGGAGACCTGAGTTCTGGACCCTTCCCCTCCTTAAACAGGCCTTTTAGTACTGACCGCCCCACTACCCAGAACAACTTATCTGCTGGCCTTAAAATCAGACCTACTTTTGTTCACTTGGGGAGGCAAATGAAAGTTTGGGGATGCACATCTGAAGTTTGTGTAAGCTTGGGTCACTTCTCACACATTTTTGTGTGGGATCCTTACAACAGAGGCCCTCTGGCTCCTCTAGCACTGGTAGCAGGCTTTGGAATCCTAGATCTTTATTTCTAAGTGTTTACTGTATATGCAGAGCTGGTGATGTGTATGAGACTCACAGTCTGAGACTAACTAAGCTCCGCTATAAAACAGGAACCCTAAGAAAGGAAGGCAGGTACCCACTCTACAGTTGAGGAAGCAGAGGCTGACAGGCAGGGTCATTTGATCAAGGTTATGAGGCTGGGATTTGGAACCAGCTCTGTAACAGCAAAGCTCCTACGGAGCCTTTTGGTCCTCCCTGTGTCCTAGACATCATCAGGACCAATTTCTTCATCTGAACAAACAGAGTGGATAAGAATAATCTTGCAACATTGACACAGTACTGTATGTTAGGCAGACTGTCTCAGTCTAGGGCTGTGTTGTTGTGTGGCCCTAAGCAAAGAGGCACATCAAGTATAGAGCGCCGGCACACAGCGAGCTGCTGCATGAACGGTGGCTATCCTTCAGTACTTTGCCGTAAGTGATCAAACAAGGAAATGGAGGAGCCTAGCAGTTCCCCTGTCCCATCACACTGCTGTCTGTCCCATGGCTTGAAAGCAGAGGACATGCATCCCTGTGGACTCTGCTGCACCCACCCCTCAACTGGCTCAGGAGCTGTTCTCCAGCAGTGGTGCTGCTTTGGGAGCACAGCCCTGTGCCTACCTGGGGCCACATTCTCGTCCACCCACTGAAAGAAGCCGCACTGCTGCTCTCTTGGTTTGGCACATGTGTGGAACTGGCGTCCCTTGTTGGGCCCATCCTTCTGCACAGTCCGAGTGACAGCAGGCTGGCTACACAGGCAGGACATACCACTACCGCCATCATCTCCAGGGCTGCCAAACCCACCATGGTGATTCCCCGAACCTGGCGGGTGGCCCAGTGAGCCGCCTGGGGGTCTTGCTGCCAAGGAAAGAGGACCTGCTCCCGGGTGGCTGCTGTCAGCCCACAGGAAGAAGTTGCAGCTGCCACTGTTGCACTTATAGAACTGCCGGCCCTGGTTGGGACCCTCCTTCCGGACGGTGAGTAGCAGGGCCTCCTGGCCACAGTTGCAGGTCACGGAGTTGCTTTCCCCAGCAGCTGTGGGCGGTGGTAGGGCACGGGCCAGCGTCTTAGAGGGCCTGGTCTGCTGGGTGTTAGAAGGCCGGGGGTGGTTGTGCGGGCTGTTGTCCATTCTGTTCAAGGACTGGCTAGCCTGCAAGTAGCCAGAGGGCTGGCTGGCTGGCTGGCTAGTTCTGGGGAATCGAAGGTCCAAAATCTCCCTCAGGGTTTCATCACATCCACCAATGCAGCCAACAAACTCCAGGGGCATGGTTGGAGGCAGGCTGCCACGTTTAAACTTTAACTTCAACCTAGTGAGGCCGGAAGGTGGAAAAAAAACAAACATTCGCTACAAAGGTACAAGAGTCTTCTCCTTGGTCCACAGCCCTAGGCCTCCCCTTGTCACTCCCACACCCCAGGAAGCCCATACAAAGCACCAATCACCCGCCCCTCTAGTTATTAAGAGTGCAGTGTGAGGCAAATGACTTCTAAGACACAATGAACCACCAAAATATAGAAGGCTCTGAAAGGTACATTTCCCTGTATACCAGTGGTTCTCGAAGTGTGGTTCTGGTTTTTCTGAGCCCTGCAAGGTGAGATCAGAACTATCTGGTAACAGGCCTACGCTGGTGGCCTAGTGGATAAGTCCACCATGGTGCAGTTCACATATATCCCAAGGACCCAGGTTCAAGACCTGGGTCAAGGGGCAGCAACCAAGATGAACAACTAAATAAAATAAAGTGCTTCTTCCTCCTTTCTCATCTGCCTGTCTACTTGTCTTCAATCCTGCCTATATCTTTCCTTTAATAAACAAACAATCTGGTGACAATGCTCTCATTTTCTTGTGTGTTCACTGGAGTTTTCCAAAGCAGAGGCTAAAACACCTATAATAAACTCAGCAGACTGCAGGAGCAGATAGGAGAATCCACTGTGCCCTCCTTACGTCAGACATGAGGTTTGTAAAAAATAGAAAACAGTGCCTTTTTATTATTTTTTGCTTTGGAAAATAGACATTTATCTCAAAAACATGTTAGTATGCATTTATTATAAACAAAATAATATTTTAAGTTATCTACATTTTAATTTAAAATCTAATAATGATAAGCATAAATCACAATAAAAGCTCTTTGGATTCCTCAATGATTTTTTTTTTTTTAAAGGAAAGGTACAGGTAGGAATAAAAGCGAGCAGAAATAGGCAGTCAGGAAGACAGAGGAGGAAGAGCATCCATTTATTTTGTTGTTCATACTGGTTTTCATCCTGGCCCCAGGTCCTGAACCTGGGTCCTTGGAATATGTGACCTGTGTTCTTGGCCAAAGGCAGCTGGCTAATCTGCTATGCTATGAGGGTGCGCCTCCTCAATGATTTTTTACCAGGTTAAGG
The DNA here is from genome assembly GCA_004363575.1 of Solenodon paradoxus. NCBI lineage: Eukaryota > Metazoa > Chordata > Mammalia > Eulipotyphla > Solenodontidae > Solenodon > Solenodon paradoxus. The sequence goes on from RJWH01000169.1 coordinate 364,759, forward strand.
GGTGCTGTAACCAAAAGGTTTGAGGATCAGTTCTCCAGGAGGGCACTGGGATTTCTGGAGGCACTTGGAACTCATGTTCATTTCCTGGAGAATTTCCTAAGTCCTTTGCACCACAGCAAGCTAGATGGAAAGGGCCAGGAAATTCACGATGCACAAAGGGCTTCCCTAGGGCGAGCTTCCACATCCACAATGCAGTGATAGAACATGACTGATTTCAGCCTGCAAGCACAGGAAAGGCTTCAGGGCGCCCAAGAATTCAAGTCCCTGGAGATTCCCTCCTGTACTCTGCCTTGCAGCTGACTCCAGCTCCCAGCTCACCTGTAAACAGGGTGTGGTTGACACACTGGACACACACTCCCATCCCTGCTGGCCTCCAGCACAGAGTCGGGGAACCACATGGCTGATCGACATTCCGGGAAACCCACACAGCTGAGGTAGAACCTAGGGAACATGGAAGGCAGACAGGACACAGCTCTCAGACCGTGGGAAATAAGGGAAATAGACCTAGGCTGCTGCCCATCCAGCAAGGAAACTTCTTCAGCCAACGCAAGAAGACATTCATTTTTCTGGAGGACACTTTAATCGACAATCACTTATGTGGAATGACTTAGAGAAACTAGCCAACATTTATTTCCCACATCCCTAAAAAACTGCTCACTCTGCTTTCTGCTTAAAACAATCAACCCATCTAGCATGACGGAATACAAGGTCTCTGCTTAGGTGCTTACACCCTCCCTCATTACTCCTCAGGACAATCCTCAGGGGGACCAGTTTATGCTGGACCAAAGCAAGGCTTGGAGCTGTCTGGAAACCTGCCCAGTGATGCATGTGCCATGAGTTGGGGAGCTAGCCTGCAAAGATTGCCTCAGTCTGATGAAAGGGCCTTTACACCCTCAGCATGGCTTTCTCGACCCTCATTTCTGGTGCTTTCCTGTCATGAAATTTTAGGGCTGGTCTAGTCAGGCCAATATGCACACGATTTATAATCCTTTGAGTGTGACTGAGTATGACTAGACCAGGAAAACAAACAAGCAAAGCTCAAGCCCCAGTTATTTAAATAGCAACTCAACAAAATCAGAAATAAATGATCAGATAAGCCTCAGAGTGGAAAATTCCACAAGACAATCTTCAGATCTCCTTTGGTGACTCAAGTACTTAGAGAACTCAGAGATAATACAAAACAAGTATTCTTTCCCTCTACATTCTAATGATTATGAATCCATTTACCACAGGTGACAAAAAAAGGACATTTAATAAACTTTCATGTCCATCAGGTAGTAGGCTAAGCCTGAGATGGCACTGGCTTATATAATGTGTGTGGGCAATATAAGCCCTGCCACCTGCTATCAGGTGGGGCCCACTAATTTCAGTTTTCTGAGAGCAGGGCTGACAGGGATGGCTGGGAGTGGAGTCAGGGAAACCACCTGCCCTGCAGCGTTATAAAGGCAGAGCTGTACTGCAGTCCATGGGGCCAGTAGAGCAGTCTACCCTTCCTGCTCCCCTGGGTTGCCTGCTATGAGCAAGGCACCTCAGCTTTCTGTCCTAGAAAAGTGGTGGTGAAAACACTTGCCCTGTAGGGAACTATGGATCAATGGAGAACACCTGTACAGCAACCTGCATCATGCCAACCAGGAATGGCACATGATGAGACCCACCACCATTCACCACTCCAGGGGTGAGTCCAGGGGTTGGCAACAGCAGCTTTAAATAATGACATGGCGATGAAATGACAGGCCTTGCAAAGTTGCCCAGAATATGCTGGGTGTGCAAGGTGGGACTCAAGCCAGGGACTAACCCTCCATTTTTCTTGGTCTTCAGGACCATGTCCTTGCTGCACTGTGGGCACTTCCTGATAGGTTCTGGCACTGCTGGGTAGATGGCTTCTTGCTGGGCCACCTCGGCCCCTTCCCCGAAGTACTGTGACAAGGCCTCATCCAGTCTGAAGAAACAGCAAAAAAGTTACAATATTCTTAAGTGATACAATGTGTGTGACCTGGGAGCCAGTCAGCTGATCAGCCACAGGATGGAAGCAGAGCCCAGTGGCCCTAGCCCGTCTCTGAGTCCTGATTCCCAGCAGTTCCCAGGAGGAAGCCAGCTACAGTCAGGAACTTCCACCTTGTCGCTAGTCCCACACCCAACAAATAAAATTCACATACTCCAGAAGTGTCTGGATTTAAGTTTAAACTAACCCATGCACTTCTTTTCAAAATCTGAATGGGGAAGGCACACCCCAGTGGCCTAGCGGTTTAAACCAGGCATAGTCCACATACATTCCAAGGTTCAAGACTTGGGGAGGGAGAAACAACCAAGATGAACAACTAAGTTTCTTCCTCCTCTCTCTTCCTGCTTTCCTGCCTACTTGTCTGCATCTTTTCTTTAAAAAAATATGGCATGGGGTAAGAAAACATACTATTTCTAACAGTGCACACATGCTGCTTGCTAGATGGTCATCGCCGAATACTCCAGGGAACAAATGAGTCAGGTGCAAGCATGTGCATTTACTGTAAGATCACGCTCACGACTATTTCAAGACAGCTATTTAAACAAAGAGAGTGACATTTTTAAAGCCGACAGCCCAGAACTGACCAGATTTTTCACTATTGCTTTTCTTTTTAAACATTTTATTTTTTATTTAGCTGTTCACAATGATGTTCCCCATCTTTGGACTTGGGATGCAAACCTGGGTCCCTGAAATGTATGCCGACAGCGCTCATCCAGAGGTAGTTAACCCAACCGCTACTTCACCAGGGTGCATCTGGTTATTGTGTCTATACTGACAAACTCTACAGAAAGGAACAAAGTTCAGGAGGAAAACCTGAGGGGAAGGAACTGGGTGCTGCCTGGTAAGGAGACCACTGGAGGAAATGAGCGGACCTGGCAGGACTTAACCACCGAAAGGCATGGAACTATGAGGGGCTATACCCCTTGTTTCTGCTGAGCCACTCCCACTTCCTAGGGACATTTCAAGTCACAGCCTAGGACAGCAGGTGCAAGAGAGCAGGATCTGGCACTCACTTCTTAGCTTTGGTCACTGCTTCAGTGAACACCTGCTTGTATTTCTGGACCTGCTGCCTCAGAACCACAAACTTGTCCTTCTTCCCCTCACAGATCAGTTTCAAATCAGCCTCCAGCTCAGCCCGGAGGTCGGGCTTGGACATCTCATAGCCCATGGAATCGTAACCTGCAGGGAAAAGAGTGGGTGGTCTGTCCAGCCCTGGACAACACCCTCAGGGCCATTAGTGATGTGGCCTCCCCACTACCCATTCCAAGTTCCCACCTCATTACCTTCTACAAGTCCCATGCCTAGGTGCCCAGGGAGAAACCGCTTGTCTGGGGTGAGCCCAACGTACATCCGGGCTTTAATCGTCTCGATGTGCTCCGCGTGAGTGGCGTCGGTACCTGAAAGCCAATCCAGGTTAGACATTAATCCATATAGCTCCCTGCAAGTGTCCCACGTGCACCTTCTGTTGAGATTTCCTACTCTGGGTAAGACATCGCCATTCCTCCTGGCCCCAAGTAAGAAACCACAAGCTTGTCTCTTCCTCACAAGTACTTACTCACTAAAGCTGTCAATTCCAGCTTTGAAATTCCCTATTCTCTTCTGCACCACGTGTCAGATCTATGGCCAGAGTACACATCATCTCATCTGGGTTATTACAACATCCTCAGTCTCCTGGTTTCTGACCTCTTCCTCCACCCAACCCATTCTTTATGCTATGGTCAAAAGGATCTTTTAAAATGTAGCTCTGCCATTAGGGAACTACCAATCAAAACCAAAATGGAAACAATCCATATGTCAATTCAAGTAATGAATGCACATATTGTGGCCTATCCATGCACTGGAATAGTATTCAGCCATAAAAAGCAGGTACTGCGACCTGCTACAACAGGGATGAACCTGGAAAACATGTGGATGAAAGAAGTCAGTTATACAAGGCCACATATTTATAATTCCAACTACAGGAGATGTCTAAAACAGGCAAATCTATTGAGTCTAAAGATTAGTGGCTGTCTAGGGCTGGGGGGTGGACTAGAGAAGGGGGATGGGAAGTAACTACAGTTTTCTCTGAGGTAATGAAAATGTTCTAAAAGTGATCTGTGGTGATGGTTGTACAATTTTGTGAATAGACTAAAACCTGAATTATACATCTTAGGTCAGTGAATTTATATGTTTATAATTTATGCCTCAATAAAGCTGTTAACATTTTTTTAAAGTAGCTCTGTTGCTACTTTCCTTAGAAATCTTAAATGGCTGTCTGCCGACCATGACACCAGAGCCCACAGCTCAGCATGCCAGGCCCTGCAGGCAGCCTCTGATCATCTTTCTGGCCTCAACGTTTAGCTCTCATCCACACCTCTGGGCACAGTGGCCTGTGCGTTCCTGTCCTTGTATCCTTCCTCGGTCTTGCCTATTATGGGCCTGCCTCCATTCACTGGGAGGTCTTACTTTGAGGCTTTAGGGTCCCTGCCTGCTCCCCCAAAGAACCCATCACACTGTACCTAACATGTTGGTTTGGTTTGTTTCTCCCGCTAGATGAGACCCCTGAAGGAGAGTAGGCCATATTCTTTTTTTGTGTCCTGAGCACCTGGACCAAGCCATTTGTGGTCCTCTTATATTTAATTACTAAATCATGATAGGTGAGCTACCGCTAAATTTACCTAAACCTTCAGACTTTCTGGAAAGTCAAGTGAGGGCCAGGGGACTCCATGTGGAAGCACTTCTTTCCAAGTTGCAGAACTATAAAACTCACTTTGTAGTGAGGCCACTGTGACCCAGAGGAAAATAGCTAGCTTCTTCAACATGTCCAGAGAGCTCCACTTCCTATCCACGCCCCCTCCATTATGCCACTAATCTTTCTGGACCAGATCTGACAGAGACAATCTTGAGAGTAGTGATAAAAACTGATGATGGCGACAGATCCGTCACAAAGGGACCTAATTATAAAGCTGGAGCCAAAGAACACACTTGAAAAAAACAATTTTGGTCCAGTCTTTTTAAAATCTAATTTCTGATTCCTAAATAATTATGGGAAATGTTTTAACACAAAGCTAAGAATATGACCACCTATGGTTAATAGATAGGTAGCTAACTCCAACACCAGCAGGAGCCTGGCATGTGACAGTCAGTGAGCAAGCTAAGTGCGCGCAAGGGAGAATGCATAGGTACAGAAGATGGCTGCTGCTCACGTCCAGATGACTGTTCCCACACGGGAATTAAGCTCAGGGATACCAGACCTCTCAATACTTTAGAAGTTGAAGATTTTATGTGTAATTGTTCAAGTTTTAAATGTTGATATCTTATTTAAAATAAAACATAAACAAGAAGTCTCCATGTGGTCAAGCAGTCTGTTGACAGGAACTGGTCAGGGTGCTCCTAGTTGAGACATGTGAGCAATCGAACATGTGTATGTCGTAATATGGACAGTGCAACACAGTGCATAAAAGCACCAACTGTTGAGTTACTCAGACCCAGGTTTTAACGGTTCCTAACTTCTCTAAGCTTCACTTCAGCTATAAAGTGGGGTCAAGAATATAAATTAGCGTTATTGTGAAAATCAAAGGAGACAGAATGCCTGGCACATACTGAGTGCTCCAGAGTCACTAGTTACCATGACGACGAGCTACTGACCAATGCCGTGCTTCTCCATGAGGGCAATGAGGTCGGCCTCAGTGAGTAGCTGGGGTGGACTGGTCTCCCCGTCCAACATCTCCACAGTGCTGGGCTGAAAGCGAGAGCCTCTCTCATAGACAGGGAGGGTCTATAGAGAGCAGCAGAGGTATCCGTTAAATCATTCTGCCATGGCACTCAGGCAAAAGAGAACCTGTATTTCAAACAGGGCCCTGCTCCACCAGATGGCATGAAGGCTAGGAACACAGTTGTCTTCCCCTCTCCCTGAGGTCCATGGGGTAAGAGATGGATTCTAACCTTTGACTGGAGCTAATTTTATCACCTTGTCACTCCAGTGATCATATGGGTAGACATCCAGATAATTTCGGGCCAGAATCATGAGGCCATGAGCCACAAAACGTTCCTGGGCAATGTCAATCTCCACGGTGGTCTCCTGTCCCTGAGCATCCTGGGAGCAGCAAGCTAGGAAATGGCGGACAATAAACTCATAGAGACGCTGTTCATCTCCCTATGAAGAAAAGAAGAGTCTGAATGTCCATTGAGAATATGACCTCTCAAGGATCTCAGCATCATCCATAATTTAAATCTGGTTTGTGTTGTCTTTCAGCCTAAAGTTCTGCACAGATAGGGCACAAGGCTCTGTACCTGCATCAACATGGAGTGCCAGGCTAACCCTCTGTCAGCTTATGGATTTAGGTTGATAAACTCTACAACTCTAATCATGTAAAGATTAAGCAAAGGAGTTCTCTTGTCCTCTGACTTGGAGTGATTCTTTTAATATAAAACCAACCTAAACAGAAGGTGAGGCTTAAGCACAAGAAATTCACAAGAGATCCTTTGTATATAAAACACACACAGAAAAGACAGGCTCAACAGCCTTAGACCAACTTCACAGCGTTCTACCAATTAAACAACCGAGGAGTTAGCCAGTAAGATGTTCAAACTGTATCCAATAATTCCTCTAATGAAAAGAAATGATGAGAACTATGTAAGTACTTATGTATACAAATGTTAACTATAGTATATATCATGTATCGCAAAGGTGGAAACAAGTTAATCTTTCAACAAATGATTTGATACAGTCATGCAGTAATTATGTATATATATCTTTTTTTTTTTTAAAGAACGGTTTTTTTTTTTTTTTTTTTTTTTAAGAACGGTGCAGACAGGAATGAAGGTGAGTAGGTAGGCAGGCAGGAAGAGAGAGGAGGAAGAAATTTTTTTTTAAATTTAGTTGTTCATCTTGGCTGTTCTGTCTAGGCCCAGGTCTTGAACCTGAGTCCAGTGACTTTATTCTCTAGGCCATTAGGGCGTAGCCATCAGGGAGCACCTTTTTTTTTTCCAAGGAAATATATAGGAGGAATGAAGGTGAGTAGGCAAGCAGGAAGAGGAAGAAGCATTTTATTTATTTAGCTGTTCATCTTGGTTGCCCTCCCTCATCAACCCCAATCTCCTGAGCCCCAGGTTGTGAACCTTGGTCCTTAGGATATATATGGATTCTACCCACCGGAGGCTACAAACCACCACTAAGTCACAAGGGCATGCCTAAATATATTTTTTCAATGTTAGCATATGGGGAAATGTTCATGATATAAAATGGAAAAATGTTTACAAAGTTATAGCTAAGACTATTATATACATGTATAGAAAAAATGTGATTCTTGGTAGGGGGTGAGATTATAGGAAATTTTTTCCTTATAATCTTTTGTATTTCTGAAATGTCTAAAATGAACATGTATTGTTTTTAAAATTAGAAAGAACAATATTTGCTATTAAAAGAAAGGGGTAAAAAGACCCCTAAGCATAGTTTGCAAGAAAAGCCTTCAGAAACACAGGTCTAACCCTCTCCAATCACACAGAGCTTATTCCCCTGCTCGGGGAAAGACTGAAAATTTGTGCAGTGCTCTAGCACGGCTGAGTGAGCCCTGTGGCGACAGTAGTATGGCCTGGGGAGGTGTTAACCTGTTAAGGTTCAGTATGGCAACAGACAGGATTTCCTCAGTTAACAAGGAACCATGAAAGCCAAGAGGCTCTGTGCAATGGGGGCCGTGCAAGCGCACTGGGGAGATGAAGCGCCTGGTCTGTGTGGTGGGATCAGAGAAATAGCAGAGGGGTTGACAGAGATGGGAGGTGGGGCTCGTTAGAGGACAGTCCACCATGAGGGGTCTTTCATGAAAGCCCGGCAGACACTTGTTATGTAGGGGAATTTTGACACTGACCCCTCTTTTTCTAAAATCGAACAGACATTTCCAAATCCCGCGTTTCCTGAAATAAAAGCTCAAGTACATTCAAATATTGCTACTGACCCCTCCCCGCACTCTGGCTTTTGGCAGGCAGTACATTCAGGGAAACCAACCTGCAAGGTGCTGGTATATTTGGTGGGGTGGATAGGAGGGTGAGCTTGATCAGACTTGTTCCCATTTCGTGGGGTAGGGCCACCCCGCTCCAGAATGCTCTGAGCAAAGGCCCCCCAGTGTGGATCCGGGGTCTGCTGCTCCACCAGTGCTGTCAGGTTTAAGTCTTTGGGGAAAATGTTTGTTTCAGTTCGGGGATAGCTGATATACCTAAAATAATAGTGAATAAACAGAAAAAGAAATTGCTCAGATTGTTCAGTAAATGAGTGAATTAGATTAGCTACAATAACCAATTTGATCCTGTCAATTCAACCTAAAGTGCCCCAGATTACCTACACTGGGAAACATCCTGATATAGGTACACAGCAGGTACTCCTGCTAGCACACTCGAAGAAGCCAATCGGCTATGCCAGCAGCCACGAGTCCTAGGCATACCACCAGCCCCTCCATGTCAGAGCAACCCTGCTGTAGTGCTGAGCACCATGGCCCTGAAGCTACAACAGTGTTCGCTTAGCCACCTTTCTGAAATGGCTGATAAGTTATAATGTGGAGCGTATATGTCTAACTAAAACTTTTCTGATAGCCACTTAAAAAAATATTGATGGCACCATTTACATTCTTTACATGAAACAAGTTTTTGAAATCCAGTGTAAAGTTTATACTTTCAGCATATCCCAATCTGAACAAGCCAAATTTAAAGTGCTCAACAGTCCCACGTAACAAGTGGCTGCCACTCTGGTGAGTGAGAACCATACTCTCACTGCTATCACTGGGATGCTGTAGCGGGCTCGCAACCCCCAAGGCGGGGATGACTAATGACAGGTAAGAAAACAACTTCTGAAGGTCCTACCCACCACCCGCCAGAGAGGATTACTGAGGGGTCATGAGTGGGATTTGAATTTACTCTACGGGTTTGTATTTGAGGAAATCCATGATTTTGAAATATTTTTCCATATAAGAAAACAGAAGTTGGTCCTCTCCCCTATAACTCAGGTGGCTAAGGTGGCAATAGTGCAGGCCATGTTAAAGCTTATGGACCAGGGTTCAAGACTCAGGGTCATGGATTATAAAAAAAGGAAACATAAGTCAGTATTAAAATGACAGCAAGACAGTTTGTGTCCCCATAAGTTCTATTTAAAAAGTGCTTTATCCTGAATAAGATGCACAAAATTCCATTGCCAGAGGTGGAATATTTACCCTTGAGTGTAGAGCTTTTCAGCAATCCTCATGGTTTCTTTAGCATTTATTCTCAACTTTCGAGAAGCCAACTTCTCAAGCTCCTGTTAAATGTGACACAGACATGTTAGAGGGTTGTGTGTGTCTGAGGGCATGACACAATCACACAACCGACCTCAGAAGGATCTGGCCCCCATGATACCAGCTGCTGACACACAGTGAGAAAGACTGTGCTAAGAGATTTTGGGCCAGCCACGCGGAGCCAGATCCCAGCCCAGTGGTTCTCAGGCTATTGTGCAGAAGTCAGAATCACTCAGGAAGCAGGCAGATTCATGGCCCCTGTATATTGGAGGTTCTGACAGGATAGGACTGAGAAAAAGATTGGACAATCATACTTCTTTTTTTAAATTCTGTGGCTGTAATTCACTCAGTCTGTGTATTTTGTTACAACTATAACAAAGCTAGGAAATGAATTCACCAAGCAGAGCCTCTCCTCTGCCAAATGTGTCTTTTCTCACAGACATATACTGATTCTGATGCAGGCAGTCTGAGAACCAAACCTTGGAAGAACCATGCGAATCACAGAAAATTGACTTGAATGAATGATATCAGCAATTACATAGAATGGCAAGGGAATGGGTGATTTGTCTTCTTTTGCTTCCCAAATCCCCCATAAAGCAACTGTATTGCATTTATTAACTTAAAAAACAACAACAAACAAAACATTAAGAAGCCAAGCAGGACTATGTTTTGGGGTTTCCGTTTTTCCCAGGCATTTTTCTATGTGGCCCTGTAAAGGGTGACGGCTCCTTCCATTGGGCCACCATCAGCAGCAGAAGTAAGTGCCAACAACAAGTTACAGTGGCTCAGGGGCTGGCGTAGTCATCAGAACCTACCACAGTATCTAGAGCTTGAGGCCTCCACTTGCTCTTTGCCTTGGACTTGACCTCTACCACGGTTGCCCTGGGATCCTAAGGTAAAGCAAAGACCACATTGACCTGTTGGCACCTCTTCTCCAGCTTTCCTCACATGCTCCCAGAACAGACTCCTCACTCTAACCTTCACTCAAATGTCACCCGAGCAGCTGTTCTTGACCTCCACACCTCAAGAGTCCTTGTCTGCTCCCCCAGCCTAGTCTTTTGCCCCAACGTTACATTTAACAAGGTATGAAATTAACTTGTAAAAGTTTGTGACTTTTCTCTCTCTAGATTTCCTCATCTGACCAATGGAAAAAGGGAGGTGGACCAGATAGTGTCTAAAAGCTCCCCTAGCTCTGGGAGTCTATGATCTTCACCAGATGAGCTGATATTTGCTAATCTTCGGTGACAGTATACTGCTTTGAGCTATACATTTCTTAAAAGTTCTGATTTTACCTAAAAGCTCTGTACATCCTCAACTTACATATTTTTAGTTCTGTTTTCATGGATTCTGGCTTTACACAAAACAATAATGTCCCTAAGACACAAATTCAAAGCGCTAGTTCAGCAGGAAAAGGGAAAGGATCACCTCTGCCCACAGAGGAAAGGCTTGGGAAACTGCTGAAGGATTTTATTAGATTATTAAGATTTCAAAATATCTCTTACCTCCATACACAGCTGATAGAGGACAAGACAAGCTGTGTGGTTAAAGAGACGATGCCTTTTCCAATTGAATTCTACGACACCATCCTTATGGTCATGAGTGACTATATTGAAAAAGACAGTCAAGAAGGTGGTGATTCAAAATGTCATATGACAAATGGGAAAAAATACATTATAGTGAAAGTCGAAGACTATGAAATAAAGAAGCGTTTCAGGATCACTAAGGAAACTTTACTCAGATTCTGAATAACATAAGGGGGTGGGGTGGGTTTATTTATTAAAAAAATAAACCAGACACTTAATTAGCACCATTGTGCTCCATGTTACCCCTGGTAATTCCTGGACTCCTAGGTGTCACACTGTAACAACCCCTGCAGTCCTACCTTTAATTTTATGGAAGATTTCTGGCACAAAAGCCTGGATGGCTTTGAATCTCTCTACCACAAACCCCAAAGTTGGGAACTGGCAGCTGCCGTAACTGATTAGCTGCTCTGCCAACACCTCAGGAAAAATCTTCTGAAGTCTCAGGGTCTGGAACCTTGTGAAGGCAGCTCCTGAAAAGTGAGGTTGGAAGAAGAAATGAGAAAATAATGAACTACAAGGAAAAAGCTACACATATTGACACATAAACCTCATTCGTTATTCATTTTGAGTCCATAACCCAACACCCAATGTGCCCTGTGGGCCATCAAAAGAGTCAACCCAGCTCCTCACCAATCCTCAGGTCCAGCTCTTGTCTCACATCAACAGCGTCACTCACTCTCTGATCAGGCTCAGCGAGGTTTTCACAGGCTGTCCTGATGGCTCGTGGAGTAATTTCAGAGAAGCGTGCTCTCAACACGGGCAGACTGGGCTTCACTGAAGAAAAGTGTCACTAGGTTAAAGTCAAATCATATTTCCCTCTCATCGTAAAGGGCTTGTTTTCCTTAAATAACTTCAAGCAAAAGATAAACCAGTTTAGAGAAATTCTTACTAACTGGGCTAAATTAACAGCAGGCTGTCTAAGAGAGAAACTTCACTAACCACTAAGCTGAGTATTGTTAAAAATAACGGTAGATTGAATTTTAAAATTGTAATTTTCTTGGTGACTTTCTTGGTTGAAACTTGCTATCTTAACCTTTAGGGAAAAGGAAAAAAAAAACTGTCAATTAAAAGAGCTCATAAAGGAATTTATGTCCCAAATAATACAGAACATACATACTGTTCCTGAAGGTTAATGTTCTTAAAATCCCAGGAATCATTTTGGCTTCAAACACAAAAACATTTAGCATTTGAGCACAAGGATGCACCTCTAAGTTGATGGCTGAGGTGTCAACTACATAAGGCCCAGGGATCAGGGATCGTGACCCAGGGTCAGAAGGGAAGAACCTAAAACAACTAAATAAAAATGCTTCTTCTGTCTCTCCATTCCTTCCTCCCTGCTTCCCTTCCTCAGAGAGAGAGAGAGAGAGAGAGAGAGAGAGAGAGAGAGAACACACTGGGGGTACACACTGGTAAAGCAGTGGTTAGGTGAACTGCTTCCGAAGGAGCAAGCAATATACTCTGGGTTTGAGTCTCAGGCCCAGGGGGAAGCAACCAGTGTGAACAACTAGATAACAAATAAAGATATTTCTTCTTCCGCTTTCTTCCTGCCTATTCACCTTCATTCTGGCCTGCACCATTCCTTTACAAATACAAAAACAAAATAAAACACACACACACACACACACACACACTCACACATACTTGCGGAAAACAGCAATCCCAAGAATATCATGTCCTCTAAGGTAACCTGAAATCGGTAATCCTGTGAGTCATTTAAACCCACTTTAACAGTTATTTATTAATGTTCAGGCATTATACAGACATACACATTAAAAAGAGAGAACATCCTAGAATTGTTCTTCAGACATGAGGTATATATATTCTTTTGAAAATATTAAATACGCAATTGAAAAAAAAAAAAGACTGTATAAAGTCCCTTCCCTCAGGAACTGGCAATCTACTTGGACCTTACACATAATGATCCGAGGCTATATGGTCTATGCCACCTGTTAACTCGCTTAGTCCTCAGCCCTAGGAAGTGTGTCAGACTTTTTGACTTTCTAGATGATGAAGCTGAAACTGCCAAAGGTTCAGTGACTTGTACTGGGACATTTGGATTCAAAGATGGATTCAGGAGAAAGCACAGATGAGAAGGAACAGAGGCATGGCCTATTCCCACATTTATACAGGAGAACCATGCACTTACGTGGCCCCAAAGCAGAGAAACTCAAAAGCAGCATCACTTACCAGCCCTGCATACGTGGATAATCTCAAACCCGATATTTTCACCTTCTCTATCACAGTCAGTCCAGATCACCAGGGCCTGACATTGCTGTGTCTCTCGTTCCAGAGTTTTCTGAAGTTCCCAGTGGGGAAAAAAGTAATGAGAATGCAATTCTCAGAGTAACTACACGACACCTCTACACTAAAGAGATCTGACCAAATGTTAAAGGTGTTCTTAGAGTATGCCAAATTGGTGAGAAAAAAAGATCAGAGAAAAACCGTGATTCACAACTCTACCAATGGGGTATTGCTAGTATAATCCTCCAGCTTCAAATCACAGACCCATTAATGAGCTTCCGAAAGACAGAGGGCTTATGTATGAAGAAACCTAAAATTCAGCTCCAACACACATTGCGACTCCGATTCTGAGTATGTCCTGGCTAAAAAATATTAATCCCTAAATTGAGTTTTCCCAAGGTTTTCCAGTGAGCAGTGAACTAACTAAAGTTGCTCTGAGTGCAACTCACCATTTACTGTCAAGTGACTAGCTTTGTAGTCTTTAATTCAAATTAGAAGTGAAATGGGGACTAGAATTAGTAACTGAACAATACTTATTCCTAGGGTTTGTTCAAACAAACCATTCATAAAAAGGCTTACTTCAGTTCCTTGGCCACTTCATTTTAAATAGACTAATTTATATAATGGATGGGAATAAATTTTAAATTTGTGGTATTAAGTTCGGTGGAAAACCTTATCTCTAAATTTTAATGCACTCAAAATACAGAAATCAGTTCAATTGACAGCTGTTCAAATCCAGTGCCCTATGTCTTTCAAAAATCCTACCTTGATGTCTACAAAATTTTCTGGACAGTATTTTTCAATTTCGGCTTCAAACAGGATAAGGGGATTACAGCTGTACCTGGAAAAGAAACAAAAACACAAAAAATTCTACCTTAGCACCTGATGGACAGTTTTCCATTTTAATGAGAAAAAACTGCTCCAGTGCAGTTGCATGGAGCCCCAACAGAAAAAGTTCCACATGAAAATGCCAGAGTTAAGATAAAAATCACAGCTTGGACCCTTTGCACAATGTATTGTCCACTTCCCAAAATATACAGGACCTGTTAAGAAGAAATTCTGGAACCCTTTCATGCATGTCTGCAATAGGATAAATAAATGCAACCCAATGAGTGTACAAAAAAGGTCTGGCAATTTTGGAGTAACATACCAAAAAGTGACTGTTTTTTTTATTTTAACCATACAGTACAAATTCACAAGGACTCCATTAATCCCAGTTCTCTATGGTTTATCCCCATAAACTCTACATGTGAGAATCCCAATGACAATGTGATATTAGAAGATGGGAGTCTTAGAAAGGCGCTCAGGTCATGAGGATGGATCCTTCATGACACGGCTCAGTGCTCTTATTAAAGAGGGCCCCCCCATAGCTCCCTACTTCCTTCTAACAGGCGAGGACAGGTAGAAGTCAGCAGTCTGCAACCTGGAAGACAGCCTGCACGGGACTATGCTGGCAGCCCGATCTTGGAGTCTAACCTAATCAGGGGAAATAAATTTCTGTTGTTTATAAACAAACCAGTCAATGGTACTTTGTGAGAGCAACCTGAAAAAGACAGTCATCTTAGTATTTTAAATTATAAGATCAACATGCCTCAAAATTCCTGTAATATTTCATAACTTGATATAATAATTTGAAAGTTCTTTCCCCAGGAATTGTACTGACCATTTGCGATACTGAACCTGGAAATCATGAGCCAGCAAATGTCCAGAAACTGAAGTCATTATCATGGTAACGTTCTGAGTAGTAAAACAAAATTCAAGTTATTTTTTTTAACAGCAGTTTTTTTAGCAATTATATATTGTCAAACCATTCAAATAAAAGGAAGGATCTTCTACTAAAGAAAAAAAAAAAAGGTGGCTACCAGGGGTTGGGGAGGGGAAGAAGGAATAAATAGGTGAAAAAACTCTGTATGATATAATAATGGCTATATGACATTATACTTTTGTCAAAACCCATAAAATGTACAACACTAATGTAATGTATTCTGGGTAATAATGGTGTATCAACGAAAGCTCACCAAATATAACAAATGTACCACTCTAGTAGAGGATATTGATAATGTGGGGGAGGATGGACCTGTAGGGGACAGATGGGAAATCTCTGCATTTTTTCTCAATTTTGCTATGAGTCTAAAACTGCTCTTAAAAGAAAAAAAAAGTCAGGTGTGCCTTGGTGGCCTAATGGTCTAGTACACCTGGGAACAATCTTTCATATATCCCAAGGTCAAGGGTTCAAAACCTGGGGCTGGGGGCAATAACCAGTGTGAACAATTAAATAAAAATAAAGGGATTTCTCCTGCCCCACTCTTCTTCACTCTTGAGCTTTCATTAAAAACAATACAAAACAAAACAAAAAACTACAACAGAAATAAAAGCCAGTTGATTGAGGAAAATAGAACATAAATATAACTCTAAAAGCCAAAAGCCACAGTAATGTAATTCTAGTACATGATGCCTTTTGTATCATTTAAAATTTCATCAGAACGCACCCTGGTGGAGTAGGGGTTTGATAATCCGTCTCTGGCTAGAGCAGTTCATATGTATCCCAAGGATTCAGATTTGTGTCCTAGCTCGGGGGAACAACCAAGATGAACCGAATAAAATAAATAAAAGTGCTTCTTCTTTCTCTTTTCCTGCCTGCCTCTGCTAATATTCATGCCTGTACCTTTCTTTTAAAAATAAAATTCCATCAAACTATTGCATATTATCTTCTTTCTTATAAAGAGCTGAGAAGGAACCATATTTTATTAAAAACAGACCTCCATATATATTATAAAGTGATCACCTGTAACCAGGAATCTTTAGGTTATAACAAGTGCTGTTCTTAAAAGACAGTGATAGGCATGCCCTGGTGGAGCAGCAGCTAGTTCAGTCGCCTCCGAAGGAGCGTAGGCCACATACCTCTTGGTTCAAGTCCTGAGTCCAGGGGGAAACAACTAGTGTGAACAACTAAATAAAAATGAAACAAAATGCTTCTTTCTCCTCTCTCTTCCTGCCTGCACCTTTCTTTAAAAAAATAAAATTAAAAAGTGATACATTCTACAATGCCCAGGCTGACCAATCCTTTGTGATTTAGTAACTAAAACAACAACAATGTAGGGAGGACTTGTAGTAAACAGTTGCTCTTTTTAGTCTTAACTGAAAAGTCAGGGAATGTACATAGAAATGGCACCTGGGTCTGAAAGCAGGTTTCAGCTGTATGAAATACTGCACCACATACCTGGCCATACAGATGATATTCAAATTCATAGATCTTGTTGAATTTAGAAAATCCTTCCCTCTATAAAATAAAACATAAATATCAATAACATATATACATTACATAAAATAATAAATGATCCCCCAGCATAGAGATTAAGAAAAACCCTGATAAGTGAAAATATTAAAAATATAACCCTAGAGATAAAAACTAGGCTAAAGCACTAAGACTATTTATTAAATGGCCCCTCAGAACACAGTTACAAGTTCGTGCTTGATAGAGACCAAGGATTTTGTATGCTGGAAGGAAACCTTGAGAGCAGCTAATAAACACCTTTTTATAGATGAGAATGGACTTGTCCAAGGTCACATGATAAATTAATGGCAGAGAAAGGAATAGGAAATAGTCTCCAAATGGTTCACTCCTTCCCCACACAAATATTTCCTTGCCATATAACTGCACCAATAAAGTGGTGATCATGGACAAGTAATTAACTTTTTTGAACCCCAATTTATTCTTGAATTAAGCTGTCTTTAAGCTCTTTTCTGGCTTTGAAATCCAACAAAACTCTGAGGCCCAGTCAGGGCTGGAATCTAGTCTACAAAGCACTTCTTTAGTCAATAAAAGATGAACAAGGCCCTCTCTGAGTAGACCCCAAAATCTGGCTTAAGTAGTTATGCATATGAGTTTCATACCAACTGCACAAAAGAGAAAGGCTAACTGGGAACCAGGGAAATGTTCAAGGGTCAAAAAGAATCAGTCAAGATTCTCCCTCAGCATCATAGAGATAAATGTGGACTATTACATGAAGTTCTCTGAGGTATAATGGCAAATCTTAGGCAGGAACCTATTGTAATACCTGATATTTAAAAGAGAGTTCACAGGTTTAATATTGCCAAGAAACAAAACTGTGCACCCTACCTCTGGCCAACCACAGTCTACATACATCCCAAGGACCCAGGGTCTTGATCCAGGATGAGACAACCAACATGAACAAATAAATAAAACAAGCAAAATGCTTCTTCCTCTTCTCTTCCTGCCTGTTTGTCTACTCGCCTTCAGTCCTGCCTCTACCTTTCCTTACAAAAAAACAAAAGAAAACTTCCCTTCAAATGTTAGTTGTCTTTTTAGTAGTAGAGAATAGTAACCGACTAATCAATGGCTGTTGACTTCTTTCCAAGAAACCATTGAAGCATGGCCTGACAGAGTAATAGATTAGTCAGCTGCCATTCACCAAAAGCACAGGCCACATATCTTAAGGACCTGGGTTCAAGACCTGGAGCGGGGATGAAAACCAAAATGAACTGAATAAAATAAAATGCTTCTTCCTTCTCTCTCTTTCTACCTGCCTGCCTACTCACTACTCACCTTCATTCCTGCCTACACCTTACCTTAAAAAAAAAAAAAAAAAAAAAAAGAAAAAGACTGAGGTACTCACTGCAACAAGGTGACTCCTGCTAACGCAGCTGCTCCCCGTTCTAGCCCCAAGAGGCGCCTAAGGTACATATCCATGGCCACTGTGTCTTTTGGGTCTGCAAACCAGTTTTAAGCCGCTCCAGAAAAATAACATGTTTAATAACATTTCTTTTATCTCAAGTCCAAGGTTCTGTCAGAGAGCCTTTTCTACCAGTTTTGAGGATGTAATATGTTTTTCCTGACATATCAAACCGGCCTTCCTCTATTCCCCATCTGAGAATAGTACACAATTATTGTGTGAGTCCATCTCTTGGGTGAGGTGCTCAGGGGCTACTCCCAAATTATAGTTGAGTTTTGGAGTCTAAATAAAGAAAAACCTGGTAGGCAGATCAAGAATGCAGCGTTTATAATCCCTGGCTATCCATTCTATTTAAAAAAGAGAACACTAGCGCACCCTGGTGGAGTAGCGGTTAGAGCACTAGCCTCCAAAGGAGCAAGTCACAATCCCCAGGGCTAGAGTCCTGGTGGCGGGGAAACCAGTGTGAACAACTAAACAACAAAAAAATAAAGATAAAGACAAGTAATCTCATTTCTTCTAAGCACTCTGTAGGAATAATCATATCACCGCCACTGAATCTATAACTGGATTCTTTTGTCTTAAAGGTTTTTTCCTTCTTCATGTAAATATAAAACCATAAAAAAAATACGCACATAGAAAAGTCTTTAAGGATATTTAAGTTATTAACAGTGATTACTGTGGGAGGGGGTTACGATATAGTGTTTACTTACTACATATCCGTAAATTTTTTAATATCTTGCAATAAAAAATTAAGACTTTTAAAAAAGATTGTTTTTTGTCAATGTTCTAAAGCATTTCCTTCAAATGTGTTTAAAATTATCTTCCAGTATAGATATCCAATACTCTATTTTAAGAACAAATTCCTCTACCATTTTTACTTTCATTACCAGATACCTGTTATTTTAATTCTTTGTTATTATAAAGTTATGACGACCATCATTTAGATTCTGAGTTGTGTGTCTCCCAGTCTTAACTCCTCTATCAGAATTTAAGTTCCTCAAAGGTAGGAATTATGTCATTTGATAAAGATTTATCACGTGAATTTCACAAAGCAGGCTCTATTTGTGGGAGAAATGAGTAGGAACCATCGCTGTATTTAAGAGAGGGCTATGTTGGGGAAGAGACAGACAAACAATTTGATCCATGGTAACTGTTATCAGGAGAGGTTTAAATGCATCTGGACTGGACACAGAGAAGAAAATGAATGAAGAAGTTACATTAAGGTTTTCTTTTATAAGATGAAGAGCTCATTAGGAGAAAAGGAGGAAAATATCATTTCAGCAAGAACTAAAATTTGTAAAAGTACAGTGACCTTTTTACCTTTCAAAGGCCAACTGCTTTTATCATTACTTCCTCTCCATCCTTCTTTTCCTAACTAAACTGTTTCAGAGGTCTCTGTAGTTCATGTTTCTGACCCCTCACACGGAAAACTTCATTAGCGTTGCCCTAAATTTAGCTTTCACTCCTCAAATCATATGCTGCCAGAATAACTTGATAAACACAAATAGGAACCCACTACCACCCCCTCCACATAAAACCTACATGGCTCACCTAAACTGATGCAGATAAAGCGTTTGATAAAAATTCAGCATCCTTAATGATAAAAGGCATTTACAAAAACTCCAAAGCTAACACGACATTCAATGGTGAAAGACTGAAAGCTTTTTCTCTAAGACCAGCAACAAGGCAAAAATGTTTATTTTCACCACTATGCAAGATTACTAGAAGTTATAGTTAGAGCAATTGGACAAGAAAATGAAATAAAGACATTTGAATTGGAAAGGAAGAAGTAGAACTATATTTACAAACAACATGATCTTAAAGACAGAAAATCCTAAAGTACAAAAACAAAAACGTATTAGTGCTAATAAACAAATTCAGCAATGTTGCAAGATGCAAGATCAACAAACAAAACCAGTAAGAATTAACAATATGAAGAGGAAATTAAGAAAACAACTCCATTTACAACAGCATCCAAAAGCACACTGGATACTATAATACAATGCAGAAAGAAATCAAAGTATACCTAAATAAATGGAAAGACAATCTGTTCACAGATTCGAAGACTTAGAATTAAGATGGCAATACTTCCCAAAGTGATCTACAGATTTCAATGATTACAAAATTCCATGTCTTTTTCTCAGAAATAGAAACGCTAATTCTAAAATTCATATAAAAGAGCCAAAAAACTTGTGAAAAAGAACAAAGCTGGAGGATTCACACTACCCAATTTCAAAATTTACTAACAAGCTAATATCCACATAAGGATAGACGTATCTAAAAATGGAATAGGCATGACATAATCTAAACATCTGTGGTCAGTTGATTTTTAACAAGGCCGCCAAGACCATCCAATGAGAAAACCGTCTTTTCAACCAATAGTGCTGGAAAAAACTGTTGGATTCTTACACCATGTAAAAAATCAACTCAAATGGAATGATGACATGAATATGAAAACTAAAACTCTGAAAAAAAGAGGGGAAAATTCTTATGAGCCTGCGTTTGGCAGGGATTTTAGATATGAAATTAAAAGCATAAGCATAATCAACAAAACACAGATTGGACTTCTTCAAAATCAAAACCTTTTGTACATCAAAGAGCACAGTCAACAAAGTAAAAAGACAACCCACAGAAGGCTAACCATGTATACCATTTTAAATGGAAGTTTGTTTGTCCCATCATTTTATTATAAATGTCAATTTTGTCCCGTTTTTAATAAACCAGGGCCATCTTTAACACAGGGCAAAAAGGGCAGTTGCATTGTCCCAGGTTTAGTTTGTTGAGGGGGCCCAAAAGTGGCTGCCCCTTTGCCAGCACTGACTGTAGTGGGCCTCAGCTGCTACTGCTGTTCCTGGCCCCTGTGAGGAAACCCCCCCAACCCCCACACAACTACTTCTTCAAAGGGAGCAGAACACTGAAATGTAGTCAAGCCGCAGGTAAGTACTATGGGGATTATTTCTGGCACTATGGGGGTTATCGCTGGCAGTGGGGGTTATCAGGCAATAGTGCAGCATATGTTTTAGGCAGAACATTTAGTGTGGGGCTTATAGGGGTGCCAAATTTAGTTTTCGTCTAAGATGCCAAAGTTCTTTTTACTGTCCTGTTTGTATGAAGTCTTGCCAACCATATGTCATTACTACATATTCTCTGATGGGCATCACATATTACTTATTGCTGGTGTGACAGCTTTGCTCCTGCTCAGATTGCCCTGTCTCCTCTCTTCCCCTTAGTTGCTAATGCATAAGTCACATCCTGTTGTTGCTATCCCAATGTCCTGTTTTTGTCTCAAGAAAATATGGTCAGCCTAATGAACAGGAAAAAATATTTGCAAATTATAAATCTAATGAGGATCTAGTATATATATATATATATATATATATATAAAATATAGAATATATAGTCTTACAAATCAACAAAAAACGAAAAAAGCAAACAACCAGATAGCTCAATTTAAAAATGGGCAGGCATGCCCTGGTGGAGTGGCAGTTAGGGCCGCTGCCTCCAGCTAAGCACCGTCTACCTACATCTCAAAAATCCAGGTTCACATCCTGAGGCCAGGGGAACAATCAAGAGGAATGACTAAATTAAAAAAAATATATATATATATATCTATATAGATATATAGATATATCTATATAGATATATATGCTTCTTTAAAAAAAATGGACTAAAGACACGGACAGACATTTCTCCAAAGAAGATAACACGATGACCAAAAAACACATGAAAAGATGCTCAGTATCATTAATCATTTGGAAAATTCAAATCAAAACCAAAATGAGCCATTGCACACCACTAAAATGGTGATAATTTAAAGAAAAGAAAAATAACAGTTGATGAAGATGTGGAGAAATTGAAACACTATTAGTGATAATGGAAACTGTGTCAGCCACTGTGGAAAAGTCTGGCAGTTCGTTGTAAGTTAAACATAGAGTTAACTTAGACACAACAATTCTACTCATAGGAATTTACCCAAAATAACTGAAAAAAGGTATTCAAATAAAAACTTGTACATGAATATTTATAACAGCTCTACTCACAAAACCAACTAGGTAGAATAGCCAAATAAAATCCAAATGTCCACCAACTGATGAATGTGTAAACAAAATGTTATCTATTCAATGGAATATTCAACCACAAAAAGGAGTGAAGTACTGGTACCACTGGTGGCACAGGCGCTAAGCCAGCGCAATGTAAGGCCTGCAGACCACCTAAAATGAACAAAAAAAGGTTTCCTCCTTCTTTTCCTTCCTACAAAATGCTGTTTCTTCCTCCTTTCCCTTTCTTCCTCTCAAAAAAAAAAAAAAAAAGGGAATGAACACAAAGTCATGCATTATATGATTCTTTTGTTATGAAATATCCAGAATAGGTGAATCTATGGGGATAGAAAGTATACTAACAGGAAATGGGAGTGACTACTTAACAGGTATGGGGTTTTCTTTGGTGTGATAAAAATCTGAAATTAAATAGAGGTGGACATATATTATGAATGCACTAAATGCTATTGAATTGCATACTTTCAAACGGTTAAAATGGTAAATTTTATGTTAATTTTAGCACTCACATAAAATACGTAGCTAATACCCTCAGGATCTGCCTTCCACTGCCTCACTGGCTCCCCCTCCCACCATACCACACCTCTAATTTCTCAGTTTTTTTAACATTCTAAAGTGTTTCAAGTCACAGGATTGTTCTTTATACAGACTGTTTGTATTGCCTGGTAAAACTTTCATGACTCAGGTCAAACATCCATCCAATAAGTATTTTTTGTCTTTCCTGTACTCCAGAACTGTATTTATGTATTTAGCACAGCAATGAACAAAACAGGCACATCCTCTTTCCTCTGGAGATTAGTTCAAGGAGGGGTGATGAGGGACTTCAAATTAATAACTGTACAGTGCATTATCTAACTGTAATGTAAGTGCCTTCCAAGTAGAACAGGGGGCCATTGACATCACAAAGTGCCCCTGACCCAGTTGAGAAAAAGATTCCTTGAAGAGATAGTTTCAACAGAGCTCTGGAAGATAAAGAAGTTAGGTGTTGACAGGCCCAGAATCCTAGAAAGTAGGTAAACCTTGGGGCTGGTTTGGCTCTGCTCTAGAAATATTTCTCCTAGAAACAGTGTTCCAAGAGTCTTGGGATCTTGAAAGAAAAAAACAGGGAACTTCATTTTTAGAAATGCTCTACAGAATTTCAGAATCTACTGTTGTTATTTGAGACATTTTCCTGAACAGTTATTACAGCCTCTATCTTCTTTATAAAACTTTTATCTTCCTGCTTTGCTGTCCCCTTTGTGCCTCCAGTGTGTCTAAATACGTTTTAATCCCTAATTTAACTGTCTCTTGGAATTCGTTTGTAGGAACAGGCTGACAGTCGCCTCTAATCCCCAACCTAAATCAATGTTTACCTGTCAGTATACACTTGAGTGACTAAAATCAGCTGGGCTGCAGAACGCCGGGGAAATGGCAGAAGATTGGGAAGGTTGGTTAGCTGGGAATGATCGAACAGGGTTTGAACGCCAAGTTAAAGGAGTTTGGTCAGTGATTCCCAACTTAACTTGAGTTCCAGAAGAATATTAACACAGACTCCCCCAGTCTCACCCCAGACCTACAGACTAGCCAGTGCCCCAGGCAGTTCGTAGATCAGACAAGTCTGGGAACCGCGGCTGCAGACAAGGAGGAAGAAAGATTTTCAAGCAAATGTATGAAGAGTTCAAATTACATTTTAAAATGCCCATAAGTCTGAAAAGACAAAATCGCTGGCCGAAACAGTAAGGACCAGTAGAGGTTACCTTCATCTCTAGTGCCGGTGCCCAACATTCTGTCCACTCTTTTCCCAATGGCTCAGGCCTTCCTCACTAAGCACCGTTGATCCGAAATGCGTTCCCTTACCCGCCTCATGCGACCGTTGGACAGCAGGTCTGCGATTCCCTTGGCTGCGTCGTTTTTCTCCGCCACACAGAGGATTTTCCGCACACCTCGGAAGGCCACCTCCATGTCGGCGCGGGAAAATGCCCGGGCTCCGGGCTGCCGCAGCCACCGGAGCGCGCAGCGGGCTACTAGGAAGATCATCCCTAGGTTCCGCACCCGCAGTCGCTCCCCGGGTGCCCGCGCATGCTGGGCAAAGCAGCGGTGAGATCGCCAGGCGCTCACCCTACGGCAACTAGGCCCTCAGAGAACTTTCCGGTCCGCGACTCGCGCTCCTCCCACTCGCCCACAGGTCCTCCCTTACAGCTGCCGCCTCCGAACCGAATCTAGCTTCTCGCCGCTGCGCTTCCGCCCGCCTTCTCGGGCCACTTCCGCCCGGGGCGAGACCCGCAGACTGAGAACTACAACTCCCAGAATTCCCCGACTACCAGACACCCACCCCCCACCCCCTCCCCGGTCCCCGCACGTTTTCAATCCTCAGTTCCACTTCCTTTCCTTTGAGGCGGTGGTTGGTTAATCGATTGGTCCTTGGGCGAGGCCTCTCGACAGTCCCGCCCAACTCTCTTTCAGGCTCACAATCTTTCTCTCCCGCTCGCAAGTCTACGCAGACGCTTCCGGGTCACGCGGCTCCATTACCGCGAGTCATGTGATACCAAGATGGCGGCGCCGCGGTAGCTGGCTCCGGGTTGTGGCGTCCGAGTAGCCTCGTCGGTTTCTGCCCTCGGGTCGTTGGGGGCGGCTACGCTGGACTGGTCCCTGCGGCGGCTTGTAACCCCACGTTAAGCACCCGTTCAGGGCTGGGGCTGTTGTTGCCGCAGTAGGTTTGGGAGAGTGCTGGTGACCTCGCTGCAGGTACCTTGCCCTGGCCGCACTCGCCAAAGGAGGAGGAAGAGGGCAAGCGGCCTCCCTGGTTTTCTGGACCCTCGGAGTTCATGAAGCCTCAGAGGGCTTTGAAGTAGATACACCGCTGAGAGGGCTGCGGGAGTTGGAGTTGGAGTCCTTGGATGTATGAAAGGCAGCCGCGTACTACTGCAGACGCAAAGAAGACCGCAAGGACTTAGCTTCCTCCTCCTCCCCGCATTGATTACCCACCCCCTCATTTTTCCCACTTCCTCTCAATGTTCTCTCCAGATATCCGGAAATATGATCAGCGCCCCTGACGTGGTGGCCTTCACCAAAGAGGACGAGTACGAGGAAGAACCTTACAATGAGCCGGCCCTGCCAGAGGAGTACTCAGTGCCGCTCTTCCCCTTCGCCAGCCAAGGAGCCAACCCGTGGTCGAAACTGTCCGGGGCCAAGTTCTCTCGAGATTTCATCCTTATTTCCGAGTTCTCCGAGCAGGTGGGACCCCAGCCCTTACTGACCATCCCTAATGACTCTAAAGTTTTCGGTACTTTTGATCTAAATTACTTCTCTTTGCGGATCATGTCTGTGGATTACCAGGCCTCCTTCGTGGGCCATCCCCCTGGTTCTGCGTACCCCAAACTGAACTTCGTGGAGGACTCCAAGGTGGTTCTGGGAGACTCCAAGGAGGGAGCCTTTGCGTATGTGCACCACCTTACCCTGTATGACCTGGAGGCCCGTGGCTTCGTGAGACCCTTTTGCATGGCGTATATTTCAGCAGATCAGCACAAAATCATGCGGCAATTCCAGGAGCTTTCGGCAGAATTTTCCAAAGCTTCTGAGTGCTTGAAGACAGGCAACAGAAAGGCATTTGCTGGGGAGCTTGAAAAAAAACTGAAAGACTTGGATTATACAAGGACAGTGCTCCACACTGAGACGGAGATCCAGAAGAAAGCCAATGACAAAGGATTTTATTCATCTCAGGCCATTGAGAAAGCTAATGAACTGGCCAGCGTAGAGAAGTCCATCATCGAACATCAAGACTTGCTGAAACAGATCCGTTCCTACCCTCACCGGAAGCTGAAGGGATCTGATTTGTATTGTGGAGAGATGGACCATACCCAGGATCAGGCTTCCCAGGCAGCCACTACCTCTAACCCTGATGAATCTGCTGACACAGACCTTTACACCTGCAGACCAGCCTATACCCCAAAACTCATCAAAGCTAAGTCCACCAAGTGTTTTGACAAGAAACTGAAGACCTTGGAAGAGCTCTGTGACACTGAGTACTTCACTCAGACCTTGGCTCAGCTCAACCACATTGAGCACATGTTCAGAGGAGACCTTTGCTACCTCCTGACTAGCCAGATTGACAGAGCACTACTAAAGCAACAGCACATAACAAACTTCCTCTTTGAAGACTTTGTGGAGGTCGATGACAGGGGCGTAGAAAAACAAGAAAGCGCACCCCTTAAACCTAGTCAAGAGAGGCTGCCTGCCCGGTCTCTGGGAGAATGTCCGATTCCTCAAGTGTTAATTAGTGTTGACTCTTTCAAGTCCAGTGTGGAGTCGGTGTTGATTAAGATGGAACAGGAACTGGGAGATGAGGAGTACAAGGAAGCGGAGGTGACGGAATTGAGTAGTTTTGACCCCCAGGACAACTTAGATTACCTGGATATGGAAATGAAAGGGAGTGTCAGCAGTGGTGAAAGCATTGAGGTTCTAGGCACTGAGAAGTCCACCTCTGTGTTGTCTAAGTCTGATAGCCAAGCCAGCCTCACGGTGCCATTGAGTCCCCAGGTGGTCCGGAGCAAAGCAGTCAGCCACAGGACCATCAGTGAAGATAGCATTGAAGTCCTCAGCACCTGCCCTTCTGAGGCCCTCATCCCTGATGACTTTAAGGCCAGCTACCCAAGTGCCATTAATGAAGAAGAATCATATGCCGATGACAGTGAGGGAGCCATCCACTTCCAGGCAGGCATCAGCCCACAGGAGTTGGGTGAGGCAGAGGAGGGTCATTTGGAAAACACTCCATCACAGACAGATTCCTGCTGCATTGGGAAGAAGAGCGACAGTCTGCAGGGGCCATTCTCTATTCCAGCCCATGCACTCTCTGATGAGGGTGGAGCAGTGAGCATCCCCCCGCAGCACTACAGGCAGAAGGACCAGGACTTCCATGTGGACTTTTCCATGGAAAATGCCAACCCTTCTTCCCAGGACAACAGTTCCGAAGGCCTTCCGGCATATGAGCTGGATCCGAGCCACCTGCTGTCCAGCCGGGATGTCAGTAAGACCAGCCTGGACAACTACTCAGACACCACCAGCTATGTGAGCTGTGTAGCCTCCGCCAGTTCAGGCAGGACTCCCTCCTCTGCTCAACCCACCTGCTCCTTTTCTGAGAGGCATAAAAAGAGAGCTGGCCAGAATGCCTTAAAATTCATCCGCCAGTACCCCTTTGCTCACCCAGCCATCTATTCCTTGCTCAGTGGGAGGACTCTTGTGGTCCTGGGGGAAGATGAGACCATAGTCAGGAAGCTGGTGTCGGCGCTGTCCATCTTTGTCCCCAACTACAGCCACTGTGCCAAACCTGTGAAGCACTGGGTCTCCTCCCCTTTGCACATTACGGATTTCCAGAAATGGAAGCTTATTGGCCTGCAGAGGTAACTGGTTACAGCGGGTGGGGAAGGGTCTTACCAGTTAGAGATGCAGATGCAAATGTAGTCCCCTCTGGGTAAGCTTAATAAGTCAGTGTGGTGGACCCAGAATCAGGAACCCTGGCTTCCAGACTGAGCCCAGCACCAGCTCGCTGTGTTTTTGGCAAATCATTCTCCTTCTCTAGCTTCTGTTTTATTGTCTGTCCCATGAGAAGGTTGCAGTTCCTAAGTGCCAACACTGGTCTGCACATTGCTATGTCAGAATTATTTGGGAGAATGCTTTTGAATTCTGGATTCATTTCTAGGTTGCATCCCCAGAAACTCTCACCCAGCTAATATGGGTTAAGACATGGAATTTATCTGCTGTACAGTGGAGTTTAGGAATGACTGGACTTCTAGATGTCAGGTCCTTACTGATTCTTTAATTTATACCTTGGTATAATGACTGGAAAGATCTACTGAGAAAAGACTGTGGGAGTGACAGTAGGGGGACATCTGAGGTCTCCAGGGGCTTTCACTCACTCTCCTGTTTGCCCTAGAAGACTGTCTTAATGGGGAACTCCAGGAGCCAATTCCTTTTTGCCTCTCTATACATCTGTTGTTTTCCCAAGTACTATTTGACAAGTTCTGGCTTAAGGGACTCTCTCTTTTTTTCTGCATATGCCCTGTGTCTGTTTCTTCATTCCTTTCTCTGCACCCCATTTTGCTCATCTGTGAAACAAGTGTCAAGCTAGGTGATCTTTGGAGTCCCTGCTGGTGTAGACAACCTGGTTACACAGCAAGGGCAAAGGGAATTTCTTCCACACTACAATCAGTTGTTCTGATTTTCTGACTTTACGTAGGTCCCTAATATTCCTGAGGTTACTATCCTGAGTCCCCTGGTATCAGCCCCTCTTCTGGAAATCACTTAGTGCTCACATAACTCTTAGTGTATTTGACTTTCCCGGGGTCCTGGTGGTGGGATCAAGGAAGTGAGGACACTTCCATATCTACTCCAGGTCATGCTGGCAGTTGCTGGGGTATGAGCTGGAGGTACCTGAGTGGTCCACAGCTCTGGAAGGATTCATAGTCCAAGAGAGGGTACAGATAGGTGATGAATGCCTTCCTAGATAGGGAGACAAGACTTCCAATAGCAAGTGTTTCAAATGGTCTAAGAAAACAAAGGAAACTGGTGACATGTTGAAAATGAGAGAGCTAGGTGCCTTGGGAAGATCTGGGGTCTCCCTCAAGTGACTGGAAGGGTGGCATTGGCAGGATGAGGGATGAGCGATGATGTGGAGATGTGGTTTGACATGCCTGAGATACCTGGACAAGCCTGCTCCTCACTTACAGATGCAGACTTAGGCATGATGGGTTAGATGCCTGCACCCATGTCTCTGCAGGCTGTCCTTCTGCCTGTCTCTTTGTGGAAGCCACTGCTGTGCTCTCAGGTTTAACTCGCTTCTCCGAGGAAGGAAAGGGCTTTGAAGAAATTGGGTTTTTTGACCCTGTTCTTGGTGGAGCAGTGGGTTGGGCTCCCTCACACAACACATATCTACTCTCCAGCTCTCTCCTCTCATCCCAGCCCTTGACCTTTTTTTTTTTTTTTAACCTCAAAAGGTGGAGAAAATAAAATAAACGTCATTCTCGACATCAGCTGGCTTACCCAGGCTCGGGCCCTTTCCAGAGTTCCTTAGAACAGGACAGAGTGGCAGTAGAGGTTCCCCTCTTACGCTCACGGGGGCGCCTGTCCGGAGTGTTGTATCGAGAGAGTCTCTAAGGTCCAGGCTGGGCTGCTTTGGGAAGATTGTTGTGATCACTTAGCAGTGTTCTGTAGCTGAGGGCAGCGGGGCAGTGTATTTGGCTCCCTGAAGTGGAAGAGGAGGATTATGACGTGGCCTGAGTCCTGGACTGGCCCAGCCTTCAGCCACAGTGAGCACCTGGGCTGATCATTCCTCCACTCAAGGCTTTGCTTCCTTCTGAGAAAATCCGAGGTTTGAATCACCGAATGATCATTTGCCAAATATTTATTGAGGTCTGTTAAGTGCCAGCTGCTACGCTCATGCCAGAACTATAAAGTGAGTCACCTGTCGTGTGTCCTGTGACAGGGCATGGATGGCCTTCGTGGTCGACCCTCACTCCAGGCCAGCTTTGTCACCGCTCTGTCATCACTGTCGTCTTGACCTCTGAGACTTTTCCACTGCAGATGGAGCTGACAAGACCTACCTTGTGTTAGTGGATGTGGGAAGGATAGGCTCTCTGATTTGGGCCTCATCAGTGTGATATAGCCTAGTGAGAATTCAGACAGATGGAGGGAGGCCAGGTAGCAGGGCTGAATGTGGCCCTCACAGGTAGACTTCAGAGCTTTTAAGCATCCCTCTGTGAAAGTGAGAGGCCTGTCAAGTGACAGCTGAAATATTTCCAGAGTAGGCAAGTGCCTTATTACTTCTCCATTGCTCTCTTTCTCAAACCTGAGCATGCAAGATACTGGGAATTGGGAGCATCTGCTTCGGGGGGGGTCCTACTCATACATGATTTCTGGTAGGCAGTGCTTGGAGGCCTTGTTCTCCCTGGGCAATGTCAATGGAGGGTCAAATGGCGGGGTTAGAAGTGGAGCGGGGCCTGGATGTGCTACATCACTTGCAGAAATCTTGGGAGGTGAGCAGTAGATGTGATGTAAATGTATTATGAGATGAAAATCCACGGAGTTGTGGTCTGTGACAGGGAGGAGGGAGGTGTGGTGGGTATTTGAGCCAGGTCTGCTAATGCTGCTATTAGCTGTATGAATTTGACCTGGTCATCACTTCTTTGTTCACTCATCAAAGTTTATCATTGGGTTTTGTTTTTGTTTGTTAATTAATTTTATTGAAGGAACTTGGCATCATAACCTACAGGTTTAAGGTGTGCATTATTGTAAATCAGCATCTTCAGCAAAGCCTGTTAACCGTGAGTGGGTTCACATGCCTGCCATGTGGCATGGGAGGAAAAGTTACTACAGGGAATGTGTATAAAGCTGGGCCTGGCCCCAAGGGGCAAGTTGTAGAAAGTTGGCGAGGCTTCATCTCCAAACCAGGATTTGTTCTTTATTGTCTGCTTGTACCCCAGGTCACTGCCTGGTGTTTAGTAAATAATGGTTAATTATACAGGAAGATATCAACAGTTAGGAAGGGAAAAACAGTATGATACTGTGTTGGTCCAAGGGCCTGTTCTTGGGACCTGTCCTTTTTATACAATACTTTTGATCTGACACAAGCCCTGCATTCCAGAGGTATGTCAGCCCCTGAAATCTCAGCCAGCCATTTGCCTGATTTGAGAGGTACTTCTGGCCCCTTAGGGAAACTGATCTAGATGGTTTAAGGAGCAGCTCATTAATACTGATCACTCTGACCACCTTCCCTCACTGAACAAACCCTCCCTACCTTCTTGTGTGGTGGGGCAGGAGGCCAAATCAGGTGGAGTCCTGGACCTGCAGGAGCCCTTTGTTTAATGGGAGAGTTGAGACAATAAAGCAGTCAGATTAGTAGTGCCAGGCTGACTGTGGTGACCGTAATGAGGGCCACATGTGGTCCTAAGCACAACTCATTTTGTTTCTTCAACAACTTCACAAGGTGGGAACTGTCATCGGTCTTACAGATGAGGCTCAAAGAGGTTAAGGAACTTGACCAAGATTACATAGCAAGAAAGCAGAGCTGGGGATCAGGGAAGGCCGGAGAAGGTTTACATTGGGGGAAGCTAAGGACCAAAGAGAAGGATATTGCAGGTGAGGTAAATATCCTGTGATTTTGAGGCCCCACCAAGAACTTGATGGGGAAGTAACAGATGAGGCCTCAGAGGCCAGCAGGAGGCAGATATGAAGGGCCTTGTGCTTGTAAAGAGCCAAGGCGCTTGAACTTGGTCATCAGGGTATTGAAAGGAAGATTTGCCATCTAGAAGGAGCCAGTGAATGTCAGCTGAGTGGGACTTGCCCTGGAGACAGGAAACCCCACCCCCATGCTCGTTTCCATCTTCCTGGCACTTGTCCTTCCTACTGACCGTGACTTGTGTATTTCAGAGTGGCATCCCCTGCCAGCTCTGGCACCCTTCATGCCCTGAGCCGCTACAGCCGCTACACGAGCATTTTGGATCTGGACAACAAGACCCTGCGCTGTCCCCTCTACAGAGGCACCCTGGTGCCCCGCCTGGCAGACCACCGCACTCAAATCAAGCGGGGCAGCACCTACTACCTGCATGTCCAGAGCATGCTCACCCAGCTCTGTGCCAAGGCCTTCCTCTACACCTTCTGCCACCACCTGCATCTGCCTGCCCACGACAAGGAGACAGAAGAACTAGTTGCAAGCCGCCAGATGAGCTTCTTGCAGCTAAACCTGGGCCTGGTGAATGAAGATGTCAAGGTGGTCCGACACCTGGCTGAGCTGCTGAGGCTGCACTATGTGCAGGGGTCTCCTGGGACCAGCTGCCCCACGCTCAGGTTTGACTACGTTCCCAGCTTTTTGTACAAAATCTAAGGTCAGTCCCAGCCACTGTGACCGAGATCTGTGACTCAGGGTTTGGGGAGGGGAGGGGTCAGCGTGACCAGAGTCCTCTGAGCTGTATAGACTTCTGGTGTCGTGTCGTTGATGGAGATGAAACCCAGATAGCAGCTGTGGTTCCCGGGTGGCCCCCGCAGTTGGTTTTGGGCTGGGTTGGGGACCCTGGTGCTCTCTAAAGTCTTCTGGGAGGACAGTAAGAGCTCTTGGGTCTCTGGTAAAGGAATGGCCTGGGGGCTGGCCGGGGACTTTTGGCGCCCAGAGGCCTAGTGGGGCAGGAAACAGCCTTGGTGGGCGGGGTGAGGGGCAGGAAACTGAAGCCTGGAATAGAGGAACACGTTGGCAGCCACATTTAGTTCCACTGAACACTCAGATGGAAAGTCAAGGGAAACAGCTGTTAACTGGGACGATTTGGTGGAAAAGGATCACAGCCCATCCATTGCCTCATTCAGACCCCAGCTGGGGCCTTTTACTTGACCTGGAGCCCAGCTTCCTAGAGGAAGCCTCTGAACGAGAGGGAGAAAGCCCAGCCCCAGCTCTGCTCTCTGGGCCCCAAGTCACGGAGAGTGGGCAGAACCCAGTCCCTGTCCTCACTTCCTTGGCGGTCCCTGTGGGTGGCCTTAACAACAGTGCTGAGTATCACTAGTGCCCAGTTGTGAGACATTGCTGCTCCAGGAAACCAGGTAGGGCCCAAGTGCCAGGCAGCCATCGCCACTGTGCATGCCATGAAGAGTTTCTGGCCAGTGAGTGGGCTGTCTTCCTAAGCAGGGCTTACAGACACCTGGCACCCACAGAGATCACACCCCAGTCTTCTCGCCCATAGCAAACCTGTGCAACCACTTCACTACCTCTCACGGTCTCGTGGGCATCTGACAGCCGCTGATCTGCTGGGTAGCCTGGCAGGTGGAAACTCATGGCAGGGATCCCTCCGGGAAGGAGGAAGTCTCTTTTTGTGGCTGCCTTTGTGGATCTGCCTCTGAGAGGCCCCACATGCTTGAGGTATGCACCTCACCACAGCTCACTCGCACCCCATGAGAGCCCTTCCTTTACGGAAGAAGACACTCCCTGCTTCATTGTCCGCGGCCTCCCTGGAGGCTCCTTACACACGTCACTGATAAAGATGGTATTTTCCTAACCTTGAAAGGCGCTTACACCTTCTTAAGCTGCTTTTCCCGCTAAGTAGAGTGAACTCTTGATATTACTGCCTTTTAACTCGTTCCAAGAAAATGGTGATAACAGACCTGAACCAGCCGCCAGTGGGTGCTCCCGAGCACATGCGTGCTCACCTTGTTGGTGCCATGCTCTGCATATTTGGGGCCCTCTGTTGAGACCTAGTCTGCCTGTCAACTCTGGCACACCAGTGATGTCACTGGGGGAAGGTGAAACCCCTGGCTAATAAGTGTGAGAGTGTGTCACATCATTTCTGTGGTCCTTCCTTTCCCAAGTCTTCTGCATGGGGGACACAGCCTGTTGGCTCCTGGCTGTTGGCTTCTGGCCAGGGTCCCCAGAACCTTTTGTGGCAGATGGTGCTGCCCACTTCTCATTGGTTTGCTTTGTATTCGCACATGTTCTTGTGTTCATCACAGAACAGTTGCCAAGAACATCTTAGCAGCTTGTAAATGATTAAGTGTTTGCACACAAGGAAAGCTGCATAGGACCCTGTTTCTCTCTGTGGGCTCCCCTCCCTATTGGTCAAGACCTGCTGTTTTTTTTTTTTTAACTGAGTGGCTAATTGCTGTTCATGTAGGCCCCCAGACATGACCTTATGACATTTTATCTACAAGGGAAGAAGGGCTTGCATTATCCAAATGACCAAGTAGAAAGTGACTGTTGGCACTGTTTCATGACAGTGTGGGCTCTACAGTTAACCACTGTCCTCACCTGGGAAATCTATAAAGACTGGTTGGCCACTTGGCCTTCTAGAAGCTAAACCAACACACTACAGTGGTCTAAAGTAGAAGTCTACTTCAGTGTGGGCTTATTCAGAAGTCCGCCTCTGGGATGGTTCATAAGGCCCCAAGGACACGAAGGCCAGAGACCAGTTGGTTGTGAACAGAACACTGTCCTGAGGACCAGTCACAGAAAGAGCAAACAGAACGTCTCACTCGAGTTGCTTCTTTGTTAAGTCAAGTCAGCTTTTGACTAGTGGTTAAACTTCAGGATTTAAATTTTGGTTAAAATCTAAAAGGATTGCTCAGTGCCCAGGATGTTCTTTTCACAGACCTAAAAGTGGTCCTAGTACCACAGAATGGGCAGAAGTGGTTGAGACGTGTGGTTGCCCCTCCCCAGCCCCTTTTGCATCTATTAATCTTAATGAGGGGGAGACATATGCAGTGGGACTAATCTTCAAGAATTTTCATTTGAGGTTTTTTCCTCTAGGAAGTCAATACATTTTTATAAAACAATTTAAAACTTTCCAGAAAATAGAGGACATCAGTGCCTCATAATTCATCTTTAGTCCTAATTATAACTTTAAAGACCCAGGTACTGAAACTTTGCCCGAGGTTTATATCAACTTCCCATCCATTATCCCTTCTCCCCTTTTTAAAAGAAGTCCAGGTTATAAAAACCTGATCACACTAGCAATTATGCAGTGGTGATTTTCAGAAGCTCCATTTTAGAGGTCAGCCAAAGCCTTTTATGGTACCTATGATACTTGGGACACCAGCCTGAGCTGCTGCCTCACACTTCACTGTTTCCTTAGTGACCCTGCTCCCGCCGTGGAATCTTTGGATTTTAGAAACTGACTTTTCCATGATTTTCTGCAGTGGCTGAAGTTACACACATTGCACCAGAATTTGGAAATGGGCCATGATGGCTTACCGCTCATTTCTCACCTAGCTAGTTTCAGATCAGCTGCTGTATTCAAAGCATAGTCGTTTTCAACCCCAAATAAGAAATCCCATTTCAGAATCCTACGAAGGCTGACGGAGTTGACCTTCGGGACCAGGGCTGCCACAGTTCAGGGCTGTGCTTCTGGAGGCCAGGAGCAGCCTTGCAGATGTTGCGTGCAACTACCCACCTACTTCTGCCCATGCTGGACACACATCTCCACCTCCACGACCTGCTGTGGGCTGGCGGGTCAGCTGCTCACGCTGCTCGTAGCACTGCGCCAGATGGCGGGGGTCCGTGGGTAGATGTGGGCAGCCCTCGGAGGAGCTGATCTCCCTGCCAGCACTCAGGACTTACCTGCCAGCTCCCTGGACCGCAGAAGAACGTTACTTGGTTCATGGTTTGAAGCAAACTTTTCTGACTTTTCCCCAATACTGTGATAAAATGTGATAAAACTGGAATCTTTTAAAAAAATACAGTACTAACAGACTGCAAAGAGGAAAGAGCGAATTTCTGCTGACTGGAAGCAAAACCAGACTTGCTTGGTAAGGTTTGAGCACACCAAGTTTTCCTGAGCCTTTTCTCCTTTGAGCCTCATCCACTGAGATCTGTTCAGGGCCTTGGGAAGGAGGAAGCAGGACTGAGGGGATGGAACAAGCACTTTGCAGGGATTAACCCAGGCTTCCTAGAGTGTCTGTTCAGCTCCCATAGGAGTCTGCACAGGAGGTCTTGGAGATAGCTGTCCCTTTGTCTTCAAGGGGGAGAAGTCAAGCACCCGAATGCAGCAAAATGGCTCCCATATTGAAGGCAGAGATGTGGGACTGGTGTGATACCCACACCCCAGAGAGACTATAACAGCTGTCCCCACCCATCCTGGAGTAAATGCCATCCAGGCAGGACCATGGGGTGCCTCACCCATCAACTGCCCATTGCTGGTTGGCTAGTTATACAGGTTGGGTTGAAAATGCTGCCTTCAAGGCTACAGTGAAAAGAGCATAGTCTGTGAGGAGTTTGTGTTTGTTATTTTTTGAAAAACTATTTTATTATTGCATGTTTCCTTGTTTGTGCGTGTGAATGTGAATCCAATGACCCTGTGAGCTGCAGCCACTGTCAGTGGCCAAGGGCAGGGGTATACGTGTCACAGCAGCTCTTAGGTGTAGCTGTATACAAGTTAACCAGAGCAAATGCCAAACAAATAGTATGAGAAGTGTACTTTTTAAGAAATTAATTTATTTGAGTTCAGATATTTTTGAAATATAAAAATTGGTTGTATTTTTTAAAGCTCTAATTCTTGTAGCCATACTGTGGTTAAAAACTTAATTGTGCTTATTCAAAATGGTCATCTATGTTTTGCACTTCAGCTTTGTGAAAAATAAAGTTTCTTTGGGAAGGTGACATCGAGGCTCCTGATTACAGGAGGGAGTTGGTTCTCACATAGGCTGGGAAAGGCCCCACTTTATCCTCACAACAGAGTGGGCCCCTCCCAGCCGCCCGGGGTAGAGGGTGACAAAGACCATTTCCACAAGGTACAGAAAATCCAACAGAAAAAAATCCACCCATATTGGGTGGGACCGACTTATCTTAGTGATTCTAATTTAAAGCAGAGAAAAGACGTCCTCTTCAATTTATAACCGTCAAAATTCAGCTCTCCTAGGCATCCTTTCAAGATATTAAGAATGGGCAGTATTTTTTACAAACTACAAACTTGGGTTTGTCTGTTGCAGCCAATTGGGGAAGCCCAGTAACTATAAGAGAAGGGTGAGTAAAATCTTCCCCAGTAGCACTGCCCTACAGCCCTGTTTAAATGAATTAAAAAGACATGGCTATACAAGATTTCATTTCTTCAGAATGATTATATATACAGAATAAGAAAGAAAGAGATTCAGATTTAAACACCTTAATAACTTGCCCCAGAAAGGCTGTGGGCTTAAACCAGTTGATTGGTGAAGAAAACACGAGAGAAGTCCAAAGAGAAACCCCATCAGAGGGCACAAAGTTGACCAGGTATGTGTTGAGGAGTTACACTGTCTCCTCGAGCAGGTGGCTCCTGGGCAGGCAGGTGTTGTGACGGCTCCTTTAGAAGTCAGGCAGACCAGGCAGAGAGAAGACAGACGCAAAGTTCTCCACTTCCTCCCTCAGAGCCCGGACAGCCCTTTGGTACTTCTCTCCTTGTAGTTTCTCCTTGAACTCCTTCATGGGGGCCTTGGCACCCACGTCGTTCTGAATCTGCAGTGTCAGTTCTATTCCTGTGTCAGCAAGAGACAGAGAGTCCTCTCTGGGTCCCAGTGCCGTGCTGTGGCCCAGCATACCCCCCAGGTCCGGCTGCCAGCATGCCCCCAGCATCTGCAGCTATGCAGGTAAAGGTACTCATGTTCACCGCAGCCGTGATTCTTGTCTGCACCCTCTTTTGGGCAGGACACATTTACAAATCCCTTAGGATGGTTTGCTAAAGTGACTTTTGCTGTCTCCTGTCCCCAGCACTCAGCCTGGACACAATACATCCTTCGGTGGCTGGGTCTCAACCACATAGTCACAATCAAACTCTGTACAATACAGCGGGGCACGCTTCCAAACTTCTAGTCTTACCTCTGTGAATAAAGTGGGCTACTTTTTGGAAGTCTTTTTCCAAAAGTCCTCGTGATGTCAGGGCTGGTGTCCCCAGTCGTAGTCCACTGGGCCGCAGTGCACTTCTGTCACCTTCAAGATATACAGGTTCTGTGCCCAGGCCTCCCAGCTACTTACTACTGACTACCACGGGCTACTATGTGTTTAAAAAGGAACAGTTGATCTAAAAAGAATAGACATGTGGATGCTGTTTTCAACACTGGAGGCAGAAACACAGGAGGCATCATGTTTCTTCTGTTATAAACAGTAAGAAGGCTGCCTGCGGAGACAAGCCTCTTGCTCCTGAAAGAGAAACTAGCTACCATTTGTGTGGGTTTGCAGTGTGTTGCCCCCATTATTAACAGCCCAAGAGAAATCAGACTGCTTTCCAGAGGCCTCTGCCTCCCTCATCCAGATGTTTGCAGTGCCTCTGAGAACCCCCCACAGGCCCTCTCCTGTCCCTGGTGAGGTCAGAGCCATGTTGGAAACAGCAGGCAGGGAAAGAACCACAAGTTAGCTCCTGTCCAGCATAGTATATCTGTCCCTTCAAAGCATTTGATGTCTGTCCCCAGAGCCAAGCTGTCTCCATCAATAATGGTGGCCAGAAGAGATGCAGACATAAGAGGTATGGGAGAGAAGACCAAGGAGGAGCCTCACCTGGACAGGTGTTCTTGTTGCAAGCGATAGAACAGGCTTCTAACACCTTCTCAGCCCTGCCACCATCTGTGCCTTTGGAACGGAGATCCACAAGGATCAAATGGTTGTCAGAACCACCTGGAAACAAAGTTGGCTATGTAGGACTGCAGAAGGCCCAAGTGCAGGGTGGAGTGCAGGGGACTGAAGTGAATGAGGTCAGAAAGTGGGCACCCTTACCTGTATCCTGGGAGGCTTTTACTCATCTACTAAAGAAAAAAGTGCTCAGGCCGAAGAGTGAAAGAAAAGGCCCAAATATCTGAAAGACAGTGCTGGTGTACGGGGATGTGAGGCGGGGGGAAGATGACTGCCTACTCCATGGCACACTACAGCAGGTGCCAGCCAAGGGCATGAAAGCCTGTCTGGGGAGTGACAGCCTGGCCAGTGCCACTCGTGGCTTCTGTTTTCTCTAACAGATAACTTGGAAATTTCAATTTTCTCTGAAAATGATCCTCCAGGCTCCTCTAAGGCACATCAGTAGTAGCAGGATGTGGTTCAGTTTATGATCTCAGTAGGGTAACTGGTACTTTCATGTAAGACAGCAGATACTGCTAACTTGTCGCATATTTTATCCCTAACCCTGTGAGGTTAGCAGTATTACTAAAGCAGTACAGATAAGGAGACAGGCTTTTAAGAACTTTCTGGAACTGGCTCAAGGTCACCTGAGTCCTCCAAGCACCTGGACCTTTCCACATTAATCATGATTTGAGCAACAGCAACGACTTCAGAGATGCAGGTGAGCTAAGTCAGTGCTTAGCTCTGGAGACCCACAACCCTGAGCTTACATCATAGCCGCTCCACTGACAGGCCATGTGCCTTCAAGGCAGCTCAGCATCTGGAAACCCCAGATTTCCATCTGTAAAAGACCCGTAATTCACAAGATGTCATGAGGTTTAAATAAGATACAGCATGTAGTACCTGGCCAGTACCAGACACCAAGCAAGTACCCACAAACACTGGTGTGATTATGGTCACTGTCATCTGTTCTAGCCATCCATTGTCACATCCTCCGGCAGAGTGAACTAAGGGTGAGGGCAGACCTGGCACTCAGGAAGGCAGGGACTTTCCACTAGTGACTCAATAGAAGGCTTTGCTGTTCCAGCTGCCAGGGCTGCTGTGAGAAGTCTGTACCCAGAGAGAGTTGGGAACAAATCCTTGCAGTTCCAGGTGCAGTTCCAGATTCACCTGGGAGATGGTCCGAAATGCAGACCTCCCCCGCCCTAGGACTGCAGAATCAGAATCTGCATTTTAACAGGGTTCCAGAGAGTCCAAGTTCAAGAATCAGTGACCTATAATCTTGAAGGTCACAGTCCTGAGGCATGTGGAGGGTGCAGGAGAAGTGAAATAAAAGAAAAGCGGGTTACCTAGAACTACTGAGAATCCACCTTCCCAAACCACTCTATTACCAGCAGATATGGCAGCTTCATGAGCAGATGATGAAGAAACTTGTGTCCTATAGTGGCAGAGGTGACAGCACCTCTAAGCGGGGCCTCACCTGGAAAGTCCATCTCACTTGGGGTCACTCAGTACCACTATCTTTTGGTTTAAAGTGAACAGACATAGCAACTCCCCGTGAACTGCAGTATTTCGGTGGGTACCTGTTACTACTTTGTAGCCCAGCTCCATCAAGGTCTCAGCCAGAGCCCTGCAGTTGGTCACCACCTGGTGCTGATACAGCCTGAATTCCGGAGTCATGGCTTGCTTCAGAGCCACAGCAACCCCTGGCAGAAGAGACAGTGGGTCAGGAAGGCAGGGCAGGAGCAGATGACTGAGTCAAAAACACCCATCATTGCCACTCGTGCTTCCTTGCTTTTCAGTGTTACCAAAATGGGTGGATTCTATCTCCCACAAATGGTGTAAGTAGTCCCCCCGCTATCCGTGGAGGTTATGTTCCAAGATCCCCAGTGGATGCCTGAAAAGGTAGATAGTACTGGACCCTGTATATGCTGGTTTTCCTTATACATGCCTACCTATGATAGTTTAATTTATAAATTAGGCACAGTAAGATTAACAATAAAAGGACAATAACAATTACTGTAATACTGTAGGAACATGGTCTCTCTTCAGAATATGACTACATATTTTCAGACCACAGGTAACTGAAATCTCAGATAGAAAAAAACCTTGGATAAGGAGGGGGACCATTGTCTGTTTTTAACTCTAGAATTACCTGGCTAAACCTTTACTGAAGAAGCCTCTTCTTGCTAGGAAGTGCTTTAGAGGTAGCCTTTCTCCAGACAGAAATTCTGTGCTAATAAGATCACACAGATAAGCAAGCTTTTATAATCTTTCAAGTGGATGTATGAAATGATCATTGAGCTGCCCCCAAATTGAATCTGTTCTACCAAACTGCAGATCTTTCAGATCCAAATCCAGGTGAGAGGCAGGCCTGTTCCGCCCTGCACATCCAGACTCATCCCACGCTCGTATTCAACCCCAAAGCTTCCTAGACACTGACGATGGAGGCGAATGCAAAGAACATGTGCCTGAGCCACCAGTCAACTCTTGTGGAAATGACTGAGAGAGGACTAGAGGTGCTGGAGGCTGGGTGAGCCCATCATCTGAGAGTTGAAGGAACTGCAGATCTGAACTTAACAGGTTTAAGGAGAAGACATGAAAACACCCCTGTGAATCCTCTCCACACCCTGGTACCTACAGTCCCACCATTGCTACTTCCTCATCTCCCCTCTGCACACATAAGTGCTTCTCTTGATGGAGAAGTGACACCTTATTCTGGGCTCCCAGCAGTTCTACCAATTGCTTTGTTCCAAAGAAGACAGTGGAATAACTGGGGCCCCATCACAAATTTTCTAATGTATCTGTACAAAACGAGGTTAACGACAGCTTCCTGAGAGACCATGCCATTGGACCCAGGAGTGACTGCCTATCCCAAGGCTAATGGCAGGAGAGGCAGACACAGGTGTCTCCAGCCCTGTAGGAGGTTAGGGGATGAGAGGCAACTTTTCCTTGCAGAGTCTGGATGCTGATCACTAACTCCCTTTTATATCTGCACTCCTGTCAGTACCTCTCATTTTGTATAGAACGTGGTCTAACTCAGTTTTGCCTGGGCACAGTTTGCCTGGGGGTGGCCATCCATGCAGCCACCGCTCCCTCTTGTCCCACCTTACACCCATCACCGCTGTTTCCCTTTTCTTCCTTGTTAGTGTCCCCAGGACAGAGGTCATCCTTTACTTTTTCCCCAGCATGGGAGTCCCGGCACACACTTTTGGTGGACAGGTAAGGTGGGAATTTAGGGCCACAGGGTAAGAAAAATAGGAGAGCCAGACTGCCTGGTGGACACCAAGGGGGAAGGTCCCCACCAAGAGCTCTGCGTTAGGTGTGGCAATTGTTTACCAGCAATGGCGTGGTTGTGGGGACCCCCCTGCAGGCCAGGGAACACAGCCGAGTTGATGAGGGACTCCAGGTTATACAGAATCTCTTTGCCAGTCTTGGGATCCACACTGCGTACACCTAGATGCAGAAAAACGTCAGAACTGAAACATCAGATAGGCTGCTTTCTCGCTGTCCAGACTCAAACCCAGGCTGGCTGTGGTGGG
Source organism: Solenodon paradoxus (assembly GCA_004363575.1). Classification (NCBI taxonomy): domain Eukaryota; kingdom Metazoa; phylum Chordata; class Mammalia; order Eulipotyphla; family Solenodontidae; genus Solenodon; species Solenodon paradoxus. The sequence continues at coordinate 406,132 of RJWH01000169.1, forward strand.
CTAAACACAAGCCTGGCCTTGACTCCTGGCAGTAAGATCTGGTCCAAAATGCCGTGGAGCAGAGGGGACCCTTCTAGAGAGGGGCAGACCACCCTTTTGTAGATGGAAGAATATGGTCCAGCACACCTTGGTGGAGAGGCAGTTGGGCACAGTCCACATACGTCCCAGGGACCTCCCGGGTTTGTGACCTGGAGCCAGGAAGAGCCCAAAATGAGCAACTAAGTAAGTAAAAATGATTCTTCCTCTCCTCTCTGCTTGCCTCTGCTAGTCTTCATTCCTGCCTGTACCTTTCCTTTATTTAAAAAATAAATAAAAATAAAAATGTCCCTCCACTGAGATTATAACAAAGAATACGCCTTCTTTCCTCAAAGAAGTATCTGAAAAGAGCATTCTTCCAAGGATGACTACTTCGAAGGAGATAAAACTCACATGGTTATAACAACACATGCACACACAATAACAGGAAGAAGGTTCCATTCTGAGGAAAAGTTAATAAGCAGTAAAAGTAACTATTACTGTCTCTCCAGAGTTGCTGGTGAGTCAGAAACTGCTTCAAGCACTGTACCGAAATTAATTCATTTAATCCTAACAGCAGTCAGAAGGGACAGGTAGTATTAAGATTCCCTCTCTGGAGAGGAGTAAATGAGGCACAGAGGCTGTACAACTATCCCAAGATCACACCGTGCCTACGTGGCAGAGCCCGGATGAACTCTGGCCAGTCACACAAATCACACCAACACACAATGCAGAAAACATCTCCCAGGCAGGTGGAAATGTCAACACAACTACAGAAAGGCCTCAGAGTACACGGTCAGCAGCTCACTGCGAAGCTGAGTGGGCTTATGAGTACCTGGCCCTGGGGAGAGGCTCGAGTGGATCACTGATCTGGCCTTTCCAGGCACAGGAATCCCAAAATAAAGGAAGTGCCTAGATGTGGCTCAACAAATTCCTCACAAAATGACAAACTGGTATTGTGGGTTATGCATTACTGTCTTATGGTATGACTACTGAGTCAGTCTCTGGACCACACTAAATTCATCAGATTAACACGGCACTGTGAGACCTTCTGTTAGCCTCTGATCAGCCATGTCATCTTCCTTTCCAACACCTGCCTCTCATGGGAAGAACTAGTTGCGCCAAATTTCACTGGCAACTAGCACAATACCCTTCTTCCTTTCCCAGGACCCAAACACCCAAGGAATGAGTTGAGCTGTGGCTTGAGGCTTCCTTCTAGTTCCTTCTAGAAAGCCTGTCATTGCCCCCTAAGTAGATACTTAAGGAATTCTACTACTTTCAAGGAATCCCAAGTCAGTTTTTCATAGCTCCCTAAACCAACTAGAGGAGAAACACCAGCCCTGTACCCCCACTCAGGAGCGCACCTCTCCTGAAGAAGATCATGCCGGCCCGGCAGCCTCTCAGAGTTTTGTGGGTGGTGGTGGACACCACATGGCAGTGTTCAAAGGGGGAGGGCACCACGCCAGCTGCCACCAGCCCACTGATGTGTGCCATGTCGGCCATGAGATAGGCCCCGTTGTCATCCGCGATCTTCCGCAGTCGCGCGTAGTCCAGGTTTCGGGAATAGCAGCTGGTTCCTAAGACGGCCAAGGTGACACACTGGAGTCAGGGAGAGCCACGCCAGCTGAGAGCCAGCTGAGTGCAAGTCTGCTGAGTGCCCTCTAGAGGTGCACATGTAAAAGCCTGGAGATAAGCTCTCCCTCAAGTCTCTACAAAAAGAAATGACGAATGCCCCCCAAAACATTTTTGCCAGAGGCAAACCTGCTGATACGCCTTTTACTGTCAAGGTGGTCAGGACGGCCCCGAACTATAACTACCCCACACAATCAATCAGGGATTGACATTCTAGAAGTTTCTCTCAGTACAGCCTCAGCTCTTATTCGACCTAGTACTACTAGTGACAAACAAGGACATTTGTCCTGAAAGATAATATACTTAGACCCAAGCAGCTCAGTTATTGAAGGCAGAAAACAGGAGTGAGCAGGGACCAGGCACAGGACATTGCCACGTCTTCAACGCTAAAAGGCATGTGATCAGCTGGCAAATATGGTGGGTTTCCACCTGACTCCTCACCTGCAATAATCAGCTTTGGGTGGAAGAGGCGTGCATTTTCCTCCAGTTGGTCATAATTAATATAGCCAGTATCCGGGTTCACCTGTGGAACATCACGGAGATAGAAAGTTTGAATGCCTCCTCCAGCCACACCTGCCTCACCAGCTACTGAACTCTCACCAGCAGTTACGGATTAGATGATCTCCACCTGCCCAAAGCTGCTGGCTTCACTCCACTGGGAAAACAGGAAAGGTGCCTCAGACCAGGACATGAAGTGAGATAGGGGTCAGCGTGTCTGGCTGCACGAGTGGTGTCAGGGGAAGTGAGCCCCTGCCAGGGGGCTCTGCCTCTCAACAAGAAAGAACAAAGGCCACTGCAGAATAAAACGGGAGTGGCAAGCATGGACCACACAGTGCACTAAGACACTATTACCTTCAGGAATGAGCCAAAAATGCCTGCTAACAGGTGCAGGTAGGTAAGACAAAGAAAGACATGTGAATTAGAAGACAAAAACATTGGCAGCACTTACAGACACCATGATTGCGTACTTAAAAGTTAAAGACTATAGAGACAAACTATCAGAATTAACAAGTGGCCACCTTCTGGCAGATGTAACCCACATATGCCTGTCTATTCGTTTTCATTCCTGCTTGCTTCCCTCCTCTTAAAAAGAGTTAGCCAGGTTTATAAAGTAAAAAAAAACAAAACAAAACAAAAACGCCTTAATTATGATTTGTGTATGAAAGCAATAAAAATAGATAATGAAATTTTTATAAAGTATCATTAGTGTCAAAATCACAAAATATGTAATGAAAGACAAGGCCTCTACACAAAAATGATTGAGAGAAATTGAAAATACCTGTCTACCTCACCTCCCACAAATTCTTAGGGGAGGTGGGCGGCGGTGGGGACTTCATGTTCTGAAGCCCCTGCTGAATCTTCCTCCCTTTCACTGGCTTGGCCCACTAGGAGCTACTAGGACACTTGAAGGGACAGTCTGGGGTTGGACAGTCACCCTTTCCATATGAAAAAAGTGTTTACAATTCAACACAATCACAGAAGTTTGTGGGCAAGTTTACAGAAACCAAGACATAGTCTGGAAAGGCAGGCTAAAGGGTGGTTTTTGGTTTGGTTTTGTCTGTTTTGTTTCAAGGGTGTGAAGTGGTTCTTTCTCAGTCACTTGAACGTGGCAAAGAAACTTGTCTTGATGAAAAATTAACAGTTGACCCCAGTGGAATAATGGACATAATTCTAAAAATAATTTTATAGACACAAGTATCCAAAAATCTGTTGCTACTCACTCCCACTGCATTTTGTTTTTGAAATGTGTTAATAAGCTTGTGGGGGTTTTCTTTTTAACTCTTGAAAGTTCGATAATAAAACAGCTCCAGGAAGAATTCACAGTCATTTGTAACCAATGATGGCGGAAGAGCAGCCAGGCGCAGAGGCAGTGACAGGAGGGAGCCCTCCCCTGTCACTTAGGACAGTGGACAGAGGGATCCTTGAGTCACAGAAGAGGGAGGAAACCATGGAAGGTTCATGGTGCCTTTCTCCAGTCTTCACAGGGGTGGCATGACTGTCCCGGTGTGGGACAGGGGCCTGAAAGGTGGAAGAGCTCTGAGCAGAGGGAGTCGCCGAGCATGGAGGCGGGTACTCTGGGAAACGATGAGTCCAGAGAGCGCAGGCGCCTCACTGGCTGCTGGTACACACCACTCAGGTCTGCCTCCTCCTCCCTGCCCACTATGGCTGGCGCCTGCAGCCTTCCCCCGAGCACTGAGCTGTGCCTCCTGCTGCCCAAGCTGGCTCAGGTCCAGGTCCTGCCCTCCACACCTGCAGGCTGCCAGGACTGTGGCCTGCACAGTGCAAGTCAAACATGGGGGTACCTGGGAAGAGCCACTTCAGTAACAGAGGACACCGGACTAACAGCGCGAGGCTGCAATGCCTCAACTAAGGTCAAAAAAGAAGTCAACAACTCCTCTCTGCTGCCCTTCTTCCCATGGCAAAAGCAACTGTGGAAACCAGCGATTATGTTCTAAGGGCAAAGAACATTGTGTCGCCACTGCCATGTTTCAAAATCTATCTCCAAGGTCAGTGGTGGCCAATGAGAAAACGGATGACTGGAAGTACCTAGAGTTTCCCTAAAGAGAAAGGAACATCAACTACACACATGCATGCAATAATGAGAACCGGGACCAAGTCCAATAAACAGCAATCAAAAGAACACCACAAAGACAGCAGAATGCCAAGACAGAATACCAGTTTGATTATTTAAAAAAAATTAAATTATGGGCACACCCTGGTGGCTCAGGCGGCTGAGACGGACTACAGACCACACAAAGCCAGGGACCTGGGTTTGAGATCAGAGGCTGTGGGAACAACCAAAATCAAAAGCAAACAAATGAAAATGTTTCTTGCTCTCCTTTCCTTCCTGCCTGCTTGCTTTTATGCCTGCTTGCCTTCCTCTCATAAAGAAAAATAAAATGTGTCCGACAATCAGCCAAGCATAGGAACCCACTGCTGCCTTTGCTTATAGTGGGACTTAGGAAACTAATCAGGAATGACTCTTCCAGCAACGAACACCTCCAGACGTCTCTGGACCTGAGGAAGAATGATTACATGCAGAGACTCTGCCATAAACAAGTTTTGCAAGTTACCTCTGTTCTACTTGTCACTAATCACCTTTATATATAAGTCACTGAATCTTACATCTACTTTTTCACCAAAGTGTTACAGGACAAGGGTCCCCATTAAAACATACTTGCCTAGGATCTCTGTTCTGACGGTACTGGTCCCTACGGGGCATGTGACTTGCACTGGCTGTGGGTGGCAGAGGACAGGTCTGCACAGGGGATGTGGGGGACACGCAGCCCTGGCTCTGGCCTCCCCGGTCAGCCTGTAAAGCTAGCTGTCTGGGCTTTGGAGGGGCTGCAAACTAACAGCAAGCTGCTAGAATTGGTGCCAGAGCAAGGGATATTGCTGTCCTTATAGCAGATGCTGGCCAGCAGGACTGTCACGAGGGGTCCAGCTATAGCTTAGTGACTGGAACTGTTATCCCTACGGGCATTGCCGCCATAATTCTGGCTGGAATGGCCACCACCCCTGCTTCATGGGGAAATCAACCCTCTCCTTGCCTCCCCAAAGCGGTCCTGTCTCCCTGGGCCCCAGCTCAGCTCCTCTGCTGTTCAGCCTGTCTGCCCCCGAGGCACCTTAGATGCTCCAAGACAGGGAAGTGACAAATGGTGGGGACTTCCTACAGTGCCCAATGAACAAAACTATTTATTCCTCTATGACAGTCAAACACAGCAGGCTTTCTGAGAACTACAGAGCTATGGGGAAAGATGCACTCCTACCTTATAGGGCATAGATTCAAAAAAAATGGATGTAGCAGAGATTTTCTTCTTGTCTGTCATGAACCCATGGGTCAGGTGGCCTCCATCAGGCAGGTCCAGTCCCATGATGCGCCCATGGGGTTCCACTAGGGCAGTGTATACAGCGAAGTTTGCAGGGGAGCCTGGAAGGGGCAGACCAGGGGAGGTGCAGTGACTTCTGCTTGGAGCTGGCCCACTAGGCTATCAGTCAGGAGCCCCCACCCCTCACCCCAATCCCTTGAGAGTAAGTGGAGGGTATGTTCAGAGATGAGTGCTGCTTGAGGGTGGTGAGTCAGCTGGGAGGAAGACAGACCCAGGAACCTGGCTTACTTTTCACTTACACTTATGGGCAGGCCTCCTTAGGACTCCTCCAGGTGAATGTCAGTCCAGGAAACCAGGGTGGGGTTGGGATGGTGGTACGTCTGAGCAGGTCTGTCTGGACATGGCAATTACCTGAGTAGGGCTGGACGTTGACCCCCCAGCTTTGGGGATCCAGACTGTAGGCCTGCAGCGCTCGCTTCTGACAAAGTGTCTCCAGCTCGTCAATAAACTCCGTCCCACCGTAATACCTGCGGGAGGAAAGCAGGAGACTGAGGCCTACTCTAGACCCAACCTCTGTGCTTAGTCAGGCCAGGCAGCTGGGGGCTGGGGCAGAGGAACAAAGTGGAGAACTGGTGACAATGAGCGTCTGAATCTAATACAACTAATCTAGACACCTTGGTGTCTAAGGTCAGAAAACAAAGCTACTGTGTGCCTTTGAGCTACTATCTCATCTAAAAGGAAATTCTGACGCATGCTATATATGGACAGATCTTGAAGAAATGATGCTAAGTGAAAGAAGCCAGTTATAACTGTTTGATTCCCCTTATACATGATACCAAGAGTAGTCGTTCCTAGAGATGGAATATAGAACCGTGGCTGCTAGTGGCTGGGGGAAGGGAGAGGGGAGAGTTACTGGGTGTTTCTGCATTTCTTTTTTTTCTTTTCTTTTTTTTTTTAGGAAAGGTACTGACAGAAATGAAGTTGAGTAGGCAGGCAGACAGAAAGACAGAGGAGGAAGAGGAAGCATTCACTTTCTTTACTTGTTCATCTTGGCTGTTATTCTCTCTCCCGCATCCAGCCTCACACCTGGGTTCTTGGGATGAATGTGGACTACGTAGGGTCTGGTGGCCTTACCCTCCAGGCCACCAGGGTACACCATAAGTTTTTTGTTTTCTTTTAAGGAAAGTTGCAGGTAGAAATGAAGGCAAGCAGGCAGGCAGGAAGAGAAGGAAGAAAAACCATTTATTTTAGTTAAATTGTTCATCTTGGTTGTCCCACCCCCTCACTCTAGCACTGGGATACAAACTCCAGGTCCTTGGGATGGATGTGGACTGTGGCAGCGAACTTAGCTAAGACAGCAGGGTACACGTGTTTTTGCATTTCTAATAAAATTTTACTTTTAATAATTACAAATCAAAATTTATCATAAACATTTCTAATTATCTGTATACTTGTAATCATAGCAATGCAATGTAGAAGAAATTTTTAACTTAGGCAAACAGCTGTCAAAATAGCTTTAATTTTAAAAAGTAAATGTACATACTATTTTTATTACAGTAAAAAACAACAAAATTTACCATCTAAGTATACAGTTCAGTTAGTTTAAAGTAGTTAAGTTTACTCATATTGTTATGCAACAGATGTTTGGAACTTTTCATCTTGCAAAACTGAAATTCTGTACCCATCAACCAACTCATTTCTGTTTCTGGGTTTTTTTTAGAATTTTTTTTTTTTTTAAAGGAAAGGTGAGGCAGAAATGAAGGCAAGTAGACAGGCAGGCAGCAAGAGAGGAAGAAAAAACATCTTTATTCCATTTCTATTTAGTGATTCACACTGGTTGCTTCCCTGCCCGCCCCCCACCACCCCATCGACCCCCAACCCCCACCCCAGGCCCAGGACTCAAACCCATATTTGATTTGCTCCTTTGGAGGCACTGCTCCAACAGGGCATGCCTGTTTCTATGATTCTGGTGACTCTAATACCTCGATAAAGTATAATTGTCTTTTTCTAATTGGTTTTTCCCACTTAGCATAATGGTCTTAAGATCCCTCCAGATAGCATCTTTCAGGAATTCTTTCTTCGAAGCTGAGGGGTATTCTACTGCAGGTGAATGCCACATTTTGCTTATTCATTCATTAATTACTAGACAGATGGGCTGCTCAGTAATACTGCAATGAATATGGGGTGCAAACATCACTTACCCAGGTTCAATTTCTTATCTTTTAAAGGCAGTAACAGAGCTGACTGTAGTGAAGGTGCAAAATAAATTACAACAAGGGCATGGATGGTCACACTCGGCCCAATGCCTGGAAAACAGCACTGCATTTCCTGCTTTTAAGACACCCTAATAATAAAATGGCCATTATTTTATTAATCTCCAGGAAAGAAAAGAGCATTTCTGTTTCAATTACAAGGTGCCATCAATCTGATTTGTCCCAGTTTCCAATATGATGAAATGTGAAAAAACTGAGTGCTTAGGGTCAATAAAACTCAGCGAGTACTGAGAAAATGTGAAAACCATTTTCCCAGTGACCGTCTCTGACTGCATATGGATATTCAGTTCTAGGCAAGAAATTCAGGAGCCTGATCCTGACATAGGATCCAAGCCAGGCTCTGTAAATTGACTTCATCTATAGGAAACTGGATGCTTTTCAGCTGTGTCTATTCTCATATGAAGCAGAACTTACAGAGAAGGGAAAAACATTACTGGTGATTAATCGGTACTCCTACACCCATAGAGGCCAGAAATCATCCATCTCTCCTCTCTACAGATGCAGGACTCTGAGTGGAGGCAAAAATTCCAGGAGTCATCAAAGAATTTTCTACAAGATAACTAAGGAGAACAGAGTCAAGATGGCGACCTGGTAGGAATCAAGTCTCACCTCCTCGCCACAGAACAGCTAGGAATTTACCTATTTTTCAGACATAAATACCAAGGAAAAGCAGGCCAAGAATTACAAAGAACACAGCAGCAATCACCAGCACAAAGGGTACGTGAAAACATCAGGGTTCAGAGATACACCACAGATTCACAGATTTAAGGATTCAGGATTCAGGATTCAGGCAATGGCAGAGAGGGTGGGACCCACAGGAAGAACTGAATCTTCCAAGAGTCACTCCAAAAGCAGCAGAGAGCCTGCCCACTGGGACAAGGACACAGAGCCAGGGAAGAGGGTATTTGGCACAGGGCAGAAAGTGGACCAGTACTCTGGTGGAACTGAGTAGGAGCCCCTGAAGGAAAATTAACAGAGAGTACTGACATAACCGGAAGGCAGCTAGGTAAACCCCTGCCACTCCCTTCCAGCACCTACCCACCAAAAATCCCAGCCCCAGGCTTAAAGGAAGAAGAGAGTCTCATAGAAGGGAGGAACCTTCAATGCTACCCACCCGGGCCACCCTGTGGGGTAGGTGGAACTGCAGCCAGATTATGGACTGTGAGCCAACAACAAGGTGGTTACCATTCAGCCCTGGGACACTGCGGGGAGAGTTCTGAATTCCCCACACAAACTCCAAACCCCTGGGCTAAACTCTCAAGTCCCAATAAGGGACCAACAAATCAGACCAGTGGTGTTGCCACACAACTCAAGGATTCCAGTATTCAAAGCAAGATCCAGGTCTATTTGGTGTAAGTCAATACCCTACACAAGACCATCACTGCAGAGAAACCTATCTCACAAAAATATAAACAGAATGCCAAACAGAGCACAGACAGAGAATTTTATGCGAAATGATGGCTCCAATTAAAACTCCAGGGGGATATCTGAATGGAAGAGACATGACATAACTGAGAATGAATTTAGGACAACAGTGATAAACACTCTCATGAAAATCAAGAAAACAATAGAGGAAGAAAAATAGAACAACCAAAAAGAGAAGAAATGAAGCAAGATATCAAAAAATAAAGAACATGATACCTGAACTAAAGAACTCAATAGAGGGACTCAAGAATAGAATGGATGAAGCCTCCAGTAGAATCACTGAGCTAGCAGATAGGGCAGAGGAATACACTCAAGCAAATCAGTAAAGTGATAAAATAATGCAAAGAAATGAAGACAGCATTCAAGACCAATGATACAACGTCAAGAGAAACAATATTCGCATCATAGGGGTCCCAGAGGGAGAAGAGAGAAAAGGGGGCTGACACTGTGTTTGAAGAAATAATAGCTGAGAATTTCCCTAACCTGAGGAATGAAGCAAGACTCCAGACCCAGGAGGCTAGAAGAGTTCCAAAGAAAGAAAGAAAGAAAGAAAGAAACTCAAACAGGCCTACACCAAGAAACACTGTCATAAAAATGTCAAAAACACAAATGAAATAAAGACTCTTAAAAGCAGCTAGAGAAAAACGAATCACTTACAAAGAGTCCTGATAATATTGTCAGATTTCTCAGCTGCAACTCTGCAGGCCAGAAGGGACTACCATGATATATTCAAAGTGCTGGAAAAAATATTTGCAACCTAGGATACTATACCCTGTGAGATTATCACTGAGAACTGAAGGAATGATAAAAAGCTTTCCAAATAAGCAAAAGTTAATGGAGTTCATCACCACAAAACCGACTCAACAAAAATTCTAAAGGATACTCTATATAAAAGTGTAGAGAAACCCTACTTAAAAACAGTAAGACAGCTATAAAAAGTAGAAGCAGAGGAGAAAAAATGTGGATGGTTAAAATGAGTGCAAGACTAATCTATTTTCAAATAAAAATAGGAAATAAACAGAAAATTCTAAATGCTAACCTCAAAGCACATCTCCAGGGGAAAAGTAAAGAAGAAAATAAAAAAAGGGAAGCAAATCAAAACATGACTACACCAAATCCACCTAAGAAGAGAAAGAAGACAAAGTCACCGTCTGTAACAACACCCAGAAGCAAATTACAAAATGGCAATAAACAGCTACATATCAATAATCACCCTAAACACCAATGGACTGAACTCACCAAATGACACAAATGACACAAATGGATTAAAAAGCATCACCCAATTTTCTGCTGCATTCAGGAAACTGCTTTCAAAAATAAACATAAGCTCAAAGTCAATGGTTGGAAGATAATCATACTGTGGAATGGCAACCAAAAAAAAGAGGAACAGCCATATATTTATGGGATAAAACAGACTTCCAACTAAAAGACATAATAAAAGAAAATGATAGGCATTATATAATGCTTAAGACATAACAATTATTATCATGTATGCACTGAATTAAGGAGCATCAAAATATATCAAGCAAGTATTACTAGAACTGATGAGAGACTGACAGCAACACAATAATAGTGGGAGACTCAACGCCTCACTTACAATAATGGACAGATCAATCAGACAAAAAATTAACAGAGAAAAAGCAGCATTAAAGGACAACTTGGAACATTTAGGTCTAATAGACATAGCGAACAATTCATCTAGTGACTACAGATTTTACTTTCTTATCAAGTGCACATGGTACATTCTAAAGCATAGATCATACGTTCGGATACAAAACATATTTCAACAAATTTGCAAAGATTGAAATTATACCTATATATATCTTCTCTAACCATAATGGCTTGAAAATGGAAATCATTTACACCAAAAAAGCTGGAAGACCCCAAATTAATTGGGGATCAAACAATACTTCTTAATGACTTTTGGGTAAAAGAGGTAATCAAAGAGAAACTTAAAAAATACTTAGACATAAATGAGAAAGAAGATGTGAACTACCAGAATTTATGGGATGCAACAAAAGCGGTAGTAAGAGGGAAGTTTACTGCAATTCAGGCCTAATCAAGAAATAAGAAAAATCACACATAAACAATCTAACACTACACTTAAAACAACTACAGAAAGAAGACCAATTAAAGACAAAAATCAGTAGATGAAAGGCAATAAAAAAAGATCTGAGCAGAAATAAATGAAATAGAAAACAAAAAGATAATTCAGAAGAGCAATGAAACCAAAAGTTGGTTCTCTGAAAAAACTGACAAACCATTAGCTAGACACACAGAGAAACAAAAGAAACAACTCTTATAATTTACAATGAGAAATGAAAGGGGGCAAGTTACAACAGACACCACAGAAATACAAAACATCATAAGAGGCTACTGTGACCAGCTCACTGCCAACAAAGTGGACAACCATGAGGATATACAGATTTTTAGAAAAATACAATCTACCAAGACTGAACCTAGAAAAATTGTAAAACTTAAACAGAACAATCACAAGCAAAGAAATTGAAGAGGTAATCAAGTCTCCCTAAAAATAAAAGTTGAGGACCAGATGACTTTTCTAATGAATTTTTCTAAACCATCAGAGAAAAATTTATACCTATTCCTCTCAAACTCTTCCAAAATACTGAAGAACCAGGAACACTCCCAAATTCTTTCTATGACGCTAATATCACACTGATACCAAAAGCTGTAGAGATGTTTCCAAGAAAGAAAATTATAAACCAATATCTCTAATTAACATAATGCAAAAATTCTCAATAAAATAGCAATCTGAATCCAACAATGCATCAAAAAGATCATATAACATGAAGTGGGATTTATCCCAGGGATGCAAGAATGGCTCAACATATATAAATCTGTTAATGTCATATACCATATCAACAAGAGCAAAGAAGAAAACCACATGATCAATAGATGCAGAGAGAGCTTTTGAGAAGATCCAACACCCACTTAAGATAAAAATCCTGCATAAAATGGGGACAGAAGGTACATACATCAACATAATAAAGGCCATATAGGATAAATCCACAGCCAACGTCAGGAACAAGGCAAGATTGTCCACTCTCACCACTGCTACTTAACATCATACTATAGGTCTTAGCCAGAGCAATTAGGCAAGAGACGGAAATAAAGGGAATCCAAATTGGAAAGGAGGAAGTAAAACTATCATTATTTGCAGATGACATGATTATATATATTGAAAACCCTAAAAACTATGTCAAAAAACTACAAGAACTCATCAATGAATACAGTAAAGTGGCAGGCTATAGAAGCAATGCACAAAAATCCATTTCATTTTTGTATGCAAGCCACGTGCTAGAAGAAGATGAAATCAAGAAAACCACACTGTTTAAAATAGAAGTAAAAAGAATCACATCTTGGAATATACTTAAAGAAGGAGGTGAAAGACCTGTACAATGAAAACTACAAGTCCTTCTTAAAAGAAATAGAAGAGGAGTCAAAGAGAAGGACTGATTTCCCTGCTCATGGCTGGGAAGAATCAACATTGTTGAAATGGTCATCTTACCTAAAGTGATACACAGATTTATGGAATCCTCATTAAATTCCCAAGAGTTTATTTCTGGGATATAGAAAAAAAATTTTTTAAATTTGTATAGAACAACAGAAGACCCCAAAAAACCAAAGCAATTATGAGAAAAAGAACAAATCCAGAGGTTTTACACTACCAGACATTGAATTATACTACGAAGTAATAGTGACAAAAACAGAAAGGTATGGGAATAACAACAGAGGCACCGATCAGTGGAAGTGAACTGAATCACAGAAACAGACTCACACACATACTGTCGCTTAATCTGCAACAAAGGACCGAAAGCATGCAATGGAGAAGGGAGAGTCTGTTTCATGATGGTGTTGGGATAACTGGACAGTCACACGCAAAAGAATGAAGTTAGAACATTTTGTCACAGCATTCACAAAAATTAACTCAAAATGAACTGGAGACTTGGACATAAGACCAGAAACCTTAAATTTCTTGGAAGACACTTAGAAAAGACAGTCCATGACATCAGCCTTAGAGAGGACTTTGGGGACTCAACTACTGCATCAAGGGAAACAAAAACAAAAATAATTGGGACTATATTGAACTAAAAAACTTCTTCACAGAGAAAGATAACATCACCATAACAAAAAGACAACCTGCTAACTCAGAGAAGAGATCTGTGTTCCATATTTCTGACAAGACTTAATATCCAAAATATACAAAGAGCTCATAAAACTCAGTAACAGAAAAGTAGGCAATCCAATCAAAAGATGGGAGGAGGAACTGGAGAGACATTTTCCAAAGAGGATCTATCCAGATGGCCAACAGGCACATGAAAAGATGTTCCTATTCACTGGCTATCAGGGTAATGCAAATCAAAACAGCAACAGAGATATAATCTTACACCTGAGAGCTGGCTGTTATTCAAAAGTCTGTAAACAACTAATGTTGGTGAGGATGTGGAGAAAAGGGAACACTTTTACACTGTTGGTGGGAGTGCAAATTGGTGCAACCCCTGCAGAAAACTGTGGAGATTCCTCAAAAAGTTGAATATGTAAATCCCATATGAGGTGGCCATACCACTTCTAGGTATTTACTTAAAAGATACAAAAATCCTAACTTCCAGAGATTTATACATCCCTGTGTTTATTGTAGTCCTATTCACAATAGCTAAGAACTGGATACTACCTAAGTGCCCAACGTCAGATGACTGGATAAAGAAGATGCAGTACATATACACAATGGAATACTACAAAGCCCTTAGAAGAGATGAAATACTGTCATTTGAATCAACATGGGTGAAGCTAGAGAGGATTATGTTAAGTGAAATAAGTCAAAAGAAGAAAGATACCAGATGATCTCACTCACAGTTGGAATGTGAACGTACAAAACAAAGGAACAGATGAAACAAAAGCAACCCTTAGACACTTAACAAAAGAACTGAGGTTACCAATACGGAATGGAACTGGTTGGAAGGGCCAAGGGGAAGAGTAAGAGGTGGTGGAGCCCACAGGACAATGGTGAAAAACACTTGGTGATGTGGTGGAGGGTAGAGTGTACTGAGACATATCTAAGGAATGGAGAAACTACACCTCTGGGGAACCTATACATATAAGTTTAGTAAAACAAAGTTACTATAATAAAATACTAAAAAAAAAAAAAATTAAAAAAAAGATCAATGTTGGAACCTCTGAGACAGCACAGGATTTGGAATGTGTGTTTTTTTCCAACACTTGAAAATCAATTCTGACACCAACTGGTTGTCCAGTGATTCCATTCAGTTCTTCTACTAGGTACCCAGAATTAGCACAGACCCCACAGATAAAGGGTTCAATCCCACTCTACCCCACTTCAGATCCCAGCTGTTAAGTCTCAGAATCCCCAGGCTGCCTGCACTCTGTCCAACTTGCTATAAATTCAGGGATCCCCACCACCCTCAAGGGTAATAATTCACTAGAACAACTTACAGAACTTGAGAAAATGTTTTACTTATGAGAAGTTGTCTGTTTTAAAAGATTCAACTTAGGAACAGTCAAACTGAAGAGCTGCACAGGTATGAAGGGGGCAAAGCATGGCAGGAGGGCATGGTCACCCTCTGAGCACCTTGAGTTGTTCAAGTCCCCTCTCCAATCACCTTCCCCCTCCGGAGGCTAGAAGTTCTGATGTTTTTTCTTTTTCTGGAGACCAGCATCCAATGAAATCCTCTAAGGGTCCCATTTGGAGTCATCATGTTAGCATAACACTGGGTGTGGCCAAAGGGTTCATGATGAATAAGGGACACTCCTATCCCAGGATACTAAAGGTTTTAAGCAATCCAGGAACCAGGAACAAAGTTCAGATATTTAGCTTCTATTATACCACAGTGTGAGAGCATGTGGATGAGACGCAGCTTAGCTACCTTTGTGCAAACTTGAGAAGTCACTGAGCTTTTACTAAGTCTCACTTCCCCTTCTTTAAAATGTGGAAACCTGCCCAACTTGCCCTCTAAGGCTGCAGTGAGGATCAAAGGGGATGTTAGCTGTGAAAAACAGTAAACTCTTCGAGGCATAATACAAGTTAGTTGTTCAGGGCAAGAGAAAGACAAAGCCTTCAACTTGGTTCCCAGCCCTTCTCCAGAGAGCATCAAGGCTATCACAGGACTGAACATGGCTCAACTCCAAGGACTAAGCTCTTCTTTTACTGTGTCCTTTGGGACATAAATTACAGATGTGCAAAAATCTGATATCAAATTCTGTAATCATCATCATCGTCATCACTGTCTGAAGACTACTCACAAAACAAAAATAAATATAACTTCTGTGGTTCTCACAATGGAAGAGTTGACTGAAATCACTGTATATGTAAATGCAACAGGAGCAGAGATTCGATTTTCACTTCTGGGTCCCTTCTGACACAGATCCAATTAGTCACATAGCAACAACCTCCATGAGTCACGCAGTACTAACCTTCCTCTAGAAAGATTAGACAACTGGCCAGTGGCTCCATATTCTTAGGGGCTGGCCTGATATTTCTGGAGAGCCCTATTATTCTTAAGTGACCCTTGACTACACCTGCTCTACACCTGCGGTAAATCATGAACGACTTCTGTCAGAGAGCAGGAGGGCAATGGAAACCTGCACAGTTGAGAACTTTGCTGTTTCCTGCAATGCCCATGCTGTTTAGCCTCTAGACTGATACCGTCCTTCACATCACTAAGTCAGAAGAGGCATTTGCTAACACGTACCTCTGGCCTGGGTACCCCTCAGAGTATTTGTTATTTAAGCAAGAGCCTAGGGCCTCCAAAACTGCTCTGCTGGCAAAGTTCTCCGAGGCAATGAGCTCCAGCCCAACCTTTTGCCGGTGACTCTCCTTCTTAATGACGTTGTAAACCTGATGAGAAGAAACCACAAATGAAACACTTGGGCATTCTTGCTTAATATTTTGCTCTGATCAAAGCAATCACAGCCATTATTATAGATTCATATTCTAACAGCCCTCAGAAGGGGACTCAAATCTAATTAACCAAACTAGAAAGACTCCTATAGCACTTAAGGATTAGAGAAAATCTTCTTCAAAGATTTTAGCATCTGGGGAAAAATAGAAAACAATGAATTAAGAAAAGCTAAATGACTGGAGAGAAAATTATCTATTCATTCATTTATTTATTTATTTATTTTAAGGAAAGGTGCAGGCAAGAATGAAGGTGAGTAGGCAGGCAGGCAGTCAGGAAGAGAAAGAAGGCATAAGCATTTTAATTATTTTTATTTTAGTTGTACATCTTGGTTGTTTTTCCTGGCCTGAGACGTGAACCCAGGTCCTTGGGATGTACGTAGACTGCACTTCATCTAGAGACAGCTGATCAAACCACTACTCTACCAGGGCACACTTTTTTTCTTTTTTTTTTTTTTATAAGGAAAGGCGTAGACAGGAATGAAGGTGAGCAGAGGCAGGTAGCAGGCAGGCAGGAAGAGAGAAGAAGCAGCATTTTATTTTACCTTAGTTGTTCATCCTAGTTGTTTCCACTAGACCCAGGATGTGAACCTGGATCCTTGGGATATTTGTGGACTGTTTCTAATCACTACTCCACCAGGGGATGCCAAGAAAATGATCTTTAAAATAAGAAGCTCACCTAATTTATTTTCTTAAAGAGAGGAAGGCAGGCAGTCAGGACTGAAGCAGGTAGGCAAGCAAGAAGAAAGATAGAGGAGGAAGAAGCATTTGCATTTATTTATTTGTTCATTTTGATTGTTCCCTGCACCCCAAGTCTCAAACACGGGTCTTTGGGTTTTAGATGGTCTGTGTCCCAGTCATAGACTTAATGCCCTGAAACTTATTCCTTGCTCTCTTCTTTAGAATAAAAGATACCCAGGTAAATTCATAGAGAAACAAAGTAGACTAGTGGTTACAAGGGATGGGGAAATTAAGGGCCTTGGTGTTGACTGCTAATGAGTTTGAGATTTCTTTGGGGGCAGATAAAAATGTTCTAAAGTTGACTACTTAAAACTTGTGAGTGTCTTTCCATAGCTCAGGGGACTATAAAAAAGCCATGGACACAGGTTCAAGACCTGGGGCTGGAAATATAAATAAATACAAAAAAAAAAAAAAAAAAAAAAGAAGTATGGTAAGTAACTGATTTCTCAGGTATAAAACTGATACAAAGACAAAGGTACTTCTTGGCATCTAGATGACCCCCTTGAACAGTGAAAAAGGGTAAAATCTCAATGGCCCCAACACAGCGTTCTGAACTTTGTACATTCAAAAAGATTTAAATTCACCCTCAAAGGACTTTTATCTATTTTGTCAGACACTGCCTGTAAATACAGCACACCCATACCAACTGAAAGGCTGTCCTGAATAAAGTTCATGCCTGATTAGAACTAGAGATCTGAACAGCATCTTCAATTTAAGAACATCTGTGAGGAGTCCACACATCTCACCTCAGTGTCGCTGTCTTTCAGTGGTTGGATCAGCATTTTCTCATGTGAGGACCAGAGATCAGCAGCCTTGTGAGCGCTGTTGACTGGAGTCGCCATTGCACTGGTTCAAAGTTGCCTAAAAATAGAAAACTTTCACCATTAAATTTAGTCAAAGTTCATCTCCCAAGTGGCTTAAAGTACTAACACATTTTTTTAGACTTTCCCCCAGAACTGCCTGGTAAACACGTGGTCAGTGTTCTATTGCAAAACCAGTGTGGAGGGCTCCTCTCCAAAATGTGGGTGTCAGCATGTAAGTGAGAACCACCCTCCTCTCTGGAAGGCCTGGCCCTGCACAGAGAACCCTCTACTTCTTTTCCATCAGACTTTTCCTGGTTACATCATATCTCCTCAACTAAACTAATGTCCTTGAAACCAGGGACCCAGTGTTTCTTTTTTAAATCTTTCACAGCAGCCAGCACCACCATCTTAAAGTAACACTTGCCAAATGAGTTGCTGACTGAAGTATTATTGTTCCCATTTTTCAAGTAATGAAAATGAGGCTCAGAGAAGCAAGCATCTTAGCTCAGGGCTGCATAACGAGTTGGCTGTGAAGGTGGCCCACAGACTTCTTAAGTGGCCCACAGAGTTCTCCTCAGAACCTGCAAGTTAAAGGAGCACACACTGAAACACAAATACTCTGGTAAGAATTACAGGTCAGATATGCAGGTTCATATTTTTCATCAGAAACTGCATCCCATTAAAAACTGACTGAAAATATGGATGTTTCTATAAAAATGTTTCTACAAAGAATGAGAATTTGTGACCAGTGGTATTGCTCCTATGTGAAAGCTTAAATACTTACAGGAACTAACCACCCTGAATCAAGAGCTGGCAGCTTTTTAGCAACTTTATTCATTAACTTGGTAAGTTTTCATTTAAAATTCATTCATTTCACAACTATTGATTGGGGCCTTTCCATGCCAACTGCAGCACTGGTAATGAAAATACTGTGGTGAGTGAAACTGACTGCGCCCTGCCTTCATGAGGCTTCCCCAGTGGGGACAACAGGCAGCAAACAAAATAAGTGTGGGGAGCACCATTTGGCCCATGCAGTTCAGACTGCTGGGTGTGGACCATGTAAAGTCCAAGGACTGCCTAAACTAAAATAAACAACTAAGTAATCAAAATGCTTCCTCCTCTCCTCTACCCCTTCCTTCCTTTCTCTTAAAAAAAAGAACAGAAAAAAAAACCCAAAAAACATGTACACTAAATGCAGAAGTATAAAACCAGGAAAGTGCCGTCTGAGAAAAGAACTGGGAGCTGGGGGCCTGCAGGGCTCACTCTAAGACAGCTGGATTAGGGGCGTACTTGATAAAAGGATATTTATAACAAGAGTCCATTTCCCAAGAATATGAGGAAAGAATAAGAAATATGTTAGTCTCTGCTCCTAAAATCTTTGTCATTCCCCCAGTGATAAGTGTTTTATTTTAATCTCTTTTTTAAAACAAATATTTGGTCTTTGACCCTAGTTCCTAACACAAGGTTCCTAAATCCCTTGACTTATCCTGGGTGACAGCAATCTTTCGTTCTAATGAGGTGACTCTTGGTGGGTCCTGGTAATTTTTGGAAGGGGAGCTCATTGCTAGAAAGATGAAATCATGATCAGAAGCTTGGCTTTTTTAACCACTCCCCCAGGCTCTGGAGATGGGAGAGAGATTAGAAAGGGAATTCAGAACTATTCATGGCTACATGATGAGGTCCCCACAAAAATCTCAGTAGTGCTAAACTAGGAGAGATTTCAGGTTGGTGAATTCATCCACATACAGGACAGTGATACACCCCAACTTCATGAAGACCAAAGCTCCTGCACCGGACCCTCACAGACTTTGGTTTATTTATCTCTTCATCTGACCATTCACCTGTGTCCTTTATCATGTTTTTTATTATAAAATAAACTGGTAAAGTGTTTCCCTGAGTTCTGTGAGCTGCGCTAGCAGACAGTCAAATCCAAGAAAGAGAAGGTCATAGGACCCTTCAACTTATAACCAAGTAAGACAGAAGTTGTCAGTAATCTGGGGACCTACTACTTTGCAATTGGCATCTGAAGTGGGAACCAGCCTTGAGAGACATGTGGCATCTGTGCAAACTCCAGGTAGTGACAGAATTGAGTTGAGATTGTAAGACACTGATGTGTCACAGAATTGTTCGATGTGTGGAAAACCGACACGTCTGTGTCAGAAGTCTGAGTGTGGCAGTAGTGTGAGAGTAAAGGAGAGACGGCAGGAAGAGCAGAGGTTTCCCTATACACATAATCCACAGTATACACACCAGACAAATACACCCATTAAATAAGATAGTCTAATCGTCTAAGTCACGGTGATCCTCCTCGATTTCTGCTAGAGCTAATAAAAAGAGATTATTAGTCCCCTTTAATTGGGACTTTCAAAGTAACCATTATTTTAACACAAGCACCTTATTAGAAATACAGCCTTGCCTGCAAAGCACAGTCAGGGGGAAGCACATGGACTTAAAAGTCATGGACACTTCTGCAGCAATAGCAGTGCCACCTTGCCTAAGGCAGTGGGCCTGAACTGTGACTGGCTATGTAAATAGCTTGGGCACTCTGCCCAGTGGCTTCTCTGTACTGATTTCTGCATTCAAGAATGGCCGGTACAACTGGAGTTCTCTGCATCAGTCAAAACATGTGCCCTCAGGTAGTAAATCTGAGGGAAAAAAAGCAAGAGAGTCAAAAAAAGAAAAAAGTAGGCCCTCTGGTCCTAAAATCCCAAACAGAAAAGCATCTTTAAATATCAAACACTCAAAGATAAACAAAAGTCCAAAGGTGTAATCTGGAGTCTCAAGTAAGCCTGTGCCTGGGGAGCAGTCCACATATAACCCAAGGCCCCAGGTTCATAGCCAGGGGGAGTCAGGGGGAGCAACTAAAAAAAAAAGAACAGATAACTAAATAAAAATGTTTCTTCCTCCTCACTTTTCCTTCCTGATTACTGCCTATCTGTCTTCCTCTTTAGAGGAATTTCAAGATGGCAAACAACATAGAAAAGATATTTTTTGGTATCCCGTGGTGGTCTAGTAGATAAATCCACTGCCTCTGGCCAGCACAAACCACATGCATCCAAAGGACCTGGGTTCGTATTCCGGGACATGGGTGAGGGACAGCCAAGACAAACAACTAAATAAAATAAATAAAAAATGCTTCTTTCTCCTCTATTCTTGCCTGCCTGCCTACTTGTCTTTATTCCTACTGACCTTTCCTAAAGAAAAAAGCCTCTACCTTCATGTGTAGACTCACTCATTTCACCTCCGCATAACAACCTGCTGCCCCTCTACCCTAACTGCAAATTTTTTTCTTATCCAAGATGCTAATTCTGAATCAGTGATTTCTTAGTTCTGGGTTGGCCCCTGCCTCACGCCAGTAGTCCTATCCTGCTCAGCACCCACCCACTTGGAGGAATTTCCAGTCCCGTTACCACGAAGGATCAAGCCATCCCTCAAATTTAATACTTAATCTACACCCTCATTAATTTCCAACTTGGGTCCAAATTGCCCTTATTTTTAGCCATCAAACAATTTGAGCTCTTTATTCAAAAAAATGTCAAATTTCTTAGTCATATTTCAATTAAATTACATCTATTACAGATATAACATCTATCTACTAAGTCAAAGAAATCTTTTATATCTTGAGGCATTTTCAATTACAGTAAGATAAGTAAAGATCTTTACTAGCTAATTTATGTATCACCTTGACCAGACTTAGGATGCCCAGACTGTTGGTAAAACAAGTAAGAAGGTTCTGAAACTAAGATGCTTAGAGAAGGGAATAATGGTTAATACTATATTTAGGGAAGACATACTTATTAGCATTTTTTTCTTGAAGTTTGGAGATTGGCTGAAAAATAATATACCTCTTACTTCCTTTTATAACTGTGATAAATATATATAACATGAAATTGACTATTTTAACCATTTTTAAGAGCACAATTCAGTGGCATTAAATACATTCACACTGCTGGGTTTCCATCACCACCATCGACCTCCAGAAGTTTTTATCACCTCAAACCCAAACTCTGTCCCCATGAAACAACTCTCCATTTCTTTTTCCCTCAGCTATGGTAACAACTATTCTGTTTTCCATATCTATGAATTTAACTATTTCAGGTAACTCATGTAAATAAAATCATAGAATATGTGCCCTTTGTCTGGCTTATTTCACTTAGCATAATGTCTTCCCAATTTACCGTGTTATAGTAGGTGTCAGAATTCCCTTCTTTTGTAAGACTGATTATTCCACTCTATGGATTCCACTCATATTTTATTTATCCATCATCTGTCTATGGATACTGGGTTGCTTCAACCTTTTGGCTATTCTGAATAATGCTGCTATGGGTGCAAAAATATCAAGTCCCTGCTTTCAATTCATTGAGGAAAATACACAGAAATGGAAATGCAGGATCACAGTAATTCTGTTTAATTCAAAATAAGTTTTCGATATTTAATAACTATGACATTGCTAGAGAATACAATGAATTTATTCATTCCTTCAACAAATATCTATTCAGTAACTTTTATGTTTCAGGCACCAAGAATACAAGGGCCAACAAAACAGAGGCCCTGCTCTTATGAGAGCAGACTAGATAAATAAGTAAACAAGAAAATCAAAAGATAATTTCATGAAGTAATGATTGTTATGAAGGCAATGTTTCTTCCTCCTCACTCTTCCTTCCTGATTACTGCCTATCTGTCTTCCTCTTTAGAGGAATTTCAAGATGGCAAACAACATAGAAAAGATATATTTTGGTGTCCCCTGGTGGTCTAGTGGATAAGTCCACTGCCTCTGGCCAGCATTTTTATAAAGAGGTGTGAGGGGAATACTTTAGACAAAGCTGGGAGTATATCAGAGCTGAGATCTGAACAGTGGAAAGGCACCAAGGTCATAACATCTGGATAAGCTCATTCCAGGCACAGCAAAGTGTAGAATTCCTAACATGGAAGAAATTTAACTTCTTAAGGGTCAACCAAAAATCAAGTCCGTGTGGTTGAAGTCTGGGAAGAAAGCAGTAGCTCAGGCGATGAGATTTGAAGGTCCACAGATATGAGCAGGGATGGGAGAGCAGATTTTCATCTTGACAGTATTTTACAAGTTTCCAACTGTTTTCTAGAAGCTTTGGTTTTAAGTTATTTCTCAACACATCCGTGAATTCTGAAACTAACAGAGTAAACCAACTGGAGAAGTTTCCTTATGCAAAAAACTGGGTGGACACCTCATGGGCTGGATGCCTCCCATTTCCACTTCACAATGGGAAAGGTTACACCTGAAGTCACCACAGAGCCAGACTGCCTGTGCAAGCTCAGTGACTGCAACTCCTGTCTCACACTTAACACGAGACAAAGGCAGTTTTAAAGTTTGTTATGAGAGTTAAAAGAGATATTAGACCCAGAACGCCCAGAACACAGAGTGGGTTCTCAAAAAGTATCAGTTACTATTGTTATTAAAGAAACTGGGGCCTTAGAACCATCTGAATCACCATTCAGTAACCCTGCTGAGCACCCCAGGGAACACAGCTCCCTGAAGTGGGTTACTGTCATTAGAGTGCTAGATAGTTTGTTGGGGAAATGTCACCCAGGTATGACATGATCCTCACCATCACCACAGGGAGAGAGACCTTGGGAGTGACTCCACCTGCCAGGATCATCAGCCTCCCCGTGCCTCCAAATCTTACCTGAGCCTTTGTCACACAAGTGGTACCCACCAGGTATCTGTAGAGGGAACTCTGTTGAACACTGTCTGTCTGTCTCAGCTTTTGAGCTCTCTATAGAAGAAGAAACTGGGACTCCATGTGCTAAATGATCTAAGATCATATAAGACCCAGAGTGGAAATTTGAACTGTTTTATCTTTAGTTCCAAAGCCCTTTTCCATGATATTGCACTAAATAAAAGCACATTTACCCACCTCCTCTGTTTTCTCAAGTAAGAAATAAAAAATATGATTCCATAAGTGCCTAAACTCGTGTTTCCAGCCCAGCCACTGTCTGATTAAAGGTCCATGTTTGTGCTGGGATCACTTAATTCCAGGACGTCAAAGCACTGGGCACCAGGCCAAGAACCCTACAGTGCAACGTTTGTTTCCTAGAACAGGGGGTGACAGATGGCAGACAAGCACCGCCCCTCCCCCGCAGGGATCTGGTCTCACACTCCAAAAGGAGAGTGACCACAAAAGTAATGGTTAGGAGAGCAGGTGGCAGGGAGGCAGGGAGGGCAAGGTTCAATTCCACGCTGTGCCATTTTGCTAGATCAGCTCTTCTTTGCACACCCTACCTTTCTCATCTATGAAATGGAGGGCGGGTTGGGGAGGGAGGAGAGGGAAATAGCACTCCATTCACATTTGGGTTGTGAGGCTGGTGTTGCGAGGTGAGGAGCTAGCTGTACTTAAATATAACAAGTTCAACGAGAAAAGTGTTCCATAAAGAGAGGCTATTTCTATCAGCATTAAACCTTCACACCTGTATCGGAGGCAGAGGCTGCCATCCTACAACACAGATGTGACCAAGGGTTCTGGGACCAGCTGCGGCGCTCCAGGGCCCAGCCATCCGACCTCTCGCCCGGGACAACTCAACCTGCTTCCCCTCCTAATTGACTTCACGGAGCCCGGAGGGAAGCGCCGCGGCCCCTCGAGAGCAGCACACCAAGGCCCTGGGACCTAAAGCCCACCTACCGTAATGGAGTCCCACCACACCAGCCTAGCGACACCTCGGCCCCACGCTGCTACCAGAGTCCAAGACCTGCAGATTCGCGCCAGCCGCCCGCCCGCCACGTGACTCGCTGTGAGCACCGAAACCAGAACTTGGAGCTCAGGAGCTCGCCCTCCACTCCGAGCGTCCCGCGCGTCCCCGCCCAGGCCCCAGAGATGCCCAATAAGAGCCCGCAATCTGGAGGAACCCGCCCCCAAACGCGCCGGTTTTATTGGCTGTGGTGGAAAGGTGGACGGGCCTGGCTGCTCAGACCAGGGAATTGCCCCGGGGTGCAGCTTGCACACTTAAGCTTATGCGGGTCAGGCTTGTTTCGCTTTGGTTACAGGCTGAGAGGCGGTTATTTCCCGGAAGACAGAGGAAGGCCTGCCCCAGTTACACAGGGTAGGTCATGGGATTAGGGGTGGGTTTTATGGTTTATATTTAACTTTTCTATTATCCTACTTACAGTTTAGCACAGTGGTTATTGAATAAGACAAACCTGGGTTCGAACTCCCACACTGTTACTCTATGCATATGGAATCTTACACGAGGCGCTTCACTTTTTGAGTTTCATGTTTCTCATCTTTGAATTGGAGATGATTATATCTGCCTGACGGGGCTGTCGGGAGTATAATAAACATGTAAAACAGAGCATTGTGCCTGGTACGTAATAAGAATTCAATATTCGCTGTTGTTAAGGATAATGGAAACCAAGGGGCTGCACAATATAGGAGAAAGACCTGACCAAACTTCACTCAGGCTTCCCTGAACTCTTTTTCAAGTAGGCCTGGCTTTTGGACTTCTGCATTTGTCTCTGCATTTTAGCTGAAATCTTGCAAAGTCAACTTAACCATAAGTCCCCACCCTCCATATCTGCTTGGATTCCTCATCCTCCACCAACTGCTGTGATGTCTGATCACCCTGGCCTGGTCAGTGTAGACAGAATCCCTCCTTACTCCCGATGTTTTCTTTTAGTAATTTTCCATCCATATATTCAGAAGAAATATAACCTGAATAATTGATCCTCTTCTTGCGCTTTGACTGAATTCCCACTTGCTCTTGCTGTATTCCGAGTTGAGCCTAATTCCATCAAGTGAACCCTATACCTATAGAAATAGTCCCCTATTAGAGCGCCCTGGTGGCCTCGTTGTTTAAACTGTGCACAGCCCACATACATCCCAAGGTCCCATTTCAAGACCCCAGGGCTAAGGAAACAACTGATGATGAATAACTGAATAAAATAAAGTGCTGCTTCCTCCTCTCTCTTCCTGCCTGCCTGCCTACTCACCTTCATTCCTGCTTGTGACTTTCCTTTAAAAAGAAGAAATTGTGCCCCCTTGAAAAAAATCTTTACTATGTCATTTAATATTTTTTCTTTAATAGTTCCTAATCTTTCCATCCTCAGCTTATCCACAAAACTTTACCTCTCATAATATGAAGTGGTTTCCAAAATGTAACAAATATGACTAGTCTGACAGTTAAGAAATTAATTCAGAAAAGCCCAGAAAAAGATAATGAGAAAGTAGGAATCCCTATGAAGTCAGAGGAGAAAAAATGTAATTCCCAGGGGATTTGTGGATTACAATGCATGTACTCAGAATGATTCTGTCAAATAGGAGGAGGATGAAACATTTTATTTATTTGATTTAGTTGTCCATTATGGTTGCTCCTGCCTGACCCTGGGTCCTGACCTTGAGTCCTTTGAATATATGTGGACTATGCCAGCCAGAGACAGCTGACTGGTCCATTAGGCCACTAGGGTGCACCAATAAAGTATTTTTAAATTAAGGTATAGACATTGTTTTTTAGACATAATGCTCTTGAAGACTTAATATATTATTTATAGTGTAAACATAATTTTGGGGGGCTTTTTTTCCCCCTAGCCTTGGGTCTGGAACCCAGGTTCTAGTTGTTACATGGTCTGTGCCTTAGCCCCTATGTCAACTGAGCCACAAGGGTGTGTCCAAAACATAATTTTTATGCTGTGGGAACCTGAGAGATTTGTGTGACTCACTTTATTGCAACATTAGCTTTACTGTGGTGGTCTGGAAATCATCTGCAAATCTGAGATGGGCCATTATTAAAGACAGGAGATTTCACAGCCCTGTGGCTGAAGTGACTGAGGCAGCTAAGGTACAGACCAAGGATAGTTGACAGACCTGGGTTCACAACCCAGGCCAGAGGTAAGAGAAAAAAAAGAAAAAAAATAGATGAAAATAAACATTAAAAAAAATGAAGACAGGAGTGTATTGCTTGGGTGTCAAATGACAAATACATTGTACATGAAGTGTAGCACTGGTTCTTTTTCAATTCCAACTTAATTTTTTTGATCTCCTGTTCACTTTATTCATATATTATTTTTTCTGTGAAACTGGGTAGAATGGAGGAGGAATCAAAGAAAGCCTCATATATTAAATTCTTAAATAAATTCTTTGAATTCTAAAGTAAGCGTCAGCAGGAGAATCACAGATCGTGGGCCTTGGCCCAGCAAGCAAAGCCACCAGGGCTATCCTGCAAATTAAGGAGGATGGCAAATTCATTTCTTAAAAAATAAAAGTTCTCAAGGGGGAAAAATAGAAAATACCTAAGTTTCAAAAGCTGAATTTCTTCCTCACTCTTCATTTGTACCCTGAAGTATCTGAAGAGAGTGTTTAAATGTCAGTTTTCAACGATTCTGCTTTTGCACATATAATGCAAACATGGTCCTCATTAGCAGTCCATTTGGTGGTTCATAGCAAGCAGCGTGCTTGGATTAAGGTCTGATTTCCACTCCAATGCAAAGTTTCTGCTCTTCTTGGCAACAAAGCCCTTTGCAGAGATCTGGGCATCGTGAGCTTCTTAGGTGGGAGGAGGTGCTACTCAGGTTCACCTGAGAATATCCTTTTAGATTGGCTGGTGTTTTATAGTCACCTTTCTAGACCCCGTGTGTGCTGTTGATGATGATGCAGTTGGGGTTACAGTAGGTTGGCGGGTTTGCATAGAGTTCATAGCCAAGCCGAACCAGTGGCAATCGTGGCCATGTCCTTCAACATGTCCCCTGGAATGTGACCCATCCACTTGGAGAGTATTTCCAGGTTCACCTTCTTGATGACCTGGTCTGTGGATCTCTCCATCTTGGATAGGGAGATGCCACCTGGCTTGCCGAGGAGATCCTCGTGGTAAGGATGGTATCACTCCAGGTGATGCCCAGGAAGTCGAGGATGAACTTAGGGAGCACCTGGGGCACAGCACTAGCTGCTCAGGTAGACGGGCAGGCATTTGTCCTTGTCCACCCCAGGCACTGTGCATACATCATCTTGATGGCCTTTTTCCATCAGTGAGGCAGTTGCCTTAGTTGCTGAGGTCAAAGCCCACGATGGTGACTTTGTACATGTTCTATAGTGCACGGTGGCCTGGTTGTCCTACAGCAGCAGTAGCAGGAACTTGGAGTTGGGAAGCCGGCGCGACAGGCAAACGGAGGACTTGAGCATGAATGCATCCTTGTCGCCGAGCACGCAGGCGGGCTCGCCTTGTTTGGCCGATCACCTCCAGGATGAAGGCCTGCATGGTGGCGTCCAGCACCTGGTCAGTCATGCCTGCCTCTTCCTGACACAGCTTCTAGCGGCCCAACATGGACCAGGCCTGGAGCATGGCCAGCACACGGTGGATGATGCAGGTCTCCTTGCTGCAGTGCACCTCAGGGTGAGTGTCCAGCATGGCGCACATCAGCTTGGTGTCCCTGCAGAGCAGGCCACCCACAAGATGAGCCACATAGCCTTGCCTTAGTGGTACTCTACATGGTCCATACCCACCATTACCAGATCCTCCTGTTCTGGTCGCATGACCCGCCACCCCTGAGACCCCCGAGCACCGCTCGGCACTCCAGCACCTGCTGGACAGCCAGCTCCAGGGCCAGGGCACAGCCAGCTACCACAGCGTCCTTTGCATAGTCAGATGAATGCTGGACCAGCTTCAGCCACAGGTCAGCAAGAGGTCCAGTGGACTCATATCTCCTCTGGCCACTATCATGCTGGGGCTCCAGTCCTTCTGGCCACTTGCCAAAGCTGTTGGCCAGTAGAGCCTGTGGAGAGATGCTGCGAGGCAGTCGGCACACCCAGCAGCTCTGACACGAGCTGCCCCTGCCGGGGGATGGGGAGACACCCCCACCGCACACCTAATTTTAAGCCCTTGTTTTGTAAAACTTCTTGAGCTTGCTCTTGGTCAGTCATCTCTCTCCCACTGTTCTTGGCGTTACCTCTAAATTCAGTGGTTACACGATGCCGAGATCTGAACTGGGGTCAGGGGCCTCTGTCGACTTTCATGCACAGAACCCTGGGTCTTGCCTTTTTTGAGCACAGTCCTCTCCAACCCCATTGGAGGTTCCTATTTACTCATCCCACACACCCTCTAGTCACACATGGCATCACATGGACCCCTTTCCAGGATCTTCTCCTGGCACCTGTGATTATTCCTTCCAGACCTCTTCTCCAGTCTAGAGAAACATCTCAAATTTTAAAGGCAAGGGTTGGATGGAGAATCATCACGACTCACAAGATAGTCTCTTTACCCGAAATATCCTCAAGCAAAGGTCTTGTATTCCCAAATGCCTCCACTTTTGCAATTCAAAACCCTTTTCTCTCAAATCATTTGCTCTGTGAGATTCCCAAATGACTCAAAAAACAAGAATTAACATTTTTCTCTGTTTTCTGTTCTGTCATCTCTTCATTTAGACTATAGTGGAGGGGAATAGGAGCTTCAGCAAATACTGGGTGTCAAGAATATACATGAGTTAAGTATATAAAAATATTATCTTTCCCAAGAGGGTAATATCTAAATATTTACCCTCTTGTATGGAGTGGATACTCATCAATTAGTAGAAGTCACACAGGTTAGTTAGCTAGACACCAGCTGGAAGGAAGAATGATCAAACCAATTCAACCAATTTTAATATTAGCCTTGATTTTACCACATAGACATGTAGAGTTTTGAGAAATAGATGTGCCATATGACCTTGAGTAAGTTACTTGAGTTATCTGAACCTTTATCAAGTCCACTTTGGCCTCCTCCTACTCTTCCACTGCCTTCCACTGGGTCTTAGGCTCTCGGATCTTCATCTATGGTGATGATTCTCCTATACCTCCCAAGACCAGGGCATCTACTCCCAGGGCTGAGATTCAGTTCCAAGATGTGAACTGTTAAGATCTCAAGAGCTCAGCTCCCCACAGCTACATCCAAAATATACCTACTAGGCAAACACAAACTTTGAAAAAGAACAGGGACCAGTACCTCCATGAAGAGAAAGGAAACACACTGAGATATGTGGTAAGGGAAGACGATCTGTCTCGCCACCCTATGTGGAGACCCCTGGGCCACCAAAAAACCTTGGAGAAGGATGAAAAGGATAGTCTCCTTGTAAATGGAGATCATGCTTCTGCAAGGTGCTAGCCTCCACCATTGCAGGAAAACCCTGGGGAAACACTTGTCCCCACCCTCTCACACCAACTGCCTTTAGTGCACTTGTGAGATCTGTTAGTGCTCAGAGCTACCTTTCTGTAGGCTGTGGAGAAAGACAGTCTGGTCTATAGGACATGTGCAGACAGTCGGCTGGTTCCCAGAAAGAAGCATTCCATTCTACCCCTCTCACAGAGAAAGCAATTGGAAGAGTTCCATCAAAATGGCCATTCCTGCCAGCCTGGGCTGCAGCTCAACAGCTTGGTATCTTGGTATCTGCTTGGTATTTCCTGAAATTCCATCCCTAGGCTTCAGGGCTTGTTTACTGCCCCCTGCTGGGACTGCCACTTCTCTGGAGGACTGAAGGATTTTCCCAGGAAATTGTGCTCTGCTAAAACCAGTTCCCAGCTCGCTCTCTCTTCTGTGCCCACTGTTGGGACTGCAGCCTGCTTAGGGTCCACAATTCTCCAGTCTCTCCTTGGGCCTGTTGTTCATGCCTGCGACTCTGGGGTAAACCTCTGCATTCCCTGTTCCAACTCCAACCCTGTAGGCTGGACTTTCAGACCTCAACACAGGGCTCACCGTAGAGCTTCAACAAATCTCAGTGCTGTGATCACACAACTAAAGGAAACCCAGCATTCCAGACCAACACCCAGATCTATGCTCTACAACTTGATATTCTGACATAAGACCTGTATATCAGAAATAAATGCAGAATGCCAAAAAGATCAAAGAGACAGAAAATACATGCAAAATGATGGATCAAAACAAAAATCTGAAAGTAACATACTTAAACTATCTGATGACGATTTTAAAGCAGCAGTTTTAATGATACTCACTGAAATCAAGAGAACAATGGAAGAATAAAAAGAGAACTACAAGTAGATAAACTATGAGGCCATTCCAAACAATATTCATAGAACTAATGAGCACAATAGCTAAGCTAAATAACACAATAGAGGGGCTCAACAGGAGGCTAGAAGAATCCTACAATAGAATCAGTGAGCTAGAGGATAGAGCAGTGGAATGCACCCAGGCAGATGGGCAAACAGGAAAAAGGAATGAAAAGAAATGAGCATAGGAGACCTGTGGGATAACATTAAGAGAAACAGCATTTGCATCATAGGGGTCCCAGAAGGAGAAGAGAGAGAGAAAAGGGCAGAAACCATATTTGAAGAAGTAGAAAGAGAAAAGGTCAGAAACCATATTCAAAGAAGGAAAAATGGGGGCAGAAACTGTTAGGCTGGCCCAGGGACAAAAGCAGCAGCGGCCATGCCCGGGAAAATGGCAGCCAAGCCCGGGAAAAAGGTGGATGACGTCAGAATAAGGGATGCGACCCCCACACCTGGATTCACAGGGCCAATCCCCAATCGCCACATAGGAAGCCCGCGAAATTCCTCTGCTTAAAGAGCCGGTACCCCTTTGTTCTGGGCGCGACTTCCCAGCCCGCGACTTCCCGGCCATCTGGGACTTGGGAGTTTCGCCCGGGTGTGCAAACCCCAATAAAGCCCTGGCTATTTGACATTTTTTATCTGATTGAGCTTTTCTCCTTGCGGAGCCCAGAAAAACCTTACAGAAACCATATTTGAAGAAATAATACCTGAGAATTTCCCTAACTGGAGAAAGGAAGTAGGCCTCCAGACTCACTAAGCTGAAAAAGTTCCAGACAAAAGAAACCCAAACATACCTACACAAAGATACATCATTATTAAAATATCAGAAATACTCCTAAGCCCAAGTTGATCACCTTGGTCAAGTAGCACAACAAAAGGAGAGACAGATACTGGGGTGGGCATGGGAGAAGCAAGGCAGGAGGAGGATACAAAGCAAAGAGGAGAGCCATTAACTCTACCTATAGGAGGCAAGAAAATCTGCACTGAATGAGGGTCACATGGCCTGTGTTTTAAATCATAAGTCTGATATCACCAGAAAAAGAGAGGGAGGTGGATTGAGCAAAAGAGTATGCAGGTGTGACTGGAGTCCTGTGTATTGTAACACTGGGTGCCTTTGTAATTTACTTCTTACTACTCAGCAAAACTTAAAAAAATAATGAGCAACCAGAATCATGGGATGCAGCAAAAACAATACTAAGAGGAAAGTTCATTGCATTCCAGTCCCAACTCAAGAAACAAGAAAAATTACAAATAAACAATCTACCCCTACACTTAAAACAACTAGAGATAGAACAATTAAAGTCATAAATCAGTAGAAGAAAGTAAATAATAAAAATTTGAGCAGAAATATATGAAAGAGAAAGCAAAAAAACAATTCAGAAGAGCGATGAAAACAAAAGATGAAACAATGAAAGTGACAAACCATTAGCTAGACTCAGAAAAAAAGAGAGACAACTCTCATAATTAGAATCAAAAATGAAAGGGGAGAAGTTATAACAGACACCACAGAAATACAAAACATCATAAAAGACTACTGTGACCAGCTCACTGCCAACAAAGTGGACAACCATGAGGATATAGAGGTTTTTAGAAAAATATGGTAAACTTAGAAGAACTGGAAAACTTGAAGAGAACAATCACAAGCAAAGAGGTAATCAAAAGTCTCCTGAAAAATAAAAGCCCAGGACCAAATGACTTTTCTAATGGATTTTTTTAAATCTTCAGAGAATTAGTGCTTATTTTTTCTCAAACTCTTCCAAAATATTGAAGAAAAGGGAACATTCCCAAATCCTTTCTATGAGGCTAACATATACTAATACCAATATCTCTAATTAACATAGATGTAAAAATTCTCAGCAAAATATTAGCAAACCAAATCCAACAATGCATCAAAAAGACCATCCATCATGATGAAGTGGGATTTATCCCAGGGATTCAAGGATGGTTCAACATATGTAAATCTATTAACGTAGTACAACATATCAACAAGAGCAAAAAGAAAAACTGCACAATCATATCAATAGATGCAGAGAAAACTTTCGACAGGATCCAACACTCATTTATGATAAAAACCCTGCATGACATGGGAATAGAAGGTGAATACCTCAACACGATAAAGACCATGTACGATAAACCCACAGTCAACATCATAGTCAATAAGCGAAAATTTGAAAGCATTTCCTCTAAGGACAAGAACAAGGCAAGGCTGTCCACTCTCACCACTGCTACTTAACATCATACTGGTGGTCTTAGAGCAATTAGGCATGAAAAAGAAATAAAAGAATCCAACTTGGAAAGGAGGAAGTAAAACTGTCATTATTTGCAGATGGCATGATTATATATATTGAAAACCCTAAAAACACCATAAAAAAAACTACTAGAACTCATCAATGAATACAATAAAGTGGCAGGCTATAGAATCAGTGCACAAAAATCCGTTGTATATTTGTATGCAAGCCACATGCTAGAAGAAAATGAAACCAAGAAAACCACACCATTTGAAATAGAAGTAAAAAGAATCATATATCTTGGAATATACTCAGCAAAGGAGATGAAAGATCTGTACAATGAAAACTGCAAGTCCTTAAAAGACAAAGAGATGGAAAGACATCCCCTGCTCATAGTTAGGAAGAATTACCGTTGTTAAAATGGTTATCTTGCCTAACGTGATATGCAGATTTAATGCACTCCTCATTAAAACTCCAAGGGTTTATTTCGGGGATGTAGAACAAAAAAAATCTTAAAATTTGTATGGAACAACAAAAGATCCAAAGTAGCCAAAGCACTTACGAGAAAAAAGAACGAAATGGAGGTTTTGCACTACCAGATGTTGAGCTGTATTACAAAGTGATAGTGATCAAAATGGAAAGGTATTGGAATAACAACAGAGGCACACATCAGTGGAACAGAACTGAATCACCAGAAATGGACTCGCACACATACTGTCACTTAATCTATGACGAAGGACCCAAAAGCATTCAGTGGAGAAAGGAAAGTCTTCCATAAATGATGTTGGAAAAACTGGGCACCCACATTCAAAAGAATGAAGTTGGATCCTCTGTAATACCATTCATAAAAATTAACTCAAAATGGGGTTCTCATGATGCGTATGTTGGTAACTGTTGGTGTCCCTACACATCCTTTAGACTCAGTGCCTTTTTTCTTCATTGTTTTTGTCCTCTGCCCCATCCCCTAGATATTTTCAATTGTCCAAATTTTTTTTAAAGGAAGGAAGACAAACAGGCAGCGGGCAGGAAGGGAGAGAAAGAAGAAGCGTTTAATTATTTAATTGTTCATTTAGCGCTGCGCTGCAAACCAAGATCCTTGGGCTATAAGTGCACTGTGCCCCAGGTGTGAGCTTAACACCTGAGTCACCAGGTCCTGCCCAGCTGTCCAATCTTTAAATCTGCTGGAGTTTTTTTGCCTGTTCATATTAGTTGTTGAACTCTTCTAGGGAATCTTGTAATTTCAACTTTTTATCTCCAGCATTTTTAAATGATTCATTTAAAAAAAAATATTATAGTAATTATTCTACACATTAAAATAATTTCCTATGTATAGGTTTCCCCATTTCTTAGATATATTTCAACACACCATGCCCTCCACCAAATCACCAAGTGTTCTTTCCCATTGTCCAGTGGGCTGTGCCACCTAAATGGTTCATTTTTATAATTTCTATATTTGTATTAATATTCTCTATTTGGTCATACATTATTCTCCTAGATTTTTTAAACTTTTTAATATTAAAAAAATCTTCTTAAAGAGAGGAAAGAAGGAAGAGGAGGAAAACTCACCTTTATTTATTTAGTTGTTCATTCTTGGTTTTTCCAGTTCCTTGGGCTTTACATGATCTGCACACCAGTCTCTCAGCTCCCTGAGCCACAAGGATGTGCCCTGCTCTTTTAACGTTTTTAAGGTAACAGACTTAAGTATTGGCTTAGTAAACTGAACATTTGAGCTTTGTCGGCAACAGTTTCTGTTCATTTCTTTTTCCCCATGTGAACAGGCTGTACTTTTAAAAAATTTCTTTGTATCCCTTCCCTTATGTTTTGTTGTTGAAACTATGTATTTTTAATATTATTTTGAATATCAGATTGTCCCCCTTCACTGGGATTTGCTGTTATTGATTGTTGAGGACTGAAGCTTTTTAAATTTGGGGGGCAATGGTAATTTCCAGACAATTGGCAAAGACCGTATTTGTCATGGGTCATCTCTGAATTCTCTGTTGTGTTATCTCAGTGGACAGAGATTTCCATAAATACATGGAATAAAAAAAAAAAAGAAACAAGCAAATATTCTCCTAGTTTTTATTGGGTTGGATTGTATCTAATCTGTATGTTCCCAGATGAGAGTCCACCTCAAACACTGCCTGTGCCTTCATCTCTCTTGCTTGTGCCTCAGGATCTGCTGGCCTTGCAAACCTAGGATTCTCTCATGTCTTTCTTCCCTGTGTCTATTTCTGACCCTGGGCTTGCTCTTTGTACTCCAAATACACGCTGCAGCCCTAATACCCAACCCAGATTTGCTTTGATGGAAAGATTTGATCAGGATACTGGCAACTTGAGGAGCCGGTGAACTGAGGTCTCAAAGACCATCTCAAATTCCTCAAGCCATCAGAGCGGTCTCAAAGCGGCAGGAAAGTGGAATGTGCACATCAGCTGACTCAGTCTGGAGCTGCTGCCCTCTGGTGGTCCAGCAGGTGTCGTCTTGCAGAGGTTGGAGCCTCCTTGAGTGGATATGTTCCTGAGGTCAGGTTGTTCTGCTATCTCGGTTCATTGACACTTGAGCAAACATTCAGTTACTTTGGGAAAAGGAAAGATTCAAAAAACAAAAAACAAAAACAAGAGTTCAGCCATGCGCTGGTGTCCGAGCCTTTTAAACCAGTCACAGTCCACATACATCCCAAGATCCCCGGTTCAAGACGGAGGCCAAGAAAACAACCGGTGATGAACAACTGAATAAAACAAAGTGCTTCTTCCTCCTCTTTCTGCCTGCCTGCCTACTTGCCTTCATTCCTCCCGGCACCTTTCCTTAAAAATAAATAAATGTGTAAGTAGTTTGTATTAGCAGAGCAGGTTTGTGGTGCCTTAGTGAGAGGTATTCTAGCTGCTACTGTGACTGTCCACCAGTATTTTCTTCCTCAGCCTCCTTCTTCCCAAGCCTTTCAATCCATCTGCTGTTTTCTATGTCCAGTGTCCCTTGCTCCAGATGGTTCCGAGTCTTTAATGCCTTTTTTTTTTTTTTTAAATGGAAAGGTGCAGACAGAAGTGAAGGCAGGCAGGTGGAGAGAGGGAGTAGCAGTGTGTTATCTAACTTATTTCTTCATCTTGGTTGTTTCCTCCCACCAGGGTCACAAACCTGATTCCCTGGAATACACATGGACTTGACCAGCCAGAGGCCATGGGTTTAACCACTAAGCTACCAGGACATGCCAAAGGTCTTATATGTCTTTAAATGTTTGTGACAGTCACTGCCTAGAAAGCTGATCTGAGTTTCCTGAGATTGGGGTGATGGGTAACGAAGACAAATCTCTGCACGAGCACCTCAGGGAACTGCCAAATTGCTCCAAACCTACAAAGCACGGTTCTTTTAGAACAAGGTCCAGTTTGATCCTTGGCACCAGCAAGTCACACCAGGAATGCTGACATCAGCCCCTGGCTGTCACTGCATTGGGAATGGGGGCATGGTGGGTGGGGAAGAAAAACACTAGAATCTTCTCCTACTGAAATTTGATAGTTTTTTTTTCCCCCCTTATTAAATCTCCCCAGGTTGCTGTCAACTCTTGATTGAATTCCAGAGTTTCCAAAAGGTTGATTCTGTTTATTTTTGCCAACTTAATGGTTGCTTCAGTGGAGAGACTGGTCTTGAGCTCTCCTGCCTCCATTACCGGTCATCATCTTGCTCCTTCCCTTTGCATTTTTGAGTCTTCCCTTTTTTCCTAGTCAGTCATTTTGCCTTCGGTTACTTCCTATTGAGAATATTGTTATTAAAAACAGCTGCAGAGAAATTGCATATTTCCCCCTTGGGAATAGTTCCTTGGAATTTATTCCCAGACGGGGAAATTCCAGGCTAAGAGAAAGAAACTGTTGTACCCTTCTTATAAACGTTACTGATTGCTCCAAAAAGATTGGTCTGGGCGCCCTCTGGCGGAGAGGCGGTTAAATCAATTACCTCAAAAAGGGCAAGTTACATACCCCTGGATTTGAGTCCTGGGTCCAGGTGGAAGCAACCAGTGTGAACAGCTGAATAAGAATAAAAATAAAGATGCTTTTTTCCCTCCTCTCTCTTCTTGCCTACCTGCCTACCTGCCTTCGTTCCTGTCTGCACTTTCCCTTAAAAAAATTTTTTTTTTGATCTGACTTACTACCCCACCCCTACCTTCAAAACCTTTGTTTTTCTCTTCAGTCTGAAGTAATTTAAGTTATTTTCTTACCTACTTTTTTACTGAGTGTGTAATCTGTGTCAAATAGCTTTATGTGCTATTTCTTTAGTGAATCTCTGAAAGTGAGTGTTTTTATTTACAAATAAGGAAGCTCAGAAAGTTCAAGTCACTTGAAATCACAAGGGATGACTGACCCGAACATTCCTACAGGCTCTGAGAATGTGACTCCCACACTAGGTGATGACCTGCATCATCTCATGGATTTAAAAAATACAAAGAGTCAAATGAAAACCCAAAGGGGAGAGTCCTGGCTGGTGGTGCCAGTGAAAGTATAGAATTTCAGCATTTCCCATTCCAACATAAAAAGAGACAGTGCCACAAGGTAGCATATTAGAACCCCATAGGTTAGATCTACAGCTAAACCAGAGGTCAAGGACTCAAACTGCCACGAAGTTAGGAGAACCCGGGGAGCCATGTACCAAGGCGCCCTTCCTCAGGAATCTATCAGAACCATTTTGGAGGATTAAAGATAGCTCTAATACTTTTGCAATCCTTCCTACTGTGGGGTTATGTAATCTCTCCCTGAACTTGAGTGGACCCTGTGAGTGCTTCATCCATGAGAAGATCAAGGATGTGATAATGTGTCAGGTTCTAGTCTCAAACCTAAGGAACCTTGCAACTCCACTTCGTCTCTCTTTGAATGCATTCTTGGGAAAACCAAATACCAATGTCAGATAGCAGATGACTGTGAGGAAGTCCAAACTAGACACATGGGAAAGCTGCATGAGAGATCAGGACCTGAGCCTGGTGCCCTGGTGGCCTCATGGATAACTTTGCTGGGAGCAGTCCCATATACATCCCAAGGATCCAGGTTCATGACCCAGGTCCGGAGGAAACAACCAAAACGAATAACTAAATAAAAATAAAGCATCTTCCTCCTTTCTCTTCCTGCCTGCCTACTCACCTTCATTCCTGCCTGCACCTTTCCCTTAAAAAAAAAAAAAAAAAAAAAAGACCTAAACCTGAGTCAAAGTCAAGATAAGTGAACCAAGGTGAATAAATGTTGGAAAATTCCAGCCCCAGCCGCCACCTGACTCCAGTTGCCTAGACCCTAGAGGAGAACCAGCCAACGGAGTCCAGTCAACTTACAGAACCATGACACAGAGGGAATATGATTGTTCCATGGCTCCACATTTGTGAAGTTTTGTTACACAGCAGTAGAGGGTCCAAATCACCTTGCTCTATAAGACCTACCAACTACAGGTGGTCTTTGGGCCAGTCATAGCAGTATCCCCTCGGAGATTGTTAGGAATTTGGATTCACAGGGTTAGAGCTTTTGAATCTTCAAATCACAATCTGCACTCCAGCTGGGTCCTCCACTTGCCCTTTCTACCTGACAATTTTGGCATTCAGCCACCACCCTGGGTAGCACTGAGTGAACACCCCGCCTGAAGATACTCTAGCGGCTTTGTTTTCTCACTTTCTATTACTTGCACAGGAGTACATTCCTTTTGCTACACACAACTTTTAAAAAAATGAGATATAATTCACATACCGTAAAACTCACTGGTTTAATAGGCTAGTGGTTTTGAGGATATTCATAATGTTGCACAACCGGCACCGTGATCCAACTTCACAATATGTTTTCCACTCCCCAGGGGAGTTGGGGGTCACACTTCATTCTTCCCAATCCCAAACCACCCCCACCCCGACTGTGGCACCCACTCATCTGCTTCCTGTCTGTAGATTTGCTTCTTTTGCACGTTGCACAAAACTGAAATCATAAAACGTGCTGCCTTTCGTATTTGTCTTCTTTCACGTAAGAAAACGTTCATGTCAATGCTTAAGAAAACCTTACTCTTACAATGCTTCATTTTCCCCTTCTCTTTGCTGTTCATATTCAAATTATATCTTTTTAAAACACTTTTTGATAAATTATGTCTTTATACTTTATATGCCCAGCAACATTGATTTAGAACTATTGCTTTCTGTAGCTGTCTTTTAAATCACATGCGAAAAATAAGAGTTACACACCCAGAATGCCATCTCATGGCTTCTCTGCGTACCTGTGTTGTTACCACATTGCAGAGTGGTACAGGGGATGGTTGAGAATGACTGGGGGTCATGACTGGTTACACACAGGGACGACCTGGAGGTGGTCCCCTTGGTGCTAAGCTCAGGACAGTTGTCCATAGTGCAGAAATATCTTCTCCCCTCTGGATTGAATGAGGAAGGTCAATGTCCCAGCTGCTGTTGACAACTTCTGAGAGGAAGTCTATGGAAGAAGTTGACACTTGGAAGGCAGAGCTGAGGGGATAGCAGAGCCTCATCAGACCAATCCTGAAACTCGATTCACTCGAGCCAGGAAATCCCCTCCATTGTTAGGATTTCTAGTGCCCGAGTCTGACGTTATCTGATTGCAACTTTCTTTTCATACATCCAACCCTTTGCACTTGACTTTCTCTGCATTTTGAAGACTGGTCCTCATGTCCATCTGCTGCCAGCAACTCATCCTGTAATATCTTTTTTTCAGTGAGATTTCCCCTGACCTCCCAGGTCAAGCTGACCCTTTCTTCCTCAGATGACCAGAGGGCCCAGGGCATGCTGTGCAGTTAGGAGCCCTCACTGGACTGTGGATTCCTCTGTGGATGGACCAGGCCTGGTTCATCTCTTGACCCTCAACCCTTAGTACTAAACTCCATACCAATTCATTTTCATTATTGTGTAAGATCCCACAACATCATACCATAGTTTACTTGTCCATGTGCCTATAGCAACTGATCACGAGGTCATTTCTTTCTCTTATTCTAAAAATAATACCATCTAAAACACTCCTTTACATATTTCCTTTTCTATTCACTAGGATTTAGTCTGTGTGTTGAGTAATAGAGAGATGAAGATTGTGGTGTCATAGGCTGGACAATGATCCTCAAAGACAATCAAATCCGAATCCCTGGAGCCTCTAAAAATTACCTTATTTGGAAAAAGGGCCTCTATAAATGTGATTAAGTTAAGGACCTTGAGATAAGATTACCCTGGGTGATCTGGGTGGACCCTCCAACAGTCACCACATCCTTGTAGGAGTGGGCAAAGAGTTGACATATACTCAATGGGAAGGGGATGTGAAGGTGCAGGCAGAGACGAGTGACCATCCAGGGAAGGTTGCAGCCACCAGGGACTGCCCAGGCGAGCAGAGAGTCTCCTCAAGTCTGGAGGAGTGAGGCCCTGCTGACACTGATTTGGGACCCACAATACTGATTTCAAACTCCCTGCCCTCCAGAACTGGGGGACAATAAACGTGAGTTGCAAATGATCTGTCTGGCAATTTGTTTCGGCAGACACAGACACAAGAGTCTTTGAACAAGAGTTTGGTGTCTTTGCACATAAGAGTATGGGCAGCCAGGTGGTGTGTTTTTTCCTTTTTAATTATTTGTGGAATACAATTGACAGAGAAAAAAAGAGGAAAAATCATCCTGCATTATTTATGTATTTATTTTTGAAATGAAAAGGGATACTAAAAAGTTTTTTTATGTTTAAAAAATATCAGCCTGCTTTTTTGTGAACACATAATAAAATGTTTGAATCAAAAGAAAAACAATGAAAAAATTGTGACATTGATAAAAATCGCCATGTGCTATTTCCATATTTTAAAAACTGTTTGAAATCAAGAGGCAAGGGAAGCTGGGATACAGGAACTCAGGGTATCCAGGAACTGCATGCCCTCCCGCCTCACCCCGCAGGAGCCAATTCTAGGAGAAAACAGCCTGAAAACTCAGAAGACCACTGTGAGCAGCAGACATGACCGAACAAATTTCCTGGAACAATCTGCCCCTACCATGTCTGTTATAGAAAAGCCAGCACTGGGCTCCAGGACATGCCCCAGCTCACAGCATAGGCAGTGCAGGCACTTTCCAGCAAACTTGTGTTGGCATTATATTGGGTTGAACAGTAGCCTCCACCTCCAAACTCATGTCCTCCTGGAACCTCAGAATGAGACCTTATTTGGAAATGATGTCTTTGTTCCTTTGGAATTAGAGTAGTCTTAAATCTGATAGAACTGGTATCCGTAAAAGGTGAGACACAGTGCCTAGTGGGTTAAACCAGGCAAAGTCCACATATATTCCGAGGTATCCAGTTTAAGACCTGGGGCTCAGGTGACGAACAACTAAATTTAATGCTTTTTCCTCCTCTCTCCTCCTACCTGCCGTTATTCTCTCCTGTACCTTTCCTTAAAAAAGGAAAAGAAGAGACTCAAGCACAAGATTTCCTATGATGACTAGGTAGAAACTGAAGCGAAGCAGCTACCAGAAGCCACCAGAAGCCAGAAGGGAAGGGAAGGAGCCTCCTCTAGAGGCATCAGAGCCTGAGGGCGGAGCCTGGGACACCTTCTTTCTGACCTTGAGACCCCAGGGCCACGAGAGAACACAGCTCTGCTGGTTTTGGCCTCCAGTTTGTGGCACTTTGAATGGCAGCACAGGAAGTGAATACAAGCACCTACTATGTGTGGGTCCCTGTGCCAAACCCTGTGACAGTTATCCCGAAGAGAGCCCAGACTTTCTCCTTGGTTACTTTGATTAATAGAAAGAAAAGAAAAACTCAAGAAAGGAAGGGGCAAAGTAGACAAAATAAAAATAAAATGATAGAGCTCTTTTTTCATGGAGAGGACTTACAGAAAATATTCAACAAGATGGCTCTAGATACGGAGTAGAGGAATTCAGGGCCTTAAACTGCTTTACATATGGTCAAGGCATGATCCTCTGGATAACAAGTGAGGATGAAATAGTACAGCCTTGATGTGCCCTGTAGGCCTAGCCAATAAAGCCCCTGGATATAGTCCACATATATCCCAAGGACCCGAGTTCAAGACCAGGGGCCACAGGGAGCAGTCAAGATGAACAA
The DNA here is from genome assembly GCA_004363575.1 of Solenodon paradoxus. Lineage (NCBI taxonomy): Eukaryota > Metazoa > Chordata > Mammalia > Eulipotyphla > Solenodontidae > Solenodon > Solenodon paradoxus. The sequence continues at coordinate 448,058 of RJWH01000169.1, forward strand.
CTAAAAAAATGAACAAATGTTTCTTCCTTCTCTCCCTTCCTGCCTGCCTGCCTACTCACCTTCATTCCTGCCTGCAACTTTCCTTAAAAACAAAAAAGTATAGTTTCGTCAAGTAATTTGACCTGCAATGAAGAAAATAACAAAGAGAATCTAATGAATAGTGAGACTTTTGTCAATTAATCCTACATTGAACGGAAATTATAAACATCTGTGCAAACTGACTAATCTTCGTGATTGAAAAGGAGCTGAAACGTCAATAAAATTGTTTGTATATTAATAAAATAAAATTATAGATAAATCCCATCTACCACATGAAGCTACCCCTACCGACCGTCTTCCTCCCCTGGCAACGTCAGCTTTGCTGTCACAGTCCGAGTTGTTTTTTTTTTTAATCGATTTATTTGTGTTATTTCTCTATACTCCAGATATAGGTGAGATTATCCAATATTTGCCTGTCTCCTTTTGACTCCCCTTACTCAACAATATACCCTTGAATTCCCTCCATGTTGTCTTGAAAAGCAAGCTTTCAGACTGTTATGTCTGAGTAGTATTCCGTTCTTAACCTCTCATCCATCAATGGGCACTTAGGCTGTGTCCCAGACTCTTGTATTCAAGACTCTCAGTCCAGTGGGGGAACCAGACATGTACCAGAACCCAAGAGGTTCTGGGGGGTAATAGGCAGAGACCTCTATCCCCACCCATTGCTGGAAAGTTCTCCCAGAAGAGGAGATTCCCAAGCAAGGCCTTGAGCTGGGCTTTTTTGAATGGACATTTTCCCTCCACAATGGCCAAGTTTGGGCTCCTTTCCTGTCTCCTTCCCATTTCTAGCCAAACCTTTGAAAACCTTCGAAAACCTTCATTCTTTCTGGGTCACTGCAGAGGCCACACTGCTCTGTGTCTCTGAGTTGCAGTGATTGTATTCTGTGTCTTACTCACTCTGGGTTGAAAGGACCAGATCTTACTGATATTAAAAATCACGCATGTTGCTCAGCAGAGTGCCTGGCACCAAATGAGGGCCTAAAGAGGGTTGGAAAGAATGAGGCTAAAAACAAATGTAGGTGTGCCCTGGTGGAGTAGCAGTTTGGTCAGCCACTTTCAGCCAGTGCAGTTCATCTACATCACAAGGATTTGGGTTCAGGTACCAGGGGTGGGTATGGGGGTGGAGAAAAATCAAGATGAGTAACTAAAGAAATAAAAAGTAAATGAAGTGCTTTTCCCTCATCTGTCTTTTTCTGCCTGCCTGCTTCTGCTCTCCTTCATCCTACCTGCACCTTTCCTTAAAAACAATCTTTTTAATGTGCTAGAGAGATGTTTTTGGAGTGATGGAAATATTCTAAAATTGTTTCATAGTAGTTGTTGCACAATTCTAAATTTACTGCAATTCATTGACTTGTACACATGTAACAAGTGAACTTTACAGTGTGTAAATTGTACCTCAGGCTGTCTTACTTTATTAAAATCGGATTTATTTGAAAGTCTAAGATGGAATGGACAGAAACACTAAGTGCGGCTGGACTGCTGCTGCACCACGCTTGGGGGCGTAAATCACTCAACTGTTGGAAATGACCTGGGAATGTTTACTGAGTAAATATTCATACATGTGGCTCAACAAACCCCTTCAGAGGCATATACCTGACAAAAATGCTCATATATAAGACCACTAAGAGGCGTGTAAAAGGTTCATGGCAGCCTTTATCATAACGTCCACAGAACGGAAATTACCCAAATACCCATCGACAATTGAATGTGGGAACTACAGAAGCACGAGAATGAACTGCGTCCATCCAGAAACACAGCGAAACAGGACAGCATGAATGAAGCTCACAAACGACTGTTCAGTGAAACAGCCAGACCCAAAGGAGCACATATATTATGATTTCATGAATATAAATGACCAAAAAAGAGTCGGGATAGATCTTATCTAAGGGGTGTGGGGCTGGCAAAGGGCATGAGGGGACTCCTGAAGTGTGCTCACATTCTATCTCTTGAGATGAGTAGTGGTTGCACGGGTGTGATTAGCTCGTGAAAACGCACTTTTCCATACCCGTGTTCTGCTTCACTACGGAATTTGAGACTGGTTTCCGGCATCTCCATCGCCCCCTCGTGGTCAATCTGTGAACTACAACACCCAAACAGTGCTGTTTGCGCTGAACGTGAGGGAAACCTTTCCATGCTTTCCGTGTCCCCCCAAAATCACTTTTGGGACGTAAAAACGGGAAAAAAAGCCCTCAGAGACAACTAACGCTTTAATGTTTCCTAAAGAGGGTTGCACTTCTGGGAATGTCCCATCTCACAGCTGCCTCTAACCACCCTCCAAAGCCCAGCCACACCCACCTCTCTGTCAGAGAAATCACCTTCTTCCCACAAGACAGACACACAGAACAGCGTGCATGGCCAAGATGACGTGACAAAGATGCTGAGTTCAGTTGGGCCTTGAACCCCAGGCCACATGGGGCCAGGAGCTGGAGGAAAGCAAGGAAGGCAGCCTCACAGGACTCGGGGACACTTCAGTAGCAGCCCTCTTGCTGGCTGAGGTGTCAGAAGAGGAAAGACAGGAAGAACAAGATAAAGGGGAGACTAGGGCCAAAGACTGGGGTCGTCACTGAAAATCATCAGATACTGTGGGATTTCATAGTATAAGAGGTTTTTTCCATCCAACAGATTTATATACAGCTCCTGTATTTTCTAGTGATTTCCCATGAGTCTAACTTTCCACCAAGCCCTTTCCCTCGCCTCCAAACACTGAGCAGCTGTTATGGGCCCCAAGGGTTGGTAAGGGGGCCAGGGCAACATCGCTCATGAGAACTAAAGGACCCTGAAGTGACTTCATGTGACAATTTAGCAAAAGAAAATCCCTTAAATGCATAAAAACAAAGTCCTCCTAAGGAATATGATTTTAATATATTAACAAATTCTGTGGCACAAACATCTTCAAGAGCATCACCGAAAGTGTTACATATAAAAGAATATGTGTATCCCCCTTGTGGGGGTTTTCAGGTCCCTCAAAGAACCCATGGCAGACTTAGATGAGTGAGAAAACAGAGATTTAATCAGAGGTTTAATTAGTGGGTAAAGGGATGGAGCTGACCCAGGGAGGTTCAGACTGTGGGTTCAGGGTCGCTCCACATATCAGACAGGCGCAGCGAGTAAGCAAGTTGGTGGTCCATTAGTGGGGAGGAGAGAGAGAGAGAGAGAGAGAGAGAGAGAGAGAGAGAGAGAGAGAGAGAGAGAGAGAGAGAGAGAGAGAGAGAGAGAGAGAGAGAGGATGGAGTCAGCCAGGAGGCTAAGACCCCATTAGTGTGGAGGCTGACCCAGCAGCCTGAGTTTTTTCCCACATGGTGAGGAAGGGGGATGGAGAGAGGAGTCTGCAGACCAGGTTTCAGTTTCTGACTGGACAAGATGACAGTGTCCTTTGAAGTTATTGGTGGTCTTCTTCATTCCTTTGTTTCTTGGTGAAGGGTCTCTCTTGGTCACGTACTACACGTCTCTCATGTCAAACTCGTCCATCAGCTTTCCTTATCGATCTGGATGCATCCATGACTGGGTGCTGGAGCTAGAGGCAGTTCACTGTCCTGATAGTTAAACTTTAATCCCTGGTCTAAGGTTTGCTCTTATGGGGGTTCTGACACCCCTCACCCTGTAACATGCCATAGAAGGCAGGCACAGATTTGTGGAGTGAGACCCAGGAAGGCTACCTTCAGCCGCAGCTCTAAGGAGTTGTGTTACAAGGGAAGTTCACGCTGCTTGTTGAGCATAAAGTCAATGCTATGGCGCAAAGTTTTGAGAATTTGCGAAGAGAAAGGGCTACTTTTTTTTAAGGAAAGGTACTGGTAGGAATGAAGGCAAGTGGGCAGAGACAGGCAGGGAGGAAGAGAGGAGAAAGAAGCCAGTCCAGGGTCTCTAACCTGGGTCCTTGGAATGCATGTGGACTCTGCTGGATGGTCACCAGGGCATGCCACAATTGTAAATATGAATGGGTGTTGCTAGTCACTTTCTTAGTAAACATTGCCACCCTCTTAATAGTACCCTGATGTCTGTGCCTCAAGGGAATTGACTCTGTCCTCAGTACAGCCAGGAAAGAGATGTCGAGTTCAGACTGGATCTCAGGGTGGAAGTGGGAAGCCATGCCAGTTTCCCTTGCAGAGAAATGACTAGAAAATGACTTGAAAAAGGAACTGATCAAGATTCATGCAGAAAATGCTCCAGAATCTTAGGCAGGTTCCTGTAAACAGACTTCCCCAACAGAAAGGTATCGTGACCTCCCCACACCCTCCAGCTGAGTCATGTGACCTACATCAATTTGAGGAGCCTTAATGGAAACTGGGAATAACTGGAATCACTAGGGATGTGGGTGAAGAGATTAAAGGTAGATGAAGGAGACTTCTGGCTCTGATACTTCCTGGCTCTGTGACCTCAGGCAAATGATTTCTCCTCCCCCTTCGCCAATCTGTGGTGCTCAGACCTAAGGATCACGCTTGAACAAGATCACAGTCTTGGGTCAGGTCTACTTCACAGACACTTGTCTCCAGGTGTCCCTTTCAGAGGATAATTGTGGAGGATTGCATTATTATTCATGCACTAACATAGCCATTCTCTAAAGGAGGTCTCTCCTCCCCTGCTCCACCAACTGAGGATATGGTCAGGTGACTTCCTCTAGCTAAAGGACACGTTAAAGAAACAGTAGTTCATTCTGATACTCGCTGAGGAAGGGTAAGGTTGACTGTACACAGGAGAACATCAAGATAAATGTAGGAACCACTTCAATGGGGTGTGGCAGTGGGGGAGAGAGATTGGCCTCAACTCCAAATACAGTAAGGAAAAGTGTGAATTTATCACCAAGGAGCAGGTTAGTGGGTGTGATATTAAGAGGAATAATCAAGTAATTCTGGGGGGTGTGGGGAGTGATCCTGACTAACCTCACCTACCAGGAGTCTTGCTGAAGGCAGGGCAGTGTGATCTGACATAACCTGGGGCATTGTAGAGGATAAGGAACTTGACTTTGGTGGATGATCAGTAAGGAAGGGTGGGGGATTCTGGCTACACTGACATAGCAAGATCCTTACTAGGACTGGACAATGCAAAGATGAGCAAAGAAGTCCAAAATCCTAGTTGAAAAAGAACTCAGAGGAGCCTGAGTAGAGTTTGATCAACAAGAAATCTTTGTCAGATGTGATACATGTCACTTCTTAGCAGAAACTTTCGGGGTTGATGCATAATTTGCAGTAGTTCTCTTTTCCCCCTGCCTGAGATGAGCAGCATCACATGTAGGGACTGGTCCCTTCACTTGTGTCAGGAGTGTGAGTAATGTGGATTGGAGCTCCCAGATGACCCACAATGGACACACAGTGTCAGAAAGAATTCATTGCTGGTGGAAGCCAACACTGATTCAGGGCTCATTTGTTACTGTAGCAAATCCAGCCTACCCTGGCCTATAAACAAATCTTTCATTGCTAATCACAGTGCTACCTGTGATTCAGTGGTTCCTGGAAGTCCTCAGCTCTGTCCTCAGCACTGATTAGGATCCAGCTGCTCCCTCCCATGGGATAGCCCCACAGATTTATACCTGGAGGAGTCTCTGCAAGATCCATGCCCACGGTTTCCAGGAAGAGCTCTCACTTTATTTGGCAAATTCTTTGCCACCAAGCTCAGGCTTATGATTCTCCAAAGCACCTTCATTTATATTTGAGACCTAAAATTTTTTCATTATATCAAAAAAAATTGTTAAGCCTTGCTAAACCAATATTAACAAATATTTAATAAAATACTCTTACATTATACATCAACATTATACTCATTTCTGCATTGTTAATCTGATGCCTATAAAATTTTCAGGGCAATGGAAAACATGTGCCTTAGATTTTCTCACTTTGCAAAAATTCCTTATAAAGTGAAGATAAAAGATGACTGCTTGGAAGCCACAGCCAAGTCTAAATTGAGGGAATTGCTTGCAGTCACATGATTTAAAAGCAAAATCATAAGAATCCTTTCAAATTGTATTTTACAGCAAAGAGTTATATTTTCTGAGATGTGGAGGCATTTTTCTGTGTAGTTACACATCATTTGACAATGGGGACATCTGAAAAATGTGCCATTAATTTTGTCGTTGTGAGAATATTGTAGAATGAGCTTATACAAAGCTATGTGGTATAGGCAAATACACACCTTGGCTATACAAAGACCAATGTCACATATATGGTCCATCATTGACCAAAACGTTGTGTTATCAGCACCTGATAGATTTTGTAAGGGATGCGTAGTGGGTAGCCAAAGGCTTTGCCTTTTCAGAAGGTCTTAATGCTCTTATTGGTCCTTTGTGGGATATGGGTGGAGTCACCACCTGTCTGTGATGCCTAGTAACTCCTCAACACCTGTTCTCCTTCGAAACAGCAGGCCTAGAGAATGGCTCTCACAGTGTGACCTTGGCACGACCATGGCAATACACCATGGAAGCTTGTTAGAAATATGGATCTTAGATTCCACCTCACTAAATCAGAAACTCTGGCATCGGGCTTGGTACTCTGTGTTAACTGTCTCCCCAGATGATTCTGATACCCGCTCAAGTTGTTAAGGCGATAACTAGACATGAGCACTGGGTGGGAGTTCCTAACAAACTGACATGATCTTACTGAGAAATATCCTCTCAAGGTCAGGAACTCTAAAAAGAAACGTATCTGCCCTCCCAGAGAGGTCCTCTCACGGCCAGAGACAGCTTTCAAGTCCCCCTGAGCTTTGACTCCCCTGTGGGTTTCGCTTAGGCAGTCACGGGAAGGAAGAGGCACAGTAGGATCTTGGTTGTGTAAAGAACAGGTGGGGAATATAAGCCCCCAGAAAGAATACACAGCCGCTGAGCCCACTTGGAGCAGTCCAGCCTTCTCCCCGAGGATGTACTATCTCTTTAATAAACCTGTACTGCTTTTGCTTGCAATGAATCTAGCAATAAAGATTTTTTCACGTATGTGTGCCTCGCTGGAATCCTTTCCTGAGAGTACACAGGATGAGGGGTCTGGAAAACAATGTCAAGTATGACAAACCCGGTAACAAAGTTTAAGAACCACTGACAATACTCTTGGGGGCCACATGAACTTAGCAAAGCATTTCATTTTCCTGTCTCCTCTGTTGCTAGATTTAGTGATGGGCTAAATTTTGACAAAACGTAGGTAGTGTTGGGGCTTCCAAAAAGTCTCCTTAAAGGAAGAGGCCTGTCTTTGGACCTGTCTTCCAGCTGCTGTGCTGGAATGAGCTCTGGCAGTCATTATGAATCAGAGGAAGAGACCTAATCTTTTTTTTTTTTAAAGGAAAGGTGCATATGAAAATAAAGGCGAGTAGGCAGGCAGACAGAAAGGAAGAGGAGGAAGCATTTTGTCTTATTTCCATGTTGTTCACACTGGTTGCTTTCCCCTGGACCCAGGACTTGAAACCAGGGGTATGTGGCCGTGTCCTACAGAGGTGACAGTTCTAACTGTGGCTCCATCGGTGCATCTTAAAGGATGGTGATAGTGGTGAGCTGATAACAGCTTGAGTCCCTGAGACTTTGTAAAGTAGCCATATATGAGAAATAAACTTCTGTCTTAGGTAAGCCATAGTCATTTTGTTTCTATCATATGGCATTAAATTCTAATTGGTATACTATCCCAGTTTCCTCCTCAGACTCAGAGGCTGACTCAACAGATGTCCCTGTTTGGACTGTTCTCACATTGTTAGGGCTGGTGCCTGACTCCTCACGCTCCATCCATACCTGTTCCCTCATTTTTCTCCTCATTTTTGAGGTGAAATTCAAATCATATATATTTAATCATTACCCATTTAAAGTGTATATATCAGTGTCATCTAGTACTTTCACAGATTGGGCAACCAGGAATCTGTTTTCAACCTCCTACTGGACAGTGAGTTGAGTCCATCTGTCCATACTGTTTGTACATCCCCTCAGCCCTGGGTCCATCACATTCCAGCCTCTAATTTGGTTAGAGTTGGTTTCACTATTCCTCCCTCTTCTACCCACTCATTGCTTTACCCTGGTGGCCTGTACAGTGACTTCTGCCTCTATGTGCTAAAAGAGAAATGAAAGTGAAAGGCTAAAAGAAATGAAAGTGAAAGGCTCTTTCTTTTCCAGCTGGTGGCAGAGGTCAGGTGAACCAAGATGGGCGCAAACACGGACATGCAGGAGCTGGGACAGAAGAAGCTGTCCAGTGTGATGTGCTCTCCTCTCAGGGTGCGCTGCTGGCAGTCCCGCCGGCAATATGGTCCCCACCCAGCTGGATGAAGGACACAGACTGAGACACAAGGCCAAGGTTATGTCCTACATGGGATTCTTGTGCACCGTGGGGCTGCAAACATCTGAGTCCTAAAGGTGCCACCTATTGAAGCCTGTCCATCATGGTGTTAACCAGCTAAGTTTGCACGAAGCCATCACTCTATTGTTGAGAAGCGAACTGGACACCACTCTGGGGCTCTGAGAGTCCTGAATTCCTGCTGAGTTGCTGAAGATTCCATATACACATCTTTGAAGTTATCCTCATTGATCCATTCCATAAAGCTATCAGAAGACATTCTGACACTCAGTGGATCAGCAAGTCAGTCCACAAACACAGGGAGATGGGAGGGCTGACATCTGCAGACAGCAAGCACTGTGACCTCTGAAAAGGCCACCAGCTCCCCCACATTTCTGGATGTTCTTGTCATGCAGCTTGGAGGAGGTGCCATACTCTGCAGCTTCACTGTTACTGCTGATAAGTAATGTTTATAAATTCTTACCTAGTAAACCATTTCGGAAGTTGAAAAAAATAAAAACTCAAAAAAAAAAGAGAAGCAAGAGTCAAATGCTGGACAAGTGGGTGGATGGGGAAGCTTCACAGAGTCAAACCTCACTGGGTGGTGGTGATTTCAAGGAGCAGAGATGGAAGGGAAAGAGCAGGCCATGCCCAGGAGGCTCAAAGTTAGCTTGCCAGGTGAGGGCACATGGAGGGCACGAGGCTGGAAATGAGTACAGACAAGTGTAGGACAGAGGACCTGCCCCTCAGAGCAAGACAGGTTTTGAGAAATAAAGTTCATAGAGGTAAAGTTTACATAAAATAAAATATAATCATTTTAGGGATCACCATCATGCTACGTGACATGATAGAACTTTTCCATCATTGTGAAAAGTTTCTTCTTGTCCCTTTGCAGTTTCCAGGAATCACTGAGGTGATTAATTTTACCTTTCCCAGAATCTCCTAAAAATGGAACTATGCAGCCTGTCTTGTTTCTTGTTGGTCTTCTTTCACTCACATGATGTTTCTGAGATTCATCCTTGAGCAGGACACGGTTTTATCCATTTCCTGGTTGAGGAAAAGATGGGTTGTTTTCAGCTGTTGAGACTGTATGTAAAGTGGCTATTATGTTCCCAAACAAAGCTTTTTGGTGGGCACCGTGTTTACTTCTCTTGGGTAAATCCCTAGGAATGGGACTTCCGGGTTTTATGGTAATTATGTTTCACTTTATAAAAAACCACCAAACTGTTTTCTTCATTTCAGACCCACCAGCAATGAATGAGACTTCAGTTTCTTCCCTTGATGTTTGTTATTGTCAGCAGTCTTAGTTTTAGCCATATTTGTGCATGTTTTGAGCATCATGACTTTACATTTCTCTGAAGATTAATGATATTGAGTATCTTTTCATGTGCTTTTTTGTTATTTGTGATCTTCCGTTAGGTATGTTTAAATCTTTTGTTCATTTTGAAAACTGAATCATTTGCCCATATTTATTTTTGAGGTGAAATTCAAATTGTGTATATTTAATCATTACCCATTTTAAAGTGTATGTATCAGTGTCATCTAGTACTTTCACAGATTGGGCAACCAGTACTTCCACTAGTTTCTAGATATTTTCATCACCACCAAATAAAACTTTATAATCACTAAGCAGTTGCTTCCTTTCCCCACCTTCTCCTAGTTCCTAGCAATTGCCAATCTTTTTTTTAAAAATTTTTTATCGAAAAAATTTTAAAGGAAAGGTACAGGTAGGAATGTAGGCAGTAGTAGGCATGCAAGCAGAAAGACAGAAGAAGAGGAGGAGGGGGGGAGGGGGAGGGGAGGAGGAGGAGGAACTCTATTTTTCATTCAGTTGCTCACACAGGTTGCTCTGTGTCCTTTAGAGGTGATGAACCACTGCTCCACCAGGGCATACCACCAATATGCTTTCTGCCTCTGTGAATATATTTATTGTAGATACTTTATGCAAATGGAATCATAATATGTAGCCGTTTGTGACTGGATTCTTCACTTAGCACAACAGTTCTGAAATTCATTCATCTTTCAGCTTGTGTTGTACTTCATTACTTTTTATGAATGAATAATATTCAATCGTATGTATGTACCACATTTCATGTATCCATTCATCTGCTGATGGGCGATTTAGGTTGTTTACTTCTTTTGACCATTGTGAATAGTGCTTCAATGCATGTGTCTAAGGAGTTTTTTTGAACATCTGTTTTCAGTTCTTTTGGGTTGCTATCTAGGAGGGGAACTGATGAGTCATATGGCAAGTCTATGTTAAACTTTTTGAGGAACTGTCCAACAGTCACAGTGACTACACCATTTTACATTCCCACCAGCAATTTATTTGGGCTCCAATTTCTCCATGTCCTCACCAATATTTATTTTCTACTTCTTAAAAAATTACACTTGAAGATGGCGAGCTGGTAGGTGAGCAACTCAGGTCTTCCCCACAGAGAAACTAAAAATTCACCTGTTTTCCAGAAACAAACACCGAGGAAAAGCAGACCCAGACACTGGAGAGACACAGCAGCAACCACTACAATAAAGAGTAGGCGAAAACGTCTGGGTTCAGGGATACACGTAAGAATCAGAATCTGGATTCAGGCCAGGGTTGGAACTGTGGAAGAACTGGCCCTCCCAAGAGTCACAAAAGAAGCGGAGAGCCCATCCAGCAGGATCTGGACGCGGAGCTGGGGGAGAGGATCTGGGCACAAGGCAGAAGAGGCACCAGTGCCCCAGTGTTTGTACAGGAGACCTGGAAGAAAATTACATTGGGCACCACCATAACCAGACGGCAGCAACAGGACTCGCCCACCCCCACCCACGCCCTCCTATCCACTCCTACAATATTGCACCTGAGCTGCAGGATCCGCCCACCAGAAATCCTGCTGACCATAAACCCCACCGTCACGCTTAAAGGGAGAAGACAGTCTCCCAGAGCGGAAACAACAATGCTACCCACTAGCGCCACCTCGCGGGTGAAGATGAAACTGCAGCCTGGTTGCCAGTTGTGTGTCAACAGCAAGCTGATCATTGTGGTTGGGAGGTGGGATGCCCCACACAAACTCCAACCCCATAGACTGAAATTTGGGTCAGCAACAGAGGGCCCACATAAGAACTTCAACAAATCTAACCATAAAACTCAAGGAATTCCAGTGTCCAAACCAAGATCCAGGCTTACTCAACTCATGTAAATGCCCTACACAAGGCCACCACTGCAGGAACATCTAATATACAGAAACATAAACAGAATGCCAAACAGAGCAAAGGCACAGGGAAATATTTGTGAAATAATGGATCCAATTAAAACCTAGGGAGAAATCTGAATGCAACATAGAACTGCAAACTACCTGAGGATGAATTTAGGGTAACAGTGATAAACATACTTATGAAAATCAAGAAAACAATAGAGGAATAAAAAGAGAACAATTAAAAAGAGAGAGAAGAAATGAAGCAACTCAGAACAGATGTCAAAGAAATGAAGAACACAGTAACTGACCTAAAGGATTCAATAGAAGAGATTCAAGAATAGGAGGGACGAAGTCTCCAATCAGTGAGCTAGAAGATAGGGCAGAGGAATGCACTCTAGCAAACCAGCAACGAGATAAAAGAATGCAGAGAAATGAAGTCAGTATTCAAGATATATAGGATAGCCTAAAAAGAAACAACATTTGCATTATAGGGGTCCCTGAAGGAGAACAGAAAGAAAAGGGGGCAGAAACTGTGTTTGAGGAAATGATAACCAAGAACTTCCCTTACATGAAGAATGAAACAAGGCTCTAGACCCAGGAAGCTCAAAGAGTCCCTAACCAAAGAAACCCAAGTAGACCTACACCAAGACACATTGTTATTAAAATGTCAAAAATACAAGATAAAGAAAAAAATATTAAAAGCATCCAGAGGAAAATAAGTCACATAGAAAGAAGTCCCTTTAAGAATGTCAGAGAATTTCTCAGCTGAAGCTCTACAGACCTGAAGGGAATGGCGTGATATAGTCAAAGTGCTGAAAGAAAAGGATTTTCAGCCTTGGATACTGTTAGGCTGGCCCAGGGACAAAAGCAGCAGCGGCCATGCCCGGGAAAACGGCAGCCAAGCCCGGGAAAAAGGTGGATGACGTCAGAATAAGGGATGCGACCCCCACACCTGGATTCACAGGGCCAATCCCCAATCGCCACATAGGAAGCCTGCGAAATTCCTCCGCTTAAAGAGTTGGTCCCCCTTTGTTCTGGCGCGCGGCTTCCCAGCCCGCGACTTCCCGGCCCTCTGCGGACTTGGGAGTTTTTCGCCCGGGAGCGCAAAGTCCAATAAAGCCCTGGCTATTCGACATTTTTTGTCTGATTGAGCTTTTCTCCTCGCGGAGCCCAGAAAAACCTTACAGATACTATACCCCATGAGATAATCATTCAATGAAAGAATAATAAAAAAAACTTTTCTGGTAAGCAAAAGTTAAAAGGAATTTATCACCACAAAACCAGCTTTGAAAAAAATAATAAATTGTGCTGTATAAAGCACAAAGAAACTGCTGGGATCAATAAAGAGAAAGCTTAGTTTAGATAATCAATGCCTTGGGTGGGGGGGTGCAATAACCGGGGTGCAGACTAGGTACTGCCCAGCAAGGAAAACCTTGGCTGGGGGAGAGGGTGCTTTTGTTCCCCGCCTCAAGCTGAGGCTCAGGAAGAAGTCAAGGGCCAGATAGTTAACTAAAACCTTTTAAATGTAAAATCACTTAGTAAATAATGATTGTTAGAATGGCCTACCGCTAGTATTTTTTTCTGTGAATGACTTCCTTGTGTAATGACAATAAATACTCAGGAGTCAGTGACTCAGTGTGACAGTTTGGGGTGATGGTTCTTCAAAACCTGTTCATCCCCTGACCCCCGCTTTCTTTCTATTTTTGGTCTTTTTCTTTGTCTTTCTCAATTCCTCGCAGCCCCTCCCTTCAGTTCCATTCCCTGGGAACAGCCTGACAACTGGCGCCCTTTGTGAGGTTTGAATCCCTGCAGAAACCTGAAGGGAGAAGTCAGCCATTGGAGCATATGAAAGAGTTCAAGCTGCAAGGGACCTGGAGGTAAAAGCTGGAGATCTCCGTAAGTGAAAGACTTCCAGGGATTGTTTTTTAATCAGAGTAGCATGGGGCATTCATCATCATGACATAAGGAATCTGTTAAATCCTGAGTACTCTACTGTGAGGCTCAGGAGCTAAGGTAAAGAAAAATTCTCTTCATCAATTATTTCAACTTATTGATAAACGCTGTTGCTGGGTCCCAGATCATGGCATACTCAGCTTGAAGGAATGGAGGTTAGTGTTAAGGAACTGTAACAAGTTCACCAGCAGGGTGAAGTAATCCCTCTAGCCATCTGGTCTCTGTGCAATTTAATTCCTTTGGCACTGGAGCTGCTTCAGTCTAACCCAGAGTCTTCCAATAAAGAGGGGAGAAACAATGAAGGTGTCTCTAAATGTAAGGGGGAAGAGGCTCCCGCCAACCCCAATAGGGGCTGAATGTTGGCTATTTCTGGATCCAGGGGAACCAGCTCAGAGACCAGCTCTGTATGGTTCTGTCAAGAGCCCTCTCAGAGAACCACAGAGATGTTTCTGGTCTACCTCCTTCATTTATTGAATCTCCACCACCATTAGCACCAGGATGACTAGAGAAGCTTCTCTGCAATAGAAGCCTTATTGCTGTGCAAACTAGATAAGCTTCAGCTAGGTGCTTGAAAAAGAAAAAAAAAAAAAAAGGGTAAAAGCAAATGAATCATGTTTCTGAATGGAAATGTTATGGCTCTTTGGGACAAACCAAGAGACACCCCTTTGGAAGTATTTTAGGCAGATTTATTATACGCGTGGTCTCAGCTGGGATTCTTCCTCAAAGAGCTAAGCACAGGCTTCTGGTTAGAGCATATGTATATAGGCTAGAGCAAACACAGGAAGAGAGGGATATAAATTAGGGGAGGGAGTTTTCTTTGCCTGCTGGCAACATTCCAGCAAGCTCAGGTCACAGGATGTTTTTATGACTTTGCTTCATGGCTGCTGGAAGCGGTGAGTAGGCCTTTTTCCCCCACAGCGAGATAATGGTCTGAGTTCTTATTTTAGTAAGAAAAGTATTGTGGAAATTTTGTCTTTAGTGAAGTAAAGGAATCAGTAATGAAGGCAAAACGAGTGAACTTGGCTTGTAGTAGGAAGGTTTGTGCAGGTGAGGAATGTTTGTGGAAGAAGTATGTAAAGAGATATCTTAGTATGGTTACAACAATTAAAAATGGAATAAGTTTCTTTGGAAAATCAAGGTTTATAGGCTAAATATCCTATGTGAAAGTTTAATAATTGATATATGTGTTGTATGGTTATATAAAATTCCTAAAAGCTCTAATGTGTTTAGTTACTATTCTATTTACTATTTTAAAACATTGTATACTGCAAAATTAATCAAACATTGTCAATTGTACTATGACCAAATCTTTAACTATGGTTCCATACTGGTTGGGTGCTCATACTCAGCTCAGGCCATAGTTCAGGTTTATTTGTGCTGCATGTAAGCCTGGGAAAAAATTTCTGTGCCTGGCTCAGTCACTCCTTCTTTTGCTAAGCTTGTGCAAGGCCCTTCTGAACCATATGCAGAGTTCATAGCTTGCTTAAAAGATAACCTTTCTAAAAAAATCAGTCAACCTGGGTTATGAGACCTGTTGTTAGAACTCCTGGCTTTTGATAATGCGAACAGGGAATGCCAGGCTGCTCTGCAGCCAGTAAAAGCTGCTAAGGGACATCTAGAGGATTATATAAAAACCTGTAGAGACATTGGTTCTGAATCTCATAAGATGCAAATGCTAGCAGAAACGATTTCTACTGACTTGAAAACTCGAGAGTCTAAGAATGAAAAGAAGGGAAAATGCTTTAATTGTGGTAAACATGGTTATATGCAGTGGGAATGTCAATTCCCCCTTAAAAGTAAATAGTCTGATAGTCTACAAGCTGATTTTAATAAGCCTCAACCTGACCTCTGCCCTTGATGCAAGAAAGGGACGCATTGGGCAAATCAATGCTGCTCAAAATGGGATAGCCAGGGGCATCCTCTGTAACCCTCGGGGCAACAGTCAAAGGGGCCTGTCCCAGGGCCCCAAATGAAACAATGCTGGGAGTTGCCATTTTCAGTATCCAGTACAGACCGGGGTGCTACCTGGACCCGAATGCGAAGTCACTGATTTATGCCTCACCACCCGTGGAAGCGCAGCAATAGGCCTTCTCACTTCAGAGACTACTTTTATCTTCAGCTAACAGTCCTAGCAAATTCAAAATAGGAATATATGGACCTATTCCTCCTGGAACTTTTGGTCTCATTTTGGGCCGCAATAGTTTGAACATCCGTGGCATTCAGGTACACAACCGAGTGGTGGACTCTGACTATGAGGGGGAGCTTCTAGTTGTTATGAGCACACAACAACCTTTTCATGTAGTGGCCAGTGATTGTGTGGCTCAGCTCCTGCTTCTCCGTTATGTCTCTGCTAACCATTCGGATGTGCTTAGAAAGGGTGAATTTGGCAGTACAGGATGTCTACTGGTCAGAATTCCTGTGAGAAAGCCATCCTGAATGTATTCTTTATCTTAATGGAAAGGAATTTAAGGGGTTAGTGGACACAGGAGCAGGTGTCTCAGTTACAGCTAGCAAGCATTGGCCACATGGCTGGGAAAAGCAACCTGTGCCCACCATGCTTAGGGGACTTGGAAGTACCAGAGATGGTTTCCAAAGTACTTAAGTTCTGGCTTGTGCAGGGCCTGATGGACAAATGGGAACACTTCAGCCCTATATCACCGACATAGCTGTCAATCTATGGGGAAGAGATCTTTTACAGCAATGGGGGTTTATGTAGTAATCCCAAATATTAATCCAAAAGTAAAAAATATGATGAGCAACATTGAATATGCTCCAAATACTGGTTTAGGAAAAGATGTACAAGGCATTTTAAGCCCTTTAATGCCAGTAACAGCTAACAACAGGGTTTAGGCTACAAAAATTTTTAGTGGGGGCTACCGTTGAGCGTCCACATCCTCTACCATTAAAATGGGAAACAAATGACCCATCTGGATAGAATAGTGGCCCTTTACCCAGGAAAAACTGGACACCTTTGAAAACCTAGTACAGGAACAGTTTTTAGCAGGACATGTAGAATCTTCTACTAGTCCTTGGAATTCTCCAGTTTTTATTATAAAAAGGAAAACTGGGAAACTGAGAATGCTAACTGACCTGAGATGAATAAATGAGGTAATTGAACCTGTGGGACCATTACAACCTGACCATCTTACCACCTCAATGGCCCATTCTTATTATTGATTTGAAAGATTGCTTTTTTACTATTCCTTTAGCTCCTCAAGATAAGGAACACCATGCTTTTATCATTCCAATTAAGAATAAGGCTTAGCCCTGCCCTAGATTCCAGTGGAAGCTTTTACCCCAGGGTATGCTTAACAGCCCCACAATCTGTCAGTGGTGTGTAGATGCTGCCCTGAAGTCAGTTCACCTTCAACACTGGGAGGTTGCTGTCATCCATTGTATGGATGACGTACTCCCATGGCAGCGTCAGACCAGCTATTACAGAATGCTTTACACACCTTACAGGATTTACTCCCTAAGTCTGGTCTATATATTGCCCCCCAAAAAGTTCAAACCTCCACACCATTTCTATATTTAGGTGCCTGAATATAAGCTGAAAGCATTATTGCACAAAAAGTCCAAGTAAGACAAGACCAATTACAGACTTTAAATGATTTCAGAAATTGTTGGGGGATGTAAATTGGATCCTCCCATCCCTGGGAATTCCTACTTATTTGATTAGTAATCTGTTTGATACCTTGAAGGGTGGCCCAGATCTCAATAGCCCTCAAATTCTAACTCTAGCTGAAAAACACCAATTAGAGCTAATTGAGCAGCATATTCATCAAGTACAACTCCATTGAGTTGACCCTACACCCCCATGTCAATTATTAGTGGTTCCCACTGTTCACTCCCCTACAGGAGTGTTGACCCAAAAGGAAAAAAATTTTGAATGGATATTCTTACCTAAGCAGCAAACAAAAAAATTACAAACTTATCTTGAAAAGCTCAGTCTTGTGGTGTTTTATGTCAGCAAAGATTGCATCAGCTCATAGCTGCTGAGCCAGAGAAAATCATTCTACCACTAACTAAATTGCAAATTAAAGAGGCTTTCCAAAATTGCCTGGATTGGCAAGCAGCTGTTGCTGACTATGTTGGAATCTTTGATAATCATTACCCACCAAACAAACTTTTTCAGTTTTTTAAAATTAACTAATTGGATTTACCTTAAAAAGGTATGTCACCAGCCACTGCCATCAGCTCAAACTTATTTCACAGATGGCAGCAGCAATGGCGAGGCAGCTTATTGGGGTGCTACACCAAGGTTTGGGATATAGTGAAACAAGGAACTAGAGAAACCTAATTTTTGCTGGGTTACTGTAAAGACCTCAGAGCCCTGGCTTCCCTGTTTTCTAGCTAATCCTCTGGCAGTGAAACAGAAACCTTGGACCTGCCCAGTGGGACCTTGGCTGGAGGGGTTTCTATGAGTCTGCTGAGATCTAGGAAGAAGTTAAATGTTGAACAGAATAGCTTAAGACCGTTTAGGGTGTGACCTTTACTTATGCAAATCGACCTACTTTAAGGTGTTACCTCTACTTTAGGGTGTGACCTCTACTTATGCAAACCGACCTCTACTTTAGAATGTGATCTCTGCTTTTGTAAACCACTTATATACATACCCAGGGACACCCAGAGACAGAAAAAAAACCTGTCATATACAGGCCATTTGTTCCCATTGCATTGTACAAACCAGTTCTTTAAAGCTTATTCATGTCCTGATTTTTATAAATACCCTGCATTATTTGGATTCGGGCTGTATGATTTGAGTGTTTTACTCCATGCGGTCTCTGGCTAATAAACTCCTCCTAATTCTCTTTAACGTCTCTCTGATCTCGTTGGCTACTTTGCAACAATAGGACTTTCATCTGTGCAGTGAGTGGAGCTTGCTGCCATCATGGGAGTTCTTGAAGATGTCCCTCAACCTGTAAATATTGTCTCCAATTCTCAAAAGATGTAGTCAGTGCTGTCAGAATCATTGAGACTACTTTTATTAGAACAGAAACAGATGAACTCTCAATTCTATTTTTATAATTACAAAGGCTTATCCCTCAGCATGCCCATCCCTGTGCTATCTTCATATTTGATCTCATACCAATCTCCCAGGTTCCTTTACTGCAGGGAATGCATGTAGACTGAATGCTCTTTGGGACCATCTCAGCAGCTACTGACTGGCATGGTCTTTACTCATTGTAATAGTAAAAGTTTACAACAGAAATTCCACCTCTCTAAGGCACGAGCAACCAATATAGTTCACCAATGTATCCATTGTGGACCTTGTGTCTCTTCTTTCTGCCCTGCTGGAGTCAACCCCTGAGGCTTAACCTCCGATGATGTCTGGCAAATGGATGTGACACACATTCCACAATTTGTCTGCCTAGGTGTAGTGCACATTACTATCGATACCTTCTCTGGTTTCATGTGGGCTACTGCCGCCACGGGCGAGACAGTGAGACATGTGAAAACTCACCTATTACAATGCTTTGCCATCATGGGCCTCCCAAAACAACTAAAAATGGATAATGCCCCTGCATATACTGCATAGGCTTTCACTACATTTTTAAGTCAGTATGACATCCCACATATTACTGGAATTCCTTATAATCCTCAAGACCAGGCCATTGTCGAGCGGGCCTGTTAGATTCTGAAACAGCAATTACAAAAACAAAAAGGGGGATTAGGAAAAGGAAGTTCTCCACAGGAACATTAAGCTAAGGCACTTTTTACTTTAAATTTTTTTAATTTACAGAAAAGATTCACAAGCTGCTGCAGAGAGGCAGTGGGTGGGTGCTATTCATGCCCCCAGGGATATACATCAACCTGTCTGGTGGCGAGATGATGAGATAGGAGCTTGGGAAAAGGGGTGGGTTAAAATTTGGGGTCGAGGTTTCACTTCTATTTACACAGAAACTCCTGGAAAGGCTTTGTGGCTGCCTCCACAGAGAATTAAACCTCGCTATGAACTGCAAGAGGAAACACCTCGATGTGGACCCTCCCACCAAGCAGATGATGGCTCTCAGCTTGAAGAGAACGAAAACAATGACCCAAGACACGAGACAGGCAACACCACCTAACGGGACAATTTAAGAAAATATTACAGGAAGCAGAAAACATCCTAAAGACTACAAAAACACCAAAAACACCTGTATCCATTTTCTTGGCCATGCTCATGGTCATTGGTATGGTGATAACTTCAGCATTATTGGGCATATGTTCCTAACCCTCCTTTGAACAGAATTCTCACTTGGGGAGATGCACCAGCATTAATATTTGTAAATGAGACTGATTGGCTCCCTGGTCCCTGTGACTTTCGTGGGCCAGTAGTACCATCTGAAGAAGGCAAAAAAAAAAATTACACTGTTGGTTTTGAGGGATTCCCTATTTGTATTGGTCATGAAAATCATTGTCTTACAAGGAAGCAACAAGCTTGGATGATAACTACAAAAAAAAAATGCCACCTCTCCTATGCAGTTATCTCTACTGTCAGCATGGGCACACAGGTCACACTAATTTATTCAGACCACCCTGGGCTCCATGTCAGTAAAAAAAATTAACCATGCCCCAGACTGGGTGCAATGGGAGTACTGTGTAGGGAAGGCAGGGCGAGTTCTTCTTAATAAGTCCTATGGAATAGAAATTGATTGGAGCCCTAAGGGCTCAGCTCATTCAAATCTTTCTACCAGTGACCTCCAATGGCATTCAGAGAACAATACTCTCTCTGCCCACACAAAAGAAGCTTCTATTATGTGGCATGTGGCGGGGTGGCTTCAGCTCTCCAGCTCCATACACACCTCAGGGCCCAATGCATAGGAAATTATGGAAATTGTCGGCAGCCTTAGAACCATTAGTTATTTGAGAAGGACAATACAGAGCCTCTAGAGGAAATGACACACTTTTACTAAAAATGCTTTTCATTATACCCAAGCTTGTCTCAAGTTACCATTTATTCTCCTTGTAGGACACACCACTATTAACCAAGCTAATTTAACTATGTCATGTTCCAAATGTAGACTTTACACATGTATTAACTCCTCAGTTTCTTTCAATGACAGCAATGAGTCCACCTACATCTTAAAAGCACAAAGAGGCATATGGTTCCTAGTGCGTACGTCCCGATGCTGGCAGGACTCTGCCTCTTTATACACTGTTCAACAAGGACTCACAAAAATTTTATGCTGCTCTAAATGTTTTCTCGGGCTACTTATTGCAACAATTTTGGCATTATCAATGTCACCACCACTGCGGCAGTGGCAGGAACTGCCCTTCATCAGGGAACCCAGACTGTGCATTTTGTCCATTTGGATGCTAATGCTAGTGCACTTTGATAGTCAGCTTATTGCTGAGGTTGCAGATTTACTGCAAGCCGTCCTCCTCATTGGGGATCAGCTTACCAGTCTGCAATTACAAATGAGACTTCAATGTGACTGGAATGACACACAGTTCTATATTACTCCACATCTGTATAATGCCTTTCAGCATACCTGGAGCTGGGTGAGAAAACACCTAATGGGACAGGAAAATCTCACCTTGGATATGCAAAA
Source organism: Solenodon paradoxus (assembly GCA_004363575.1). NCBI lineage: Eukaryota > Metazoa > Chordata > Mammalia > Eulipotyphla > Solenodontidae > Solenodon > Solenodon paradoxus. The sequence goes on from RJWH01000169.1 coordinate 468,989, forward strand.
ATTACAGCAGCAAATTGCTCAAACTTTCAGCCACAAACTGGAATTAATCACTGGAACTGATTTAATGGATGACATTGCAGGTGGCTTATCAGCTCTCAACCCTTTATAACATTTGAAACCTGTCGCCAGCACTCTTATTGCTTTACTGGTCATCCTAAATTCTTCTTTTATTATTCTATGCAGTCTGCAAAATCAGCCAAGGACACAGATGGAAATACTGGCACCTCCAGTTCTTGAATACTCTTTTCTCCTTGCAAGCAGCAAATGAAAAGGAGGGAGATGCTGGGATCAATAAAGAGGAAGCTTAGTTTAGATAATCAATGCCTCAGCAGGGTTGGGGGCGGGGGAGGTGGGGGATGCAGGGGTGGGGTGGGGTGGCAAATAACCCAGGTGCCTGGAATGCTGGGTACTCACCCAGCAAGGAAAACCTTGGCTGGGAGGTTTGTTCCCCCTGAGGCTCAGGAAGAAGTCAAGGGCCAGATAGTTAACTAAAACCTTTTAAATATAAAATCACTTTGTAAACAATGATTGTTAGAATGGCTGATTTGCTTCTTGTATTTTTCCTGTGAATGACTTCCTTGTGTAATGACAATAAATACTCAAGGAGTCAGTGACTCAGTGTGACAGTTTGGAGTGACGGTTCCCCAATACTGTTCACTCCCTGACCCCACTTTCTTTCTATTTTGGTCTTTTTCTTTCTTTTTCTTTCTCAATCCCTCACAGCCTCTCCTTCAACTCTGTTCCCTGGGAACAGAAACCCCAAATAAAAACAGAAAAAGACAGCAAATACAAAATGTGGGAGATAGAGAAGAGAACAAAAATATGGATAGTTAAAATGAGTGGAAGACTAATATGCTTTCAAATAAAAATAAGAAAAAGAATAGAATTGTTGATGCCAACTTCAGGGTAACCTCAAAATACATCTCCAGGGAAAAATCAAAGAAGAAAACAAAAAGGAAAACTAATCAAAACACAGCCACACCTGATCCACCTAAGAAGAGAAAGAGAAGAAAAAAGCCACTGTCTGGTGTAACGCACAGAAGATAAATTACAAATGACAATAAGCAGCTACATAGCAATAATCATCCAAAACGTTAATATACTGAACTCACCAGTCAAATAACACAGAGTGGTCGAAAAGGTTAAAAAGCATAACCCATTCTTCTGCTGCATTCAGAAAACTCACCTTCTTTCAAAAGATAAACAAAGACTTAGTGTCAGTGGTTGGAAGACAATCATACAGTCAAATGGCAACTGCAAAAAAGAAGGAACAGCAATACTTATATCTGATAAAACAGACTTCCAACTAAAAAGCATAACAAAAGACAAAGGTAGACATTATGTAATTATTAAGGGGTCAATCTTGCAAGAAGATGGAATACATACAAACACATATGCTTCAAATGAAAGCATCAAAATATATTAAGCAAGTATTAATAGAACTGATGAGACATCAACAGCAATACAATCATAGTAGGACAATGCACAGATCAACCAGGCAGAAAATTAACAACTGCTTTAAAAGACAATATGGAACAGATAGGTCTAGTAGATATATATGTTTCAGCAAATGACTACAGATTTCACTTTCTTCTCAAGTATGCATGTAACATTCTCAAGGATAAATCTGCTGGGACACAAAACATGTCTCAACAAATTTACAAAGATTGTAATCATACTGAGTATCTTCTCTGATCACAATGGCTTAAAACTAGAAATCAACCACAAAAAGAAATCTGGAAGACCCCAAATTAGTTGGAAACTAAACAATGTGCCTCTGAATGACTCTTGGGTAAAAGAGGAAATCAAAGAGGAACTTAGAAAATACTTAGAGACAAATAAGAATGAAAACATGAGCTACCAGAATCTATGGAAAGCAGCGAAAGCAGCAGTAAGAGGGAAGTTGATTGCAGTCCAGGCCTACCTCAAGAAATAGGAAAAATCATAGATAAAAAAAATCTAACCCTACATTTAAAACAGAGAAAGAACAGTTAAAGACAAAAATAAGTAGATGAAAGGAAATAATCAAAATTAGAGCAAATAAATGAAACAGAAAACAAAAGACAATTGAGAAGATCAGTGAAGCCAAAAGTTGATTCTTTGAAAAATAAACAAAATTGACAAACCATTAGCTAGACTCACAAAAAGAGAAAACTCTCATAACTAGAATCAAATGATAGGGGAAAAGTTACAACAAATATCACAGATATACAAAACATCCTAAGAGAGTACTATGAACAGCTCTATGCTAATAAAGTAGACAAACTTGAAGACATGGACAGATTTCTAGAAAAATACTATCAACCAAGACTGAACCTGGAATAACTGGCAAACCTGAACAGAACAATCACAAGCAAAGAAATTGAAGATGTAATAAAAACTCTCCTTAGAAATGAGAGCCCTGGTACAGATGGCTTTTCTAATTAACTTTACCAAACCTTCAGAGAAGGGTCAACGCCTGTTCTTCTCAAACTCTTCCAAAATATTGAAGAACAGGGAACGTTCCCAAATCCTTTCTATGAGACTAATATCATATTGATACCAAAAGCTGATAGAGCTGTAACAAAGAGAATTACAGATCAATATCTCTAATGAACATAGTTGTAAAAATTTTCACATATTAGCAAACCAAATCAAACAATACATTAAAAAGATCATCTATCATGACCAGGGATGCAAAGATGGTTCAACATATGTAAATCTATTAATGTCATACACCATATCAACAAGTGCAAAGAGTAAAACCATGTGACCATATCAATAGATGCAGAGAAATCTTTTGATAAGATCCAACACCCATTTATGATTAAAAAAAAACCTCCATGAAATGGGAATAGAAGGTACATACCTCAACATAATGAAGGTCATATACAAAATTCCACAGTCAATGTCATAGTCAATGGAGAAAAAAATGAAAGCATTTCCTCTAAGGTCAGGAACAAGGCAAGGCTGTCCACTCTCACCACGCTATTTAACATCATATTGGAGGTCTTACCTTGAACAATTAGGCAAGAAAGGGATATAAAAGGAATCCAAATTGAAAGGGAGGAAGTAAAACTCTCATTTGCAGATGACATGATCATATATATTGAAAACCCTAAAAGCTATGTCAAAATCAATGCACAAAAATCTGTAGCATTTTTATATTCACATAATATGCTAGAAGAAAATGAAATCATGAAAATCATTTAAAATAGAAGTTAAAAGAATAAAATTCCTGGGTGCATATACCTAACAAAGGAAGTAAAACACCTGTACAATAAAAATTACAAGTCTTTCTTAAAAGAAATAGAGGAGGCTACAAACAAGTGGAAAGACATTCCATGCTCATGGTTGGGAAGAATCAACATCATTAAAATGACCATCTTACCCAAAGCTATATGTAGGTTTAATGCAATCCCCATTAAAACCCCACAGGCTTATTTCCAGGAAATAGAACAATTTTTTAAAAAGTTTTATGGAACAATAAAAGACCCTGAATAGCCAAAGCAATTGTTGGAAAAAAGAACGTAACTGGAGGGATTAGACTCCCAGGCATTAAACTATATTACAAAGCAATAGTGATCAAAATGGTATGGTACTGGAATAATAACAGAGGCACAGATCAGTGGAATAGAACTGAATCACTGGAAAGTGACCCACTCACAAGGACTCAGTTAATGACACAGGAACTGAAAGCATCCAATGGAGAAAGGAAAGTCTCTTCAATAAATAGTGTTGGAAAAACTGGATAGTCACATGCAAAAGAATGAAGCTAGATGACTCTCATACCATTCACGAAAATTAACTCGAAATGGACTAGAGATTTGCACATAAACCCAGAAACCATAAAGTTCTTAGAAGACTGCCTAGGAAAGACTTTCCATGACATCAGTTGTAGAAAGGCCTTAGGGGACTCAACTCCAGCATCAAGGGAAATTAAAACAAAAATAAACAGCTGGGACTACATCAAGCTATAGAGCTTCTTCACAGTGAAAGAAACCATCACCAAAACCAAAAGGAAACCTACTAACTGGGAGAAGATATTTGAATTTGATATTTCTGACATAGGCTTAATATGTAAAATATACAAAGAATATATAAAACTCTAACAGAAAAACAGGTAATCCAATCAAAAATGGGAGGAGGAATTGGAGAGATACTTTTCAGAAGAGGATATACAGATGGCCAATAGGCACAAGAAAATATATTCCTACTTACTGGCTATCAGGGAAATGCAAATTAAAACAATGAGATATTACCTTACACCTGAAAGACTGGTTATTATCCAAAAGTCTGGAAACAACAAATGTTGATAGGGGTGTGGAGAAAGGGGAACTCTTTTGCACTATTGGTGGGAGTGCAAATGAGTACAACCCTTATGGAAAACAGTTTGGAGATTCCTCAAAAAGTTGGAGATGATAATCCCATATGATCCTGTCATTCCACTTCTGGGCATCTACCCAAAAGATACAAAAGCACCATCCGCAGAGATGTATGTCTCCCCATGTTTACTGTAGTCCTTTTCACAATAGCTAAAGATTGTAAACTACCAAAGGCCAGAAAACTACACAGCACTTAGAAGAAATGAAATCCTGTCATTTGCATCCACATGGATGGATCTAGAGGGGATTATACTAAGTGAAATAAGTCAAAAGAAGAAAGCTACCAGATGACCTCACTTATAGGTGGAATATGAATAGACAAAACAAAGGAACAGATTTAACAAAACCAATCCTTGGACACTTGCAACAGAACTGAGGTTAACAATAGGGAGTGGGGATGGGGTGGGATGGGGTGGAGGGGTGGAGGTGGGGCACAAATTGTGGAGCCCACTGGACATTGGTGAAGAACACTTGGTGATTTGGTGGAGGGTAAGGTCTGTTGACATATACATGAGGAATGAAGAACCTATAGGGGAACCTATACATATGCCTTTATTTTAATGTGTAAAAATAAAAAAATAATTAAAAGATTACATTTATTATGGTCAACCTAGTAGATGTGAAGTGAAACTTACTATTGATTTTATTTTTAAGGGATGAGGAATGAAGGTGAGCAGAGGTAGGCAGATAGAAATAGAGAGGAGGAAGTACCCTATTTAGTTTATTTAGTTGTTCATCCTAGTTGTTCCCCCAATCCTGAGACCTGAGCCAGGATTCTTGGGATACACCAGTTTTAGGCAGCTTACTCCATCAGGGCATGCCACAGATTGAATCTTTAAAATAATTTCTAGATAAAGGCACATGGGGTGACTCCTTACTGTAATCATTTGGTGATTGATGGCTGACTGGAACATCTGGGGGCTCCAATTACCCAAGAATACTTGAGAACAGTTTACTCAATGTCCCCCTCCTCTTGTTCAGCCAGATCAAGGACCTTTCAAGGCAACATGGGGAGGTTTTAGGCTTTCCTTTGCCAAAGGGACTCTCGAGCCATGAAGTTGTGCTTGATTAGTTAGGTATTGGGTGATGCCAGGAGTAGGTAAGATTTTCCTACTGGAGATATAGATTTCTATAGGTCAGAGGTTGGGGTCACTGCCTCCCTCTACTTTTCCCTCCCCCATCCTGATGCCTAAGGGAGGAGGGATTTAGAGAACTGAGTGAGAGAAATATGGTTTAGGGAGGGTTTGTGGTGCCTCCAGGCTGAAGGTCTAGGACATGTCTTTCTGTCTTTGGCTGGGAGGGACCCAGCAGAGTTGAGTTGGGGATGACTTCTAGGGGATCATCAGCCTTCAACTTTGCACTTTCTGAAAGTAGGGGGAAAAAAGTTCCTGGCTAGTGAGATACTGCTGTGACTCAGCTCAGTATCCGCCAGCAAAGGGGAACAGCTACAGAGACTGGAATGTCAGCAAAGTACTCCAAATCCTGCATCTTGGCTGGGTGCTGTGGGCAGAAGGCTGTGGCAGGAGCATGAGTGTGGCAGTCGCATGCTTGCTGGGGCGTCTGTTACTGCCAGGTGCCATACATCCATGTTGTCTTCCAGCATTTCTCTAGTGCCATGGGCGAGGTGACCGTAGCCCATTTAAAGATAAGGAAACAAAAGGTGAGAGAGGAAATAAGACGTGAAGTCCTATACCTAAAATGATGATCAAAGTGAGAGGATCATTGATTTATGTGTAATGATCATGAATGTCCTATGTAGTGATACTAATATCATGTAGTTATAAAATGTATATTCTATATTTACAGTGTGTCATCTCTTGGGAGGTATTTGCATGTGTGTGGCATGTTGCACGTGTGCGATCTGAGGTGTGTGTGACATCTGTATGTGTATGCGTGACATCAGAGTCCTTCATTAGAGGGTGAAAAAGACCCCTGGCTAGCCAGGACCCCTTTTTTACCAAGGCCACAAACACAAAGTTCCATGTGAATCTCCTTATATTGTGTAGTTTATAGGGAATAAAGCTGGCACTTTGCTAACCACTAGCTCTTCTGTAACTTGGTTGTCTCATGAGGTAGGTGCTTTGTCATTCTCTGCTATAGCCCAGCTCTTGGCACTGGATCTTGAGTGGTAAGTGGTAAATATTTGTTGAACGGGGTGAGCCTGGTGGCCTAGCTGTCTAGTACACCTGGGAACATCCCAGGTCCTGGGTGCCAGGGCAGGGGGAAACAACCATTGTGAACAACTAAATTAAAATAAAGAAAATCAAGAAAGCACTCCCTCCTCCTCTCTTCCTGGCTGTTTGCCTGCTCTTCATTCTTGCCTGCAGCTTTCCTTTTAAAAAAAAAAAAAGCCTTAAAAAATTGTTGCGTGAATGGAGATAGCAAGCTGGCCGGGGTGGCTACAGGTAGCTTGATGGGACAAATAATTTTAAACTTATTTATTTAAAGGAAAGGTGCAGGCAGGAATTAAGGTGAGTAGACAGAAGAGGAAGAAGCATTTTATTTTATTTTTATTGAGATCATTTTGATTGTTCTTCCTGGCCCGGAACACAAATCTAGGTCCTTGGGATATATGTGGACTTTGCTCAGCTGGAGGCAGTGGACCTAACTACTACTCCATCAGGGCATGCTGGACAAATAATTTCAAGAGCTTAGGAAACACTGACCATCCACTAGACTTAAACGGGCATACCATTTGACCAAACGAGTTTACTTTTAGAAATGTAATATGAGGAAATACTTGAGCAAAGGTATAAAGACTGGTTGTGTATATAGTTGACTCCTGAACAAGGGAGTTAGTGGTGAAAAATCTGTATGTGACCTTTGACTCCCACAAAACTTAACTACTAATAACCTGCTGGGGCTTTTGTTTATTTGTTTGATTGGTTGGTTTTAGAGGAAGCAAACAGACAGTAAGAAAGGAGAAAAGGCAGGAAAGAAGAGAGAGGAGGAAGATGCATTTATTTATTTGCTCATCTAAATCATCCCCTTGTCCCAGTTGCGGATTGGGAACGCAGGTCCTTGGGCTTTGCGTGGACTATGTTGGCCAGAGCTGCAGACTTAACCACTGATCCAACAGGGTGTACCTAATAACCCGTTGTTGACCTGAAACCCTACTGATAGTTTGTTTACACTTCTTTTTAACTGTGAAAGGTAACATGTACAGTCTATCTCTGTGTTTAAGTTAACTTCTTATAGTAGACTTGTGAATATTTTATGATAGTAAATGATATGATAGACTATTATCTAGATACATTATATGCATTAATGATGTATACTTTTCTTAATTTTCCGTGTTTCTAGGTCATAGAGTTCACCTGTGAGTTTTTCAAATTGTCATATGTCTCCAACATTTTTTCCAAAATATTTATTGAGAAAAAAAATCCCTGTAAAACTGGATCCACAAAGTTCAAGCCCATGTTGTTCAAGGGTCAACTTTAATAGTAAAATGTGCCCAGAATGAGAGGTTGGTTAAAAACATTATGCCCATCCATATCACGTAGTTCATAATAATTTTGGCTAATAGAAAGCAAGTGGCAACTGTGTGCCAGGTAATAACTCACTTGGTCATCACAACAATTTTACAAGGTAGATGTTGTTATCATCCACATCTTACAGATGAGGAAGCAGGTGCGCGGAGGTAAAGGAGGTCACATAGCTAGAGGTCACATGGCTCATGAGTAGAGGAACAGGAACGTGAACACAGGTCATTTGGTTCCCAAGTCTCTGCTCTTTCATCCATGGCACACAGATGATTATATTGACCTAAATGTATTAACATGAACTCCGTATGCAAAGTATTGTTAAGTAGAAAAGAGAAGTTAAAAAGGACCCAAGCATGCCCTGGTGGAGCAGCGGTTACATCGATCACTTCTGAAAGGAGCAAGCCACATACCCCTGGGTTCAAGTCCTGGGTCTGGGGGTGACAAACAGTGTGAACAACTAAATGAAAGTAAAATAAAGATGCCTCTTCCTCCTCTCTGCCTTCTTCCCTGCCTACTCGCCTTCATTCCTGCTTGCGCCTTTCCTTTAAAAAAAAGTACGTGTAAAGTTTACCCTGGTGGAGTAGTAGTTAGGTTCACTGCCTCCAGTCGAGTGAAGCTCACATACATACATCCCAAGGACCTGGGTTCACATTCCAAGGCTAGGGGGAGCATCCAGGATGTACAACAACTAAATAAAAGTGTTTCTTCCCTCTCTTTCTTCTGCCTGCTTGCTTACCCACCTTCATTCCTGCCTGCACCGTTCCTATAAAAAGAAAAAAAAAGGTGTCCAGAGTGGCTAAGATAATTTTTTGAAATTTTTTACCTGTAAATATTAATAGTCACAAAAGACAGTGAAGCTATTTTCATTTGGTGGGGCGGAGGTAGAACTACGAGAAACTCCAGGAGATGAGGAAAAGGATTCAATGATGGAAACTTCCAAGATCTCCTTCTGTAGGCCCCTGGCCTCTGCAGCCTCTCAAAGGCAGACAAGCTGCCATCCTCCTCCACATAGGGAAAACCAAAACCTTGTTTATTCACTCCTGGTGGCCAGAGAGGAAGGACAGCGAGGTAATTGAGAAACAGCTTGTTTTGGTGGCTTCTTACTCATGGGCTCCATGGAGAAGTCCTTCCCCACCCTGAATCCCCTTATGACTGCTAATCTTAGCCGCCCCTCGCCCGCGCGCCCCCCCCCCAGCCTTTTTTTTTTTTTCAGGTGAGGAAACTGAAGCTCAGAGAAATGATTGTCTTATGTCACTTCTGCAAAGGGGAGGCAGGATGCAAACCTAGACTAGTGAGTAACAGTCAAATGTCTATGTTTTCATTGCGACAATCATTTGAAAGAGAAGTCTGGGGTTTTGGTTTGTTTTGTAGGCAAAATGAAGACAAGCAGAGGCAGGCAGGCAGGAAGAGCAAAGAGGAAGCAGCATTTTATTTAGTTGTTCTTGGTTGTTGGCCCCCCACCCGGGGGTCACGAACCTGGGTTCTTAGGAATATGTGAACTGCGTCCTGGTGGACTTGACCGTTAAGCCACCAGGACATTCTATCCCATTTTTCAAAAAACGAAATTGAGGATCAGGGAGGTGAGTGAATTTACCCAAGGTACGTCAGTAAAAACTTGAACCTAGACTCTAATTCCAGACATACTCAGTTCACCCTTAGAGTTACCCCCTCGCTTTCCCTGCCGCGCAGCAGTAGGCGGCAACCTCAAGGTCAAGCCCCGCCCCGCCCGCGGACCTGGCCGGGCCCCTCTAGCCTGGCGGGAGGGCCCAGCTTCTCCCTCTTGGTCGGGCCACGCCCAACCAAGATCTGGTTGGAGCCTGGAGATCTGGCCCCGCCCCCACCCCGCCCCCAGCTCGCAGTCGTAGCTGATGCTATTTCGCGCATGTTGTCGCCATTTTGCTCCTAGAGGCGCTGCCTGGAGACCCGAAGCTTTCTTCTTTCGGCAGCGGAGGCTGCGGCGGGGCCAGGGCTGGGGTCGGGGCCAGGTAGGCGGGCGGGAGCTGGCGACGAGTGGCGGCGCGGACGCGCGGGCTACGCTTTCCTGGGCACAGGTGCAAGGGGTTGGGAGCCCCGCGGCGCCGGCTGGTGGACGGGTCGCGGTCCTGGGGTGGCGGCTGCGGGGCTCAACTGGGAGACCCAGGCCTCACACCGGAAACAACCCCCTCCCTCCTTTTTCTTCTGCCGCTGAAGATCTGCTGGGCCCGGGCCTGGCGCGCGGTCCCTGGGGTTCCCACCCCTTCGGGCGCCGTTTCCAGTCGAGCGCTAATTATAGGACCTGCAGCTGAGTAGCTCACGAAAAAACAAGCCTCAAATCAGCCCTCTCCGATCCCTAATCTAAGAGCCTAGTTTTAACTTGACTGGCTTTGCTAGTCACGGAGATGTCTGTTATGCCAGAAAGGGTAATGCTGCGAATTCACCCAGCAAGGTTGAAGAAGCACCGTGATGAAATTTTTAGATAATATTCTACTTTAAAATGTTTTGCCCCAGTATTGATGATAAAGACTCCCCCTCCCCCAACATTTTAATATTGGCGCAGTTTGGGTGTTTCAGTTTTTGTAAGGAATAAGGAAATTCAGAATGGGACTTTGGGGCGTGAGGAAGTGTGGTTTCTAATGTTTAAAAATTTACACGCACAAATAAAAATTTACCCACATTTTGGAACCCTGGTCTATACCATTATCCGGTTTTGATTAGAGGAGACACAGTTCTGCTCTTATTCTCTTAATATAAGCACTTTTGTGTAGTGCTGAATATTTGCCTTTTTTTATGTACTGAATGTATAATTAGAGTTGTACTTAATTACTTCATTATGGAAGCTTTCCACGTGTCCAGTGTTGTTCCTCTTAAAAAATCTTGCAGTAACCATCATTTGGAGTATAACTTTTTCTAGTTCTCTCTGGGACAAATTCCTGAAAGAGGAAATGCTGAATCAAAGCTATGTTTGTTCTTTGGCACTCGATATAAATTGTGTCCAAACAAGGCATATTTACAATACACCATTTTTCAAAATCTGGACATTAGTCTGATTTATGCTTACTGTAATGTGGAATTCATTGGGTGTCAACTCATTTTCTGTGGTGGTAGAGGCAGGCTGTTCAGCCTGCTGTTGTGTGCAACTGTACTTCAAGTCAGGCTGAAACTGGGGTCATGTCTGCTGCTTAGAGGCCCTGCAGCCTTCGGTAAGTTTCTTCAGCTCCAAACCTCATTTCCTCATATCTAAAATGGGGTTATTTCTAGTGCTAACTGGCAGCTAGCAAGGCCGTTTGCTTTATTGAAATGTCAAGAATGCAGAGCACTCAGAAAATGGTGTTAGTGATAAGAAAATGTTTTAATGGAGAGATAAGCAAAGGGCCTGGGATCATAGGTGTGGAGATTAATTCAGTTTAGGCTTTGGCCTTCTAATTTTCTTCAATATTGATATTAAAAAAGCAACATATTTTGAAGTATGTCACTAATAAAGATTATATGTAGGATGCCTTTTGTTTGCATATTGCTTTCAATTTCTTTTTTTAATCATTGTAACTCAATGAGGTCAGTTTATTTGACTAACATTGACTGAGCCTCATACATGCCAGGTGCTCTTTCAGGCACTGAGTACATGACAAGGGATATAAAAGTAAAATAAAAATCTGCTGTCCTGGACCTTTAATTTTGTTAGGGGAAAGAGCTGTTTTTACTAAGCGGCTGTCTCAGCCATTGGGAAGGGAAACACTGGAACCTGGGGAACCCAAGTGACCTGCCCACAGCATGGTGTAGCTAACGGTGGGAGGCAAACCCAAGTCTTCACACTCCTACTCCAGCCGTCTTTAGATAGAAGTGGATGCTTTAGACTGAAAGCAACATACTTTAATGCCAGCCTTTCTTGTCTGAATTAGGACTGAATAGTTTTGAAATGACTTACCGTGTCCGAAACAGATGGTCTTTTATTGTGGTTTCATTCCTGAGACTTAAAAGATTGTCAAATCTCCTTCAAAGAAGCGTATGGTTTGCTCTTTGAAAGGTACTGAGCTCTTCAGAAAAGGGTGTGTTTTCTTATATGTTATAATTTTCTCAAGTTCTAGAGTGAACTTTAGGATAAGTGTAAAAGCAAGTAGTTGATGGGGAAATGGGAGAAACATTTTTTCCGTGAACCTGCCCTCAGCCCCATCCTAGCCATGATAATGTTTCTGAGGGTAATCTTTAAATCTAACTTTTCTCGAAGACTGATTCTGGCAACAATCTGCATGATTGGTAACCATTTCCAAATGCACTCCCTATCTGTACCATTTTGAGGGTGGTCTTAGATTAGGTCTTGATTAGAGAAAACTGGTATCTGAAGACTAGAACTTCCATGATTAGTAAGAAAATATCCTGGAGAAGAGAATATAGAGATACGAGACATCTTGAAGCAGGCAGAGGACTGTCCTGTGGAAAAGAAATTTGATCTTTCCCCTAAATCTTAAAGCAAAGGATAAAGATCAATGGTTGGAGGCTTAAGGAAGAGGAATCTTAGCCTGTTCGGGATGTAGCAGGGAATATAATAGTAAAAAACAGAAAAATTTGGAATGGTTTGGCCCTTAGGAAGGGAGCATTAGGCTCTGGGGCTGTTAAAGTGTGTGGATGGTTCCTGGCAGGAATCCTGTAGATGGTCAAAACTACCTCAGACCTCGCTTCCTATCCCTAAGATACTGCATTCTAAGTTCTAAATCCTCCCAAGAATGCGGTTGCACTTTAAGAAGCTTCTTATTTGAAGTTTGGGGTTGTGAAAAAAAGACCATATCATGCATGTTACTGGTCTGGTATTTTTTATTATCTACCAAACAAGATACCTATTAGCTTCCATTTACCGAGCATCTACTACATGTGGGGCATTGTGTTAAGTGCTGTACAGAAATTGGTTTTATGTGACCTTGTAAAGTTGATACTTGTAAGGGTGTGGGAACTGAGGCAAGGAGAAGCTAAGTAACTTATGAAGGCTTCTCCAGTGAGTAAAGGGGAAGTAGGAACTAGATGCAAACATAAGTGACCTAAAACCTGTACCCTTTGTTCTTAAACACAGACATATATTGGTTGAAAATTGGTGTCAGAAGACACCTAAGATCTCTTTCACTGAGTGCGATGATTATATATATTATTTTTATCACTTATACCAGATACTCTGCCCCACACTATGCTGAAGTTCAGGGGTCAGCAAACTTTCAGCAAAGGGCCGGATAATATTTTAGACATTGGGGATCCATTGTATCCAAGGCAATTTGTAAACAGCGAGTGTGGCTGTGTTTCAGTACAATTTCTTTTACAGAAGTAGTCTTTGGAGAGACCAGATTTGGTCTGTGAACTACAGTTTGATGATCCCTTTTCCAAAGCCACTTTCCATACTTGACACCAGTGGTTCTCCTTGGTCTCCCAAGGGCTTTCGTCATACATTTCTGTTGATAATTTGTAAGCTTTAGGTAAATTCCATTGTAGGACCCATATTTCTCATTGTAGAATGCCCCTTAAGAGGCACTCTAGGGAAATGTACTTTCTGAGCCTGCTGGTGGGACCATAAATTGCACTACCATGTGATGTAGTGTTTCCCTTTTCATAGTTACTACAGAGTGAGATTCCCGTCTACACAGAAGGCCTGTTCAGGATGGTGACCTGCTAAATACGGCATAACCCCACCATGTGACATTAGGCAGCTGTTATAAAGAACAAGACAGGTCTTTACTTTCTAACCTGGAGCATCAAAATATATTGTTTAACCAAAAAGCAAATTATAGCTAAATTTGTACATTGACACCTCTTATTGTTAGAAATGTATTTCTTATACATTATTGTTTTATGGAACTCATATATGAGTATGTGTATGATGTCATTGCCAAACTAATAAGAACTGGGCAAGTGGGTGGGGAGGAGGCTGGGATTGGGGCTGGTGGTTTTAGCCTTAACTATCGTGTTTCAGTTTTATTACAAGGAGAATGTGTTTGAGTACTGCTTATGTGATTAAAATTTAAGAATGACAGAATAAAATCTGTGTAACTTTAGCCCTTTCATAATCTCTACCAGCTTTCCAGAGCCATGTACACATCCACCTGAGAATGCAGTGGGCTTGCTGGGAAGGTGCGCAGTTCCCACAGCCTACTCCATTCTTTCAGTTGCATCCAAACCCTCACTCTATCTGTGTGATAGGGCCACTCAGTCCAGAGAGTGGATGGTGAGAGGGGCAGTGTGTTAAAAAGATTAGAATCTCAACTGATGACTTCTAGATCGGGGTCCTTTCTGTTTGTGCACTGCCTCCTATCATTTGGGCAGTGACTTTCCTGTAGGGTTATGATGCAGTCCACCTTGTATTCCTGTTGAGGAAAATGCAGATGCAAAGTCATTTTTAGAGATGACTTAAGGAATTAGGCAGCTGGAAGGCCAAGGTAGCTTTTGTGGTAAACAAGTTTATTATAGGAAGAGCTGGGCATAGATGGGTTATTTATTTATTGTTTAAGGATCATTTAGTCTATGTCCTTGCTAATGGCTCTGCCATTTTTCTGTGTGTTAATCCAGGAGGAATTTTGTTGTCAGAGAATAAAAGGAGTTTGTCCATAATTGACTTTAAGCAGCAAACAATAAAACACTGAGCTCTTCAGCTCCGCCTTTCTTGTAAGTTTATCATTTATTCCCAGTGGTTGTGAAAATGAATTACATTACATGATGAAATATTTCTCTAAGTATGGACCCATAAAATTCAAATGAACTTGATATTTGTCCATATATATTTAATATGAGAGACTCCATTATGGTGAAAATTGATTTCCTTCAACTGGAGTAATTTGCTATTTAAAAAAAATTTACTCATATATATATTTCCACTCATGTGTTTGATATCATGACATTTCTTGATATATTTTGTATTCTTCTAGGCTCTGAGAATTGGAAATCCAAGAAAGTTTTGATGTTTTGTGTGGCGCCACCTGAATTAGAAACCAAGATGAACATAACCAAAGGAGGTCTGGTGTTATTTTCAGCAAATTCTAATTCTTCATGTATGGAGCTTTCGAAGAAAATTGCTGAGTAAGTTATAATCATACCATTAAAATCTGTGTTCATTATGCAGTGTTATAAATTTGATAATTGGATTAATACTTGAAAGCAGATGCTGCAGTTTTCTGCATATCATCTATAAATTAAGGGCTAATCTTTATGAAACTATCATATTTCATTATACATTCATTTAGCATACTTTATTAAGTGCCTCATGAGTGCCAGGTTTTGTGTTCAGTGCTACATATATATAGAATTATTTGCATATAAAGAGCAGTGAAGTTTATACTGTATGAAAATAGTTATAGATTATTATCAATATAATTTTAGTTATTTGTTAAATATTGAATTGCTACTGCACACTAGGCCTTGATCTAGATATCATGGATTAACATTGAATAAGTGACATCAGGTTAGACTTCTTTCTTATATTTAATAGGGGAAAAAGTCAAAATAAACAAGGACATTTAGCTAGTCATAATCGCTATGAAGAAAACTGTGAAAGGAATAATGGGGCAGGTGCCTTTTAAACTGAGGGGATGGTATGGGAATTGAGAAGCCAAGTGAAACAAGAAGTAAAGATCTAGGGGCAGAGTCTTCCAGGTGGATGGAACTGCAGGTGTAAAGGCCCTTTGGTGACCCAGCAGCAAGTGTTGGTGTGTCTCAGGAACATGGCTGGAATGTAGAGAGCATAAGGAAATGGTTAGTGAGGCAGACAGAAGGGACTATGTAGGCCCTCTTGGGTATACATGGCCTTAGGTAATGAAGTGACATTTAATAATCACTTAAAAAATAAATTTTATAAGAATCTTGCCTTTATTTTATTTTACTTTGTTTTATCTTTTATCAATTTATGAATCATCTTTAAATAGTAAAGATGTTGAGTATTCTATCACCTTTTCAGCTTTTTCCCCCCTTTTTCTTCTCTAGGCGGCTGGGGGTGGAGATGGGCAAAGTGCAGGTTTACCAGGAACCTAACAGAGGTGAGCTCTCTTGGACACATGTACTATTGATCTTTTTATGGAATATGACATACTGGCTCAAGTCTTCATCTTCTACTGTTGGGACAGTGGGTCTTAGTGTCCAGTTAGTTCCACGAACAAGAAGTCAGGCTAACAAGGGAGACAGGAGTGTGTTTCAGCGCCCACTGAGACTAGCCAGATAGCGAGCCCAGGGGGAGTTACCTCTTGGGACATGAACTCTATTTCTTAGACTCATCCAATAAGAATTACATAGACATATGAAGCCACTGGTCAACTGAATGGAGACTTTAACTCAGTCATTGGTTGAATTTATGTCACACTAGGCAGGGTGACTAAATCCTGTGCACCACAATTTTAATTGGTTGTTACTTAGCTTCATGTAAACTGCCATGGATTACGTCATACAATCTCAATAGAAAATGTTTTTTGCTAATTGATTTTTGCCATTACATAAACTCCCCATGTTGTAAAAAACATATATTATTTAATCTTTGTAATTTCTTTTAAAATGGTGTGCATATTTGAACTTATTCTTGTAGGAATGACAGGCAGCTTGTATGGACTTGAGAGTTAGATAACTTATCCTTGGTAAGTTATGTAACCTTTCTAAACTTAAAATAATTAGGACTTTTTTGAGGATTAAATGGGATAATTTGTGTGCCTAACATTGTTCTTGGCACATAGTAGGAGCTTAATAAAAATTTGTTTCCTCTCTTTTTCCTCTATAGGCTTTTGCCAAGTTCTTTATTTTAGAATTTATAAGAGATAGATAAAATGCAGTATTTGTCCTTCCCTTATTTCTCTGTTACTGCCTCTGTTGTCTCCCAAGGTCCCCTACATGACTTCAAAAGGAAAAGAAAAGTAGTTGAAGAAATCATGCAGGGAGAGTTTGGAGGATATTCTGCCACTAAAAAGCATTAGATGATGTCCTTTGTCTATTTTGGAAGGGAGGGCTAAGGGAAGAGCTAGTGATGGGACATTTGGGGAAGAGGTTGATTCATCTGCAAGTTCATGAATGAGAAGCCTTATGTCTGTTGGGAAGGAAAGTGGGAACTAACATTTAAGATTCCTTATTGTTAACAGGCACTGAAAATTGAGTCAGAAATGATAGCTACACAAATAGGATCACAGTGCAAATTCAGATCTCCCTTTTATATCACATTTCTTTGTAAACATGCATTCTATTTTTCCACTATTTTTAATGAAAATGTTCAAATATTTAAGTGTTAAAAGAATAGTACAGTAGGTATCTATGTATGCGTGTGTGTGTATGACAGAAATACATATATATGCACATGTGCATATATGTGTATATGTGCCTCCTAGATTCAGTAGTTACATTTTGCTATGTGAATATGTTATATGTTTCTGTGGAACTATTTGAAAGTTGTAGACATTAAGATGTTTTGAATATTTGACCTCATATCTCCTGAGAAAAAGAACTTTGTCCCACGTAAATACAATATGCTGTCATATTTAAAGAAATTAATGGTAGTACTTTAATCATCTAATCTATGTATGTTAAAATTTCCCTAGTTCTGAAAAGCCTTTTATAGCTGTTTGTTTTTTGTTTGCAAACCAGGATTGTTGGTTCAAGCAGTGTGTTTATCTCTCTGTTGTTTAGTCTAATCTAGAATAGTCCCCTCACCTTTTCTTTTTTTTCCCATGACATTGACTTTTTGAAGAGCTTGTCTTGTAGAATTTCCTGTGCTGGATTTGTCTAATTGTTTTCTTGTCACTGATCACAAATTATGAGAGTAGGGATATTGGACATTATGTATCTTTATTCTGAAAACATTATTAGGACATTTCGTGCCTAATAAGTTCTTAATTGATACTGATTGCGAATGAGTATGTAATTTCCTGTAAAGATACTATACTAGCGGTAGAGTACTCACTGCCTGCATACGAAAGGTAAGAAGTCAAGAGTTGCTTGTTTCAAATCAGAAATGTAATTCTCTCATGCAATTAAACATGTTAAGCAAGAGTGCTTAATGACAGTATGTTTACTATCTTTTGTAGCATCTAAATCCTAGTGAGTTTTGTAATAGTTCTATGATGCAGATTTTTTGTGTATTTTGAAAATTTTAAATCATATACCTTCTTTACCCTTCCTGTTTTTCCATTTTCTTGCCAGAAACAAGAGTACAAATTCAAGAGTCAGTGAGGGGAAAAGATGTTTTCATTATCCAAACTATTTCAAAGTGAGTATTTACCAAATATTGATATCTGGGTTCCTGAGAGTGAATGTTTAGAATAATAAGAGTTGACTAGACCAGCAGAATTAATACAGTTTTATAATTAGTATATCTTTCTTTGCTATTTAAAAAACATATATATATACATATATATGTAACATGTTCTTTCAGTGTATATGTATGTGTGTGTATATATGTATATAACATGTTCTTTCAGTGTTTTTAAGGATGGAAACAGCAAAGTATTGGAATAGAGACTTTTTTTAAAGGGAAAGTGCAGTCAGGAATGAAGGCAAGGCAGGCAGTCAGGAAGAGAAGGAAGGAAGAAGCACTTTATTTTTATTTAATTCACATTA
Source organism: Solenodon paradoxus (assembly GCA_004363575.1). Taxonomy (NCBI): domain Eukaryota; kingdom Metazoa; phylum Chordata; class Mammalia; order Eulipotyphla; family Solenodontidae; genus Solenodon; species Solenodon paradoxus. The sequence goes on from RJWH01000169.1 coordinate 487,371, forward strand.
GTTGTTCCCTTGGCCCTGGGTGTTGAACCCAGGAACTTGGGATGTATGTGGGCTGCTCCCCAGGCATGGGCTTAACACCTGAGCCACCAGGGCACTCCGGGGTTTATTTTTTTAGATTCCACAATAAGTGATATCATATACTACTTCTTTGTCTACTTTATCTCACTTAGTGTGTGTGCTCAAAGTTCATCCATGTTGTTGCAAATGGTAGGATAGCCTCTTTTTCTCATGACAGAATAATAATCCATTATAGATATTTCATCAATTTTGGGGCATTTAGTTTGTTTCCATGTCTTGACTATTGTGAATAAAAGTGTGTATCTCTTTGAAATCTGCTTCTATTTTCTTTGGGTGTATACCCAGGTGTAGTATTGCTGGACCATATGATAGTTCCATTTTCAATTTTTTGAAGACCCTGTATATTGTTTTCCATAGTGGTTGGGCCAATTTACTTTCCTTTCACCAGTATATAAGGTTTCCCTTTTCTCCATATTCTTTCCAGTACCTGTTGTCTCTTGTATTCTTGATGATAACCATTTGTTTATATTTAGAAATGTATCAAATTCTTATACATTATATAATTTGTTGGCATATAATTGTTCATCGTTGCCTCTTAGGAGTCTACATATTTCTTTATTATCAATGATAATGTCTACTCTTTCACTTCTAATTTTAATTATTTGAGTCTTTTTTCTTAACCTAGCTAAAGGTTCATCAAGTTTATCTTTTTTAAAAACCAGTTCTTAGTTTTACTGATGCTTTCTATTGTTTTTCTGGAGTTATCGGCTCTCAATCTTCTTTGGCTAGCCAGGATTTTATAAAACTTTCAGAGAAACTCTTTTAGCTCTGAAACAAAACAAAACAGAAGGCAGAGGGCGAGGAGTTTATGTACTGGGGGGTTCTTTAAACTTTACTTGTAGATAATTCAATAATGATCTCTGCTTTTTATTTTACTACATAAATTGAGCTGAATGTAATCCATGCACTATATGTAGTGAATGCATCGAAGGAATGTGTCTGATAAGACAGTTTGACAAGCGTGTATTCTGCAAATTGTTGAAGTCACAGATATGTAAGCTGGGTACAGAAGATTCAGTGCACTGAGGTTGTTGGCACCACTTTTGGATCCAGTGCCAGTCTGGAAGGGAGGATAGTCACAGGGAACCCAACTTTCTGTTGTGTTTGTCCACACGTGCCTCCAAATGCCTGTGTATGAAAGTTCTTCAGTCAGAGTAAATGCCACCCCCGCTCCACCCCCCCAACCCCCGAGCCCCAGGTCTGGAACCCAGGTTCATGGCTTTCGTAGCCTGTACCTTAACCTGAGCTACAGCGGGAGGGATGCCCGGGCAGGTTTTAATGTCTAGAAATCAACTCTATAGTCTATTATTTTTCTTTTTTCAAAAATAAGAGCTTTTTATTTTAATTAAATAATTTTTTAGAGGAGGGAAGCAGGTGGGAATGAAGCCAAGAAGACAGGCAGAGAGAGAGAGAGAAGGATGAAGCATTTTTATTTATTTATTTGGCTCTTCCTCCTGGGCCTGGTTCTCAAACCCAGGTCCTTGGGCTTTATGTGGACTATACCGCTGCAGCCACAGACTTAACACCTGAGTCACCAGATGTACCTCATCTATCATGTTTTGACTTAGAGGTTCCGGAAAGTGCTGTGTGCTAAATTTATATGTAATATGTGAATATTATATAAGTACCAAAGAAAAGGAAGAAGAGCCAAATTTCAAAAGAATTTAGACTTGAAATACACATGCATCTACCAAAATTTTGAACCTGTATCTCCTGGTCTTTGAGGTAGAATCTCAAAGCCACCAGACTCTTTTGGGGGAAGAGTTGAGGGGGAGTATCATTGCATTCCATCATTCTGGAGAGTATGAGTGCCCTAAAGGAGGGAGGGGATCAGCTTGATTATGCCATGGTGCCCTTGTTTCACGTCCTTGGTGCTACGAAGGGCTGTGGGGCACCAGCTTCGTGCTGCCTCTCTTCTCTTTCCCAGGCCAGCCACAGGGCCAGGGCGAGTGGAGAACTCACTGTATCCACACCTTAGCACTCACCCTTTAGCATCAGGGTGAGGAAATTGCAGAGCATAGAAAAACTTAAATTGCTCTGACTCTTAGTATATACTTCTCTCTACTCAGAGACAAGTGTGATTCCTTTTGGATAAGTGCACAGAGGTTGCATGCATTATCCAAGGGGGTTAGTAGGCATTGAAGAACAAATTGGACTTAGAATTGAGGACTTCAGAAGGGTGACTCTTAGAATCCTTCCGATTTTTAAGTCCTCCTATTTCTTTCAAAACTTATTGACTGTTTCTTCCAGCCCCAGGTCTTGAACTTGGGACCTTGGGGTATATGTGGGACTGCTCCAAGGGTGTATTAGACCCCTAGACCACCAGGGTGCACCCATCAGATAATGTCTTATACTTCACTTTAGTACAGACAAGTGGTATACACTAGAAGTGTAAGAAAATTTTTAATTAAGAAGATTATGTCCATTAAGTTTTTCTGTAATTCATCATGACTTTTATTGTTTGAGTTTAGTGGTGGAAAACCTTGTTGACACTCAGAAAAATGGTGCTTCTGGCAGCATAGCTTGGGACCCTTGGTGTGACTTTCACTCACTGTTAGTTCCTCTGCTCTTATCCTTTCACACAGGATGTGGACAACTCTCTTGAGGTGTACCACCCAGGAGAGCAAAGAAATGTGGTCAAAGTGGTTGTGAATGTTGTTATTAATAGAAGACATTTTATTTATGAACGGGTAGATAAGAGCCTACGGAGTGTAAAAAACTGACAATTAAGAGAGGGTGACTTGCTGGAGCAATAACTTCCAGAAGGCATGGACATTCGTGTGGAATTTGGAGGTGTTAATTTAGAGTAACTGCGATGTGGAAAATTCCTCCCTGACTGACAGTGAGAGCAGGCAGACTTGTAGGATGCAGATGCACGTGGAAGTGGAAGCCCAGGGTAGCTCTCTGCTGACTGAGTAGTTTTCTCAGTGAAGGGTCATTGATTGAGAGGGAATGCAGGAGGAGCTGATGGAGGCTTGCGAACAGAGGGATTTCTGGATTCCTTTTTTAAAAATATTATTTTTATTTATATATTTTGACTTTTAAAAACTTTTAGACATTAAAATAAATTCATATTTATAGGTTCCTCATTCCTCATTCCTCATATATATGTCAACACACCCCGCCCTTCACCAAATCACCAAGTGTTTGTTCTTCACCATTGTCCAGTGGGCTCTGCCACCTCCTGCCGCCCCTCCAGCCACCTCCCCGCCCACCCTGCGCCTCCCACTCCTGGTCGCATTCCCTATTGGTAACCTCAGTTCTGTTGTAAGTGTCCAAGTGTTGGTTATGTTTCATCTGTTCCTTTGTTTTGTCTATTTACATTCCACCTATGAGTGAGGTCATCTGGTATCTATCTTCTTTTGACTTATTTCACTTAGTATAAATTCCCTCTAGATGCATTCATGTTGATTCAAGTGACAGAATTTCATCTCTTCTAAGTGCTGCATAGTATTCTATTATATATTTGTACCACATCTTCTTTATCTATTCATCTGACATTGGGCAGTTTCAGATAGTTTCCAGTTCTTAGCTCTTGTGAATAGGGCTGCAGTAAACATGGGGGTGCATAAATCTCTGCGAATGAGTGTTTTTTTCTAATCTTTTGGGTAAATATCTAGAAATGGGACTGGATCATGTGAGACTTCCATCTTCAACTTTTTGAGGAATCTCCAAACTTTTCCACAGCGGTTGAACCAATTTGCACTCCCACCAACAGTGTAAAAGTGTTCCCCTTTCTTCACATCCTTGCCAGCATTTGTTGTTTCTAGACTTTTGGATAATAGACAGTCTCTCAGGTGTGAGGTGATACCTCATTGTTGTTTTAATTTGCATTTCCCTGATAGCCAAGAAGTGGGAACATTTTTTCATGTGCCTGTTGGCCTTCTGTATATCCTTTTCGGAAAAATGTCTCTCTAATTTCTCTCCCATTTTTTGATTGAATTGCCTGTTTTTCTCTTATTGTGTGTTATGAGTTGTTTGTCTATTTTAGATATTAAGCCCTTGTCAGAAATATGAAATGCAAATATCTTCTCTGGTTTTCTTTTTGTGTCTTTAGCCTTAAGTCTTGGTAGAGAGCAGCACACTGCTGACACTTTGTTGGAACTGGGAGTTATCATCAGGTGTCTAAATATTCCTTGGTGGGATTTTTCTGATTTTTGGATTACAGGGATGTGAACACCACCATCATGGAGCTCCTAATTATGGTGTATGCATGTAAGACCTCTTGTGCCAAAAGCATCATCGGCGTGATTCCCTACTTTCCATATAGCAAGCAGTGCAAGATGAGGAAAAGAGGCTCCATTGTTTCTAAATTGCTGGCTTCAATGATGTGCAAAGCTGGTAAGAATGGCAGGTGTTTGATAATTAATTGGAGGCCTGGGAGTTTTACTTCTACTTTTAGAAATTTCTGTTCTTTTAAAGAAAAGGTGCAGGCAGGAATGAAGGCAAGCAGGCAGGCAGGCAGGAAGAGAGAGGAGGAAGAAACAGCTTCTTTATTATTATTATTATTATTATTATTTATTAATTAATTATTGTTTTATTCAGTTGTTCATCTTGGTTGTTCCTGCTCCAGCCCCAGAGCATGAATCTGGGTCTCTAGGATGTATGTGAAATGCACCAGCTGGAGGCAGCAGACCAACTGTTACTCCACATCTACTTCAGCACTTGGAAAGCATTATCTTAATTAAATGAGAATGCTATACAGAGTGAAAATTGTGATACTGCTTTTAAAGACAACTAATTTATGAGAAAACAGTGCAGAGAATTCTTTCCTGTTCCCAACTTCCTAAAACACCAAAGTGGTAAAAATAACTTATTTTTTCCTAAATTCTATTAAAAAAACTTTTGAAATGACAAGTTGCCATCATTATATTCCAGTTGTTTTTAAAGGGGGAAGACATTTTGAACCAACTACTCTGACACAGCAACTTTTTTTGTTTTAGCTTCTTCCCCTTCTCAGGGCAGATTAGTATGTTTTAAAAGTCATTAGTATTATTTTGTGTTGTACATTTTCTGGTAACATCCTAAGTATTTCCCCTTGTTTTTTTTTTAATAACCTTCATAGTTATTGTGTGTTTATGCAAGTGTGTGTATGGTTTTAGAAAGTACACGTCACAGGGCATTTGCACAGAGAGAAAAGAAGAAAAAGTCCCTTTACCACTACATTTTAGCACACATGCTCTAGTATACATTTTTAAGTCTAGCATTGCAAAAGGCAAAAACAAAGCAAACAAAATTTGATAAAACTCAAAATCCAGCAACCTCAACAACATCCCTCATTGATTAATCTGACAGGTCACGGGCTGGAGGAGCAGGCAGGCTCCCTCAGTCTTCTGAGAAGGCTCTGTCCTCTTCCAGCCTCATTCCGGGGTGCCTCTTCCTGCTCTTTTGAATATGTTTTGCTTCAAAAAATTTTTCCAGTTGAATTTCCCTGATCATCATTTCAAATATCCTTTAAAGAGCCAGAGGGGGTGAAAATTCTTCATTTTTCTCTAATTGTAGGCATGTACAGTTGCTCTTCATATTTTAAGACTGTTTTTCTTAATATGGCTTTGCCATTCTGGTAAGGAAACTTCAGAGAGATAGTTTGCTGTAATAAAATTTTCAGAGATATTTCTTTGTTTACCATTATCTTTGCTATTTTAGGACTTACACAACATGCCTCTCTGTGTAAGGAAAACCACCCTGAGTAGGAAAAAACCCATTTTTCTGCTTTCAGTATCTCCTTCACTTTCATCTAGAACTCTTCTGGCACTTCTGGTCACCAAATATTTGTGGGTTTTCCTCACACCGGGCAATTCTCCATGACACCAACTGGTTGTCCTATTACTTAGCTCAATTCTGAGACCATATACCTGAAGATCTCATCAGCTCCCATGGGTTAAGGATTCAGTCCCACGAGGTTACCTGCCCCCACACATGCCAATCTCAAGTACAAATTGTCACATGTGAGTCTCACTGATTGCCTTTAAGTCAGAGGTTCCTACGACTCGACTTTTGATTAATTTGCTAGAATATTTCACAGAACTCAGGAAAGCAGTTTACTGACTGTTTACCTGTTTATTACAAAAATAGGGTATGATAAAGGATACAGGTGAACACTCAGATGAAAAGATGTGGGGGACAAAGTATGTGGGGTTGGGGTACAGAGCTTCCTTGCTCTGTGCTGCCATTCTCCCAGCAGACCCCCATGTGTCCACCAACCTGGAAGATCTTCAGACCTTGTCCATCAGCTCCTTGTCCAGTGCCTGTCTTCTCTCTGGAGAGGAGAGGGGCTGGGGCCGAAAGTTTCAAACGTCTAATCATGGCTTGCTCTTTCCTGTGACCAGCCTCATCCAGGAGCCCACCCAGGAAATGCCAAGGGATTTAGGAGTCCTGTGTCAGGAATCGAGTCAAAAATCAAATACTAGAATAAAAGATGTTCCTAATGCTCTTATCACTCAGCAAAGTACATGCTTTTAGGAGCTCTTTGCCAGGAACCAGAGGCAGTGACCAATATACATATTTATATTATCTCACAATCTCATCAGATTAAGAAATCTGTTAATAAAGATATTGAGTTTTTTCATTAGAGCAATTTTTAATAATTTATTACATTAGCATCTTATTTTATGTGGTACTTATTTCATACAGTGCAACTAGTTATTAAGCTATTTATGTGTTTGTGTCTGTTTTATGTTCAAAGGTCTAACTCATCTTATTACTATGGACTTACACCAGAAGGAAATTCAGGGCTTCTTCAACATTCCTGTTGATAATTTAAGAGCATCTCCCTTCTTATTACAGTACATTCAAGAAGAGGTGAGCTAGCACAAACATTTTTATTTTAACATTCTTTTGAGGGTCAAAAGATACATTTCCATTTCCTTGGGTTGGCCATCAAGAATTCAAACTTACTATATTCTACTTAGAGTACTATTTACTTTATAAATGTAATTCAGTATATTTAAACATTCTTATAATCTACTTTTTATTTATTTTGCTAAACTTTATTTTTCTTTCCAGCCCCAGTCTCTAATCCAGTTCCGTGGCTTTTACAGTCTATACCTTCTCTATCTGAGCTGCAAGGGGTGCTGAATTAGAGGTTTATTCCCCACCCGCACTTCCCTGGCCCCCAGTCCATGCCTGTCATTGCCAGCACTTGAGCAGAGTGGAGCAAAATATTCCCTATTTTGGGATTTTTTTTTCTTTTTCTCCCCCAACCCTAGTCTTGAATCCAGGTTTACAACTTTCATAGCCTACACCTTAGCCACCTGAGCCACAGAGGGGAGAGTACTTTTCTTAAAATTCTTAAAATTGTGTTTTCTTCACTTTGACCTCAAGTACCTAACATTGGACTAGTCATGATCATGACAAATAACTCTCATCATTGGTCTCTATGTGGTCTTGGCCCTCTTTTATGTATCCATCCATCTGCCTTATCTCTCTGACCAGCTGTCTGTGATAGTCAACATCCATGATCCTACCACCCAAGAAAACTAGAATCATCATAATAACTTAGATCCACTCATGTGACCCTTCTCAGTCTCATCCCCTGGCCTCCTTCCAAACGAGGGACCCATGATCCTGAATCTTGTTTCAACTTTCTCTCTTTATATATATATAAATTTTATAAAGAATAAAATTGCTTTTTTTTTTTTTTTTTGGAGTTTTTCACTTCGTCTTTCATTAGTATATTCATCCATAGATTTGTTTGTCACAGTTCATCCATTTGGGCTGCTGAGAAATACTCTGGGCCTCTGTGTCACAGTTTATCATAGGTGTCTGCTGTTGCGATAGTGCATCTATTCCTGTGTGTGTCTCCTGTGGTAGATAACAAAAAGTGTACCTCTGTTATAGACTGAAATTGTTAGGATGTACAGGGTGTGAATATTTCACTTACCCAAAGCAGTTAAGCCAATTCATAGTCTCACCAACAGTGAATTAGGTAACCTTGGAAATCCATCTTCACTTTATATTCATGTAATCAGAATTAAAAATTGTTGCCAGTTGAACAAATATACTGTCTTGTCACTTTGATGGATATAGCTCATATGTTTCTTCTTCTGTGCAAAGGCACTTAATGTCTTTTGCCTCTTCAGTAGTTTCACTTGTGTGTTTCTTTCCAACAGTAGGCATCCTTTTTTTATTCTGGAGTCTAGTCATTTGTTAATGTTTGTTTCACATTTCTCTCTCAGTTTGCAACTTGTCTTTTTGTTTTCTTTAGGGAGTCTTAATAAGCAGGCATACTGAAATTTATTTTAATTGAGGTAGATTCACTTAACATAAAATTTATCTCTTTTTTTTTTAAGGAAAGATGGAGGAATGATGGTGAGTAGTCAGACAGGCAGGCAGGAAGAGTGAGGAGGAAGAAGCATTTTGTTTTATTTTTATTCAGTTGTTCATACTCATTTCCCCCCAATCCAAACCCAGGGCTTGAAACCAGAGCTCCTTTGGAGGCGATTGACTTAACTGCTATTCCATCTGGACCCACCAAAATTAACCATTTTAACACAAACAATTCAGTGGTATCTAATATATTCACAGTGTTGTGCAGCTACCATTTTTGTCACAGCCCAGATTTTTTTCAGTATCCCTTAAGAACACCTCATATTCCCCACACCTCCTTCCTCTCAGCCTTGGAACTACTAATCTGCTTTCTATCTCAATGGATTTGCCAAGTCTAGATATTTCATATAAATAGAATCATACAATATATGCCATTTTGTGTCTGGTCTCTCACTTAGCATAATGCTTTCGAGGTTTATCAATGTTACAACATATTTCAGGACTTCACTTCTTCAGATGGCTGAATACTATTCCATTTGTAGGTACCTGTCACAACTTGTGCATATCTGTTATGTGTTGATAGGCATTTGGATTGTTTCCATCTTTGGACTGTTGTGAATAGTGCTCCTATAAATATTTGTGTACAAATTTCTAAGTGGAGATATATTTCCTTTCTTAGATATATACCTAGAATTAGAATACTCGGTCATATGATAATTCTGTGTTTAACTGTTTGAGGAAGCAGGCAGCTATTTTCCAGAGCAGCTGCACCATTTACATTTCAGCCAGCAGTGTATGAGAGTTCCATTTTCTTCACAACCTTACCAATTTTTATTTTCTGGTTTCTTGACTGTAGCTACCCTAGTGAGTGTGAAGTGGTATCTCATTGTGGTTTTGATTTGCATTTCTGTTTTGTGCTGGTTTCAGCCTATCAATTACCAGTGTGATTAGATGGGCCCTTGGAGTTCTTAATGATCGCAAGAAGCCCTTCAGCAGTAATCACCAGGGAACTTTAAAAAAAGAAAAGTTTATTCCTTAAAAGACTTGGGGATCACACAAGACGCCTGGGCCACAGTGAGGTCACTGGCAGAGCGAGTGCGTGGTCCTCGGGTTCTGCTTGTATTGAGGTTGAAGGAAAGGGCCTATAGTTTTGCAGGCTCACTGTTCATGATTTTGAAGCATTTAAGTGCAGGAAGACAATAAACACCAATTGTCCTAGTACTCAGTTACTGATGTAACCTAAGATTTCTAAAACAAAGGATTCTCGTTAGAGGAGGCAGCCTGGCTCTTTAGCTAGTCCTGGGCCTGCATTGTATTTGAGATTGCCTCTCTGAAGTGGATGCCTTGGGATCAAAGCTTAAGTCATGAACACGAATTATAAAGAGGGAAACCCTGTCAGGGATTACACTGCACTTTCCCTAATGACTAATGACTGATGACTTTCATGTATTTATTGACCATTTTCTTTGATAACTGTTTACTTAAATCCTTTGCCCATTTTAAAGTTGAGTTTGTCTTTGTATTGAGTTGTAGCAATTCTTTATACATATTGGACTTCTTTCCATTCATCTTAATGCTGAACCATAATGAACGCTTTCTGGAGACTTTTTTTGTCTTTAAGAGGAAAGCAAGCAAGCAGGAAGAGAGAGAAGGAAGAAGCATTTTTCTTATATAGATATATTTCTTATTGTAGTAATTATTCTACACATTAAAATAACCTCATATGGATAGGTTTCCCTTTCCTTGAATATATGTCAGCACGCTCTTGTCCTCCACCAAATCAAGTGCTCTTCACAATTGTCCAGTGGGCTTCACCGCCATTTGCCAACCCCCAACCCCTATTCCTTATTGGTAACCTCAGTTCTGTTGCAAGTGTCCAAAGATTGGTTTTGTTTCATCTGTTCCTTTGTTTTGTCTATTCATATTCCACATATGAGTAAGGTCATCTGGTATCTATCATTCTTCTTTTCTCTTCATTTCTCTTAGCATAATCCCCTCTAATTCCATCCACGTTGATTCAACTGACAGGATTTCATCTCTTCTAAGGGCTGTGTAGTATTCCATCATATATAGTACCACATCTTCTTTATCCATTCATCTGATTTTGGGCACTCAGGTAGTTTCCAGTTTTTAGCTTTTGTGAATAGGGCTACAGTAAACCTGGGATTGCATAAATATCTGCGAATTAGTCTCTCTTTTGGCTAAATACCCAGAAGTGGGATGGCTGGATCATATGTCATCTTCATTTTTTGAGGAATTTCCAAACTTCTGTAGGAGTTGTACCAATTTGCACTCCAGCCAACAGTGTAAAATTGTTCCCTTTTCTCCATATCCTTGTCAGCATTTGTTGTTTCTAGACTTCTGGATAATAGCCAGTTTTTCAGGTGTAAGAGATATCGCATTGTTGTTTTAATTTGTATTTCTCTGATAGCCAGCAAGTAGGAACATAATTTCATGTGCTTGTTGGCCATCTGGATATCCTCTTCAGAAAAATGTCGCTCCAATTCCTCTTCCCATTTTTTGATTGGATTCCCTATTTTTCTGTTACTGAGGGTTTTTTTTTTTTTCCTTTTATTATTGTAGTAATTATTCTGCACATTAAAATAATTTCCTGTTATAGGTTCACCATTTCTTAGATATATTTCAACACACCCTGCCCTCTGCCTGTCACCAAATGTTCTTCCCCATTTGTTACTGAGTTTTATGAGTTCTTTGTATTTTGATACTAAACCTTTTTCAGAAATATCAAATGCAAATATATTCTCCCAGTTAGTAGGTTTCCTTTTGGTGTTGGGTGATGTTTTCTTTAACTGTGAAGAAGCCTTGTAATTTGGTGCAGTCCCAGTTAGTTATTTTGGTTTTTGTTTCCTTAATGGTGGAGTTGAGTCCCCAAAGACCTCCCTATAGCTGATGTCACAGACAGTCTTTGATGTGTCGTCTTCTAAGAGCTTTATGGTTTTGCTCTTATGTCCAAGTTTTTAGGCCGTTTTGAGTTAATTTTTGTGAATGATGTTAAGAGAGTGGTCTAGCTTCATTCTTTTGCATGTGGCTGACCAGTTTTCCCAAAATCATTTATTGAAGAGACTTTCCTTTCTCCATCGGATACTTTGGCTCCTGTCGTAGATTAACTGACTACATGAGGGGGTCAGTTTCTGGTGATTCAGTTCTGTTCCACTGATCTGTGCCTCTGTTACTATTCCAGTAGCAAACTGTTGTGATCACGTTGCTTTGTAACACAGTTTAATGCCTAGGAGTGTAACCCTCCAGATTCATTCTTCTTTCTAGTAATTGCTTTGGCTATTTGGGGTCTTTTGTTATTCCATACAAATTTTAAGATTATTTATTCTGTTTCCTGGAAATAACCTGTGGGATTTTAATGGGGATTGCATTAAATCTGTATATTGCTTTGGATAAGATGGTCATTTTAATGATGCTGATTTTTTCCCAGCTGTGATTAGGGAACATCTTCCATTTCTTTGTGTCCGCCTCTGTTTCTTTTAAGAAGGACTTGTAATTTTCATTGTACAGGTTTATTAGGTATATGCCCAGGTATTTTATTCTCTTAACTTCTGTTTTATATGGTGTTATTTTCATGATTTCATTTTCTTTTAGAATGTTATTTGCGTAAAAATGCAATGGATTTTTGTGTATTGTGTATTTTATTTTATTTGTGGGGAGACTTCTGATTACTTCTTCAACTTCTTTGCCTGTGATTATTCTATTCAGGTTTTCCAGGTCTTCCGTGTTCTGTGTTGATAGAGTATATTTTTCTAAAAATCTGTCCATGTCCTCAAGGTTGTCCATTTTGTTGGCATCGAGCTGTTCATAGTAGCACCTTATGATGTTTTGAATTTTGTGGTATCTCTTGTAACCTCTCCCCTTTCATTTCTGATTCTGGTTATCAGACTTTTCTCTCTTTTTTTCTTTGTAAGTCTAGCCAGTGGTTTGACAATTTTGTTTATTTTTTCAAAGAATCAACTTTAGGTTTCATTGATTTTTTTCAGATCATCTTTTTGTTTTCTATTTCATTTATTTCTGTTCAAATTTTGATTATTTCCTTTCTTCTACTGATTTTTGTCTTTAATTCTTTCTCTAGTTGTTTTAAGTATAGATTTTTTTTTACATGTTGTTTTTCTTCTTTCTTGAAGTAGGCCTGGATTGCAATCAACTTCCCCCTTTGTACTGCTTTTGCTGTGTTCCATAGATTCTGGTAGCTCATGTCTTCATTCTCATTTGTCTCTAAGTATTTTTTAAGTTTCTCTTTTATTTCCTCTTTTCCCCAAGTCATTCAGAAGCATATTGTTTAGTCTCCAATTAATTTGGGGTCTTCCAGCTTTCTTTTTGTGGTTGATTTCTAGTTTTAAGTCATTGTGGTCAGAGAAGATGCTGTCTTTGTAAATTTGTTGAGACATATTTTGTGTCCCAGCATATGATCTATCCTTGCGAATGTTATATGCATATTTGAGAATAAAGTGAAATCTGTGGTCCTTTGGTGAAGTGTTTGATATATGTCTGTTAGACTTATCTGTTCCAAATGGTAATTTAAAGCACCTCTTTCCCTGTTAATTTTCTGCCTGGTTGATCTGTCCATTGTTGTTAGTGGGGTGTTGAAGTCCCCCACTATTAATCGTGTTGCTGTCAAAGTCTCGTCAGATCTAATACTACTTGCTTAATATATTTTGATGCTCCTTCGTTTTTTGCATATTTGTTAATAAACATTATGTCTTCTTGCTAGTTTGACCCTTTAATAATTATATAATGTCCATCTCTGTCTTTTGTTATCCTCTTTAGATGGAAATCGGTTTTATCTGATATTAGTATAGCTGTTCCTGCTCTTTTGAGATTGCCATTCGACCGTAAGATTGTCATCCAGCCATTGACTTTGAGCCTTTGTTTATCTTTTGAAAGAAGGTGGGCTTCCAGAATGTAGCGGAAGGTTGGATTATGCATTTTAATTCATTCAGCCACTCCACATTGTTGGTGAGTTCAGTCCATTAACATTTAGGGTGATTATCGATATGTTTCTACTTGTTGTCATTTGCAGTTTGTCTTATGTAATGCTGCTCCTGACAGTGCCTTTGTTCTTTTCTTTCTCTTGTTAGATCAGATGAGTGTAGTAGTTATGTTTTCATTGGTTTCCCTTTTTGTTTTCTTCTTTGCTTTTTTCCTGGGGATGTATTTTGTGGTTACCCTGAAGTTAGCATTAATGATTCTACATTTGTTTCCTATTTACTTGAAAGTATAATAGTCTTCCACTCATCCTAACTGTCCACATTTTTGTTCTATTCTCTGTCTCTCCACTTTTTGTATTTGCTGTCTTGCTGTTTTTATGTGGGTTTTCTTTACACTTTATAGAGCATTCTTTAATATTTTTTTGCTAGGCTGGTTTTGTGGTGATGAATTCCTTTAACTTTTGCTTATCAGAAAAGCTTTTTATCATTCCTTCAGTTGTATGATAGTCTCACAGAGTATAGTATCCTAGGTTGAAAATCCCTTTCTTTCAGCACTTTGAGTATTTCATGCCATTGCCTCTTGGCCTGTAGAGTTTCAGTTGAGAAATTTGCTGACAGTCTTATTGGGACTCCTTTGACACATATTTCTCTGGCTGCTTTTAAGATTCTTTATCTTATATTTTTGGCATTTTTATGATGATGTGTTTAGCTGTAGTTCTGATGGATTTCCTTTATTAGGAACTCTTTGAACTTCCTGGATCTGGAGCCTTGCTTCATTCTTCAGATTGAGAAAGTTCTAAGCTATTATTTCTTCAAATACAGTTTCTGCCTCCTTTTCTCTCTCTTTTCTCCCTTGGGGACTCCTATGATGCAAGTGTTGTTCCTTTTGATGTTATTCCAAAGGTCTCAAATGCTGTCTTCATTTCTTTGCATTTTTTATATCTTTGCTGGTTTGCTTGAGTGAGTTCCTCTGCCCTATCTTCTAGATCGCTGATTCTGTTGAAAGCTTCATCCATTCTATTATTGAGTCCCTATCGAATTCTTTAGTTCAGCTATTGTATTTTTCGTTTCTTTCACATTTTGCTTCATTTTTCTCTTTCTTTTTTGATCTTTTCTTTTCTTCCTCTGTTGGTTTCTGTATTCCCATGAGTATGTTAATCACTGTAACCCAAAATTCTTCTTTAGGTAGTTTATATACTTCTGTTATATTCAGATTTTCTTCTCGATTATTTATTGGACCCATCATTTCATGTGTATTTCTGTTTGGCATTCTGTTTATGTTTCTGAGGGTTCGGTTTTCCTGCAGTGATGTAGGGTGATGGCCTTGCTGCTGGCCTGTAATTGGCAGTCAGTGCAGTTCCGCCACTACCCACAGGGTGGTGCTAGCGGGTAGCATTGAGGTTTAGTTCCTTCAGGGTGACTACCTTCTTCCTTGAATCCTGGGGGTGGGATATCCAGTGGATGGCATATCTGGTGGGCGGGTATCTGGTGGGTGGATCCTGATATTCCTTTGCGAAATGGTATGGGAGGGAGGGAGTGAGAGTGGGAAATTTCCCTAGCTGCCTTCTGGTTATGGTGGCGCCCAGTGTAATTTCACCATGTGGGCTCCAGGTCACTCCCCGGGGTGTTGGCTCTTCTTCCACCCTGCACCAAGATGGTCTACTCAACCGCTGCATCGCATTCCCGTGGGAATGCTCCTCGTTGCTTCTGCACTGGGTCTTCAGCCTTTTCATGTCCTCCGACAGCTCCACCCCACTGCTGCGACTCTTATGTCATGAGTTCCAAAGCTACAGTTTAGATGTGTACCAGGATGGTTTTGTTTGCTCTTTGTCCTCGTGAAAGTGGCTCTGTCTCTGCAGCTGCTGTGTCTGCCCTACTTTGGTATTTGCCTCTGGAAAATAGGTGAATTTTCGTTGCTCTCTCGGGGGCGGAGATTGATCTGGATCTCATCCCTAACTGGTCGCCATCATCCTCACACTGCCAGAAGAAGCGCTTATGTATTTATTTGGTGCATCATTTTGGTCTGTCCCTTGCCCCATTACAAACTTGGTTCCTTGGGTTTTATGTAGACTACACTGCAGCTGTGACTTAATGCCTGAACCACCAGGGCACACCTGCAGACATTTTAATTTTCACTTGAACTCAGCAGTGTTGTGACTCTTGACATGAGGGCCATTGAACATTATTGCTTCTTCCATGCAAGTGAAGGAGTGAAAAAGCACAGGAAATCTGCCCTGGGGCCACCTTGGCTGTACGACACTACTGAGTTTAGATATCCAAATTGTAGACTTGCAGACATACTAGAATATGACCAAGATACGATGCGGTTTGGGTGTTGATTAAATATAGTGTATATTTTTTTCAAAATGAGAAATATTATATTGATTGTCCTGGTAATCAGTAGTCTGTATCAGAGTTTTTTAAGGAAGTTATGAATAGGAGGACTTTTAAAAATAGGAACTTCTAGAGTTACTCTGCTTCTGATACTTGAGATTTCCCCGCTGTGTTGTTCTTCTTAGTGTCTTTATTCAGCCGACTCTCATTAAGAGAGAAATGAGATATGGCAGGACATGTAAACCTAAGGTCAAGGGTAGGAGTGTAGCAGAGGCGGCCAGGGTACAGGACGTTTTGCTGCGTCGTGGTTCGACTGGTGGCCCTAGCAGTATTTTAATGGGTCACAGGGAAGCTAACACAGTGTCAAAGTCATGACATGCTGCTTGATATAGAGTAGACTTTCCCCTTTTACTTGATAATAAGAATAGTCTAACAAGTGAAAAGAGAAAATTGATGTTTACATGGCAGTGTAGGTGCAGGCTTGTCTAGTAATTCTGACTGTACTGACGAAGCCCACTTTTCCTAGACCACAGCCTGGTCCCTAGGTCTTCAGGAGGAGTAACGGCTCAGGTTACCAGCTTGTTTTGTGTCCTCTGCCCTCTCAGCTCTTAGTCTTTGTATCTCCTCCTTGTCTATATGTACATAGTTCTAGATATTGACTTGGGGGTGCTTTTTAAAAACATTGACAGGTACACCCTGATGGTCTAGTGGGTTAAACCGGGCATAGTCCACATATATCCCAAGGTCCTTGGTTCAAGATCCAGGGCTGGGGAAGCAAACAGTGATGAAAAATTGAATCAAAGAAAGTGTTTCTACCTCCTCTCTCTTCCTACCTGCTGCCTGCCTACTTGCCTTCATTTCTGCCTCTACCTCTCCTTTAAAAAAATATTGACATATTGCCACATTGTTCTGTCACTTGCTCTTTCCTTTTCCACACTGGCATCAGGAGAGGAGGTCTTTCTGTGCTAAGATAGATAGGTTTGCTTCTGTCTCTCATTACTACATAGTATGCCTTAGTGTGGATCAGCCGTGTCGACGAACTTTCTGTGATAGTGCAGATGTTCTATATGCTTTCCGGTATGCTAGCCATTAGCCACATGTGGCCACTGAGTCCTTGAAATATGCCCAGTGGAACTGAAGAATTGAATCCTTCATCTGATGTAAATTCATTAAATTTAAACAGTTACATATTTAGGTGTTTAAAGCACAAGTTTAAATGAGCCACAGTTTATTCAACCATTTCCCTGTTAGTAGGTTTTAATCTTTCACTCTTTTGTGTGAAATATAAGTACTGTTCCACTGAAAATTCTCACACTTTCTGAGTACTTACATGAATGTGTTTCTGAGCTGTTAGGAAATGGATTAATATTTGCTTAATTGAAAAACACCTGCATTCTTAAAATTTTAATTTACAAAAATCACAATTTTCTGAAAATTCAGCATTTTAGTAGATACTGTGAAAATTGCAATTTTCTGAAGGGGCTGTATTAATTTGCATTCCCACTAGTAGTGCATATGATAGAACTTATTTCCCCCTCCCTCAGGTCTGCCAATTTAATGATCAAACCAATACTATAGTACTATAGTATTTGAATTTTTTACTTCTCTGATTTCCATTGTGACTGTTACTTTACATTTTTTGGGAGGGAGTGAGCATGCAGGCAGAATCCCCCTTGTAAAGTGGTGTTTCATCTTTTTGCTGTGGTTTTGAAATTTCAGCGTGACTTGTGCATGGTGAATCTCTCGTCCCTTCATTTCACCTGACAGTCAACAGATCCCTTTCATTCAGTTAGGAAATATTTATTCAATTAAGTATTTCATTCTCTCTGTTTTTTTGTTGGGTTGTTTTTTTTTTTTGACCACTACCCCCCTCAGTTTTTGCGTTCTTATTTCTTCATTCTGGGGAAATTCTTGATCCTCTTAGATTTGTTTGTCAGTAGGTCCATTCTGCCCTTCATCCAGCCAGCGACTGAGTTTATTATTTGGGCTATGGTAATACTTCCTAGATTCTTTTTCCTAACTTATTCTTTCTTCATGTGTATGATTTTCTATTTAAACCCCTAAGGAGACAACAGACCTGTTTATTATTAAAGGTTCCTTTCTTGTAAAGTCTCCTTTTATTTGCTTATTATTTCCTTAGTTGTTATTCTTCTTTTGGCTGGGTTTGATGCTGTTTGATGATATTTGATATACCAAGGAAGCACAGAAAGACTTCCAGCATAAATAAGTAAAGTGCCTAAATGAAAATATTTTTGTTACCTTATCCCTTGAGTAGTGTCTGGGTAAGTTAGACTTTCCTATAGAAACATCTGGTCCTTGTGGTTCTGTTGGGTATATCTATACAGAGTCTTCTTCAAATGAATCTGGTTTTTTTTACTAAGTATTTATATTCATGTTTATTCCTTCCCATGTGCTAGATAGGCATTGTTCAAGGAACTAGCTGTAATTAAGTGCTTATATTAACATTTGTTGTTGTGGCACAATTATGAGAACATAAAAGCGATGAGGATGTGTTTGAATGAAATAATATAACTTACTGAAGTGATTAAATATCAGTAATAAAATTTGAAAATATTACCATGGTGAAGGCAGAGCAAATCACTGCTCAGCTTAAAAAGACTTCAGTCTCCTAAACTTCAGAAGTTGACAATAGTCACATTATCAATGATAATCAACATTAACACAGTTCACTTCAAAGGTTTAACCCTAATTATAAGACTGCAAAGTTGTCTGATAGTTTAGGTATTTTCTTAGGGCTCTTAATTTCTGTATAAAATAGCTGTTTGGTTGTTCTTTAAGAAATGGTTTCTTTAGTATGCCAGACTGAGATACATTAGTCGTTTGTTTGGACTGCATTTATTTGGAATTTGACAGTTACTTTGGATTCAGGTTGGATGGGTATCATCCCTTCAGGATGAAATTACATGTAATTGGGATTCATGAGAGGACTTCATGTTGATTCTATGAAAATATTATATACCATATTATCAATATTTGTTGGCACTTAGATATGAACTAATCACCAGTTGGACTTACTTTTTTCTTAAAGTCAGTGATGTTCTTATTTTAATAATACTTTTTCCTAGATAGGCGTTTCTTCATTTTCCACAGTAGAAATTTACTTTGAACATTTCCTTTTTTGTGTGAAACTTTCAGTTGACTAGTTGACTAAGTCTGTTGGAATGTTCCTTTTTATGGGTTGTCAGGTGTTGGTGTGAATGACACTGTGGAGACATGGCAGTAACCCGTCATCTCTCATCTGTCACAGATCCCGGATTACAGGAATGCAGTGATAGTGGCCAAGTCTCCAGCCTCTGCCAAGAGGTAGGTGGGTGTTCAAGACTACTCTTTGGATCTTCATCCAGGGATCACATCCTGATTGGATTTGGACATTATAGATTCTACCTCAGTGGTTCCCACCGTCTCCCTAATTTTTTTCCCCCTTCTGCAACCTGTGTCTTAACCGGGCTCCTTGGGCTTAGCCGCACAAAGTTACGTTGTGCCACTGATTTTTTTTTTTTTTTAATAATAAAATAATGTTATTATTTCTTCTGTTTACAAAGCCATACTCATTTTAAGATATTGAACTCATTTCTCAGTCTGTGGGCATTTCACACCACTCCTGCCACCAGAGTCCCAGTGTGTCTGTTCCCTCTCCCCTCTTCCCCACTCCTATCCGCTGGCAGCCATCACCTTGTGTCCTGTGGGTTTTTGCTAGGGTTTAACTTTTTGTTTCATTTCACTATATTCCACATATGAATGAAACCATCTTATATTCCTCCTTTTCTTTCTGTCTTGCTTTGCTTAACATGATCCCTTCCAGTTCCATCCATTTTGTTGTAACGGGCACAATTTCTTTTTTTATTAGCAGCATGGAATTCCACTGAGTATCTAGACCACAGCTTCCTCATCCAGTCATCTGTTGATGGGCATTTAGGGTGTTTCCATGTCTTGTTTATTGTGAACTGGTGCCATGATTTTTTTTTCCAGTGGTCTTTTATTCAGTTTAAAAGATTGTCCTGCCGACTCTGTTTATTAAGTGGTGATTTCTTTTCCTTTTTTTTCTGTCCCTCTCTGTGACTGCCAGTCATGTTTCTTAACAAAGCCATCCAGATCTGGGGAATCCCAACCTAGCACTACCCTCAATCCTAGATTGGCAGCCACTTACTGTCGATCTTCAGACCTGGCATTTAAAATACTAGTGAACATACTTTCTAGTTGTTTATTGCTTTTAATTAAAAGAACTAAGTAATTTATTAACAGAATTGTATCCAGCCAAGAGGCCACTTACTGGTACATGTTAAAAGGTGACATTTTGCAAACACACACTCTGAGGCTTACAGATAGGACAGATCTGAGAATTATATGTAACTGAGAGTAACTGATGAGTTGAAAAAATAAATACTTAAATTTGGGTTGAGAGGATATCTTATACCAATGTTTTCTGGAGAAGCCACTCCCTTGCAAGGAGGAAATAAAATATAGGAATGAAGACTTTTCCCTCACAAAGCTCTTTTAAAATTATTTCCTGCAATGAAATACATTTGCTTACTGGATCATTGTTGAGTCCTAGATAATCAAAGACAGCATAATGTACCTTCATCCTGGTCTCTCTCATCCTGGGCTGTTAAAGATGAAGGAGAACTTGCAGGTTGTGAGCCATTGATTTAAGTGATTATAGACAAGTAGTATTCCATTATAAATTAAGAATGGCTTTTTAAAGTAAAAGTACGGGCAGGAATGAAGAAAGTAGGTAGGCAGAAGAGAGAGGAGGAAAAAGCATTTTTTTTTATTTTTCTTTGGTTGTTCACACTAGTTCCCCCTAGACTCGGGAATCAGACCCAGGGGTTATGTGACCTGCATCCTTCAGAGGCGTTGCCCTAACCGCTGCTCTCACAGGTGCACCAAGAATGACATTTATATAGTAAATAAATCAAACTGGCATTTGTTATAACACCATGAAATTGCCATGTTCTTAGAACCAGCCTCCCAGTGCAGCCAGGGTGGTGCCCACCCACACTTCCTTTAAGAAGCTCTGCCTTTGGGGTCTTGTCCATTTTATTAATTCCTGATACACTGTGACTCATTTTGGAATATGTTAGTAATACAATACTTAAAGTTGGAATGCTTTTCCTACATTTTACAAAAGCTGAATTAAAATAATTTAGTAATGTTTTTCTCTGAATATACGTGTTGTTCTTTAAGATAGAAATCACATGACACAGTTAAAGCACAGTCAGGTCAACCACAGAATTTGTATATGACAGTGGTCCAATAAACTTTATGATATATTCCCCGTAGTCACTCTCCATCCCTCTTCCTCCATTCCTGGCTGCCACTAATCTTTCTGTTTCTGTGGTTTTGTCTTTTCTGGGTATTTCATAAAAAATGGCATTAGACGATATGTGAATTTTTATATCTGATTTCTTTCACTTAGCATATTTTCAAAGTTTATCTGCATTTTAGCATGTATTAGTAATTTATTCCTTTTTATGACTGAATTATGTTTCATGGTATGGATATACTACAATTTGTTTATCTCTTCATGTGTTAACGGACATTTGAGTTGTACCCTATTTTTTGGAGTGGGATTTTGTTTTGTTTATTTTATTTCCACTTCCTTTTTAAAACACAGCACCCTAATTTTTGTTACTTTCTTAAAGAAAAAGGGGGGAACCCATTAAAAAGGAAAACTAAAAAATGGGAATGGCCACATTTCTCCATCTCCAATCTCACATCATTCAAGATGCACATATATTTATTGTATATCCTGGACACTGGTCTCTGGACACCCTTATCAGAGGTTGTTAACACTAAACTACCAGATAGATATTTTTTTCCTTTGATTTAAATTCAAAATTCATTCAGCAAAGCAGCCAAAGTACTTAAGTCTAGTTTTAACCTCTGGGGTATTCAGTTATCCAATAAGAAATAAAAATAGGGACTAAACGGTGTTTTCGTCTTTGATCAGAAACTATTTTCACAAAATGGGGCAGAGGCAGAAAGTCCAGCCTACAGACCAGTAAAAAGGAGTGTCTCACAGGACACCTATAAATGGATGACTACAACAGCAGCCCTTTCTAGAGGTAATAATGTCATTAGGTGGTGATAATTCTCCAGAAACTCCAACAGCCCTGGTTAAGAACATCTGGAAAGTGTTCCAGTGACATAAATTACTATCTCCTGCTGTTAGGCTTCAGTGCTGCCTCTCTGCAGCATGTCACCACTTTTTTTTCTTTGCAAACCTCTTCCTTTCAAATCAGGAAGTTGACATAAAATGCAGGTAAGATTCATTCCCTCGCTCATGCTTCTAGGCTTTTGTTTCAATTGCCAGTGTTACCAAATCTATTCAGTTAAACTGCCAGCCAGTCAGGTCATCTGCAGGTGCTTCTGGAGTTAGGGGATAAGTTCATCTGGCATAGAAGTTATCTGAAGATCGGTGCAGTCTTGGCAGGAAATCACAAAATACCATATGCAAGACGGATATGAATGATGTAAGCATTGTGGGGATGTTCGGGTCACTGACGAGGCCATCTTTGGAACCCAAGTCTTCAAGAGAAGTCAGGAACCTTTACTAAGTGAACGAGGCCAGCAGATTTCAGAGCACAAATCAGTCTTCAGTGAGGGCAGATTCTCTTTTCCTGTTTAAATTCTTGAGTTTCCTTTTAGCTTCTGCTCTTTCAGCAGAGTACCAAAGTACCAAACTGGCATAGCGTTTCCTGATTGTAGGAAGGCTGAACTTCACGTGGGTTCCTGCGCTCTGACCAGAAGAACAAGAGTTGGTAAAAATGGATTCCACATCCGCTATGAATGATTTCCCTTCCGGAAATATCCATGGGACCCCACCGTGTAGCTTGGTATCCCAGTTCTTGTTCAGATAATAGATGCAGGTGATACAGCGGCTGTCACCGCAGGAGTTGTCTACTTGGCCAGCATAACCTTCTCCATTTCCTGGACAGCAAGCCGCCATGACTTTGGACCTCCCCTTGACGCAGTATCTACCCTGCCGGCTCCTGCAGTATAGGACCAGTCGGTCGATGAGCGACAGGAGGAAGCTGTTGGCCTCACAGCCTTCCTCGTTGCCCCTGATCCATGTGATCTGGTCGCCCCACAGGTGCTGCTTCAAGACGCTGGTGTGCGGCGGGGCCAGCTGGCCATCCCGCAGGACCCTGTTGCGCTTGAGTTGTACCCCTTTATCTGTTGTTGTGAATAGTACTTCTGTGAACATTTTTGTTTATTCACATTTCTATGTGGACATATTTTAGCATTTCTGTGACTGTGTACCTGGAATTGAAATTGCTGGGTCATATGGTAATTCCATATTTACATTTTTGAGGGACCATCAAATTGTTTTCCAAAGTGACAGCACCATTTTACATCTCACAAGCAATGTACAGGGTTCTGGTTTCTCTACCTCTTTACCAGCGCTTACTTTTTAGGTTTCTTGGTTACAGTCATCCTAGTGAAGTAGTCTTGTGATTTTGATTTGCACTTCACCAGTGCCTGTCCATGTGCTTGTTGGCCATTGGTATCCCTGCAGAAATGTCTGCCCAAGTCTTTGCCCATTTTTTAATTCAGTTCTTTAATTCATTCTTTAATTCAGTTGTTGAGTTATGTTATTTATGTATTCTGGATACTAGACCCTTATCACATATATGACATGCAGATATTTTACCACATTCTGTAGTTTGTCTTTTTTTTCTTTATTTTAATAATGTACAAAGTTTTATTTTTATAAAGTTCATTTTGTCTTCATTGTTACTTATGTTTCTGTTGTCATGTCTGAGGATTCATTGCTTAATTCAAGGTCATTAAGTTCAACAGCTGTGCTTTGTCTTACTAGTTTTAGTTTTAGCTTTTAATTTAATTCTTTAGTATTTTATTTAGTTGTTCATCTTGGTTGTTCCCTTGGCCCCTGGGTCTTGAACCTGGGTCCTTGGGATGTACGTGGACTTATCCACTACGCCACCAGGGTGTGCCAGTTTTAGCTTTTATACTTAGCTTGCTGGTCCATTTGTATATATGACATGAGGTCACCCTCTCACCTCTTTCTTTTCCATGTATCTACCCAACTACTCACCACTATTTGTTGGAAAGATTATTTCTCCTCCACTGAATGACTTTGGCACCCTGTCAAAAATGATTTGGCGATAGTTGTTTTGGTTTATTTTGGACTCTGAGTTCTCTTCCACTGTATGCTAATACCACCCTGATTTTTCCTTTTTTTTTTTTTTTTAACAAGAGGAAGGAAGGAAATGAGAGGAGAGAGAGACATTTGGAAGGAAGGAAAGAAGGGGGAGGAAGAAGCATCTTTAGTTAGTCGTTTTATTGATTTATTAATTTTTTGTTTTTTATCCCAGCCCTGGGTTGTGGATCTGGGTCCTTACATGGTCTGCATGTTAGCATCTCAGTCCTCTGAGCCCCAGGGGAGTATCCTGATTATTATACTGATCAGATCAAAACTATCAGAAATGGGATTACTGGCTCCCTGTTGTTCCTTATACCAAAGAGAGAGTGGTCTCCTACTACTGGGTGTTGGTGAAATCCTCACTATTAGGCTCTCGGACATGGTTTCAGTGGGGAGAGACAATTCACTTCACTGCTGAATTTTGGTGGAAGTCCAGTGCCACTTCATCCTGGCACTTTGGGGGATTGATCTCATTACTATGGTATGGGGTGAAAGTTCTCATAACCACCCCATCAGGGGCTTTGGAGAGCTTCACTGTAGCCTGACAAAGGAGAAAGCGCAGCTCTCCTGCTTGGCCTTTGCTCCTGTAGGGGAGGCCAGTGCCAGTTAATTTTTCTGTAGCGTTTGGCTGAAGCAGTTAGTCTTCAAGTTTAATGACTTGTGAGGCTGCCTCCTTCTTGCTGTTTTGACTGGAGAGAGCAGACTTGTGTTTGGGTTTTTTTCTGTCTGTTGGCATTTTTGGGCTGCTCGCTTCTCTAGCTGCCAGTCTGGGATCACAGGCAAAAAAGGAAACCTTGAGGACACCTACCGCGTTATACCTGCAGACCCACGCTCTCCAGTCAGTCTGCTTGCTTTTCTCCACCTTTGGAGTCTTACGTTTTGTTTCATATGTAACAGTCAGGGTTTTAGTTGTACTTAGGGATAGTGGTCCCATCTTTACAGAAGCAGAGGTAGCAGGATTATGTTTTGATAATTATTTTTGTTAAATATCAAAAGAATATGATGCATTTGAGGGGGGATTTTCTCTTTTTTAAATTAAAAAAAAAAATTTTAGTGTTCCTTTCTCTTCTTTTTTTCCCTTCCCTTTGAACTCGGGTCCTTGGGCTTTACGTGGTTTGCACCTTAGCCTCCTAGCTGCCTTAAGCCACAGAGGTGCACCTGAATTTTCTTTTGATTTTCCCATCTGGATGAGTTTCTGGTAATTTCTTTAATTTTCAGATTATATCTAACATCATGTGTTGATGAGATGACTGGATGAGTGACAAGATTTTTATCGCTGTGGTACCCATTTGCTCACTTTCTTTGGCATTTGTTAGTGCTGCAGTGATGTGCTGAGAGCTTGTTGTACTTGGTCTGACGAGGCCTGGGAAGATGCCCTCAGAACTGCTCATATTTAGTACCAAATATTTTATCTCCTATTGTGGACACATATCTACTATATGTGTTTCCTCCAAATTTATATGTCGAAGTCCTAACCCCCAATGTGACATTATAAAATGGAGCCTGTAGGAGAAAGTTCATGAAGACTTCGTGATAGGATTTAGAACCCTTGTGAGAAGAGACGCAACACTTGCTCCGACTCTGCTCTTCGCCAGGTGGAGAACAGCAAAGAGAATGGCTATTTACAAACCAGGGAACAGGTCTTCACCAGGCACTGGATCTGCCCTGATTGTGACCTTCTAGCCTCCAGAACTGTGAGAAATCATTTTCTGTTGTTTAAGCTACCCAGTCTCCGGAACTGACTAAGACATCTATGTTATTTCATTTGATCTCAACCTAGGAAGTCAGCATTTATCTCTCACAGATAAGGAAACAGACCCAAGGAGATGAAGAAACTTATCCAAGATGACTTGACCATATGTTGTTTATTGGAAGGCAGTGGCGCAGCTAATTACTTCCTGGAGTGTTTTCCTGGAGTGTTTCACAGCTGTGATTATGGGATTTAGGTGTTGGCCAGAGGTGACTGAAACGGACCTGCCCGTCCACTCGGTCTTTACTTGATGCACATGTGAGTACACTCCATGCTCGGTGCTATACCAGCCGTTGCAGAGAAAGTGAACTACAGCTGTGTCCTGAGCCTGAGCAGTGCCCATGCCGCCTCTCCCCTGGAGCTTGCACGCGGCCCCAGCTGTTGTCTGGCCGGAGGCTCATTAGGTAGATTGAAGTGAGGGATCTAACCTTTCTTTTTCCCATCTTATGGAGCTTACATAGTTTACACTGCACTAAATAAATATTTTAGGATGGAGATGGTTGCTGCAAGGGCTATGTTTTGTAAGAATGAGATAATAAAATTACAGATACGGTGTGGGTGTTTGGTCTCCGGATGGAAGGTATTGTGACACCTCAGTGGTCAGTTGTGGGAAAGTGGATTTTCTGTGGCTGACTGCGTCTCCCATAGCTGCCCAGTGGTCATTTTCTTTTATTCTGCCATCCTGATTTGCACATTCATTCAGAATCAAAGGTGGCTCTTTCTGGTTCAGTGATGTGTCTGGTTTTTTTTTTAATTATTTATAACTTCCTCCTCCAAGTTTTTCATTTGGCACCCAACCATAGAAAACTGTTGCGGTTAGTTTCAAAGACAGCCTGGGGCAGCAGGAAGACAGGAGTCAAAAGACATGGACGTCCATTTGGGGCTTCGCCAATCTTTGTTGTCAAGAGAAGTCTCTCCAAACCCCAGCTTCCTCATCAGTGAAGTGAATAAAATACCTGCACTGCTTCTCTGACAGAGTGATAATAAGCATCCAAGAATATATGGAAGAATTTCGTAAATTAAATACCAGTGTGTGGAATGGCGGTTGTTAGAGCCCTTAGAATTCTGAAGAGATTGCTGGGTAGGTGTAAGTGTATTGTTTTTGAATTATTTGACAGCAAGTAGTTATTTTAAAAGGGGTCTTCCAAGACTATAATATCGTCTTAATGAGAAATATAGCTTGCTTTAATGAGTTGTTTGGAATTGTTTTCTCAGGATAATGGTAAATAGAAAAAAAAAATCAGGTCTTGTTTTGTTCTGACCCAAGATGTAAATTAATCATCATTGTGTAAGCAGGAGTAGATTAAGTTGCTTTTGAATTCCTCTGTAATTTTTGTGTATAAAACAATATGATTTATTGGAACCATCCTGATTTTTTAAAAATCAGGTGAGA
The DNA here is from genome assembly GCA_004363575.1 of Solenodon paradoxus. Lineage (NCBI taxonomy): Eukaryota > Metazoa > Chordata > Mammalia > Eulipotyphla > Solenodontidae > Solenodon > Solenodon paradoxus. The sequence continues at coordinate 514,334 of RJWH01000169.1, forward strand.
ATTCAAGTTATATGACCAAGTTATGTGAAGTATCTAAAAATAATATCAATGTGCAGGTAATTTCATTTATTTTGAAAGTATTGCACTTTTAGAGGGTAACAGTATTGAAATAGCATCATTCTAGGAATGGCAGACCTCTGCAGATTTGTTCTTTGGACAACAATCTTGTTTGCATAACTTGTTTGAATTTGAAGGAACTAATTTCTAAGTGCCGGTCTCCTGAGGTTAGGATGGAGTAGAAGCCTGAAGAGACTCTGCCATTGTTCTTTATTTTTCCTCTGAGAATTTCTTTAAAAAAAAAAAAAAACTAGTTAAAAAATTTTAAGGATAAATTTGAAGTTATGCTAATACCACATCTTAAATTTGGAGGTAATATTTAGCAACTTCTTTAAAATATTCTCCTTTATCTTACTCCCTCTTTTCCCTAAGTAAGAACACTTTTATGTGTCAGATTATGCCGTACACTTAGATTTCTGTGGAGTCTTAATATCTTTTCCTTGGAAACAAAAATTATATTCATCACACATATGTCCAGACCAATAGACTTCTCCTGTGTACATTTGAGTTGCTGTTTTAAAGGAATGGTGCAGCCAGGGATGCAGGTGAGCAGAGGCAAGAAGGCAGGAAGAGAGAGGAAGAAGTGTTTTAAGTGTTCATCTTGGCTGTTTGCACTGACTCTGGGGTATGCACCCCAACCACTGCTCCACCAAGGCACACCTTGAATGTTTTTTAATACCATGGAACAGTTAACTACATGTCCTGCAGTAACAACTTTCTGTTTTCTACCTAGGGCCCTGCTTTTCATGTGGTATAAATAACACAAATGAAATTCACTTTAATCCCTAGTTTATGATGAAATCCTATATTCTCATTTGTTTTTAGGTATTCTTATGAGCTGTTAGGAACATGGTTTGAATTTTTGATATTTAAAAGCTAAGACAGGGAGAACCCAACTTGTTGGATCCTTAAGCCTTTAAACACTTACTATGCATTATATGCTAACAGAGGGAGAAGGAGTAAGACCCCAGACAGTGTCAATGGTGAATGCCAAACATTTTAGGAAGAATTATTGTCAGCTATACATAAAATCATCCTGAAAACTGAAGAATAGATACGTCCCAGATCATTCTATATGGCTATGATTAATTAGCCCAAAAGCAAAACCAGACACAGACTTTGCAAGAAAAGAAAAAAGACCAGTATTCCTCATGACCATAGATGTAAAAATATAAAGTAACATTTAGCAAATTGAATCTAACAATGTATAAAAAGGAGAGTACATCATGACAGTTGGGAATAAACTAAAAAAGAAAAACCATATGATAATCTCTGTAGTCTCAAAAAAGAATATGACAGAATTTAATTTCTAGTCCTGATAAAAACTTTAAGCAAGCTAGGAGTAGAAGGGAATTTTCTCAACTAATAAAGGGCATAAACCCACAGCTAGCATCACACTTTATGATGAGAGACTGATTGCTCTTTCCCCCTAAGATCAGGAACAAGATGAGGAGGTCTACTCTTCCTATTGATTCTACATTATTCTAGAGGGTCTGATAATGCAATTAAAATAGAAAGAAAAGAATCCATTTTGGAAAGGAAGAAGTAAAACATTTCTAATTTATAGATGCATGTTTACTTATGTAAGAAAACCTGATAAAATTTACAAAAGTGCTACTAGGACTAATCACGTCGCAAGATTATATATATAAGATATGTAATATATACATATCATATATATAAGATCAATATACAAAAATCATTTGTACTTCTATGTATTAGCAAAGAACAATTTGAAATATAAAATAGCATCAGATTAAGTGAAACTGATAAATCTAAAATATTGAAATATTATATACTGAAAAATAGGAAACATTTACAAAGAGAAATTTAAAGAATGGAGAGAGATACTATGTTCATAGGTTGAAAGTCTCAATATTGTTAAAATATCATTTCTCCCCAAATTATTCTATATAATTGATACTGTCCCAATCAGGTTAGATTTTTTTATACACATTGACAAGTTGATTCTAAAATTCATATGGAAATGTAAAGAACCGAGGATAGCCACACAGCTTCGAAAAAGAACAAAAGAACAAAACGTGAATTCAAGATTTCTTACAAAACTAAAGCTATCATGATTATGTGGCATTGGGATAGGCAGAAAGAAAGATCAGTGGAACAGAATGAAAGGTCCAAAAATAGATGTACATGTATCTGGAATGCTGATTTTCAGCAAAGATGCAAAACCCATTCAGTGGAGAAAAGACAGTCTTTTCGACAAATGACACCACCATAACTGGGTGTGCAAAATAATGAATAAAGAGTTAAACGTATGCCCGCCAGATGATTCAGCCATTCTACTCCTAGATGTTTATCTAAAAGAAAGCATGTATCTACACAGAGGTTTTTAGTGATGTTCATAACAACAAACTGGAAACGACCCTGAAGTTTATCAACAAGTCAGTGAACTAACTGATAGATCTGTACAATGGAATGTTAGCACTGTTAACCTGTCAGTGGGTGAATCTCCAAAACATTACGAGTGAACAAAGACCAGAAAGGACTACATACTCTGATTCTACTTATGATATTCTAGAAAAGGTAAAAAACTATGGCAATACAAAGCAGACGAGTGGTTACCTGGTGCTGGAAGGAGAAATTACAGAGGGACACAAGGAAGTATTTGGCAGTGATGGATATTTTCATTGTTTTGATTGTGCTGTTTGTGTGGCTATATACATGTATCAGAACTTAGGAAATTGTACAGTTGAAATATGTACAATTTACTGTATCTAAGTTACGCCTCAACAGAGTTGTTAAAAAATGAGGTTTAATACTTTGATGAGTTTTTAATATGTTTTGTTTCTTGGAGGTACTTCTCACTATTATGTAGGTATTGTATTTTACCATTTATAATGCACTCTCTCCTACAATGTGACCCATGTTTTTTGGTCCAAGCTTATAGGAAAAAAATCTTTTGTTTTAATTTTTTAACTCATTTTTATTTCCTTATATTTAGGTACTTGTTTTTTTGTATTAGGAAGAAATTTTAGCATTTTTTGACATAGTGCAAAAAATTTTATGTAGCAAATAATTACAAAACACAAGAGCAGATACAAAGTACAAGAAATTTTATGTACCAAAAACAAATTGATGACAAATTAATGATATTTATGTTTGCACATCATAGAAGGCCAAGAACTCTTCATCACTGTCAGTATCAGAAGTTTGATCTTCAATTTCTACATTACCAGTGTCTTCTGAATAGCCACTTTCTTCATCCTGGTAAATTTCATCACCCTTAGTTCCATTCATTGCATTGCTGATGCCATGTTTTTTTCAACAGTTTCACAGATTTCACAACTACTTCCTTCTTGACACCTTCCACAATCTTAGGACCCAATCACAAACCCGGGCACAAGATGTTTTCTTGATTCTGCCTGTAGGTGTTAAATCATTGCCATCTGACTGCACCTGCAATGTCCATACTTCTTCGTTAGGGCTTTTAAAGGACTTATTTGCTGATATATGGTTGCATTTGGCTGGTTAACCTACCAGGTATCACACAGCAAGTGGCCTTTCGAGTCCTCTGTGATTGCTGGTGCATTTTGTGTAACATGGGCTTTGAAGTGAGCAAAAACGAACACAGACTTCGTGACCAGACTTTGTTAAACCAGGTTTTCATGCCTTTTTCATTCATCCATCCTTTTTCCAGGGTATTATTTTGCATATGGATATTGTTACATTATTGATTTCCTGAGTTACACTTTTAATCATAAGCATAAATAAAAGAATTAAAAACATTTCTATAGAAATGGAATTAGTACTACCCATGCATATAATGTGCATCCTTATTTTTCCCCTCGCAAATTTGGGCAAAATGTGCATTATACCTGGCAAAATGCAATAGAGTTAGCAATTACAATTGAGGAAACTGATTCTTAGAGGAGGTTAACTAAACTATTCAGTCTCACTCAGCTGTCTGTGTGCAGAACAGGGCCATTGTTGTCTATTGCCAGAGTGACGTGTCTGTCATGTGGGATCTCCGCTAATCTCTTTTTTCATTAATATTTTGGGGATTTACATTTTTTTTATCTTCTCTTCATGTTACTCCCATAGACATTAGCAGAAAACAGATGCTGCCTGGTTTTTGAACGTGTCTAGCTTTCTTCCCCAGGGCACAATCTTTCGCTGAGCGCCTGAGACTGGGAATTGCGGTGATCCACGGAGAGGCGCAGGACGCTGAGTCCGACCTGGTGGATGGACGGCATTCCCCGCCCATGGTCAGGAGTGTGGCTGCCATCCACCCCAGCCTGGAGATCCCCAGTAAGTGTGCTGGTCTCTCTTTGTCATTTTTCTCTTTGATTTTAAGTTAACTTAATTTTTGTCAAAGGTAGATTATTTACCTTTTTCCATTTTTGTTTAAGTTGGCAAAACTGATGAATACCTTTCTTGGCCTCTTTGTAACAAGTGCACTTCTGGCGGCTCTGTGGAGTATAGAGCCTTGTAGAAGCAGTCTGACCCTAGCAAGACCTGGAAACATGCTTAGATTCTTAGGTTTGGTTATGGTACTTCAGGTAATTGCATTTATTCATTCAGTAATATATCCTAGAGTTCAGTTTAACATAACAAAATTCTTTTTATGCACAAAGTTATTCACTATAGTGTTATTTTTAATGTAAAATGTTGGTTGTTCATCCCAATTCCAGGCAGTGAACTTGAGTCCTTGAGCTGTACATGGACTCTGCCATCCAGAGCTACAGACTTAACTGCTAAGCCGCCAGGGTGCTCCAAGGGTTTTACTTTTTATGAAGTACAATTTGTTATTTGTTGCTTATATTTGGTGTCATGTCTAAGAATCTTTTGCCAAATCTGAAGCTGTGAAGATTTACTCTTATGTTTTTTTTACTTAGATTTTTATAGTTTTGGCTTATTTTTAGGTTTTTGGTCCATTGTTAACTTTTATATGGTGTGAGGTAGGAGTACAGGTTCATTCTTTTGCATATGGATATCCAATGTTCCTGGTACCATTTGTTGAAAGACTGTTATTTCTTCATCAAATGGTCTTATCACACCCTTGTCAAAAATCAATGTTGAGTCCATTGACAGATAAACGGATTAAAAAAATGTGTATGTGTGTGTGTGCATGCATGCATACATCCCATGCATCCCCCAGCACATACCATACACACATTAGAATATTATTCAGCCATAAGAAGGAGGAGATCTTGCCATTTGCAATGATATGGATGATCTTGAGAGCATCATGCTAAGTGAGATAAGTTAGAGAGAGACAAATAACTGTATGATCTCAATTATATGTGGACTCTTAAAAAAGCTTAATCCACAGAAACAGAAAGTAGAAGAATGATTGTGAGGGGCTTGAGGGTAGGGGAGAAGGGGAGATAGTCAAAGGGTTTAGACTTGCAGTTAAAAGGTGAGTAAGTTCTGGGGATCTGTGTCCTGCGTGGTGACTATTATTAACAATACTCTGTTATAAACTTGAAAATTGATCTTAAATGTTCACACACACAAATTGGTAATCAGTGATGAGGTGATGGAAGTGTTAACTAATTGTGATAATCATTTCACAATATATGCATAGATCAAATAATTCCATTGTATACCTTAAACTCACACAAAGTTATTTGTCAATTATATCTCAATAAAGCTGGGGAGAAATCACTTAACCATTTATGTTTGAGTTTATTTCTGGACTTTGAGTTCTATTGCATTGATCTGTCTCTGTCTTTATGCCAGCACCACATTGTTTTGATTAATAGAACCTTCTAGTATGTTTAGAAATAGGGAAGTGTGAGTCCTCCAGCTTTATTCTTCTTTTTTAAGATTGTTTTGACTATTCAGGGTCCCTGGCATTTCCATATGAAGTTTAGGGTCCTTTCAATTCTGAAAAAAACGATTGTGATTCTGTTAGGAATTATTTTGCTGTCTTAATAAAATTAAGTCTGATCCATGATTCCCTGATCGCGTTTTTCCATTTATTTTTATTTTCTTCTAGCAGTGTTTTTAAGTTTTCAGTGTATAAGTCATTTCCTTGGTTAATCGTATTCTGAGGTATTTTTTTCTTTTTGATGATTTTGGTTTTTAAATTTCTTATTCAGGTTGTTCATTGATGGTATGCAGAAGCAACTGATTTTTGTGTGTTGATCTTGTAATTACGACTTTGGTGAATTTGTAGATTAGTTTTACTAATCTTTTTGTGGAGTCTATGTATTTTCTATATGTAGAATCATGTCATCTGCTAATAGAGGTAGTTTTACTTTTTTCTATCCAGTCTGAATGCCTTTTATTTCTTTTTCTTGCTTAATTGCCCTGGCTAGCGCATTCAGTACAGTGCTAAACGGCAGTTATGAAAATGAGTGTCCTATCTTGTTCCTGATCATAGGAGAAGGTTTTAGGTTTTTCATTAAATATGATGTCAGCTGTGGGGTTTTCACATTTGCCCTTTTTCAGGTTGAGAAAATTACCTTCTATTCTTAGCTTCTTGGGTCTTTTTATCATGAGATATTAACTTGGTAAAGGATTTGGCTTATTTTTTAACATAGAAACTATTGTCTGTGTTTTATTCTGACCAGTGCTGATTCCTAAAGAAAAACCCCCAATCACAGTTGTTGGTGATGTGGGAGGAAGGATCGCCATCATTGTGGTATGTCGACCTCTTTTATTATTATCAATCATTTACCATTGGTGTTCTTTGGACTTATTTGTTAATTGTGTGAGAATCGTGGTTCAGCCAGGTGAATCTCATTATAAGTTAGTGCTTTGTACTAAATGGCCCCCAGACTGAAAAGTATTATCATTATTAAATGTATTAAGAAATTGCTAACTACTTAGTCCACTAAATGTTGTGCAGATATTTGTCATAACGTGGCAAAGCGTTTTTTTGATCAAAATAGGGTGCACTGTTGATCGTAACTGCTTAAAGCACAAATCCTCTCCCCCTTCACAAAATCAGTGCATGAAACAGAACCTTTAGTACTTACTCAGTTGAAGGATGAATACAGTGAACCCCTGGGCACCTGCCGCAGCTTCGGAATCAGAACATTGTCAGATATTCTGGAAACCGCCTTCGGGCTTTTTCCTGGTCTCTCTCTTCTCTTGTCACCCACAGTTTATTTGTTCTGTGAGCATTGAACACAGTTTTATTTTGTTTTCTATTTCCAAATTAATGTGGTTTTAAACATTCTTGTACCTATTTTCTGATGTATATGTGCCAGACTCTCGAGGTGCCTGGAGAGTGGAACTGTTGGGTCTGAATGTACACAAATTCCCTACTTTACTCCATGGTGCCAAATTGTTCCCAAAAGTGGTCACACTTGTTTACGAAGATTTATAGTGGGGCACCGTTCTCCTCAGAGCTTGGAACTCTCATTGTACCTTTTATTGGGTTAGAAGATCTCTGATGTTACCCTGCAGGGTAATAGTAGTCTGGTAATTTCTTAATTCATAAAATCTATAGTAACAAGATGCTGTAATTTAGTATCACTTTTCCTCTTTTCTCCTGCAATTGCATTGGAAAGCAGCAACAACTTTATTTTGGAGTAATCATAGAGTCATAGGAAATAAGCAAAAAAGAAAGAACGAAAAAGGCATACAAAATGGTCCTCTGTATTCTTTACCCAGCTTCCTCCTTCTTCATTAGTTACAGTCCTATAACACTGTAAATTCACAGCACCACGATCTCCAGAGCCTCTCAGCCCCAGCATATGTGTGTAGACATGTATATGTGTGCAGTCTTATCACATGTGTAGCTTCGGGTAACTGCAGTCAATATACAAGTGGTTCTGTCGTCACAAATTTCTCTCCTGCTGCTGGCCACATCCAGCTCCTGGTCTCTGACTTGGGGCAGTCACTTCTCTCTCCTCTGTGTGTAGAATTGTTATTTCCAGAATGTTGTATAAGTGGACTATATTATGAAACGTTTTGAGATTGATTTTTTTCATTCAGCGTGATTCCCTTATGATCTACCCCATGTTGTCATGTGTATTAAAAGTTCTTCCTTTTTATTACTGAGTGTTCCACAGTATGCAGGTACCACAGGTTGAGTAACTGTTTACGTATTGAAGTTTACTTGGATTGTTCCAGTTTTTGACAATTAGAAATAAAACTGCTATGCACATTTGTGCTTGGACTTTTATGAGGATGGCATTTCAGTTTTTCTGGGATAAATGCCCACAGTATAATTATTGGGTTGCATGGTAATTATAAGTTTTTATATGAATCTGTTAAACTACTTCAAAATGGCTGTACCATTTTACCAGCAGCACTTTCAAACATATACATTTCTCTTTGATCATAGTAATATAAGTAGGAAAAGAGGGATTAATATATGTATGTCAAATAATGCATGAGTAAATTTATTCAATTCTAGACAATGTTTACTACCATAGTGAATTTTAAATAACTCTGGGAATAACCTGGGGAATCCCTGGCCCATAGATGGGGATACCACTAGACTAGATAATTTTATTAAAAATTATTATTGTTTTTCCCATCATAAAAACAGATGTAAAAAGCCTATTTCCCATATACCCAGTGGAGAAAATTTGGAAAATAAAGTATCAAGAAAAGAGGCAAGAACAACCCCAGCTCAGAGCATAGTCTAAGCTTTTCTGTGCACTCAAAGCCCTTTCTGCGGACATTTCTGGAGCTTTCCTGCACAGTGAGGTCATAGTCTGGGCCGCAGGACCTTGGAGCTGTGCCGAAGAGACAGCCCGTCAGTGTTGGACTCTGTGAGGGGGATACCGGCTGTGCAAGCCTGGAGGGAAAGCCATGGGAGCCCAGTGACAGGCCATGTGACTGCACCTTCTGGACACATTGAAATGGAACAGCACATTTGTCTTTGTTCAGTTAGACTGACTTTTTCCTGGTTATCTAAACCCATTTTTGCAAAAGTGTTCATGTCCCTTTTGACAGGATGACATTATAGATGATGTTGACAGCTTTCTTGCTGCAGCAGAGACCCTGAAGGAAAGAGGCGCATATAAGATCTTTGTGATGGCGACCCATGGCTTGCTGTCTTCAGATGCTCCCCGCCTGATTGAAGAGTCGGCCATTGACGAGGTAACAGCTGGTGTGTGCAGCACAGCTGTCCTAGCCCTTTTGCACATCCTAATCTGTAGTTAGAGAGAGTAGGTGGAGAATGAGTTTTATTTTTTTTAATTAATTTTATTGAAGGAACATTGCATCATAACATTATATAGGTTTAATGTGTGCATCATAGTAAATCTACATCCATATATAACACTAAGTTCATCACCAAGAATGGGCTATTTTGTTGCTAGCAGTGGATTGAAAACTTGAATTATTTTTGCATTTGGCTAACAACAATTAACCCTTAAACAACACAGGATCTAGGGGTGTCAGCCCTAGCTCCCTGCCTCTGCACAGTCAAAAATAGGATTTTAACTTTTAACTCCCCCAAACCTTTTAACAACTATAGCCTGCTATTGACTGGAAACCTTAATTGATAGCACAGTGAATGAACACATCTTGTGTGTTATATGTATTCTCTACTATAGTCTTACAATAAAGCAAGCTAAAGAAAAGGTTAGTAACATAAAGAAGAGAAAATACATTTACATTTCTGCACTGTATTTATTGATACTGTAAGTTTACTTCATCTGGTGCCCTTGTGGAGTTGCAGTTGTCAGTCGCCTCCAAAGGATGCAGACCATGTACCCAAGTCTCCTCAGAGAGAGGCTGCCCAGTGGAGACCTGAGACCGCAAGGTCACTGATGTTCATCCTGGAGTCAGGTCGGAACTAATGGCCAGTCTGATTCCTGCGTTCACTTGGTTAGGAACCTAAGGCTTTTCTTACAAACTTACAGACAAAGCTTACAGTTGTAGATTGTGAAGTTATGACTAATATAAAAGTTAGGGCAGAATTGACAGGCTAGGAGGTGGATAGAGGGAGACTTACAAAGTGACTGTTTCTCTGTCTTTCAGAGTAGGAGCCAGTAGATAGTGCTTGAGCTGATAAATGAAGATTTGAAGTGGGGCTTGTTTTGTTAATTGTTGTTGCTTTTATTTGTAAATGACAAGTTGCTATATGAAACATCCAAAATAGGCTTCCAAGAGACAGTAGATGAGTGTTTGCTAGACATTTGGGGAAGGGTGAAATGAGGAGTGACAGCCCAGAGGTGTGGGGTTTCTTTTTTTTGTTGGAGGTGGGAGATAGTACACACAACTTTGAATATTCTAAAAAACATTGAGTGATACTATAAGTGGATGCAGTATGGTATGTAAATTATTTCATAGTAAAGCAGTTATTTTTAAGAAGTGGCTAGAATACATTCAGAAAGTTCATTTCCCAGTGAGGATGGTTATTGAGCAAGGAGAAACTGACTCCCGTGCCCTCCACAAGTTTCCTGCTCGGGGCCGCTTCCACACTGATTCTGTGTGCAGGGTGCAAAGCATTGCTCGATGCCAACATGAAGGCATTTTTCTCCCTATGAGAACTCTTCTCTCTCTCACAGCTCATGTGATTTATAACCCTTCGTTTCTAGCTTTGCCTTAGTTACTCAGAAGATCAAATGCGAAACGACGAGTCACAATGACTTTAGAGTCTGTTTTCCTGTCCCTAGTGCTGACTCCACATAATTCCCAGCTGTCTATCTCTGTTGTGGCAATCTCACTGTGGCATTTGGCAATGCACTTTTTAATTATAAGCTGTCTTGAGGCTTGTATTGGAAGGAGGGAGTGCCTGTGATAAATAATAATTGCAAAATTATTTTTTTGTTTTTTAAGAAGGCTGAGTATTTTTTTCCCTTTGTAGCTATTGAAAAGTGCTTGTTTCTCCTTTTTTGAGTTTTATTAAGTCTTAATATTTTAAAATAACAGCTTTATGGAGCTATAGTTTACATACCATATGATTTACTCATTTAAAATATGTAATTCAGTGGTTTTTAATATACTCACAAAATTATGCAGCCATCACATCACCACAGTCGTTTTCAGAACATTCTTATGCCCCCAAAAGAAACCCCATATTCATTATCCCACTTTTTCTGACTCCACTTCATTCTTGGCAACCGCTAATCTGTTTTCTTTCTCTGTAAATTTATCTAATCTGGACATTACATTTAACTGGAATCATACAGTATGTGGTCTCTTATGTCTGACTTCTTTTACTTAGCATCATCTTCTCAAGTTTGAGTAATATATGTTATAGTATGAATCAGTACTTCATTCCTTTAAATTACTGGCTGTCTCATTGTGCGGAAATATCACATTTTGTCTCTCCATTTATAAGTTGATGGAAATGTGCGTTCCACTTTTGAACTGTTGTGAATAACGCTGTTATGAGCGTTTGTGTAGAAGTTTTTGTATAGACACGTGTTCGGTTCTCCTGTACCTAGGGTAGAATTGCTGGGGCAGATGATAACTCCGGTTTTAAACTTTTGAGGCTGTTAGACTATTTTCTGTAGCAGCGAAACCATTTTACTTTCCCAGCAGCAGCGTGTGAGGGTTCCAGGGTCTCTACGTCCTCTCTGGCCTTTGTTATTCTCTGTCTCCTTGCCGGTAGCCATTCTGTTGGGTGTAAGGTTATCTAATCCCAACCTAAGAAACACAGGTAGTGTTTGCATGATCTGAAACACTGTTGAAGGCTCATGTGGTAACCCACTGTCTTCCCGGAGACCCCCCCCTCTCAAGGGGAACCCCAGAGACCTGAGGATATGTCAGATTTTCAGACCAGTCCCGAAAGCTACTTGATTTTATGATGCGCTTCGTTTTTTTTCTCTTAAATTGCAGGTGGTGGTCACCAATACAATTCCACATGAAATCCAGAAGCTGCAGTGCCCCAAAATTAAAACCGTGGATATCAGCATGATCCTTTCAGAAGCCATCCGCCGGATTCACAATGGGGAGTCCATGTCCTACCTTTTCAGAAACATAGGTTTAGATGACTGAGCAGCATTCTTTCTTAATATTCCTGAGGGCCAAACTGGAAATGTGAGCTGAATACTGTGAAGGGTCAGCCTGATGTGACGTGTTTCACAGGAGCTGTGATTTGTTCCTTTCTTCTTATTAATTCCTATGAGGATAGACCAACTTTTTATGTTGATTTGGGAGTTTGTGAGTTTTTTTGGGTGATTTTTATAAAAGAAAAACTATATTCTCCTCTTAAAATGTTAATACCTGATTGTTTTTAGTTAACTATTTAAAGAATAACTTGGAATAAGATTTTTTAAACTCACAAACAGCTTTTTTCCAAAGTTGCTGGAGCCCAAGTGCATAGACTAGTCAGTAACATAAGATGATCGATCTCCTGTATGACACCTGTCGGTGAAAAGCCAATAGATTATACTGTGGAATCCAGTAAATGACATTTCTAGAAATGCTTTTGTAGGCGAACATATGGAATATGTGACCATTATTTATTTTCTGCAACAAAATAGGAATAAAAACTTACTGTCCGTGTGATTTTTAAAACTTTGTGTTTTGGCAATTGTTTTATAACTAAAATAAAAATGAAAGCTGAATATACATGTTGTGGGTGGTGAAATGTTCATCAGTTTCTTGAGTTTTTCTCTTCTGCAGCTTTTGGGAGGAAGCGGTAGCCTCTCAGGGATGTAATATTCCCTGTTCTGTTTGTCCAGGACCCTGCCCGTTCCTGACGTGTGGTCATTTGCGCTAGGAGAGGAGTTCGAATCCCAGGCTGTGAGCCACGGGGCAGCTCAGTGAGTTGGTGAGAGCCGCCTTCTGCAACTGGGCTTGGCTTGGTTCTGCTCCCCGATGAACAGCATGGCTATTCTCAAAACCAAAGGCCTCACTGCATGCTCTGCGGGATGAGATGCTGGACGAGGGTCACAAAGGCCAAGTCATGTGACCCTTGTCAAAGTCAAGCGCCTAAGCATCATCTGTCTTAGTGTTTAGAATTTAGAACTTGAACCTTGTGCCGTGGAGTGTATTAGACGGTGGCGCACACGGGTCCTGTGGATTATGCCAGTTTTCTCCCACTAAGGTCACATGGTGGCAGTCCCATCCAATTCGTGGGGGAAGGAATGAAGACTAGCTCACAAAGAAAAAGAGGACTTTTTTCTTCCTGCTATCTCTGTTCAAATCTGGAATAAAACAGCAGTTGACTTAGAACAAAATTAAAATTAGTCACTTATTGTTTGCCACATCAAGGTCTCTTGGTGCTCCCCAGAGAGCAGCCTGGTGCTTGGGGGTTTTCCCCGGGCAGACCTGGGATGCTGTGTGTAGAAGCGCTGAGGCTCCTGGAGGCTGCTCAGCAGTTAGGTGGCCTCCATGCCCTCCGCACAGCAGCCGCCTCAAGGCCGAGGCCCTGCCACATTTGACTTCTGAGGTAAAAGCTTTGGCTAATGGTGTCGCCCCGACCACCCAGGTTTTCTAATCCTGCTAATGATAGAGTTGTCTCCTTTGAAAACAAGTCATGCTTTCTGACAACCTGTTTCTCGAAGAGAAAACGTAAGAGCTTTGCAAACAAGCCCAGGAAATACTACAGACAGCGGCTTTGACCAGTGCAGCTCTGGTAGCAGGCCCATCCTGTACCCATTTAACACCATTTGGAAGAAGCTCTTTGGGAACAGGTGTCATCTCCCCATGAGGAGGAGCCAACCTGCACCTGGTGGGACCCTCACTTTATTGTCTGGGAAGCGCTGACGCTTCTTCACAGTGACTATCACACCTTGCAGGCGCTGCTGTGCGGATTTTCCCCACCCTTTACCCCTTTTGATGTGGTCTTACCATTGAGCTCTTTACGTAGGAAGTTTCCTCTTGGTGACCATGGAGGTTTGACCTCCATGGCTTTTCTCAACGCATCATCCTTTATGAAAAGTCAAATTTACAGAAAAAAAGTGAATTTTATGTGTGATGGGAAGGTTTTCCTTGTGGTAAAGCGAGCACTCTGCAAATCTACAAAGACTTGGGGTGTGCTCCATGTTAGCTCAGGAGGAGTGTGAATAGGGTCACCTGAATGACCCCACCACCTACTGGGGCCTGAGATCTGGGTACCATCCGTCACAGGTCTGAGCGGAGGTGAAGGGCGCAGAGAAGGGGTAGGTATTCGGTAGGAGGATCTGGAATGATAGCAAGGGGAATTGGGAGAAAGAAGAGCATTAGCGAAGGCTTAGGCATGGTGGGGTGTGGGGTGTCAGGTCACAGCCTTATGTGCTGAGGGACAGCAGGTAGGGTTGTGGGATGGAGGCCCTTGACAGCAAGCGTCGGAGGTGAGGCTCTGGGTGTGTGTGCGTGCCGAGGGCCACAAGAGCCTCTCACCACCCAGGTCCCTTCCCAGAGAAAATTACAGTTGTGACCCCGATTGAGTGACTGGGGCCAAAGCCTCTGGCCAAGTCAGACCTCATGTAGCCCAAAGACCTGGACTTGGGGGGCGGGGTGGGGGAAACAGTCAAGATATAAAACTAATAAATAAAATGCTTTAAAGTTATGTTTATCAGATTTTTAAGACATTTTTAAATGTTTATAATACTCTTTTTGTAAGTTGTTTTTGTTTCCTTTTAATTTTATGCTATTTTTTCCCAGCCCTGGGTCTCAAATGGGGTCAATGGCTTTCATAAACCGCACCATAGCCACTTGAGCGGCAAGAGACAGCAGGTTACTACCTTTTTGCGAGATTGCAGGCTTTTCCTCAAAGAAGCCCTGTTTGCCCTCTAAACTAGTCTTCATTTATCTGCTGGAACTATGGGGAGTTAAACCTAGAAAATATGTAACAAAGCCTAACAGTTTGCAGTTTCAATTGTCGTGTCATCACTCTTGGCAAAATATGTATGAGAGCAAAGTTCTCGGCATCGGGCACACAAGATGATGTCTCTGAGGACCATGAATGAATGAGGACGTGCATTGATGAGCCAGTCACTCCTGTGAGCCAGACCCTTTTCCACTGTTCATCATTTGTTTTATTGAGGAAACATGGACATACGACACAAGTTATAGATGTGCAGGCTCAGACTGATACAAGCCACTTCCCCACCACATTTCTAATAGTCTCCACCGCTAGCCATTGGGCCCCACTACCTTTTCCTCCGCCCACCTCCCACCTCTTGCCTCTTTGGTAACCTCAGTTCTGCTGTCAGTGTTCAGGGTTAGTTTTTGTTTTGTTTGATCTGTTTGTTTGTTTATGTTCCACATATGTAAGATCATCCAGTATTTATCTTTCTCCTTCTGACTTATTTCACTTAGCATAATCTCTAGTCCCATCCATGCTGTCGCAAATGGCAAGATTTCATCGTTTTATAAATATATAGAACTGAGTTGTATTCCATTGTGTATATATACTTCTTTTTCCATTCATCTTTTGGTGGGCAGTTAGGTTATTTCCATTCCTTGGTTATTGTAAATAGTACTGCCATGAACATAAGGGTGCCTGTATCTTTTTGAATTTGTGTTTTCATCATCTTTGGATAGATGCCTAGAAGCAGAATTGGTGGATCATATGGTAGATCTATTTTTGATTTTTCAAGGAAACTACAGTTTTCCAAAGTGACTTCACCAATGTACACTCCCACCAACAATGTATGAGCGTTCCCTTTTCTCCATGCCCTAGAATACACCTGTCGTTTCTAGCTTTTGACACAGGCCATTCTCACAGGTGTGAGATGATAACTCTCTGTGCTTTTGATTTGCAGTTCCCTAAAAATAAATGATGATGGGCATTTGTTTTTCATGTGTCTGTTGGCCATCTCCAAACTTTGAAGAATAAACACTTGTTTATTCAGATCTTCTGCCTAGTTTTTGATTGGGTCATTTTTTTTTAAAGGAAAGGTGCAGACAGGAATGAAGGTGAGCAGGCAGGCAGGCAGAGAGAGGAGGAAGAAGCATGCTTGTCTATTTAGTTGTTCATCTCGGTTGTTTCCCCAGGCCCTGCATCTTGAACCAGGGACTTTGGGACACATGTGAGCTGCACCGCACTAGTCCACCAGGGTGTGCTCCAGCTGGGTCATTTTGTTGTTTCTGAGTTCTCATCACTTCCTTCTCGCCACCAGGTTCCCACCTCTCAGACTAAGGGAGCCAGGGTTCAGATGGAAATTTTTGGCTTCCCAGCCCAAGTTCTCTTGTCAGTTATTTTTAGAATTTCAATAACTTTATTGACAGTCCCTATTTGTTCATGCAGTTTTCCTGATTTCCTTTAGTTCTTTCCCCATAGTTTTCCTTAGTTCATTGGACATATGTAAGGCGGTTGTTTTAGTGTCTTGGACTAGTAATTCCAATGTCTGGACCTCAGGAGGGTGCATTGTGTCAGGTTCTGTCCTGCAAAAATGTCACACTTTCATATTTCTTGGTATGCCTTGTATTTTTTGTTGAGAACTGGAGTGTTATAGTGTGGTAACTCTGAAAAATGGATATTTTCCCTCCCTGAGAAATGTTCCATCCAGCATTTTGAAGGCTGCAGCATCTATTGTTTGGCGACTTTTCCAAACTCCTTCTGCAAAATGTATATGACTTATATAGGGTCTCTAGATTTATGTTTCATTATATGCGTAGTAAATCAGTGTCCTTACATTTTTCCTTAAATTCCTAGCTCTAAAAAGAACAAAGCAATTATTTTGTCTCTTTAGGTCCACAGGGGGTGGTGGTGGGGAAGCTCTTTCAGCCCAAAGTTAGGGAAACTAGGGCAAATATCTGCTCTGGTGTTTTAGGAAACTGCTAGACCAGCCAAAATACACAAGCCCAAATTTTAAAAGACAAGATTATTTTACCTGTCTTGGCACCAGCCAGCTTCTCCAGTAACTCAAGCTGCTATTGCCACAGGCTAATGGGACTGAGGAGTGAGGAATGGGGCCAGGTTCATGCTTCCCATTCTCTTATCAAAGATCAGCAGGCTTTTCCTTCATTAAGTAGCCCCTGCTTATTATAAATGTCCAGTTGGTCCCATAGTTCCAAAATAGTGGGTTCTGATCATTTTTTCCTAGTTTCATGCTTTGTTTTTTGAGGGGCTGACTCCTCGAGCTTCCTATTGCCATTTTGGGTGATATCACTTGAGTCTAAATCTTCATAACATTGGATCTGGCAGTGATTACATAAGATAGAAACTCAACAACGAAAAATAAAGGTGTGCCCTGGTGGAGCAGCAGCTGAGTCAATTGCCTCCAAAGGAGCAGGCCACATGCCCTTGGGTGCGAGGCCTGGGCCCGGGGTGGGTGGGGGGGGGGGGGGTGGGAGCAGCCAATGCGAGCAACTAAAATAAAGTAAAATAAATATTCTTCTTCCTCCTCTCTTCCTGCCTGCCTACCTGTCTTCATTCCTGCCTACACCTTTCCTTTAGAAACAACAACAAAAGAATATACACAAATGGCCAACAAGCCCATGAAAATATTTTCAACATCATTACTCATTAAGGAAATATAAATCAAAAGCACAATGACATACCCCTTCACACCCATTAGATGGTTATTACAAAGCCCCTTCCTCCAGAAAGAAAAGGGATGGCAAAAATGTAAAGACACTGAAGACCTTGAACATTGCTGGTGGAAATGCAATATGGGGCTGCTGCTGTGGAAAACAGCTTCCTCAAAAGCTTGTAGCATGTTACCTTACAATGCAACTCTGAGGTATATGCCCCAAAGAACTGAACACAGATGTTCAAATAAAACGTGTACATACATATTCATAGCAGCACTCTTGGCCAAAAGGTAAGCTGAATGTCAACCAATTGATAACCGGATTAACAAAATGGTAGAATATTTTTCATCCATAGAAAGGAATGAAGTTCCAATACATGTTACAACATGGGTGAGCCTTGAAAACATCATATTAAACAAAAGATACCAGACACAGAGGCCACTTATTCCATTTACGTGAAATTCCCAGTATAGGCAACTCAGTAGGCATAGAAAGTAGATTATAGTGGCTGCTAGAGGGTGGAGGGTGGGGAGTGAGGACTATTCGTTAATAGTTTCTATTTAAAGACAGTTTTAGTAGTTGAAATTGTTTCTATTTGAAAGACTTCTCAAACTAGGATCTGTTAATGATTACAGAATATTGTGAATTTACTGGAAGCGCTGAATCGTTTTTGTTCTATTTGTTGTTTTTATAGAGGAAATGTGCAGGTAGGAACAAAGGCAAGTAAGCAGGCAGGTAGGAAGAGAGAGGTGGAGGAAATATTCATTTAGTTTATTTAGTTGTTCATTTTGGTTGTTCCCCTTGGCCCCGGGTGTTGAACCTGGGTCCTTGGATGTGAGCTATGTCTGGTGACCTTATGCACTAGGCCACCAGCTTGAGCTGGAATAGTTTACTTTAAGATACTCTAAGTGACCAGTTTTATGTTACATGTATTTTTACAAAATAATGTTGAAAGAAATGAAAAGAGACATAAATAAATGGAAAAACATCCCAAGTTCATGGATCAGAAGACTTTAATATTGTTAAGATGGCAACACTATGCAGAGTCACTTACAGATCCAATCCAATCGGCATCAAAACCAGTCTGGTTTATTTTTGCAGAAATAAAGAACCCACTCTAAAATTTATATGAATACTCCAGGAACTTCAAGTAGCCAAAACAGCCGTGAAAAGGAAAACAAAGTTGGAGGAATTGCAGTTCTCAATTTCAAAACTTGCTACAAAGCAGGAGCCGTCCCAGTGATATACGGTGATGGCACCGAGAGGGACATGTAGGCCAGTGGGATAGGCCAGTGGGTCAGGGTTGAGAGTTCAGAAATAAACCTGTGTATTTTGGTCTTTTGATTTTTGACAAGGGTACCAAGACTTTGCAGTGGGAAAAAAATAATATTTTTAAGAAAGCGTGCCGAAACACTGGATATACACCTGCAAAAGAATGAATTGGACCCTCAGTTCATATCATTATACAAAAGCAAACTCAAAATGGACCAAAGGTCTATATAGAAGAGCTAAAAATTTTAGAATAAAATAGTTATAAATCTTCAGGAACTTAGATTTGGCAAGAATTTCTTAATTATATACCAAAACAACAAGCGACAAAAGAAATAACAGATAAATTGGATTTTATCAAGTTAACAAATTTTTATGTTGAAGGATGCTAACAAAAAAGTGTAAAAACAATCTAAAATGGGAAGCAATATTTTCAAATGACATATATGTATATACACACACGTATATATCTATGTCTATGTCTAATAAGGGTCTAGTGCCTCAAGTATACTATAATTATATATAAAAATGTTCTTGTGCGGTCAAAATAATCATAATGCAAATCAAGAATCAGGATAAGATAGCACTTTATATTCTCTTGGATGGTTATACTCTAAAGCAATAACAATAGCAAAGTAGAAAATTCTAAGTATTGACTAGAATGTGGATAAATTAGAGCTCTCATACACTGCTGGAATAATGTAAACTAGTATATGTAGCCACTGGGGATAACAGTTTGGATAGTCTCTTAAAAAGTCACAATTCCACTCCTAGGAGTCTACTCAACAGAATTGAAAACTGGTACTCAAAAAAGTACGTGTACATACATACATGTTCACAGCAGCACTTTCCAGAACAGCCAAAACATGGGCTCAAACAGCCATCGATGGATGTGACATAGGAATTTTGGTATATAAGTAAAATGGAACATTCTGTGGCCATAAAAAGGAATAAGCTGGCAAAGTTACAATGTGGATGAGCCTTCATAATCTGATGCATGTGAAAGAAGCCACACAAAAGGACACTTTAATGTATGATTCCAATTATGTGAAGTATCCAGAACAGACAAATTTATAGAGATAACCACAATGGGGTACCACTTCTTACCAAGTAGGATGACTGCATTTTTTAAAAAGGGAAAATAGCAAGGATGTGGAGATGTTGAAGATGTAGAGAAATTGGGGGGAATGTAAAGTCCCTCAGCTTCTATGGAAGCAGTGCCTCAGATAACTGTCATGTGACTCAGAAATTCCACTCCTAGAGATATACCCAAGATCATATGACTCAGCAATTCCACTCCTAGAGATGTATGCAAGATTTGAAAACATATGTCCACACAAAAACTTGTACACAAATGTTCATAGCATTTGATCTTTGTTTCCAGTTTCTGGCACACAGATCCCTTGGTATCTCCAGTATCCTGAATGTCTGTTGCTTGCTAATGAGATAACTGGTGACTGGGGTTCCCCAGATAGCTTCAGGTTGGGAGCTGGTTCTAGAAATATCAAGACCTTAGAGGGTTGGAACTTTCATCACCACAAGTGACCTCTGAGAGAGGAGAGGGACTGGTGATTGAGTTAATCACCAATGTTCAGTGAATGAGTTAGTGAATCATACACATGTTATGAAACCTCCTTCAAAACACCTACACAATGAATGGGGTTCGAAAGTGTTCCAGATCGGTAAACACACCCATGTACCGGAAGGGTGACACACCCCAACTCCATGGGGACAGATTCTCAACTTGGGACCCTTCCAGACCTCACCCTGCATACCTCTGCATTTGAATGATCATCTGTATCCTCTCTCACATCCTTCATAATCAACTGATAATAGAAAGCAAAGTGTTTCCCTAAGTTCTGAGAACTGTTCTAGCAAATTAACAAACCTGAGAAAGAGGTCATGAGAATCCCCAATTTATAGAGAGAAGAATGGGAAGTCTAAGACTTGCGCCTGATGTCTGAGGTGGGCACAGGTTTTGGGGACAGAGTCCTTAACCTCTGGGGTCCTTGCTAACAGTGTCAGAATTGAATGAATTATAGAGAGATGGAGAATTGGTCAGTGTGGGAAATAACCCCTCACATATGGTGTCAAAAGTGATGTTTGAACACACAACTTGGGGCTTCCTCTTGGCATGGAGGCTGCTCACAGGGATGTGGCACAGATGACGTCTGGACTGGAGAGTTCCCTGTCACTCCTGTCCTAGTCTGAGTTGGGCCAGATGAGTTGTTTTGTAGTTGTGTCCTGTTGGGTCAGGGATGTGGTGGGAATGTGGAATGTGACTGAGATTAAGTGTGTAATTTCTCCCTTTGCTATCACCTCTCCCTGTCCACTAGCTACTCCTGGCATCCCTTCCCCAGGACTTGGATTAGAAGTTGGGGGTGGGGGGATCTTTAAGTGGTTTATTTCCTTCTGACTGACTATTCACCAATGAACTAATCTTTAGGAGACAGGTTTAAGAAATCTGGACACTATCCAGTTGGGACCTTGTGTCCAGTACAAATGATTTACGGTTCATTTCTACATTAGCTGAGGAAGTGAGCACCATCTGAAAGGCCAGAGGGTTGAAAACGAGGCGGGAGGGCTGTCTGAGCCGCTTGAGGATCACTGGAAGCTGTGACTTGATTTTTCTTCTCTTCTGTCTCGTCACAAAGCTAGTCCCAGAGCTTGAGGGAAATAATCTTTAAACCCCCCACCTGGGGTTACCGGTAACAGGGTCCAGTTTTGCAGGCCAGTACAGCTGCTCACTCATTAACACTTCTGGAAGGGCTGCGTGTCCGGTTAAACTCCAATGTGAAGCCCTGGGCCGTATCACTGAGTTGCCCAGCTGTGCATGCTGATTTAATTCGTGAGCGAGTTTCTGGGCATGAAGGACTGATGGAATCTGACAGAAGGGGAGCCATCGCCATTGTGTGGGAGGCTCTGTGGTCAGATCTGGAGCTGACCCCCAGGTTTACCCCTTAAATGGCTGTGCAATGACAGAGGGCACAGTCTCTCAGACTCCATTCCTCGACTGTGATGTGACGTCACCTGCTCCGAGTGGTTGCTTCGAACACTGAAACGGGACAGTGTGCAGAAAGCTAAGAGCGGGCCTCACTCCCGGTGCTTGCTGAGATACGGATCTTTCTGTGGTCCCAGGGAACTGAACAGATGGCCCAGCCGAGGGACTTGTTCTGTTCTGTTTTGGTCTCAAAAAAGAGGACAGAAATGTTGATAACAGACCTTTACTAGCCAACACGGGGACATTTCTGGGAGCAGGACTGGAAGTGAGCTACACACAGAAGGCAGGGGTCGCCATTCTGAGTTCTTCTCCATCCACTCAGGCCCAATGGCCGCCAGCCATGGAGGTGTCACAGAAGCAAGGCATCCTGTCCCCATGGCTTTCACGTGAATTAAACACAGTTTGAGCCACCCAGTAGGTGACTATGGACTCTATCCAGTTGGGTAATGTCTGTCTGGGACTGTTCTAGTTGCCTTTGGGTCCATCAAACTTTATTTTTCCCAAACCACCTCTGAGTTTAAGGAGGCTCCCCACTGCCCACAGTGGGGCGGGGAGGGGACGAAGTTGCACTTTAAAGTAGTTTCCCTGCACGTGGCCATACCCTTGGCAGCAGATGCCACCATCACAGTCGGTTTAATGATCAGTTGATTGTCTTCCAGGAAGCCCTTCCCAGTCCCTGCGTGCCTCCAGTTCGGAGCTGGTGCCCGCAGCAGTGTGGCCGCAGACAGCCCCACCAGTGACCCCGTGCTCCCGGGCCACAGTGGCGCGTGGCTGATGTCGTTGTCACCCTGTATTTTCTCCTGAACGTGGCCGTGGGTTATGGGCAAGAGGGCCGGGCACTGGGGAGCGGCTCACTCCTCCCAGTCCTGGGGTGGATTTGTCGGAGACCCTGACAAGAGTCTTTGGGCAACAGCTTCCAAAGTAAGGAGATGCAGTTCTGTCTAGAGGCAGGCCTGGTGGGAAGTCCCTGGACTTTCTTGCCCTGACGAGCTGGGGCTGGCACAACACATCTTCCAGGCCTCAGCCTCCTCCATGTCAGCGGGGCTCATAGGTGATTAGGGGATTCCCAGCTATAGCCCCCTTGCCTGGTTAGAATGCAGAGGTCTGGAGGGGCTACCCAGGGCACTCATCCACCAGCTCAGCCTAGTTCTTAAATCAGTTCTTTCATCTTCATAAAACAGAAGTGATTTCCGTGCATCACAGACCCCTGCTGTGCAGTCCACATCACCTGAGGGGTGGGCTCCTCCTGTCCACTCACAGTGCTGTCCTCAACTTTCCTGACAGGGATGTGGGCACAGCAAGCCAGTGGTGAGGTTTGGGTTCACACTCCTCGTCCCCAGAGGACTCCGGCCAGCCTCCCTCAGCCCTGACACGCTGTGGGCTTCAACTCATAGGGAGAATGAGTACCCTGTCTTCTGTTCCCGGGCCCCAGCCTCAGTCTGAGGCTTGGGGACAGGAGACTGGTCATGTCCCCAGCTCTGACATCACAGGAAGTTGCTATCTCTCTGGGCCTCAGGGACATGGTTGTAAGATAGACATACTGTCTCCTTCGTTCCAGATCTCTGAGGTGGAGGGAGGTCTCCTACCTGAAGTGCCCACATGGTACTAGACTCTGCTGCTGTGGGATCTGTAGGAGTAGTGTGCTGTGTGATGGCGGCGGTGGTGACAGTCACTGTGATGTTAGTAGCGGTGGTGGTAGAACTGATGGCAGCAGCGTTTACTGGAATTAAATCTGCGACAAAATAGTAAATCAGAAGTAGCCCAGGGCAGGCCATCAGGATTCTGTCCTGGCTCTGTCTCTGCCCTTGGGGCAAGTTTATTAACCACTCTGAGCCTCAGTTTCCTCAAATATCCAAGGTGGATGTGTGAGCAGCCCATCCCCCAAGGCTGTTCCAAGGAGCACAGGAGGCCAATGGACGTGAAAATCTGTTCCAACCATCACATGTTCTGTTTTCTGGGTGAGTTATGCAGGGAATTCAGAGGGCGGAGACCTTCTGGATGAGGTGAGGAAGAGCCTGGTGCTGGAGGTCAGTGAGACCTGAAGGGTGAGGGAGGCTTTCCTGACCAGCACAGGTGGGCACTTAGCTGGCAGTGCACACCTAAGATGTTTTTGGCATCTGAGGCCAGGTCCCTTGCACACAGTGACTGGGGCCCCTCAGCCTCACTGCCCACGCTCCCTTCTCCCAGCTCCCCTCCCCATCTGCAGGCAGTGGGACCGTGGGCATTCTGGCCTGTCCCTCGAAGCAGGTCCCACTGCCTGGGGTATATACACATATTTATTTGAGTTTCTGTTGAAAATTATTTTGGGTACATACCCAGGAGTGGAATTACTGAATCATGGGGTAGTTCTAACCTTAACTCTTTTTTTTTTTTTTTTTAAAGAAAAGATGTAGACAAGAATGAAGGCAAGTAGGCAGGCAGGAAGGAAGGTAGGTGGGGGCGGGAGGAGGAAGCGTTTTTATTTATTTGTATTTAGTTCTTCATCTTGGTTGTTAACCATGGGCTGCAAACTTCAGTCCTTGGTTGTAGTGGACTGCACCTTCCAGAGGCAGTAAACTTAATGGCTAAACCACCAAGGCACACCTCTATGCTTGCCTTTTTAAAAAACTGTTTTCCACGACAGGGGCACCATTTTACATTTCCCCCCAGTAATGAATGGTAGTTCCAATCTCCTGTCTCTATTCTTGCAGTCCTCGTGTTGAGCCGGCAGGAACACAGTGAGCGGCTGCTTCCTGGCGGGCCAGGACATGGCCTTATGGCCGGTGAGTTCTCCCTGACTCCTCTGCCCTTCCTTCCGGTGGGGCTCCAACTGACTAAGTCAGCCAGTGTCTGCATCCCTGGGGTTACTTCACTTGTCTTCCTCACCAAAGGTCACTCCCCAGGCCGATCCAAGCAGGCAGTGATGGGGCAGGAAGTGTAAGGATGTGTTCAGGGTTTCCAGACCCAGTTCCAATGTGAGTATGTAGGGGCTTCCCCACACCAGCAGGGTGTCCGAGACTTGACGTAATTCAGCTCAATTCTGACACTGTCTGCTCGGAGAGAGCATCAGATTCCACAGGTTAAGGACTCAGTCTCCTAAGCCTGCCCTCCACTTCTCCACTTCAGACACCGGTCACACGCCCAGGATATTACCTGTGATTCTGACCAACCAGCGACAGGTGGGAGGTTGCCGTGACCCGCTCCCCAGCCTTCATGTGACACTTGCAAGCCCAGGTTATTCCCTAGGTTTCTGACCTCTGGCTATAAATCAGGGGTTCCCAGGATACCCTCCCCAGGTTTGCTTGCAGAAGTCAGGTACCCTGCCGACTCACTAGACCACTGATTTATTACAAAGGCTATATGAGCAGCACACCATTCTCCCCAAACCTGGAAGCTCGCTGAAGCCCTCTCCCTTGGGTTTTTATGGCAGTTTCATTACCTAAATGTGACTGATTAAATCATTGGCCGTTGAACTCCGCCTCCAGCCTCTCTCCCCTCCCCAGAGGTCAGGGGAAGTTCCAATTCTCTAATCACATGGTTCTCTAGGCAACCAGCCCTCACCTTTAGGTGTTTTCCAAAAAGTTACCACCGGCATGATAAGAGACACCTTTATCATTCCACATGGGGGAAACTCCAAGGATTTGGGAGTCACAGACATGGGTGAAGGCTAAATATGGATGAACACACAAATGTTTGCTCATTCAAATAAATTTCCTGTAAATCCCAGTATTACAGATGGGGTGCCGGAAATCATGTGAAGGGCAGGGGCTCTGGGGTCCTGGCAGCTGTGTGGCTAGCCGTGGGTGTACCACATATCCCTCAGTCTGGGTTCCTCATGCATGAATCTGGAGAAGGGCCCCACTCAGGTTTGTGGCGATGAAGGAAATTGTGTCACCCCAGCATCGGTTGGTGCAGTGTGCCTATGCTGAGCCCTGTTCCTCTCTCTCCCCAAGACAGGAGCCTCCCTCTTTGCCAGCAGCGAGGGTTCCCGTCTCTGCATTGGACTGGCGGGCTCCAGCGCAGCTGGTGGACTGGCTCCGGTGGCTTCTCGTGCAATGTGAGCTTCCAAAGGGTGGTCTTGGCTTTGGGAGGCTACAGCAACCTTTAAGGGCTTTGGATGGAGGCTCCAGCCAGAGACACACCTCCATGGCCAGAGGGATGGCTGCCAGCAACACAGACCTGTCAATGGAGAAGCCTGGTCTTCAGAATGTCAAAGCATTGGCTAGACCAGAGGGAAGGGAGTCCTTAGGCTTTGCCCGGGCCAAATGTTTACAGAGGACCAGGGAGGGGAAGGGGCTGCCACATTCTTGTGGTAAGTCAGGCCTGCAAACTGCTGGTCCCAGCCACGTTTCTGGAGCAAGACTCGGAGGGCCCGTGCCTACTATTCTCATGCTGCCTCTGTCCCCTCGGGCCCCATATGTGCTGCTGGCCCTGGCAGGTGTTTGTGCCTGTCTACATTTCCTCAGAGGTGAGTGTGCTCCCCGGGTCTCAGGGGAGCCTTCACCTAGGTCTGGGCCTTGGTCCAAGAGGGTGATGGTGATGGGCAGGGCCCCCACTTCACTCACAAATTGTCAAAGCCTCAGGCAAGACTTGTTATTAGTTCACTAATATTCCTATCCACCCATGAGACAGGTCCCTCTGGACCTCGGCCTGAGTGCCTTGTCTGCTGGTTCCCACTGCCCCATGTGCTACATCTTGGGATGGTGTTTCATCTGCTTAGGCACACAGGTGGCACAGCTGGGCAGTGCTGTCCTTTGACCCTGTCCACTCCTTTAACTCTAGCTGGGCAAAGTCCAGTGGATTCCATTTCCTGGGTCTCTGTCAGTCTCTCCCCAATTCTGCCTCTCACAGTCACCCTCCCCATCCAGCCTCACTATAGTTCATATGGATTTATCATAACAGTCTCCAAGCTGGTCCCTCTGTCCCCAGCAGCAGCCCTTCCAATCCATTCTTCACACGACCCTGAAGAGTCGACCTCAGTCACCAGCCACTGCCTAAGCCCCTTAGGATATGGTCAGAACTCAGCCTGGAACCCCAGGTTCTGGGATGCAGGAGCCATGGGCCTGGGCCTCACCCTTGAGGCGGTATCCAGGGAGCACTTGTTCCTGCCCCCCCCCGCCCCCACCTCCACCCCAATGTCACCCGGCCTGAATACATCCAGAAGCGCTTTGGAGGCCAACAGATATGCATGTACCTGTCTGTCCTGTCTCTGTTGCTGTCTGTCTTCACCAAGATATCAGTGAGCTGCCCCGCTGCCCCGCTCCCCGGCTCCATCCAGCACAGCTGGAAACACCTACCCTCCAAACAAACTTGACATCTTCTCATCTGTCTTTGCCTTAATGGTTGGGGAAACTAGGCCCAGGAGGGGAAAGTGCTTGTCCAGGGCCACACAGCAAATCTGTGACAACTGGTCCAGTGTTTTGGGACTGTAGGCTAGATTAGGGGGCATTGGTGGGGGGGTCCAAGTTTGGGTATGAATCAGTGTCTTTTCTGGGGTGACCCCAGGTGAGCCAGGACTTTCCACCAGGGGGCGCTGAGAGCCTGCAAGAGCCATAGTTTCCAGGTCAGAGGCGGCACAGAGCTGACCTCCTGGCCATGGTTGGTCCTCTCCTATCACTAAGCGGAGCCCTGGCAGCACCCTCCTGGCACTGGGGGGTGCTCCCCCCGTGGGCACCTACAGGCCTCCTTCCCTGGAGACTTGGATCTGGTCCCACTGGAACGTTAAGAGAAAAGAGCAGAAAGCACACCTCAAGTGCCAGTCAGGAGTCCTTAAGGCTTAGTCTTGTCTAAGCCTTACAGCTAGGAAAACTGAGGTCCAAGAGGGGAAACAAGTTTTTCCAAGCCTTCTGATGACTTCATGGCCATGTCAGGCCATCTGATTCTCCCTTCTGAGTGGGTGGGTGGGAGGGACGTCTTGGCTGTAGGGGGCATCCATCCTCCTCCAGGACTCAGCTCAACTTCAGAAGCAGAGGCCTGGGCCAGTCTTGGCTTCCAGGGAGCCCAGTTGCACCCGCCTCTCACAGCTTCTGCGTGTGCGTGTGCGAGGGTGGTATGTATGCGTGATGGGGGAAGCACTCAGCTTTCCTTAGTGGCACAGTTGGTCTTGGGACCGCTTCAGCTTGACTCAGGGACAAGGAAGCCCCAGTGTGCCATTGACTGGTGGGGGAAATGGAGCCACACTGACCAGCCTCCCTGGAATAAAGCCCTGAGAGGGTGATGGCCCTTAGTGGCCCCGGGGCAGGACTGGGGTCTTCCGCAGCCCCTGGAGCCCTTACTAGGGGTCTGAACTTGCATTTGGCCTGGGATTCTGCCCCTCTTGGGTTTTGGGACAGCAGTTAGCAGCCCTTCAGCAGCCCCTGGGAGCCTCAGCTGTGCCTCCACCTACTCTGTGTGCAGCAGGGGGACCCGGCAGGGGCCAGAGCACTTTATTCCTGCGGGCAGATTTCTGGGGTAGTTATCAAGCGGACTTCATACCTCCATTACTAGATGCTCACAGTCTCACAGCGGTTTCCTCCCTTCGGGTTTCCCTTTGGAGACTGGAGGGACCGGGTTTACACTGCCCTCAATGAGTTCAGAATTTTCCACTCAAGTCGGTCTCCTCCCACATTTCCTGAGCTCTCCTGCACCAGCCACCTCCCTGGAAGCCAGGGATGCAGACATAAATAAGACCTGGTCCCTGCCCTCCGGGGGCTGGCACTGTGTGGGAGGCAGATGGACACAGGCCTGCATGGTGGGTACATTCTGAGAAATGTGTCCTTACATTGACATAAATGCAACTTTGTCATTGTGTAAACATCGTAGGGTGTTGTTACAAAAACATAGATGCTAGCCTCCTCCATGGTGTTTTCTAAGGGGACCACCATTGTGCATATGGTGGCATTGCTGACTCTGGTGTCTCTATCGAGATGTGACTGCACATAGGGAGGGCAGTGTGGCTCTTAGAAGGGGAGATGGCAGAGCTTACAGGGTTGAGCTCTGGTGAAGAAAGGGATACTGAGCATGGGAGGGACAATACTAAGAAGAGAGGTGGGTTCTGTGTGGGGGAGGTGTCAGGTCAGGAGGCCTAGATTCTAGAGACCTCTAGGTCAGTTGCTTCCAGGGACCAGATAAGAAACTACGTGAGGAGGAGCAGGGAGTGAAGTAATAGAGAGTAGTGGGGACTGAGACGAACCAGAGAAGGCACACCAGCGCGCATATGAAATAGACCCTTGTGCCACAGACTCTAGGGCCTTCAGTTCCCCACCCCTTGATGAGTCTGGGGGCTCTGATGGTAAACAGTCAACATACCCAGGGGGCACTGGGGGCTTCCACAGGGGAGCGGCACAGTCAGGTTTATAAGTTAGTGCCTCTGGCATCTCCCAGGGCTGGAGGGGAGAGAGGTGAGAGGAGGGGCGGCCTTGGTGGGGCTCCAGTGAGGTCCAGTTGTAGATATTTCATCCTGGTAGTATCTCTGCAGTGGTGTCTCTATCTTACATTCACAGCAAACTTAGGGCGAGTGGCTTGGGCAGAACTTCCAGTAGCAGAGGGTGAGGTGGGAAGGTCCCTGGAGACTATCTTGTCCTAATTTACAGATGAGAGCACCGAGACCTAAAGAAGGCTGTCACTTGCCCAAGCAAGTTAGGCAGGACCGTAGTTAGAACCCAGTCACCACCCCACCATACTACAGCAGCCAGGATGTGGCACTTCAAACACCACTTCATGATGGAGGATGACTCAGTTTACCCATGTATAAAATGGGAGCGACCCACTGACGTCAAGTCTAGGGCATTAGCACCAACGCTGGGGCTGCCCAGGCAAAGCAGAGAGGGAAGCTTAGGGAGCATTAATTGCAAGGCTGGGTTTGGGAGGGATGGAGGCTGCCTTGGTGATGGCTTCTAGGCTAAAACTGTTTGAAGTGCATGTGGCCAGTCAGCCCCCAGGGGCCCTGACCTCATTGGGCTGAGCCCCAGCAAGGCCCCCACGTGTCTGCATGTCCAGAACGCATCCGAGCTGCAGCCTGCCCAGACAGACAGAAACCACAGGCCTGTCTGCTGCCATCCCTCGGGCGGTGACACTGATCTGCCGAGAGGACACGTGATGGCAGGATGCAGAGATCATCACCTGGACCCTCAGACAAGATTGGGGAACCAAGATCCAGTTCTATTGTTCTATGGCTCAGGCCAGTCATCCAACTTCTAGAAAAAGGGAAACCTGGCTTGACACCACAGGCCACCTGGAGTAAAGACCAGCCGTGGACCACTAGGTCTCTGGGATGCAGCCCCTGCTACATCACTGACCTCAGTTCTTCCCATGTTGGGCACCTCACTCCAGCCAGGTCGGCCTCCTGCATGTTCACAAACAAAACAAGCACAGTCCTGCCTCAGGGCCTTTGCACTTTCTTTCTTATAGGCAAGCAGGAATGAAGGTGAGCAAGCAGGCAGGCAGGAAGAGAGAAGAGGAAGAAGCACTTTATTTATTTTATTTAGTTGTTCATCTTGGCTGTTCCCCTGGCCCCAGGACATGAACCCAGGTCCTCAGATGTATGTGGACTGTGCCCAACCACTGCTCCACCAGGGCACACCAGGGCCTTGGCACTTTCTACGGTCTCTGCCTGGAAGCGTGTTCCCCTGGCCGTCCAGGTGGGCCACTCCCTCACCTCTCTTAAGTCTGCCAAATCTCATTTTCTCCATGAGACCCAGCCCTACCCCAGCAAGTACAGACCCCCTTACTGGCTCCCCCTATTTTTCAGGTGCTGAATAGTTTACTTAGGATGTCTTCTGTCTGTCTCCTCCACCTTCTTTCTTCAGGGACATAGTGCCAATGTAGCTGGGTGCCTGGCATCCCAGTGATAGAATATTTGCCAGGGGTTGGCAAGTGTTTTCTGTGAGGCCCAGACAGCCCATATTTTCAGCTTTGCAAGCCACATGGTCTCTGTCACAACTTTGTTACTGGAGAGCAAAGGACAATACCAATGGGAGTGACTGGATTTGTCCATGGTTCTGGTGCACCAACTCCATATTCCAAACCTGCCTCTCTTCTGTCTGAGCCCAGATGAGGAAGATGTTTCTTGCCCTCGGGGATATAAGTCAACAGGACAATCAAATCATAATGATTGGTAAAATAGTGGTAAAAGAAGAGACAGGGCCTGAGGCAGCACCATGGAGTTGAGAAGACTGTTTTACAGAGGGTCTACAGCGGTGGTTGGGGATCGGGTACAAAGTGACAAAGAAGCTTCCATAACCTTTAAGGGACAGTGACAGCCTCCATGGAGATGGGCAAGGTTTGGGGTCAGGGGACACTGGGATGATTTATTGGGGAAGTCACAGGATAAACTTGTGACAAATGTCAGTGCAGGGACCACCCCTGTTTCTCTGGTACTCCACTGAGGGAGGGAGGACAGGCGTTCTGTGTAGGGAGGTGGTCATTGCAGGCTAAGAGCCCAAATGTGGGGCAGAAGGAGCCCCCTTGGCCTCAGACAACCCCAAACTGGATGGTCGGCCGGGATGAGGAGTGAGGTCCCTCTGTGCGGGCAGGAAACCTGGAGTGCCCAGAAGCTCGCAGGGTCCAGCACATCAGCCCGTATGCAGGTCAGCACGTGGGGTGGCCCTGCTCCCCACTCCGTCAGCTCCCTGCCATGTCCTGGGCTCACTGGAGCCCTGTGAGTGGTGCCAGGAGTGGGGTGCGCTTTCTCTGGGGACCCCAAGCTGATAGTCCAGGGGGAAGGCTGTGGCCTCTGCCCTGCTCTAGGATCACGTGGCTTTGGGCACACTGCCTCAGTGCTCTCTCCCCGTGCCTTCCTCTGTGGGGTGACAATCACACCCACCTTGTATGACTGGTGAGCGATGGGTGAGACATGGAACAAAGTGCTCAAGGCAGCATGGGCACCCGTCGGCTTACCCACGTGGGCTTAGAGGCTCCGGGGGAAGCAGGCCTCAGAAGGAGGCAGGGCTTCTGGGTGTGATTTGAGGGGAAAGCAGCTTGAAGTCGTGTTGTGAGGTCAAATGCTCTGTCCCTGAGCTAGACCCTTACCAGTGTGGGGGTGGGGGGTGCAGCTCAGCATCATGCTTGGGGAAGAAGGCACAGGTGGTAGGGACAGTTGGTGGGGGGTGAGATTGGGGTCAGATCACAGGAGCAAGCAAATGAGCAGAGACATTAGCAGCAGGGCGCCTGAACAGGTTTCTGAGTGAGTTAGTGACACCACCCGCCCCAGCTTGCCTTGTTCCCTCCCTTTCAAACCCCATTTCCTGATGCTTCCTGGTGATCTCCTTTCCATGGTTTCACCACGGTGCCAGTGCTGTGCGGCACGCAAGTTCCTCCCACCTGTGCCCACGGGAGCTGGGCTCTGCAGCTGCTCCCAGGCCCCCTGGGGAGGGAGGACAAAGAGAGTTGGCTCCCTCAGAGCTTCCACCTGCCTTTCCCACACTCCCAGCCTCCCTTTCCAGCAGGGGGTTTGCAGAGCCAGTAGGGACGGTGGGGGCTGGCACAAGAGCCCACAGTTCTCCACATTCACTCCCCCATTGTTCAGATAAGGGCCACTGAGGCTCAGGATATAAAAGAACCTGCTCAAAGTCACATGGCTGGGACACAGCTGACCAGGGACACAGGCCCAGTTCTGTGTGGTTCTGGGTTTCGAGGTCTTAGTTGCTACCAGGCTGCAGCTTGCCTGGGCCCAAAGGAGAGAACTCAGTCTGCAGGAGGGATCAGATAAGAGAGAGGCAACTCCATCCGTGCACTTGTCTTTACCTGATGCTGTGCAGGGGAGAGGGAGGACAGCAGTTAGTCCCACCTCACACCATTGCGTGGGCTGTTCCTGCCGCCTGTCACACTCATCACTCTTTGGGACCTACTGCCATGGAAAGAGGAAGGACTGGTGTCCCTGAAGAGCAGGGCGTTGGGGAAAACTGAGTTCTGAAGGATGGGGTGCAAAGACTGGGAAGTTCCGGAGCAGGGGGACTGACGAGCTAAGTCCAGGAGACAGAAAAAGTGCTGGGCCTGGAATGGCGATGAGTCACCATTCATCCAGTTGACTGGCGTGAACGGTCAACTCTGCTTTAAGGGACGCCTGGCCACAGTGTGAAGGTCAGGCATGCTGAACGGCTTACTCCAGGGTAGCCAGGGGTCAGGGAGGGCTGGTGAGCAGTGGCTGGGGGACGACCAGGCAGCAGGAGGAGGCTGGTATCTTCCAGAGCCCTCCTGCCCCACATGGACTCTCCCTTGCCCGCAATCTCCAATTTCTGATGTTCACTAGGGCCTGACTTTAGCTAAGTCCTTTCTCCTTCTGTAGGGAAGCTTCAAAATAAGGCCCAGTTCCCTAATTCAGTGGACTGCTCTGGGCCCAGAGAGTGAGCATCTAGCCAACAGCTAGGGACACGAACGTGGTCTCTGTGTCACACTGCTCTTCTGACGCACACATGCTTCCTGGGCCAGATGTCCTCCCTCGAGATAACTGTTTGTTGCCTGTACCTTCCCCCGTTCTCGCGCACACAGGCTCTTCCTGCTACATCCACGGCGCTTCCCCTGCTCGCTTGTCCCTTAAACCTCGCCCTGACTTGGGGGCGTGCAGAACATGTCTGACTGCTGCCTTCGGACTCCCCTGTAACTAATAAAGGCGTGTCCTTCCTCTCCAATCCTCTGAGTAGTTTCCTTGGACTATCAAAGAACCAGGGAAAGTTCCTGGTTTGGAGCTTTTCCATTACAACTTCTGTGCCCCAGCTTCTCCTCTAGAAGTGTCCTCCTGCTTTGATATTCAAGAGCTATGGGCTTCTCTGCTGGGGCTAGAGGCAGGCCACCCCCTGCACACACACTCCTACATACTCTCACATACAGTCACATTCTCACACACTCATACATACTCTCACACACAGTCACATTCTCACACTCATACCTACTCTCACACACAGTCACATTCACACACTCATACCTACTCTCACAGTCACATTCTCACACATGCATACCTACTTTCACTCATATAGACATTCACTCATTCACACTGACATTCATACATACATGCATTCACATTCACACTCAGACTCATATTCACACACACACACACACACACACACACACAGACTGCTAAAGTCAGGGGCCACAGTAAGGGCCGCTGTTCTGCTAAAAGCACCTTGTCCAAGTTTCCACACTGGCTGGACTCCTAAGAAAAAGTCAAGGAGAAGGGAGAAGAGCAGGGAGTATGGGCTTTGGAGGGAGATCAGTCTCTGCTGGGCTGTGTCCCTGGGGCCTGGGGCCTGGGGGTAACAGAGGGTCTGTGAGTCTGGCTCAGAGCAGTGCTGGTGGCTACAGATGGGATCTGGTGTTAGGGTATTTCTAAGGGGGTGAAATCCAGGCCTGGTGGGGACAGGCCCCAAGCACCAACCAGCAAGCCCTGCTGACCCAGTCTTGCTCAGCTTTCTCAGAAGCCTCTTGGCCCTGGAGGCCCATTGTATTTCTGCATGGAATGGAAGGTTTGAAAATTTGTTGGGGGTGGAGCCCCTTGCCCAGTAGCCAGTTCCTGTAGGATGGGGTCCTCCCGTTCTCTGAGCACCCACTGTGCTGTGTAGGGGATTACGGAAGGCCTGTTCCAGCACTGAGCTTGTGAGGCTCACTCTAGTGCTACAATTTCTGTCCCATATGCTGCCCAGGTTCTGGGGCATCAGGAGCTATGTTCAGCCCAGCCTGGGAACCAGCCTCATCCTGAGACAACCCCGCAGGGAGCAGTAAGCAAGACGGCCCGTTTCCCCAGACTGCCCCGGCACGAGTGGTCTCTCCTCAGGGGCTCTAATAGGTCTCAGAGGACAGGCAAGCATGCCCGGACTGACGCAGACTTGGAGACTAAGGCACATGAACTTTTTCTGAAGCTCACTAGCCTTTGAGAGCCTCCTCCAGGTCAAGGACCCCAGAGGACCAAAGGGACAGGTCTCTGCCTTTTACATCCCAGACAGGGGCCAGACTCAATAACAACGCTGCCCCCTGGTGGGCACTAGCCACGTGGGCGTTTATTAACAGCAATGTCCCCTGCACATGGCTTGTCTACAGCCAGGCCCTCCTCCTACACTCACAACAGCCCCTGGTGGGTAGGGATAGAGGTTCCTTCTCATCTACAGGGCACTGAGGCCACACGGCGAGTTCTGTGGTCCTCGTTGGCCTCTGCAGACACCTTTGTCATTCCCAGATCGACCTGTACGCAGGGGCGCTCTTTGTGCACATCTGCCTGGGCTGGAACATCTGCCTGTCTACCATCCTGATGCTGGCCATCACGACACTGTACACTGTCACAGGTAACACTGCCTGTAGGTTGGGTCACACAGAGAGGGGACTGGCCAGGCATTAGCTTGGCTGGGTGGATGGGCACAGGAACCCAAGAGGCCAGCAGGAGTGGGAGGCAGAGGGCCACATCCTCCCAGCGTCTGGTAGGTGTCTGGCTTGGTCAGGCAGATGGGATGCGGAGCCCAGTGGCTTAGTTCACGGCTCACCCACCTGTGAAAGGGCAGACCTGGCCATGGAACAACTGTCCTCGGTCACACCTCCACCCCTCAGGGCCACATCATGCCAGACAGTGTCAGCTCAGTCACACCCTTCAGAAACCCCTGGGTCAGGCTTTAACACTTTAGACTCCTCAGGAAAGGCCTCAAATGCCAAGAATAAATCCTTTTTCTTCCTTGAACCGAACACAGTAAACCTCTTGTTAGAGGCTGACGGGCATCCAGAGGCCACCAGTGATCCTGCGGGCCAACAGGACACAGTTGCCCATGTGCAAAATGCTCATTTAATAGTATCATTTTAAATACAAATAAAATAGTAATTTACCGTTTTCTCCAAACCCTCTGCCCTCCACACCTTTCTGGACACTGGGAAAGATGAAGTGGAGAAAAGTCAAGTTTGAAACATCTGTGAGATGAGGGCAGTGGGGGTCAGGAGTCAGGGCCACCAGCCACCAACCCGTCCCCATCCCACCCCCTCCAGCTTTCAGCAGGATTGGTGGGTATGAGCAGCTGGTGGAAGCCTATGCCCAGGCTGTTCCATCCAAGACTATCACCAACTCCATCTGCCACCTGCCATGCACAGACGCCATGCACATGTTCCGAGACCCCCACAGCGGGGACCCCCCATGGACTGGATGGCATTTGGCCTGACCATCATGGCCACCTGGTACTGGTGCACCGACAAGATGAGTGTCAACGTCGCCCACCCATCCCACCCTCCTGCCTCCCCAGGAAGGTTCTGGAGGGTCTGGGTGGCCCCTGTGTCAATCCCCGGCACAGCCGCAGAACACCTGCACGGTGTCCGGCTGAGGGGAAAGCCAAGGACGGCATGGCTCCAGGCCCAGGGACAGGATGCTAGGGATCCTTGCGGTCCCGGGGGGCCTGGGCCCTCCGTTTAGAATCGGATGAGGCCCACTGGCCACCCCCTGTCCTGGCTTTCAGGTGCTTCGACTGGGACAGTTTGGAGTATGGGATTCCAAAGGGACTTGGATGCCCCTCGTGAGCCCTGCCATCAGCGAGGGTATTGGTGTTTCGGGCTGGCCTCGAGCTCCCGGGATCTGGTAGTGTGCGGGGCATCGAGCTCCCCTTGACCTGCCAGGGGTGGGTGCCTGTCACAGCTGTGCCCACTTTCCTGGTAGAGCTCTGGGCACCATCGGCAGCAGGGCGGTACCGCGGAGGTCCCAGAGTCCTTAATGGCCGTGGGAAGCCATCTTTGTCCTGGGCTCCTGAAGCAGGGACTCCATAATGGTGGAACTGCTGGCCCTGGAGGAGAGAAAGCAGAGAGTAAGACCCCAAGTCCGGGCCAGGCTAGGGGCAACCCCATTCCTTCCCGCAGGATTCCTGCAGGCAGGCTGCAGGGAGCCTGCTTGGTTTGCCTCCTGGCCCTGCCGCTCACCAGCGGGTGGGTCTGGACAAGGTGTTTACTACCTTGGGTCTCGGTTTCCCTGTGTCATATGGGAATAGCCCCGCCCTTTGTGCCTGCACTTAGACAAGTTCCTGCTCTTTCCCGCTGTCCTAGCCTCATCTGTAAATGGGGCTGGATGAGTGGCTTGAAGCAGTGCCTGAACCCGGGCCAGAGTTCTGAGTGCAGGCGGTGGGTCTTCTTCCAGAGTCTGACTCTAGTTTTTCCTGAGTCGTCATCCCACCACTGTCTCAGGCAGCCACTGTATCTCTTCAGGCAGAGGCAGGCGACAGTTGTCTGCTGGCCCCTGGAGGCGGTGGGCAGCTCCAAGTAGCTCTTGTGGGGAACACTATGTGAGGCAGCAGAGCCTCAGCAGACATAGGCCTGAGGATTGACCATGTCCCTGAGGGGCCCGCCATAGGAAATGTGGCAGCCAGGCCCAAGACCCTACCCACCACTGTGGGGTGATGGGTGAATGAGGACAGCATCCTGTGAGGCAGGCCTGGCCAGCCCCTTTGTGCATCCAGGCCCAGAGGGCAGAACTGGGATCTGCATCAGAGTGGAGGGGCTTCTCCCAGGGTGCTGGC
This sequence comes from Solenodon paradoxus, assembly GCA_004363575.1. Lineage (NCBI taxonomy): Eukaryota > Metazoa > Chordata > Mammalia > Eulipotyphla > Solenodontidae > Solenodon > Solenodon paradoxus. The sequence goes on from RJWH01000169.1 coordinate 551,372, forward strand.
AGGCTGCCTGGAGAGCCTCCCTCCCCGAGAACCAGGGACTCAGTATGTGTTTGCAGAAAGAGCCTCCCTGGGCTATGACAGTGGAAGTGATCCAGATTGGGCCTCAGTTTCCCCATCTGTAACAAAATTCCTGTGTAGACTGCACCTCACCAACAGGCCTCCAGGCCAACTCCAGTAGGGAGGGGCTGGTGGGAAGGCCAGCTACAGAGAGTGTGCCAACCTGTGCCCCTTTACCCGAGGCACCTCTTATTTCCTCCCTACTCAGCAAGAGCCTGGCGTGGTAATGGCGTCTCTGGGCGGTACATCATTCAGGAGATTTTCCCATGAAGGCCAAATGAGTCAGCACATGCTTAGCCTCATGTCAGGGCCTCACTACATGGAGAAGAGGGCCCCATAGGAGGTGGGGGTGAGGGAGGCACTGATCACTGTCATTTGGGGCCCATGGCCTGAGCTCATTCTATATTCCCATCCTCCTGCTCTGGCTGGTCTGCCTGAGGGGTGGCCAGGCCTCAGTCCAGAGCAATCTGAAACACTGAGTCCCACCTGCCTGCCAACTCCTGTTCAAGGTTCTGCTCTCTGCTGTGATCTCATCAGCAACCGGGGCACCTGGACCGCTGCCTCTGCTCAGCCCCTCAGCCAGGACAGGCCTCTAGGACGCCCACAGTAGGACGCCCACAGTCCAGGAGAAGCCTTGTGGCCACTGTGTACTAGTACCCAGGTACCTTTCATTCTCTACTTTAGACTTGTCACTAACTTCTAGCTCATGCACAATGAAGTGACACTCATAAGCAGAGACAAACAGAATCAATAAAACAGTAGGTAGAGGCATGGCCTGGTGGGGCGGGGGTTAGATCCTTGTCACTGGCTGACGCAATTCTCATACATTCCAATGAACAGTTTGTGGCCTGGGGCTGGGGGTGAAGGGGCAACCAGGATGAACAAATGAAGGAAAAAGAAAATGAATGGAAATGCTTCTTCCTTCCTCCTCTCTCTTCCTGCCTGCCTGCTTGCCTTCATTCCTGCCTATACCTTTCCTTTAAAAAAAACAAAGACAAAAAAAATAACAGAAGGCAGAAAGCCCACTGGCTAGAGATCCCTGACCAGGGCTCCCATCTGCCTTTCCCTGATCTCAATTTCCCTGTCTGTAAAGTGGGAAGGTGCACAGACTGGAAGACCTCCTGGGGTCCTGCCCACTCTGGCGGTGCAGCTCTGTCACCTGCTGCTGTTGCAGCCTAAGACAAAAGTAATTTTTTAGGCACACCTGCATCAATCAGAGCAGGGAATGCAGATTTGGGGGACTCCTGTCACTGGCCAGGCAGTATTGAGTGTATGGTGCCAATAATCTTGATTTGCCAGTAGGAAGCTTCCCTAATGCCCATCTTATAGTCAAGGAGATGGGGCACGCAGGCCAGCTCAGTACTTCCCTGCAGGGTGCAGCCCTGGTCCTGGAAGGGTGTCCACCATGGCTGATGGGAAGCCTAAAACTTAGGAACTCACGGCCAGCCAGGCCATCCACACAGAGGCCTCATGCAGTCCTTGCAGCAGCCCCGTGTGGGCAGTGATAGTAGCCCCTTCTGCAGACAATGACACAGCATGCTGGGAGGTGAGTAGCTGAAGGTGAGCATAGTCCTATTAGCCCATTGACCTGTTAGTCTTCAGTAGGACCAGACTGGGCCTGTGCAGACAGCCGGTCTTACCTGATGCTTACTCTGCTGCAGCCCTGAGCCTCAATTTCCCTACCTGCTCCATCACCTCCAGGGCTGCTGGCCATCAGCATGGAATGAATGAACAGTATAAACATTCAGGGCTTTAGGGAAATGCTTATTTTCTCCCACGAGGAGTGGGTCCCCAACTCTTGCAACCATAGGACATCAGAAGGGAAGAGTCTATAGAGAATCTAACGCCCTCAAGTCCAGACAGGGAAGCTGAGGCCCAAGGGAGGCAAGGACTTGTCCCAAGTCACAGGAAATTGGTCAAGAAGCAGGAATGAAATCAACCAGTGCTGCCACCCTGACCCTCTAACTCATGTTTCACTCTGAGCTGTGTCCTCGGGGAAAAGGCTGGGCGCTCTCCATTACAAGTGAAAAAAATCACAGATATTGTCTTCTGAACTTAGTGGTTTAACCTGAGGAACAGTAAAGGGAAAACATGTATATTTTGAACTTATGGCTGCACAGCTCTGAACATACTAAAAATTATTGAATCATATATTTGAAGTGGACAAACTGCATGTGAATTAGGTCCTGATAAAAGCAGGTTTAAAGCAATCCTTTAAATGAAAGGTAAACTTTCTTTTTAAAAAGTAAAATTATAGTATCAGTGCTGGCAGTGACCTCAGAGACCACCAGTCCAAACGGCCCCTCCCTTCTCCCATTCTGCAGATCTGGAAACTAAAGCCCAGTTAGGGTTTGCCTAGCTTCATGGGGATTTGCCGTCAGGCAGCTTCTAATTCAGTTCCAGGCCTTCAAGTTCCCAACCTCTCTCAGTGACACAGATGCAGCTGATGCCAGAGCCTGCTCTTGGCATGTGCGTGATTGCTAAGCGCTCTCATGATGGTCTGGGAAATGAGGGGAGGGCTCCCTGATACGGTTTCACTAGGGTCTCCTCCAGCCCTGACAACTGCCAGGGGTGGTGGGCCAGGCAGGATCCTCGCTGCCCCTACCTGACAAAGGTGGAGACAGAGTGTCCAGAATGAGAGATCCTTGACCTTGGTTGCTCAGCCTGTCAGGGTGTAATGCTGTCGAGGATCAGGCTTGGGCTGTATTTGTGTCGAGTGGGTCGGGAGTAATAGGACCTGTCAACTCATGCCACTCCAACAGGCTCATGGGGGAGAGTCCCACCTCAGGTGTCTCCCAGGGAAACAGCTCATTCACTTCTCACGCCCCCAGGTCATTGTGCAGCGGTCACTACCCGCCAGGGATCTGAGCCATGCCAAGGCGGGCTCCATCCTGGCCAGCTACCTCAATGCTGCCCATGGGCCTGATTATGCCGGCCATCATCAGCCATGCACTGTTCCCAGGTAAGACAGGTTCCAGGGTTCTGGGGCCGTGATGCAAAAGGTCACCAGGAGGAGAGGCAATGGACAGATGTGAGCTGTTCTTAGCCTTGCAGCAGGAAGGAAAGTGGTCCTCAGGGCCAGAGTCAAAGGAACTCATACAGAGTTGACTTGGCGAGCAGCACAAGAACCGTTACTGCTGTGTGACCTGGAGGCTGTAAAGGGGCCTCTCTGTGTCAGTTTCCTGGTCAGCAAACTAGGGAACAGACGCTCACTGGCAGGGTGGTATCCACATCCTGTGACACCAGGTGTCTAAAACCTCTGGATGTGTTAAGTACGTTTTCTTTCACCACTCAGTAGCTGACTTAGGTTCTTTTGTGAATACTGGGGTCAAAAGTCCCCAGTGTTGGTAATGGCTTGTCATGTGGCCCTGGGTATTTCCTACTCTTCCCCCAGCCCCAGTTCAGCAGTTTCCCCACCTGTAACACGGAAAGCTGGATGAGCCAGGGACACGGTAGCCCAGCTGATGACAGCTCTGGGCACTGAGGAGGCCTGGGGAGCAGCTTCCAGGGCCCCCAGTGTGTAGGAACCTTAACTTACCTGTGCCTCCTTATCTGTGGAATTTGGAACCTGCATCCTCCTTGAAGTGCTTGTCTCTTCTTTCTCCTGACCCTGGGCCCATGAGGAGCCACCCAGAGGTCCACCAAAGGTCCCTCGTGTCATGTGGGGGGCACTAAGCTGTCGATGGGGGCGATGGGCTGGCCCGTTGGCCACCTGCTCCGAGTGACGCCTCCGGAGAGGGGCTGAGCGCTCCCTCACCTCAAAATATTCGTCTGACACAGAAGAGGCCACTGAGGGCCGCCGGGGGCCAGAGCCAGGGCCCGAGCTGCCTGAGAGGCTGTCCTGGTCACTGAGGGTCACATAGTCATCATCATCTTCCTCATCCTCCCCATCTAGCCCATTGGGGATCATTGCCCCACTGCTGTCAGGGTCATCCTGGGTCATAGACAGCTGCCGCTGGAGCGGGACGTGGCCTGGGTTCGCTGTCCTGGGCAGTCCATGATCTGCCCCATTCTGGGGCACCTCCTCTGCTGGGCTCTCCAAGGCCCAGCCACGACTACCCCTATCCTGGGCAAGCAGGTCTGCCACAGGGACTGTCCGGGGCTTGGGTATCGGGGGCTGTGGCTCGGGGTCTCCCTGGGAGAGGCCATTCTCGGTTGGGACCCTGTCCTGGGGGGCCTCTGGCCCTGGTGTGGGGCTACGGTCCTGGCTTTGTCTCCACAGCTGGGCGCCGGTCTGGGACGTGTCCCGGATCTTGATGCGGTTCATCTGGCTGGGCTGGGGGTTCCAGATGTTCGGATCGATAATGTTGATGTAGCCCAGGATGTCACTGCCGGGCTCTGGGTCTGGCTCCACCCATGTGGGCAGGTATTCGAACATGTTGGCCCGTTCCAGGTGGAGCAGCCCAGGGTGGATGGGTGGGGCTGGCTCCAGGAGGTCTCCAGGCCGCTCAGCCAGAGCCGGGCCCCGCAGCCCTGGGGGCCTCTTGACCTCCTGCTTCTCAGAGGAGGACTTGGCAATCTCATCGGCACTCTTGGCCTTGACCAGCGCGTACTTGGGGTTGACGAGTTTCTTCGCCACGGTGCCCGAGGGCACTAGGGGAACCACAGAGGGCAACATGATAGGCTCAGGCTCGGGCTCTTTCTCCATGGGGACGCCCTTGAGGCTCACGCCATGTGACATGAGGTACAGCTCCTGGAACTGCCGATCGAACATCTCCACCACCTGGCCGGACAGCACAGAGATCACGTTCCGGTCCGTCCTTGCTGCTGACCATGTGAAGCTGTAACACAGGGAAGGGACGGTCAGGTCAGGCACTTGGGGGTTCTGAGTCTCCTTTCTAGCAAGTTCTCCCGGGCTCCCTTAGTGTGGGTGGTACAAGTAAGCCACTGTGCAATCAGAGGCCAGTGATCATCAGACTAGGGCTACGGGGCCCCAGATGAGACAGAAAAGTGAGTGGGGGCAAAGGACAGAGTCACCAAGTCAGATGCAAGTTACTCATGAGTAATGGCAGTGCCAAGCTCCTACCATGTACTGAAGCACTCTTTAGGGTCATTCACAGGTTACCCGGGCAGCCCTGGACACCTCCTGTCATCTAGCACGGAGGGCTGCGCCCCTCACTGGTGTCTGCCATCACCAGCCCTTCTCGTGGCTGTGGGCCCCCAACCTGCTTCCCCTGTGTGGACCAGCTCCTCTTCCTGGCCTCAGCCCTCAATGTGGCTCTGAGTGACTGCCCAGTAGGCCTGGCCCACACCCCACCTCCAGGCTGGTGACACCTCCAGGCTGGAACAAGTCTCCATGAACAAAAGCCCTCCTCTGCCTGCTTAGGGTGAAAGGGTGGAGCGCAGCTACCCAGCCCCACTCACACCTCAGCAGTTTTGGGACCAATGAACCTGAATAACCAGGTGTCAATAGCAGGATTAAAGGCAAAAACAACCTGGGAACTGGAGCCATCTGAACCCCAAGTCCCCAGAAATCAGAAAGTCACCTGTAGGAACCGCAGATGGCCCGGTCTCCATCCACGAACATGAACTTCTGGGCCAGGGTGCCCTTGAATTTGGTGGCTGATCGCGTGAAGAACTCTGTCCCCCCGCTGCTCCGCACCCTGAGATTCTATATTGTGGGATGGGAGACAAAATGACACAGCTAAGCAGTGAAAACATGGGGTGCAGGAATGGCACCACTGCTGGGGCTCAGGGTGGGCTTCCGGGAAGCTGGGATGGGGAAGGAAGAGGCCACAAGCCCTGGAGAAGGGCAGGGTGTACATGGGGACAGTGGGGGTCCAAGGCAAGGTGGGAAGTGAAGCTGAAGAGGAAGGAGGGGCTGGTGACAAAAGGTGTGGTGCAGAAGGGTCAGGGTGTGACCTGAAGGGTGTCCACAGAGCAGCCTGGGGCAGGACAAGACCTGCCTGGTTAGGCTAGTTTGGGAAACAATGCTACTGGTGGTGGGAGGCTGTTTCAGGGGCTTAAGAAGTCGGGGGATGCAGACACGTTTTAGGAAGGTGCCCTTAAAGATTGGAAGCCTTGCAGCGAAGGACATGGGATCCAGTCTTGTACTCTGATAAATCTGTGGTCTTTCCAGGATGAGTGACAAACTGGCCTCTCCCTATACCCAGGAAGGCTGCAGTGAATGGCTCATGCCCAGACCTCACTGTCTGGCTCAGGAGCAAGCCAGAAAGGCCCTCAGAGATGACAGGAAGGGGAGATGAGACCCAAAGAAAGCAGAAGGGGTCTCCCAGGCATCATGAGTGACAGCTGTGCTACATATGGACTCGACTCTGGCCACGTAAGGACTGTCTCTCCCTGTGCAGAGTCTATGTGTCTGTAGGCTGGTGCTGTGGACTGAAGTGCTGGCTCTCCTTCCCCCGCAACAAGAGGCTGTCATTCTAAGAAAGGGGCAGGTGTGGAAAGTCAGTGGTAGGGCAATCAGACCCCAGAAAGGGCAGGGCAAGTCTGAATGAGACCTAGGAGCTGAGGGGACAGCTGAGAGCACCCCAAGCAGAACCTCAGGGCAGGAACATTGAGCCCATCTGGTACAAGCATTGCCGGAATAAAATACTGGAAAGAGATGCCCCAGAGCCCCAAATCAGGAGTCCTGTGAGCAGGCTGAGAGTTTCACTTTTTTTTAAAGAAACGTGTAGGCAGGAATGAAGGCAAGCAGGCGGGCAGGAAGAGAGAGAAGGAATAAATATTTATTTAGTTGTTCACACTGGTTGTTCTCCCCCCGACCCCAACACCCAGTCATTAAATGCACTAATTGTTGGCTGACAGCTCTTTTATTTTTTTAAAGGAAAGGTGCAGGCAGGAATGAAAACAAGTAGGCAGGCAGGAAGAGAGAGGAGAAAGCTTTTTTTTAAAAAAATTTTTATTTAGTTGTTTCCCTAGGCCCCATGATGCAAACCCAGGTCCCTGGGATGTACACTGACTAAGCTCAGCTGGAGGTGGCAACCAAACCCCTACTCCACCAGGGTGTGCCAAGGGAGTTTCACTATTTTTTTAAAGGCAGGAATGAAGGTGAGTAGGCAGGCAGACAGGAAGAGAGAAGAGGAAGAACATTTATTTTATTTAATTGTTTATCTTGGTTATTGCTGTGATGCTGGGACACGAGCCTGGGTCCTTGGGATGTATGTGGACTGTGTGCACATCTGCTAGGCCACCAGAGTGTGCCGGGAGTTCACTTCTGACATAAGCCCCAGTGATCCTGACACCTACATGAGGCAGGAACCCCCTCACTAGCATCCTGAGTCTGCTTGCATGTCCCTTGTGACGGAAGTCAGTTTCCCAAGAGGATCTGGGCCAGCTCTGAGCGCTAGTTGCCATACCCTGTCACTCCCCCGTGTCACTCTTGCCTACTCACCGTTCACCTGTTTGTCAACCCCTGCCAAGGCCCCCGCTGCAGACAGAGATGACTGTGACAAGGATCTCATGCTGAGGTGAGGAGGCAGACAGATGAGCAATGACCCCAGCTTGGGAGGCTCCCGGAAAGCTGACATCCCCTGACGTGTGAAAGGTGAGTAAAAGGTCTGGGTGGGAAAGGGACTCAGCATTGCAGGCTCAGGAATACAAGGACTGGCAAGGAGGGCATCAGTCTGTTTAAGACACTCAAGGACGCTGGGGGAGGAGGGTGGGTAATGGAGCCTGTAGAGCGGGTCCAGCTGGAGGCTGATGAAAGAACCTGTGCCTGCTTCAAGTCCTGGCTGTGTCCTGGGGGCAGTCGGGAGCCAGGGGGCTGATTTAGAGCAGGGGGTGACTGGCAGCAGCTGCATCTCCAGAGTCTGGCATTCAGTGGGAGGGTGCATGGAATGTATGGGGAGCCAGGAGGGGTTGCTGTGGGTGAGGGTGGTGGGCCAGAGGTCAGGCAAGAGGCCAGGGAGAAAGGGATGGGTCTGAGAGCTGGAGTCCCTCCGCTCCAGACCACTGTCCAGATGTTCCTGGTTCAGTCCCTTCTGAGATGGGTCCCAGTCTCTGGTTGGGGGTGGCCCCAGGGTGGTATCCATAGACTGAATTGAGGGATGGGTCCCCGTAGATACCTGCCCAGCTCTGGGGTGGACAATCTTGTTGTGGGGCCCGACCCAGAGGTAGATAAGCCTCTGCTTCCAAAGGAGCTGCCTGTCACACACAGCCAGCTCAGCAGGAAGCTGGCCTCAACCCAGAGCAATTAGTGTTTGTGACTTTGCACCCAACACAGAGCATGCTGGGGACCAGAGTCAAAACAAAGGTCCTGGAGGTGGTGCAAGGCCTGTGCCCAACCACAGCCCAGCTCTGAGGCTTCTGTGGGCTCCTGGCCCTGTGCTCTGTGTGCTGGGGCCACAGGCCCTTACTCAGCCTGGAACAGTCACCAGCCAGTGCCTGCCCCTACCCACGTATCCTGATGACGGGCTCAGAAGTTACACCTACATCTCAGAGTGAATCAGCTGTGAGAGGCAGGCCTCCCCTGTGCCGGATTTGCGGTGTGACTCTCAAGAAACCTCTAGTCCTCTCTGGGCCTTAGTTTCCCTGTTGGTATATTGGGGCTGGTCGAGAACTCTGTGTCTTATCCAGCCCTGGGGCTCAGCAGCAGGTGGCGGCTAGTGGCAGCCCCGCTCCCTGCCTGAGGGCAGCTCCCCTGCTTGCCTGTTCCTGGGTGGCCCCACCCCATGGGACCTGGCCCAGATGAGGTAACGTCTCAGGAGTCAGGACTCAGGTGAGCAGAGGTGGAGGATGAGGATCCCACAAAGCCTCATTGTCTCTGGGTACCCCCAGCAGAGTGCATAGCAGGCTGGGAGAACACTAGGATGGCCCAGGCGGGGCACCCTGGACAAGTCCATGGACCCTCTGGGACCTTAGTTTCTTCAGATGGGAAAGGGGGCAGTGATGGGGGACACTGGGGGAGGACAGTTGGGCAACACTTCATCGCTTCTAAGGGTGGCTTCTTTGCCAAGCATGTTTGGGACAGAGTGGGGCGGGTACTTAGACTGGGGCAAAACTGCAGTGCCCTGTCCAGCACCCCTTCCCAGCCTCCAGTGCTCACTGGGAGATGTGACTCAATCTCTACCAAGCCCTCACCCAGGCCTGGGTGGATGGGAGGCTGAGGGGTCTGAAGCCCAGGCCCCCAGGGGCAGCGTGGAAGAGGTATTCTCGAGCTACAGTCAAATGTGGCTCCAGTTCCGGCACCAAATGGACACAGACTTGGCTTCTCCACACCTCAGTTTTTTTCATCTGTGAAATGGTCCTGCCCCCTCTTATGCCTTGGGGCTGCTGTGAGGACTAAGTGAGTCACGAGGCACTCCGGTGAAGCCCAGAAGGTGCTGGCGTTTGGGAACTTTGAAAGCCGATGCAGGTGGGGGCGGTGCCTTCCAATGTGGGCGCACAGGCGGGACTGACACAGAGGGCAGAAAAATATGGAATGATGCGATACCAGGCCCAGGGAGGCCAGGACTGTCAGTAGGACTTGGCTGGGGGTGCTTGGAGAGGCAGAGGGACTTGCCCAGGGTCTCCCAGCAGGCGGAGTCGAGCCTCCAGTGGTGGCTCTTCCCTCCCTGCCCCTGTAGGGCCTGCTGGCATCTCCCGGGCCCAAGGAGGGAGGAGGCCCATATGCATCCTGAGCAGGACCTGTGTGCTGGGCACCCCGTCAGCCTCTGCTCTCTCTGAAGGGCCTGTTTCACTCTCTTTGGGGGCAGCGGGGGACTCACCCTGGCCTTCCCCAGGGGGCAGTAAAGCTGAACAGGAAATACCTTAGTGAACCGCACTGGTGAGAAGCAGGTCTGTGTCTGAGAGGGTCCTGGCTCTGCCCCTGGGTTAGAACTCCATCTCTACACTACTCATATTCTGGGCTAAGTAATCTGTTATGGAGATAGTTCGCGCACCACTAGGTGTTTAACAACATCCCTGGCATCTGCCCACTAGATGCCAGTAATGGGAGCGGTTCCCAGTCCTAACCATCCCACAAGTCTCCAGTCAGACAAAGCCTCCTGGTTATGAAGCACTGCCCCATATGCTGGCTCCCTCACAGACCCCAACTAGGGTCAGAGAAGGCAGGACGCAGGTAGATGCAGGAAATGCGGGGAGCCCTGGGCATGAGAAGGGGGCTGGGCCGGCTTGTCCAGAGTGGAACCTGAGATGCAGGCTGAGGCCTCGCATCCTCACCAAGTGCCTTCCCACGGCCATCCTGCCTGGCGTTTCTTTGTTCATTAGAAATGGGTCCGGCCTTTACCCAGTGGCTGCTGGTTTTTCCAGTTTGGCTACACAAAGCTTTGCAGATCAGCCAGGTATCTCATAGCTCTAGTCTTGTCCTAAACTAGAAGCCTCAAGGCCCCTGGCCCCCACTGGTTCTGGGACATCCCTCAGCACCCAGTCCCACCCACAAAAGCGGTATGGTCACGTGGCTTGGTTCTATGGCTCTGAGGGTGAGAGGTCCTTATCTGATATGAGGCGCTCTTGCCCACACTCCCTGTCCAAAGGGTCTTCAGAGGCCATCTGAGTTGGCAGGTGGGGCTGCCTGGAAATGCACACCTGCAGAGGTACTGCTGTATGTCCTCCCACGTCATCTGGAAACCAGGAATGGGGATGGCCCAAGCAGTACAGATGCCGTTTCCGGAATGTTCTGGCATGAGCTGAAAGCTCAGGAGCAAGGCTGATGGGGGCTGCCAGGCAGAAGGTGTGTACATGAAGCTGGTCACCAGCCAGAGACCTTCCTCCAAGGAGGAAAGGCAGCCCTTTGGCATGCACACCAGAGCTGGGGTCTCATGGTGGGTGGGTACCCAGTCCCAATCAAAGACAGAAAGGGAGTTACGTGCAGAGTGCCTGGCCTCCACATAGCCTCCACTCTTCACAGCAGTCCTGTCAAAAACATGCCAGTCTTTCCATTCTTCAGTAAGAAGACCGAGGCCCAGAAAAAACTCAGTGTCTGCCTAAGGTTACAGTGCAGGTGGCAGAACTAGGACTCAAGTCTATACCCTGGGCTATGACTTCACCAGGTACAACCTCTACCCTGGGCCATAAGATCTGAGGGCAGGTCGCTGCAGAGCTGGGCAGAGGTGGCAGGAAGCCGAGGGCAGGCCCAGGGATTACCAGCAAAGGAAGTACTATTGAAACAGGTCTGGGCCCGGCTGGCCTGCAGGCAGGGAGGCAGGCATGCAGGCAGGCCCTCAACAAGGTGACACTTGGCCAGGGCTGGGCCCCTGGTTATCTCTGGCCACCAGCCCATGCTGTGGACGGGGGCAGGCTCAGAGGTGAGAACGAAGAGGCCAGGGTCATGGGTTCTTTCCCATGAAGGTGCCTGACCTTCCCACAGTGTCTGGTCCCTGCACACATCACCCTGCAGACCCTGCCACATTCTGTAGAGCAGGACAGGCTGGGCCCAGGACCCTTAGTGAGAGCTGCCTCTCCTCAGCCTCTGGCTACAGACTCATTTTGAAAATTTTGAAAATAAAGGGAATGGTGCGGGGAAGCCTCACACTTAGCCCCTCCCCTGCCCAGGGCTGGATTTTATAATTTCTTGTTATTGCCAGCAGCTGCGTAACTCCCCTTAGCTCGCAGAACATTTTTTATGACCATTGTCTCCTCTAATTTCATCCTCAATCAACCCTATGAGGCATCATTATGGCCATGAGGCACTGGAGGCTCTGAGCCAGCAAGCCCGTGTGGGCAGCACTAGGTCAGCAGATGCAGCCTCAGTTAGGGACACTGGCACCAAGGGTCTGTACCCTCCTTGTCCAGACTGATGTCTCACCAACTTTTAGGTTCTGACTTGACAGAATACCTTTGGTCAAGTCACAGCTCCACTCAGGCCTCAGGGTTCCCCATCTGTCCTGTGGGAGTCTAGTCAAGGCTCCTTTGGCTCAGGCAGTCCAGGCCCCCAGGAAGCCACAGGTGTGCAGTGCATCCTGGGGTCTCAATTGCACCGGGGAGTGCAGGGTTGGTGGGAGATACCAACTCAGAGCTACTGTGCAAGGAGGGACGCTGCTGTGTGCCTCAATGTGGGTCTAGCCCTGCTGGCCTCCCGCTTCCTGGCAGCTCTGAACACTCCATGGAGACATGCATCTGGGACTTCCTCACTGGACAGGGGCTGGGGCCTCTGGAGTGGCCAGCCCCAGGTCTGGATGCCCCACTCAGTGTGAATAAGTGCGCTCCCTGACTCTTCCTCGGTGTGCGGCGGGTGCGGTGGGGATACACGGGGTGGAGCGCTGTGACTTGTGTCACTGCCCACAGACATATGTCAGTGGAGGCGGGGTTCCTGTCGGACCTCCCCAGCATGGGAGGAGGGCTGGGCAGCTGGGGTTCTCTGACCTGCTGTCCACAGAGCAGGGGCCTCAGCAGTCACATTTCCAAGGATGCCTTTTCCACACTCCAGACCTCCCCAGCATGAGCTGTCGGCTGCGAGAGTCGATTCTCAGTGCTAATTACATGGTGGGCAGCACGGTGGGTGAGCATGGGGCTTGGGGTCAACCCATCAGGGAGACCACATAAAAATGTCTTAACAGCTAGACTCGCTGTCCAGAGAGCTCAACACCCACTTGAAAGGACTCAGCTGGCATGGGGTGGAGAGGGCACTTGAGAAAAGCCAACAAATTACAGGCACGAGAGCTCCTTGTTAACCAGGAGGGAAACGCCCCTTCTCCTGGGTTGTTGATTTTTTTTTTTTTGATCACAGGCTGAAGCCCTAGGAGCTCTCACCTGTCAGCAGCTGCGTGGAGCCGGTGAAGTCTTATCTTTGATTAGCAAGCTTGACCCTGGGTAAGGGTCATTTCCTCACCTATAAAATGGGCACAGCTGCCCTGTCCCACTGGGTTGCTGCCAGGTAAAGACATTTACCCTGTTATAGGACAGGGCCTGACACATGGCAAATGCCATAGAAGTGTTAGTTCTGCTCATACACTCTGATCTGTACGCTGTGGCACGAGTCACACACATTAAGTGCTAAGTGATGGTAGAAAGAGGGCTCCCTCTGCCCTCAAGCAAGGCACCAAATGGATGTCTGAGAATGGGAGCCCAGCATAGAGCAGGGATCCTGATGCATCTGCCCTCTGATAGATGGATGAGATTCCAGCACCCAGGGAGGGAGGTGACATGCCCAAGGACACAGCAAAGCAGTGCTGAGAACCAAGGCCCATCCTGACCCTTCCACCTCTGCTCCTTGGTGTCCCTCCCTAGAAGGCCCTTGCTACTTTGCTCTTGCTCTTCGACTCCAGTTCAACTCTACAGACATCCAGGAAGCCTCCCCTCCCTTCAGCCCAAAGGAGCTCCCAACGTTGGACTCAGATCCTAAAACCAGTGGGTGGACATTATAGAGAGACGGACTTTGGCTTAAACCCAAGAAATGACTTCCAGGGAACTAGAACTCTCCAGACAGGGTGTGAGCTGCCAGAGGCAGGGAGGTGTGTGCCTTATCACTGGAGGTGTGTAAGCAAAACAGGTAAACAATGTGGAATGACAGCTTTGGTCCTTGCAGGGGTTCCAACACCTGGTCAGCAGGCCCTTAATCGACATGTGGCTTATCTCTGACTGTTCCTCAGGGCGTTCAAGCAGGCGTCAGGTGAACACCTGGCAGGAGACTCCTGGATTGTTGAACTCTGTGCCCACACACTGCTCATCCCTAGAAGGCAGCTGCTCGGAGTGTTTGGTGATCAGTGACTGGTCATTCATGGCCAGTGGCTCACCTTGAGATGCCCCAGGTGCATGCGGGCCCGCTCGCACATGTGCAGGAAGTATTTGACGTTACTTTCATCCAGGATGATGTACACCGCCACTTTTCTCTTGAAGCCAGCATCTAGCAGGTCCTTGAATATGTCCACATCAGTGAACATGTCCATGACCACAGCGATCACCTGGGAGCAGGAAGAGAGGCCAGGCTGTCAGGCATCATAGCAGCAGGGCAGGTATTTCCATCCCTGAGTTGCATTTCTGAGCAGGTGCACGCCACACCACAACCCTCCACCACTTCCCTGGGATGCCCAGATAAACCAGATGTGAATGGGGAGGCGGCAGCCACTAGAGGTGCCCACAGAGGCTCCTGCTGCCTCCTGGGGCTGCTGTGGACTTTGGCAGCCTCTCCTGCTGCCACCTTTCCTGTCTGGTTTGGAGAGAACCCAAACTAGCATGTGTGCTCCTCCTGTCATCTGACATCTGTGCCTACAACAGCTGACCTTCAGGTCAGGGTGCCTCAACCCCAGCCCCAGCCAGGGTGGGCAGTGAGCTGTCCCAGCTCTGGCAGGCAAGGACACTGGCCTGAGTCAAGGCACAAGTTGGAAAAAGGCAGGGAAAGAACAGGGCGGGTACGTGATTTTGTCCCCTGGGTCAGTGGGCACTCGGGACTGGCAGGGGCTCAGCGACCCTCAGCTCTCGTCATCGGTCTCCCATCCCCCTTCCCTGTCTCACTGGGCAACAAAGGCGAGCATGTCAGCCCAGGTCCTGGTGCTGCTGACACAGACAGATGTTTAACTCTGCCCAAGGTCAGTGCCACCACCAGTTCCTGGGTCTGAGAAGCTTCTGAGAGAACCTAATACAGGTTGGGGATCTGCTCTGGCCCAACAATGAGATGGGGCTAGTCAGGCTAGAACCTCCCCAGGCCTGCCAGGAGGGTGGCCTGGGAGACTCCCCTCCCTGGAGTCTGAAGACACAGGGTGATGGGGAGGCAGCCTGAGGCCTGCCTAGGACGTGTCCACACACTCCAGTGAGCTCATCCAGCTGTCCCCTGACGGCTCATCCAGGCTTCTCCCTGCAGCACCCCCTACCACTACCATCATGGACACCATCTCTGTGTGACCCTGAGCAAGACATCTAGCTTTCTGGGGTTCAATTTTCTCATTGGCCCAAAGGTGCTGTAGACAGTGGAACAAGCCATGATTCTCCAATGGCAGAAGCCCAGGGTTCGCCGAACTCTGGGGAACACGGCTCCCTGACTTCAAGACTCTGAAAGGCCGCTTCAGATGGGGCAGAGGGAGTAGGTAGTCTGCAGGGGCTGGGACCAGCAGCGGGCCTCAAGGAGAGGTGAATGTAGGCACCCAGTGAGGAAGCATCTCTAACCAAAGTTAGGTCTTGGGAGGGATGGGCTCCCCATCCTGGGAGAAGTTCAGGAAAGGTCAGATGGCCAGGCGAGGGGAGGGTGAGAAGACAGAGGAGACACAATGTCAGAGCTTGGTGATTTCATAACAGCCCTGGATTTCACCACCTGTTGAAGGTGATGAGGCTCTCAGATGGGGGTGTGACATCACAGACTTTCTCACCTGGGACCCTACAGCCCTAAAGCCACTCCAGCCCCAGGCTCCTGGGGTGGCATGAAGAAGTCACTCCTGCAGCCAAAAAGCCTTATGTGCCACCCTTTAGGGGCGCAGCCAACACAGTTCTCCCTGGAGGCCCCTGACCATACCACACCCTCCCGCGGGATCTGTCAGCCTGGTCCCATAGATGTGCCCCGGGCCTGGACTCGGGGACGTGCCCCAGCAGGGCCTGCTCATGTGTGCCGATCCCCATGTTACCCGCCCCAGTCAAGGAGTCTGATCCAGTGATGGTGAGCTGTTAGCTGAATCTGGTGGGGCCTGCTCCCCATAATGGATCCTCAGGGGTCCTGAGGCTGAGCCTGGCTCTTCCCAGACATTGGGCTCAGTGGTCAAAGGAGGGCTCGTGACAGTTTCCAGCTGCTGCAGGGGGCAGAGCGGGGCCTAGGTACTTGCCAGAGAGGCCCCCACAGCTTGCCCTGTCCGTAGAGCTACAGTTCCTTGGAGGCCCCCGAGTTCTCTCGTGCCCTTTCTGTTTTGTACATGAGAAAGATGGGGTTGGAGATTCAGGACAAGCACCCAGGGTCCTGTGTCCTACCTGGAGGCCTTCTGCTCAGAAGTGTGCATGCCAGTGCTGGTCGTGTGTTGCATGAAGGTTTATGAGCCCTGACAACCGTTACCTCATTTGAGCCTCACAAACACGCTGTGAGAGAATGGTTATTACTCCCATTTTACAGATGAGAAAACTGAGGTATGGAGGGATTCACTACCTTACTTATTTGTTTGGGTAGCTTAGCTCACTGACATTATGAGCTCATCAAAGGCAGACCACCCCCGCCCCTCCAATCTAGGCCCAGCATGGAGCCTGGCACGAGGTGGGTCTCAGAGAGCCTTTGTCAACTGAGAACATGACCAAATGGCTTGGCCCAGGAGTGAGTAAAGGAACAAGGGCCACCGGACCAGCCATGGACCCTCCCAGACCCCGGGTTTCCCTATCTGCCAAGTGGGGGTGTCACTGGGCTCACAGCAGGGTCTGTCCAGCTCACACCCCTGAGGCCTGGGCACAAAGCTGCTGGTCCCACCTAAAGAAAAGCACTAGTTGCTTTCTGCAGACCCAGCCACATGGATCCCTTGGAAGTCCCAGGCCAGGCCAGAGCCATGGACAAGATGAGAGGTTAGAGACTGGAGATGCACCAGCTCCACCAGGCATTAGGACACCACCCTGAAAGAACCAGCTCCAAAGCTCCTCCTTGTGACTGGGATCACTTGTGTTCCTGTGAGTGGCCGGGCTCACTGCCTGATTCCAGGGGCTGGAATGGCAGTGTGTGTGTCCTATACTCCCAGCCTGGTACTGCCTGACAGGGTAACACCAGCCTCCTCCTGAACCTGCAGACTGCACAGAACAGGTGTGAAAGGAGGGGAGCCCGGTGGTCCCTGCATTTTACTGATGGGGTACACTGTCCAAGATGCAGTCACACAATCAGAAGAGGCCAAGGTCAACTGTGCTGGTTCTCAGCCCCACAGAGCAGAGTGGGGGCAGCGGCATGGATTTGGTATCGACACTGGACTTGAGTGTGCCCTGTACCCAAATACCTCCCATATCTCTCCAGGGTTCGCAGCAGGTATAAGTCTCCGAATGTGTTCTTCCTCCACCACAACTCCTGCCATACCCTCCCCAATCCAGTGGACTGGCCAGGTCCTCTCCACCCTTCCTGTCCATGTCCTGAATCCCCCACTTCTCTTAGTATGACTAGGATTGCTCTCTGGTCTTTTCACAACCCCCCCCACCCCTGGTAATTGCCAGCCAGTTCCAGAATCCCTGGCCCCCAGGTCCCAGCAGCAGCCTGAGCAAGGACAGAGCAGGCCCGGAGTTGGAGCTTGGGGATCCAAGCTAGACTCTGGCTTCGGGTGAGCTATGTCCCCTCTTTGGGTATCAGTTCTTCTGTAAAGTGTGGAGGATGGGTATGATGCCCAAGGCCACCTTTGCTAGGAGAACCTAACACAGGTGCAAAGCTAACTCAGGATCTAAGAGCTGCACTCAGCAAATGTCTGGGGCTGCTTACCCATCTCCTGGTCTCATCCATCAGAGTCCTGAGCCACCAGATCCACAGCCCCTTCCAAGGTAGACAGGCTGAAACCATCAATCCATCTCCCACTCCCCTCCCTGACGTTTGGAGGCTGATGGAGGGTGGTACCTCACGGGAACAGTGCAAGGAATACTGCAGACTGTCCTACAGGTTGAGACAGTCGCCATCAAGACCTTAGATTCGACTTCTACTCCCAGCTACAGTGGAGTGATTGAGCCCACACTCACCCTCCTGTGCTAGCAAAAAAAACCAGAGTCCAGGAAGCTACGGGCAGCACAGCCAGCACTGTGAGCCCACAGTACGAGGGGGAAGCAAGAGCTGTCACCCCTAAGCTTGCCTCAGCCTCCTCCAGGCCACAGCATGGGGAGGGGAAGCAGTAGAACCCAGCAGTGTCCCTGAGTGGACAAGACAGGAATCCCTCAGAATATGGCAGCTGGAATATGCAAGACAGAGTGATGGGGAGACAGTGGCACAGAAAATTCCAGAGACCTACAGAGGGTGCCGCCTCCAGCCTCCAGCAGGTGACTGAGCAGCATATGGGAGGGACCACCGCGGGAAGGAAGGAGACGTGGGAACAACTGCTGGTGCTTAGAAAGGATCAGCGATCATTTCCATTACTCCTCCACCCCCTGGCCAGAACACAAGCCCCTTGAATTCTCAGGGCCCCCAGCAGGAGAGTCCTCAGAAGGACACTGCTTAAACAGTGGGCAAAGAAACCCTAGACCAGGGGTTGGCAAACCTGTTCTGCAAAGGGACACTTGTAAATATTTTAGGTTTTGCAAGCCATCTGGTTTCTGACACAACTACTCAACTCTGCTCTTCTAGCACGAAAACAGCCCCAGATAGCACATCGACAAGGGTGTATGTTTGTGTCCCATTATTTACCAAGTGGGTAGCAGGCCAGATTTGGTTCACAGTTTGCCACTCTTATTCTAAAGTTTGTTTGGGTTCCACCTAATGAGGTTTAACAGAGAGCCTCAAAGGTGCTCGCATTGTCTCCAGGCAGCTTCGTCACATCCAGAACAAAGCTCCAAAATATTTAAAGAAAAAAAAACAACAACGCAAAACTCTGGGACCCGACAACTTACACAATTGATCATGCCCATTATTTAATGAAAATTCTCAGACACACAGAAAAGTAATGACATACAAGAGAGAAAAAAATCTAGCAGAACAACCCAGAGCGGATAAGGATGTGAGGACTAGCTAATAAAGATATGAAGATAGTCCAACAGTTTTCTATATGTTTAAAAACTTACTTAGAGACATGGTAGGTATTTAAAACCAAAACAAAAATCAAACCTCAACAGATGAAACAATTCAACATGGAAGACGAAACATACATTGGATACGATTAACAGCATATTGGACACCACAGACAAAATAATTAGGGGACTTGAGAAGACATGTCAACAGAAATGATCCAAAATGACAAAGAGATTGAAAACCAGGATCAGCACATAAGAGAACAGGGGCAATACCGAAGGTTTAATGCACATGCAACTGGAGTCTCAGAAGGCACAGAAGTGATGCCCTAACATGACATTTGATGACAACTAGACATCCACAAGTCCGGGAAGTTCAGTGAAATCCTAGCAGAAGTGCCAACTGCACGAGGATGCATCATAATGACCTCCCTTCAAGCCAGTGACAAAGAGAAAATCTTAAAAGCAGCAAGAGGGGAAAAGCCCATCACAGGCCCAGGACAGAGATGAACACACTCTCCTCAGAAACAACATCATTTGAGGACACTGAAGCGACATTTTGAAGGTAGAGAAAGTACTGTGAACCTAAAATTCCATACCTAGTGAAGCAGCTTTCACAGCCAAAGGTGAAGCAGGAACTTTTTCAGACACACAAATGCTGAGATAATTCATCCCCAGCAGGTCTGGGCTACAGGTGATGTTCTTTGTTCAGATGTGGGGGTGAGGCTCCAGGGCCTGCAGCTGCTTCCATTTGGGGGTGCAGGCACCCCTGCCCATCCCTCACTGGGGATGTGGAACTAATATGAAAAGCTGCTATCATGCCCCAACCCTCTCCTCCAGTAGCAGGACTGGGGTAGATCTGGCCACAGTGCCTCAGTTTCCCATGTTCTAGACATGGCCCCCACCCCGCCCTTCTGGTGCTGGCAGAATTCATGAAACACTGTCTGAAAGGCCGATTTCTTAGCGTACTGGAGCGGCCTCTTAGGAGCCTCAGAAGTGGGCACTGGCCCCACTGTGGGCTCATCTTCCCACCCATCAACTCTGACACTCTCCAAAACAGGCAACAAAGGCCTGTTACCAAGGTACCATCCGGGTGGTCTAAAGCAGGGCACTTCCCCATTCTCAGCCTCAGTTTCTCTTCTCAGGAACATGGGGAGTTGGATCGGATAATCTGAGGTCTCTCCCTTTGGACAATTGTCAGCTCTGGAAACACCTTTCTACCTGCTGGACTATTAAATCAGAAGCCTCATTAAGACCAATTAAAGGAGGCTCGGGCCATCTGAGCACCAAATGGCTGTAGCTAAACAAGGCCCCACCCAGGGCTCTCTGACCAGGGGCCCAGCCCAGCCTAGCGGCGTGGATCCCTGCCCTGAGTCTCCAGGGATCTTCAGATAGACATCTGACTCCTCACCACAGCTCAGGAATGCTTCAGAGACAGGCACCAGCCCCATGTAGGGAAGGTCATCAGGTGACCTGGGCTGCAGTCTGTGGATGAGACAAGAGGACAAACGCTTTGCTCCTTCTTCCCACTGGCCCCAACGGGCACCAGAGTTTCCTAAGCTTTCAGATCTGCAGGTGTGGGGTACAGCCAACAAACCAACCCACTGCCTCAGCACATGGCACAAGCTGGGATCTTCCAGACTGGAAAAGCTCAGAATCATACATCTAAAATTTCTTTCTCCAGGGCCCAAGAGGAACAGATGCTGTGGATCATGGAGCACCCTAAACCCTGAGGAAAATCAGGCTGGAAAGGACCATGGCCACACAGCAAACATGGGCTAAAGCCCCAGCTACCTGTTGCCTGTGACCTCTTGGCTGCAGCCCACAAAATCCCAGCTCACCCTCCTCCAAGACAGGGAATTCACCACTTCCGGACGACTCCCAGAGAGGGGCTGTCAGGAGAGACGTAGGGTTATGGTGGAGGGAAAGAGGGAAGAGAATTGGCCAGCTGCGTGCCAGATACCATGTCAAGTGCTTTACATATCCCCCTTTTCTATTTAAATCCCACCATGACTTTGAGGCAAGCGTTGGCATCACTGAAGAGGAAGGAATGGAGGTCACAAGGGGCGAAGTGATGTTCTCTTGGGGAGGCATGACTTGATAACAGCACAGCTGGACTCAGGCTAGGTCTGCATATATGGAAACCTGTCTTCTTACTGCTCCACATGATGCTTAGCCCAGGCAGGTAGCTGAGCATGGGGATCATTCAGACCCCACGAAGGAGGCTGGTACAGCCCACTCAGTCAGGGCTCCCAGCACAGAGGCTGCTTACAACTATTACTGCCAGGAGACAACTTTCCTCAAGCCCCATTTTACAGATGAAGAAACTAAGGTCCAAGGTCAAGCAGTCAGGGGATGGCTGAACTGGGCAGGTGAGCTGGGGGGCTCTGAGAGGCCCAGTTCCCTCTGCTGTCCCAGAGGAAGGACTCAGCCTCAGGGTGAGCCTGACAAACCAGGGACACTGGGTTCCCAATGCAGGCCTGCAATGCCAAAGGCCTTTGTGTGACCTAGAGCAGGCCTGCTAACCTTCGGCATCCCTGGTATCTCCGGCGCGCTCGTCTGTGACACAAATCTGACGACAGGCCTGCCTCATGTGGTTGCTGAAGGGAAGGCAGTGAAGGTGGGTGTGGGGCCACCGGCCCAAGTGCACCAGGAGGCTGGCATGCATCTGGTGCAGGGGTACTGGCCCTCCTTCCTGGCAGAGCTGCTGCTTACTCTCCCCAAACTCCCAATTAAGATACAAATGCCATTGGGTAGAAGCCTTTGGAGAAGACAGGAGCCAACATGGGATTATGTTATCAGATGGTTCCCCACCTGGCAGGTGAGAGCCCTGGGCACTAGGCTGGGAGTTGCCGGAACAGGCAGAAGGCAACTCCCCCGAACCCAATGTGTAAACCTGGGCCTGATGCTGCCCCCTGCTTGTACCCATGGGAATAGCCAACTGGGCCACCCCGGAGCCTCTTGAGAAGTCAAGGCTTTCCAGGGGCCTTCTAGCTCAGGGACAATGAGAACCTCCTTCCTGATATGCAATGGCCTTAGCTCCCCATCACCTGTTCTTACCAGTCCCAGTGTGGTCAGACTTTGGAAAAGCTGGTTGGGGACAAGGAGACTCGTGAAAATGCTACTACTGTTTTGAGTCAAGCCAGGGAGAGGCAGCAGGACTTCAGTGATCCCAGATGGAGTAGAGCTCAGAAAGAGCAGACAAGACACGCCTTCTCCAGGGAAAAAGGGGGCGGAGGGCCTACAGACCTGAGCTCTGGGCCTAGCTCCTCCAGTTACCAGCTCTGTGAGCTTGGGTGAGTTATTCTCCCTCTCTGAACCCACCAGGCCTCAGTTTCATCAGCACAGTGAAGACAACACCTCCTTTATGGAGTGTTACAGCTGGGCGGTGAAGTGCCCGCTCAGCACCTGGTGTATACCTGGCATTTAATAAATGCCTCATTAAGCTGTTTTTATTCTCTGGGAGCCAAGCCATGGGCCAGGACTTCGGCATGTGAAGGTGGGGGCCTAACAGAAAAGATTCAGGGTTAATCAGGCATTTGAAACCCAGTTCCAGTCCCTTTCTGCTGAGTGGCTCTAGGCAAGAAACTTGACATCTCTGGGTCTCTGTTCCCAGGCTCTGGCTGACAGACATGAACGTGGGTTCTGGTTCAGCTTTTGCCACTCATGCGCTCTCAGCTGCCCTGGGGCCTTCCCTGGCTGCCAGAGGCTGGTGAAGGGATCCTACTAGGAACCCTACTGCGTACCATGTCGTGGGGAGCATGCCTGCCCCAGCCCCTTCCCTGACCCAGCCCAGCCTCACCTCTCTCTGAGGCTGCAGCCGAGCAAGGCCAAGGCTCGTTCCTCCGAGGCGTGATGCTACAGGCCAAGCCTCTGGCATGCACTTGGAGCCCCACAGCAGGCTTCCCCTGGTAAATCACTGGCTCCTGGGGGCTGGGGGAAGGGTGGGCAGGTGACCTTCTACTGAGATCTGGTGCCCACTGGGGCTAGAAGACAGCTCTGAGAGCTCAGAGCTACCCAGCCAGAGGTATTAGACCCAGAAGCCAGTCTCTTGTCCCAGAGAGCCAGAACATGGGGCAGCAGGGAGTCGGAGCTGAAGGGACCCTTAATCATCTTCAGTGCCTGTACCCCTCTTATAGCGGGGATGACAGGCTCAGAGAGGAGCTGGGTTGTCTTGGGTCACACCAGGGTGGGGGCGCCCTCCTGGTTCTTGGTCCTGTGGCCCATTAGTTACAGTTTAGTCTTCTGGGAAAGGGGAGCCCAATGGTTGCCCTGAAGGGAACATAGTCGCTCCTCTGCAGCCAAGCTGGGGCAAGCTGAGTGTGTGCTGTGTCACTTCCCTGCCCCAGGGTCTGCCTACTGTGCTGACGACAGGCAGGCCAGGATGAGGAGGTGGTGGGCTGGGCAGCCCTGACTCAGCCCAGCAGCCCCAGCCCAGATGCCCCAGTGGGAAGGAGATCAGGGTCTGGGCCAGGCGTCTAAACAGCAGATCCCCATCCCAGGCTGGGGTTGGGGGTTTCCTGTACTACTACTGGAGGCGGAGGTGAGAGGAAGATGTGGGGGTGAGGGCAAAAGAGGTGATTCATGGGGACAGATAAGGTAGGAAGTGCTCCTGGCGGGCCAGTGGGCGGGCCGGGGAAAGCACCCAGTCAGCATCTGTCAGCATCCGTTGGCGTCACGGCCCAGCCCCTACAAGCCTGGGAAGCAGCCTGAGCAGAGATGGGAGGACTTCAGGGAGCTTGGAGGAGCTGCTCCTCCCAGCCTGTCTGAGCACAACACAGGCCTGGTCCCCACCCCTCCACCCAAGAACTAGCTAGGTGACCTTGGCCAGTCCAGCGTCAGTTTCTACATCTGAAAAATGGGGCAGATAACACTAGCTGAGATTATAAAGTGGCTCACACTCAATAAACAGTAGCTCTTGTTATTACAGCCAGCCTACACACACACCATGTTGGCCATGGGTCCTGGGGTAGATGTGACAGGGAGGCAGGCAGGCAGGAAAACAGAGGCTTGGCTCACATGATGAGAATGAATCTCTGTCCTTGTCCAGGGCTTGGTGTTCCTTTCTGAAAAATGAGGCAGAGGGCCTTTATGGCCGCTGAGACCGTTAGGCCTTGAGGCTTCCTGCTGTCTGAGAACGGGCCGGCAGCCACATTTGGAATGAGAGGAAAGTGGAACCAATGCCAACCCATCAGGGGCTACAAGGGTGTACCCACTGTGAGACTACACAGAGAGGGTTTCAAGCCTGAGATGAACTTCCAGGCTATGCCACATTAGATTATTTTTTTTGGGGTGAGGAGGGGGCAAATAAAGTTATGGGGGCTCTAAAGGACTGCATGAAGTGGCTGGGTCTCAGGCCAGGCCACAGAGACATGGGGAGGGTATGCTGAGCTCCCAGCCTGGCCCCAGGCACCACTATCTGGCCCCATCACTGGGCCAGGCTGTCTTTCTGTCTGGGGGAGATTAGACTCTGGCTGTTCCCATGCCAGGCTGGGATCTGGTGTCTGCCTCCTTCCTACTCTCACTAGGGAGGAAAAGAGGAACCTGGCAGAGCAGGCCAAGCCTCAGTTTCCCCATTTTTAAAAAGTGGGTGGAGGCTGGGTAAGGGGATTCCAACAGGCCCTCCCAGAGGACTGGGTTCTATGACCTCGAGTCAGACACCTGTGTCAGCAGCACCTACCTATCCCACAGCAGGTGTGAGCAGGCTATTCAGCCTGAAAACCATGCTAGCCTCTTTCTCCTCCCCCATCCCCTCCTCTTCCTCCAACTCTTCCTCACTCCAGACACCCGATTCCATCCTCACAATAGCCAAAAACACAGCTATTATCCTCACCATCTCCATTTTACAGACCAGAAACTCGAAGCACCAAAGCTGCCTGGGATCAGGTAAAGAGCCAGGCTCCCTGATACAAGCTATCTGACTGGACCAGCCCCCTTGGGGGACAGGGACTCCACCTTTCTGGAAACCGAAGTTGTGGCCACCAGTCCCACCAGTCTGTGACCCACTTCTGGTTTCTTTGCCCAAGAGCTCAGGCCCTGTCTGTCAGCCACGCTAGTTCCCAAAGCCAGTATTCTAGCCTTACGTGATTTGCTGCCCCTCTCAGGTACTGAAACAGTGAAGTGGTCCCACCCAAGGCCAAGACAGACGCTACTATTCACTCACTACTCTTAACTAACCCCAAACTTTGCCTTCAGAAACCTCAGCACAGCCCCGTAGGCAGGCTTTATCAATTATGTCAGAATGTGCTCTGAATCCATGTAAAGGAATTTCCACTCAGGGAAGAAGCACCCGCTCGAGGTCATGGCTATCCAGCAATGACCTGGCTGTCTCTGCAAGTGACCCCTTCTCAGAATGTGTGTTAGTGTGTCAGCTTGGAATGGCCACTCACACTGGGGATACTGCACAGCTCGGCCAGGAACAGGAGGGAGATGTCCAAACAATGCTCAAGGGCCCTTCCAGTGGTGATATACAACACAGGTGGACAAACTTCAACTGGATTCACTCTATTTCCCCGTCCTGAGGAATGTGCCCCCTCCCCCAGCCCCTACATTCCATCCTGGAAAGGTTCTGCCATTGTAAAGCTCAAGAATAGATTCAGAGAGGGTGAGTGACTCACTCTCAGTCCCCAGAGCACATCTAGAAAACAGGCACCTTTGAACTTGGACCTCCAGGCCAGCCTCACATGGACTCAGGCTTCTTCTCATCTCCACACCAACTCCCCCAACCAACAAAGCAATACAAGAGAGCTCATGGTGTGTGTGAGAGCCTCCTGCCTCTCAGGTGAATCAGAGCCATCCCAAGGGACAGTAACTTAGAAAGTCCTATGATGCCTCCCCGCCCCACCCTGTCACAGCACCTTCTTCTGGGGAACCTGCTCCCCAGGTCTGGGGAAATCAGAAGCAACCCCCAACAATCCACAAAGACCCTTTGAGATGGGGCAGCCCACTGTCACCTGCCAGAGGTTCTTGGGACCCTAAATCTGCACAAAGAAACGAATGAACCCCATGAAGGCAGGAAAGGAGGCAGTCAAGAGACCCATAGGGGGCCATCTTTGGGTCTCCATGTTGGGTCCTGGGCTCTGAGTGAGAGTGCACTGAGGTGGGGGTGCTGCTGGGGGCGTCGGGTCAGGCCCACTGGGCGAGCTTCCTCTCGAGGGCTGGATAGGCAGCGGGCTCACCTTCTGGGCCTGGCTGATCATCTTGCGCACCACCTCTTTGATGTGGGCCTGCCCGTCAATGGGAGGCTGCATGTAGACGCTGGCCCGGGTCACCCCGCGATAGGCGATGGTGTCTGGCCAGCCCAAGTCTAGCTGTGGTATTGAGCGGTCGGATTTCTGGGGCCAGTACTCCAGCGAAGGCAGCTGCTCGGCTTTGGTGGGGGCCCCATCCGCCCCACTGGCCTCCTCCGCGTCACCAACCCCGTTTTCCTCCTGCCCCAAAAGGCGGTCATTGCTCCTTGGGTCTTCTGAGCCGGGGTCGTACACCTCGATGGTCTCCAGGATGCGCTGGAGCTCCAGCTCCGAGAGGAAGTCTCGGATGTTCTCCCGCTTTAGCACCTCGTAGAAGGCCTCGGGGCCGCGGGCCACCAGGGCCTCGAGCGCCAGCCGCTGCTCCTCACTGTAGAAGAACTCGGGCTTCGACTCGCTGGAGCGCCAGTTGACGTGGCTGTCGTCCAGACACTGCACCTGGGAGAAAGCCATGGTGCCAACTGCCGGGCGCTTCTGCCGGCGTGGGCAGGAGGCAGACACTCAGCAAAGGCAGGACACTAATTCTGGCCCCGGCTGGGCCACTGCACGCTCTGGGGCCTCAAGGCTGCCTCTGCTCCTCTGCCATAGGTGCCTGTGGAAAAGACAAGATGAAGGCAAGTGTCAGGTCAGAGTGCAGGCGGGGCCCGGGCGGGGGCGGGGCCGGGGGCGGGGCCGGGCTCCGAGGGGCTGCAGTGGGAGACACAGCCGGAAGGGTTTCGGATGGGGGACAAAGAGTGGGTCACGACGGAACACATCCCAAAACCTGGTGTGTCAGAATCCATTGGGACCAGGAGACCCACATCGCAGATTTCTGGAGCTGCCTGAAATTCTAAGCAATTTTTAAAGAAACTAGGGCAGGCAGAGAACTTCCCGTAAGTTTCCAAAAGTGGGAGGCAGAAGACCAGAACTCAAATGGGCTCTGGCCCTTCTCTTCGCGTCCGGCATTCCGAGGGTTTCCCGGAAGGGAGGGAGTTTTAGAATTCTCCGGCGCGGCAATCCGCAACCGGAGGGGCCTGCCTGGAGGAGGCTCCAGAAGCGCGGCTAGCGGGCTGCGGTGCTCAGGGGACCCAGGACCCGGGGCCAGGACTCCCTTACCCGCCGGGCGCGGCACAGTGAAGGCGAGAGGAGCCGCGCAGGCGGAGTGGGACTCACCGGCAGCAGCAGCGGGCGGGTGACTAAGTGCCCTCCTGCCCACCCCGCCGCCACCTGCAGTCACGTGCCGCCTGGAGGCGGGGCCGGAAGCTGATTCACAATCACACCCACCGCACGAACACAGGTAGAGCGAGTGCTTTCACCGTCTGCTCCTAGCCACTGGTGACCGAATTCTGAAAAGCTCAGGGCCCAAAGTACAAAAACTCTTGAAACATTGCAGCCCAGAAAGGGACAGCGTTCTTCCTGAGGACACACAGCAAGCCTTGGCACAACCTCTCTCCCCACAAGCCTGTTGGTTACCCTGTTCTAAACCTACCTGTGCCCACTTTCACAGGTGGTAGGGCATGCCCAGTTGTCCAGTTGTGGAAGTAAAGTTAAGGTACTAGGCGGGGACCCCCTCCAAAGCAGGGTAGGGCACAGACTGTCCCTACCTCAGGAGTCTTCAGAGGCTAGAGTGGACAGAACAGGTTGCCAATTCTTAGTCCTGGGCCCTGTTGCCTGCTGGGAGGTGTCCTCCAACTGGTCCTGCTAGGGCCAGGTACAGCAATCTGCTGGCGTCCCCAGGGCTTGGGACCCTGGTTATGGGGGGAGGGGGGCGTGTGAACCACATCTGAAAGCAGGCTTCCAGGGTGGGGACAGTAAAGCCCATTAAACCTCATCTAACAAACAGCCCCCACCTCTTGTCGCGTGCCACAGCCAGTCTGCCAGGCTCCAAGTCCAGTCCCTCCACCCTCCTGTTCCCAAGGATCTGGAAAGGTTTGCTGCATGCTCAATTGGGATTGGGCCCCTAAGGACACTTCTCTGTGCTGCTGAGGACTGGCTGGTTCTATCTCTAGGCCTGTGAACTTCCCTCCCTAGGGCCATCATCTGTCAGGCCTTCTCATCTGGGTTTACAGCCCTAGCACTCCTGTGGTCCCCATCACTGACTCCTCAAGTCTCAAGTCCTGTACTCCACCCCAGTCTGGGGGCTTCATACTGTGCCTGACCATAGTGGCCCAAAGGCCAGGCCCCTGCCCCTCTTCAGTGTATAACATCTGTGCCACTTGGGATCCAGACAAGGTTCTCTCCAGGCCTCAACTTCTCCTTGTATTATTATTTTTTTTTTTAAAGGAAAGGTGCAGTCAGGAATGAAGGCGAGTAGGCAGGCAGGCAGGAAGAGAGGGGACGAAGAAGCAAGAAGCATCCCCTTTTATTTTTTTATTTAGTTGTTTGCACTGGTTGTTTCCTCCGGAACCCGGGATTCGAACCCAGGGGTATGTGGCCTGAACTCCTTCGGAAGTGATTGACCTAAGTGCTACTCCACCAGAGTGTGTCTCTCCTTGTATTCTTACCACTGCCCAGGGCCCTTGGGACTAGTGATGGGAGTCCTGGCTCTCAGGGCTGAAAGGCCTCCAGCCTTCAGCCCCCAGAACTCCACAATAACCTACTCATAATGATATAGATTCAAAAGAAGTTTTTAAAAAATGAACATAGAGGTTGCGTGCCATCTTCGCCTGGTTTCCCCTGATGATATCATCTGTAAAAATACAGTGCACACAGCCAGAAAACCAGTATTGGTGCCATCAAAGCTTGATTGGATTTTAACAGTTTATATGCCTCAGGGGATATGTGTGTGTGTTTAATGTCACATGTATTTGTGTAACCGCCATCACTATCAGGCACAACCATTTTGTCACCATGAAGATCTCTCTCGTTACATCCACACCTTAACCTCTGCAACCGCTAACCTTTTCTCCACCTCTACAATTTTGTTATTTCAGGAATGCTATGCTTTTGAATGAAAAATACCAGATGTAACCTTTTGGAATTGATACCACCCACCCCCGCCAGCATAATTGTTTGGCAATTCATTGGGGTCATTGTGTGTGTAAATTCCTTTTTGTGGCTGACTGGTATTTTATTGTATGGATGTACCACAGTTTGTTTAACTATTCCTGTTGAAGGACATTTGTATTGTTTCTAGTTTAGGCTATTATGAATAAAGCTGCTGTGACATTCATATACATGTTTTATATATATATATATATGTATATATATTTGTTCATATACATGTAATGTATAGTTCACATTCCCACCAACAAAGTATGAGTGATCTGGTTTCTTCACCTCCCTGCCAACATTTTATGTTGTCATTGTTTTATTTTAGCTTTCTGATAGGCGTGTAATAGTCTCTTATTGTATTAATCTGCATTTTCCTGATGACTAATGACATCGAACAGATTTGCCTGTGTTTATGTGCCATCTGTATATTTGCTCATGTCTTTTATCCATTTTTCTAATTGTTTAGTTCTTATTGGTGAGTCCTGAGAGCTCTTTATATATTCGAGATATAAGGCCTTTGTCAGGTATGTGGTCTGCAGGTACTTTCTGCTGATCTGTAGCTTTTTCTTTTTCAAGTATAGAACACAGAGTTGTTAACTTTAATCACTGTGTCATACATTAGATTTCCAGAGCTTGTTCATCTTACAAATGCAAGTCTTTACCTTTTGACTGACAGTGCCTAACAACTATTATTTTACTCTCTGTTTCTATGAGTTTGGCTTTTTTAGATTCCACATATAACTGGTATCAACATATCAGTATTTGTATTTCTCTGTCTGACTTATTTCACTGACATGAAGATCCCTCAAGATCCATTCATGTTGTCACAAGTAGCAGGATGTCCTTTCCCAAGGCTGAATAATGTTCCATTGTGTATATATATTGCCACATCTTTATCCATTCATCCACGGATGGACACTTAGGTTATTTCTATACCTTGGCTATTGGGAATAATGCTGCAGTGAACATGAGAGTGCATGTTCAAGGTAGTGATTTCATTTAAAATATATACCAAGTAGAATTGCTAGATCATATGCAAATCTATTTTTTCAAATTTTGAGAAACTTCCATACTGTTTTCCACATATATATTCCAATTTATGTTCCCACCAGCAGTGCACAAGTGTATCCTCTCCTCTACACCCTCAACAATACTTGTTATTTACTTCTCCTCCTCCTCCTCCCCCCCTCCTCCTCCCCCCTTCTCAGAGAAGCAAAGGAAGGGAGGGAGGAGGCAGCGATGGAGGGAGGAAGCTCTTTTATTAGTTTTTGGTTGTTCCCCCTGACCCTGGGTCCTTTGGTTTAGTGCCTGAGCTATTAGGGTGCACCCAACACTTGTTAGGTTTTCTTTTTTGATAATCACCATTTAACAGGTGTGAGGTGATATCTCATTGTGGTTTTGATTTGCATTTCCCTCATGATTTGTGATGTTGAATACTTTTTCAAGTAATAATTGACCATCTTCTTTGGAAAAATGTCTATTCAGATTTTCTGCCTATTTTTTTAACAGTATTGTTGGGTAAGGTATTTTTGTTTGTTTTTGAGGTTGCTTTTGTGAGTTCTTTATATACTTTGGATATTAACTCCTGATCAGATGTATGATCTGCAATAGTTTCACTCTTTTGGGAGGTTGCTTTCTCATTTTATAGATAGTTTCCTTAGCTGTGCATAGGCTTTTTAATTTGATGTAGTCCCACTGGGATTTTTTTGGTTTGCTTTTTTTGGCTTTGCTTTTGGTATCGAATCTGAAAAAAAAAAATCATTACCAACACTGATGTCAAAGAGCTTACCCTCTGTATTTCCTTCTAGAAATTTTATGATCACAGGTCTTCAGTTCACATTCTGAGTCCATTTTGAGTTGCTTTTTGTGTGTGGTGTATGATAGTGGTCCAGTTTCACTCTTTTGTATGTGGCTTTTGCAGTTTTTCCAGCAGCAGTCACTGAAGAGACTGTTCTTTTCCCATTCTTGGTTCCTTTGTCATAAATTAATTGACCATATGTATGTGGGTTTATTTCTGGGCTCTCCATTGAGATTCTCTTATTATGCCAGCATTATGTTGTTTTGATTACTATAGCTTTGTAATATAATTTGAAATCAGGGAAAATAATGCTTCCAGCTTTGTTCTTCTTTCTCCAGATCACTTTCAGTGTGCTGTGGTAGAGTAGCGGTTTGGTCAACTGCCTCCAGCCAAAACACAAACACATACGCATACATCCAAAGCACCTGCTTCATATCCCGGGTCGGGGAGAATAACTAAGATATATAACTAAGTAAAAATAGATAGAAGGTGCATGTTCCTTCTCTCTCCTCTTACCTGCCTGCCTACTCATCTTCATTCCTATCTGCACTTTTCCTTAAAAAAATATCACTTTGGTTATTGCAACTGGGAGAGTTTTCTTAATTCCTCTTTATTATAGTCTATTGTTAGTGCAGAGTCATAACTAGTTTTTTATATTAATTGTATATCTTACAACATTACTGTAGCTTTTCTTGTCATTCTTTTCATACGTGTCTTACCAGAACAAATACTTTTCATTTTGATGAGGTCGAATTAATCAGTTTTTCTTTTTACGTATCATAGTTTTGATGTCAAGACTAAGAGCTCTTTGCCTAGCCCTGGGTCCTAAGATTTCTCCTATTTTTTTCTAAAAGTTTGATAGCTTTACATTGAACATTTGAATGTGTGATCTGACTTTTGTATAACAAGTGAACTTCAGGTGGACATTGAGTATTTGACCTTTGGATCCCCAGAAGGGTTTCCAGAAGGACGTCTAGAAACAGCATCAGTGACTTAGCGAATCACCCTGGTGATACAGTAAGGCATTGGGAGTCTAGACTCCAACCCAGGGTGTGCTTTTCTCCTTCTACAACATCAGTATCTGGACTGGCTCCTCGGGATGGGAGAGGCCTGGCTGGAGAATGGGGAGAACCCTGCTTACTCCTCAGGGTGGTGTGTCCAAAGGGCCATTCAGTAGTTGACACGCATTGGCAGAGGCTTCCACGCCTTGACTTGTCCTGTGTCCTGCTGGGGCCCAGGCTTCTTCCCAAGTCCAAGGTCAAGTTTATGGGGAGGCCGGATAGAAACACTCATAGTGTTACTGGTTCTGTGGAGAATGCTGCCTAGGGAACCCCAATATCCACTCGTGTTGAGAGGAGTGAGTGTGAGCTCTCTGTGTTTATGAAGAAGGGAAGGGTGGTCCAGAGGTGTGGGTGACATTGGTGGAGGTGAGGACTGTGAATGGCAGTTAGAGCCTCCTGATCCCTCCTGCAGGGCCTGCGGAGCCACAGGAAGATGCAAGCAGGGAGGAGCAGGGGCAGGTGAGTGGTTTTAGAAGTTCTCTCTGCTGCCTGCAGTAGGGGGTGCTGGAGGGGCCTAGAAGGTGCATCAAGAAGAGGTCCAGTCCCCCCAGTCAGGAAGCTGAGTAGCTGGAGTTGGTGTTGGCCACAGACAGGGACAAGTTGGGGGACAAGGAGAGTGGCAACTCTCAGGCTTCTGGTATGGGCCCTGGCCGACTAGGGGTGCAAATGCAGAACTGAAGCCCATAGGGGAGCTCCTAGGTTTGCAGAAGTTGATGTTCTGGCAAATCCAGAAGCCTCCTCACCTCCCACCCTCCCAACATTCCCAGCCCTCAGTAACCTGGGGCTGCTCATTCCTGAGTTGGCACATTCGGGGAAATTTAAGTGGCTACACCTCTGCTGCTGTCATAAAGGAGAGGTTCTTTCTTGCTGTTCAGCACAAACACTTGGGCAGGCAAGCCAGCAGTGCCCCAGGCAGTGCTCCATACCAGGAGCCTGGAATGGGCTGGCTTGGTTGAATAAGCCTGACCAGAATCTCCTGACTCGGGCTTTCTGAGCTATTATGTGGCTGTGACTCCTCACCTGTCCCTCCCAGGAGGGCTGGGTCCTCCAAACACCAGAACCAGACAGTCTAGGCCCAGAACTTGTCAGGAGGGACCCATCATATTCTCTTTAAACCCTGGAACCCAGTGGCCCCAGAGTCCTCCTATGGGGTCCTGAACTCTGTCTTGGGTTTGACGGTGTATCCTGATCAAGTTATGACCTTTTTGTCCTAAGTTATTTCATGCTGCACAACCAGTGGAAGTAGAGGTAGTACAGCAGGGCTGCTGGATCAAACTGCGCCTGAACTCCTCCATGACTCTTTCTAAGATCCTTTCTCTTCCTCTTCCTTCCTCCTTCTTCCCAATCATTCACTCTCTTACTCACTGATTCATTTACAAATGTTCACAGACTGTCTCCTCTGGACCTTGCCCTGAACTGGGTGATACCTGGGACTCAGAGATGATTCAAACCTTGTGTCTGCCCTTGGGGAGCTCCCAGTCTATGAGGGGAGGTAAAATATGCAAACAAACAATTGTGATTCAACCACTATTCTGCCTGAGGTGGGGAGGGGTGACAGGGAAGGCCTCAAAGGATAAGCTCTTTGCAATGGGCAGGAGGTAAACAATGGCAGGGATGAAACAGCAGGAGGAGGGGATCATGTCTGCAAAGGCATGGAGGTGGCAAAGTGCTGGGCGTGTTATGAAACTGTACAAGCAGGTCAGGGTGGCTGGTGGATAGCTGCTGAATAGGAGGACTTGGGACTAGTTGCTAAGGACCTCAGATGCCATGGAACAGGATTTTTGGGTTTCCCCCAGAAGCTATGGGCTCTAGGGGAGGGAGTTTCTGAGAACTAAGTGGTATGAGCAAAGCCATGAGTTTGAAAGGATGGAGAGGATATAAGGAAGGCAGCTTGAAACTGGTACCCAGGTTGTCTCCAGAGGAGATAGCACTGAGGAAGGGAAGCAGTGAAGTGGCGGGGCCAAGGCAGGACTGGGTTTGGAACTGTGGAGCCAGTGGGAGCTGGGGGAGAGAAGATAGGGGAGGGGTATCACTGGGTCAAGGCGGGGAGGGGACAAGTCTGATTGGACACACTGGGAGGTGCCTAGAGGGGGCGACAGGAAGCAGGTGTCCTGGAAGGCTGGCACTCTGGAGAGGTGGACTAGACTGGGAGATGGGGAACAGGTGGGTCTGGTAGAGGAGGGGGTGTCTCACTGCTTCAGCCCTGCTGGCGTAGAGGAAAGGATCTAAGACCCCTACCCCACCCCGCCACCCCAACGCCTAGCGAATTGAGCTTCTAAGGAGGGACCTTTCAGGTGGGGGCTTTAGAGGGAAGGGTATAACTGTGGAGTGCCCAGCCTACGCAGGGAGTCCTGAAAACATGGGTGTCCTCCTCGTGAGCCTTCACCCCACATCAGGCCCTATGTGAGCTGTTCCCCTCAGCGTCATCCCAGGGCTTCAGTTTCGTGCCCCATAACTTCTCTCTCTTCCTTTGTTCAGTGTTCAGCGACCCTCTGCTGGCATTCCCAGGGGTCACAGGCCAAGGTGCTTAGAAAGGGCTTCCTGGGAAGAAGAGCAAGTGGACATGGAGCTGACGCTGTGTGTTGTCTGCACTGTGCTGTCATGGCCGGCAGCGATGGGCTCGAACCTCCATGGCCGTGCGGGGGGCGGGGGCCGGAGTCCCGCTGGAGCCAGCTGAGCACAGATGTGGCTTCCCGCACCAACCAGCTTCCTGCACCCAAGCAGGGCTCTGCTCCTGGGGCTCACTAGGGAGGCTTGGCTTGAGGTTCAGTCTAAGTCTGGACTGACGCCTGGGCCCTTCATTCATTCCTCCATTCACTCAATCAGTGAGCAGCATGTGCCTCTATGGCCACAAAACCGACTTCCCCTCCACAACTTGGGGAAAGGCAAGAAACAAACAAACCCAAGTCATCCCATGGTTGGAAAGGGATGAGGCAAAGTGGTGTGCTGTCAGGGGATAGACAGGAGAGTGGCGTGGGGTTTATCTCAAGTGGAGGAGGTGGCTTCTCGTCCTGTCCCAGGCGGAGGGGCCAGTATGACTGAAGGTGGTGAGGGGTCGGAGGACAAGGAGGAGCCCAGAGGAGCCTGGGTCTGCCTGGTGATGTGTCTTAGACTGCTGAGAGCTTGAGCAAGTTCTTGGAAGGGGATGATTAGCTACCCTCATGTTTTAAGAAACCTTTGAATCTGTGGGCTGGGGAGAAGAGCCAAAAGTTGTGACCCCAGGAGAAGGGACAGAGGGCCTGGGGAAGTTCGGGCAGATAGGCAGGATGACACCTTGGCCTTCTCTGTGGTCATCCCTGGGCCTGAGGGAGCTACAGGGAAGGGGGTTCCTCACCCCCAGGATGTTGCCTGAAAGTCACTGAGAGCCTGCAAAGATCAGAGGTAGGCTGAGGTCCTGAAGTAGGCTCCGTTGGCCAGCAACAACTCCTAGCAGGCCTTCTCCATCTCCCCTTTGGGGAGAAAAGGTGGGGGCAGGAGGTGGGAACAGAGGGAGGCCAGAGCCCAGGTGACCCCCAGGCAGGGCCCCACAGGGTCTTGCTAGCCTGGCAGGGGCTGAGGGCTGGGGACAGGGGCAAGACCCTCTGCTGGAGGACAGTCAGGAAAGAGCAGTGTGTTGGGAGCTGGAAGAGTTCTCAGAAACCAGTCCCTCCCCGCCACCCGGACTGGGAAATGGAGGCTGAGAGCCGAGCAGCAGCTAGTCCAAGTCGGTGACAGAACAGGCCTGGCCAGGCCCTGCAGTCAGCCTGGGTCTTGCCCACACTACGCTCACATCTGCCGGTGCGGGTGGAGTGCGGAGGGGCAGGTGCGGGGTGGGGGGCAGATGTGAGCACTGGGCGTCCTCACACAGATGACGTGGGCTGCGCAGTGCCCTCTGAGTGCCTGCAGGCCTGTGGAGCCGAGGTTGGCTGCTCCACCATTCCTACCCCAAGCTGGTCATGGAGCTGATGCCCACAGGTGAGGCTGTCTGAGTGGGTCTGGATGGGGTGGAAGGTGGAAACTGGGAACCCTGGGGGCCCCTGGAAGCTACTCTGGGTCCAGAGTGACATCAAGGTAGATAGTCTGCTCACAGAGGAAGAATGGATAGAATAGCAATAGAAATATTCCCACATTCAATGCCATGAGGTAGAGAGATTAGTTTCATTTGCATATGGGGAAACTGAGGCACATATTGGGGAAAGTGACTTCTCTAAGCTTCCAGTGTGGCCCCCAAACCATTGGTTCCTTTAAGACATCAGGAGCTCGGGCCCTCCCACCCCATTGAGTGGCACCTCCTGCCTCTCCCTAGAGACTGCAGGCCCGAAGGCAGAGAGGGGCAGGCTCTGGCTTTGTCCACATTTCTTGTGGCAG
Source organism: Solenodon paradoxus (assembly GCA_004363575.1). Taxonomy (NCBI): domain Eukaryota; kingdom Metazoa; phylum Chordata; class Mammalia; order Eulipotyphla; family Solenodontidae; genus Solenodon; species Solenodon paradoxus. The sequence continues at coordinate 587,338 of RJWH01000169.1, forward strand.
CAGCAGCAGCAGCGCTACCAATTGATGTGGGACGACGAGCTCACAGTCATAGGAGGTGTGCGAGCAGAAGACATGACAAGGGACGTTGGAAGTCCCACCGAAGCAAACAGGAGCCATCTCTGAGACCTTCGGCAGCCTCCAGGTTTCCCCTCCAAAGTCCTAGAACCTCCCTCCCTCTGGCCTCCCCTGTGGAAACTTCCAGGCCCCACCCTGTGGTTCCCCACACACACACCTGGCGAGCCAAGGCCCCGGGGGTGTGAGTGTGAGGGCACAGACCTGGGATCAGATCTTGGCTCTGGCCCTCACTGGCTGAGATATTTGGGGCATGTCACTTCTCTGCACGGAGCTTCCGTGGCCTCATTTGTAAATTGGAGATAATGACTCCTACCCACCCCTCAGCGTTGTTGCTGGGATTAAACATAATAACAAAGAGAAGCTGCCTGGCGCAAGGCTTGGCAGTACTATGGGTCCCTTGGGCTTGCCTTCCCCTTCTAGTCTAGGGGGCTAACAAGTCCCTCAACACTGACACCCGGCTGTCCTTGGACCACAGCCCCCTCTAGGCCTGAGCGTCCAGGCTGAGGAGTGGGGAGAGAATAATCCACCTTGAGGGTGAAGAAAAGTGTCGGGGGAAATATCACGATTGACTCATGACTGCGAGCCCCATCTCCGTGAGCCTGACAAGTGAACAGAGAGCCATAGAATGCTGGAAATCACACGCAGGGCCTAGAACCAGGCCAACTACCCAATCCAGAACAAATGGCAACTATAAGGCCAAGCCCTCGGACTTACCCCAGGAAAGGTGGGCAGAGGACAGACAGGCAGAGGTGGAGGAGGTGACTTGACACTTGAAGAAAAAGCATGTAGCCTTGGAGACAGACTCAGACCAAGGCCCAGAGAGGGGAGGAAACTAGCCTGGCACCACACAGCACTCAGTTGCAAGTTGAGCATCATTTTTCCTCTCAGGTTTCCCCACCATCGGCCCCTCTCCAACCCACAACTCCCAGAAGGTTTTGCACAGCAGTGCCTCTTCCACCACAATAGGGGTCCCTCATGTTTTTGCCAATCACCCCCAATCGTTGGATATTTCTCTCACCATCCCCCTGTACCCGCCAGAGAACTAAGTCTCTTCCTTCACAGAGTTGACTAGAAAAGGGGAGCCCAGTGCCTTGGAGGCTGTCGTATACATGAAGTGGTGTGAAACCCCAGACACTGGATCACTGTGACCTGCCCAGGGTGTGACCTCCAAGCAGAGGACGCCACCCCAGATCTTCCTCACTCTACAACCCCACCCCAAAGTTCTGCCTCTGGCCGCTCTGAGTCCCTGGACAACTCTCTCCCCTCTCTGAGCCTCCATTTCCTCATCTGTCAAATGGGCTAATAATCCTTCCAGCAAGTGAAGAGTCATAGGTGTGAAAGTGCTTTACTAAGGCCAGGCTCTCAGAAACCGGAGTGCTGATAATAGCACCAACACTAGGAGCAATTCCAGCTGTGGCTCTCAGTGCCAAAACTCACAAGCACACCCCCCTGCCCCCCACCCCCACCCCCCGCTTTGGCCTTGGCCTCCACAGCCTCCTGTGTTCAGTCTTTCTCCCATCACTTCACTCTCAGCCTCTCCCTCTGGTTCCTCTGCTCTGAGGGATTTGTGAATGGCAGCTCAGCTATAATGGGGCCTCAGGGCAAGGGCCAGGCAGCCTTGAGAGCAGCCCCTGTCCCCAACCCCCAGGTCTGTGAGGGCTGATGGTCGCTGACTTCCGTCTTTAACAGAAGTAGCACACTGTTCACCATGAACATCTGGACACATCTGCAGTTCCGAGCAGGCAAGTAGGAGCTGCTGCTGGTGGGACAGTCTGGTGGGTGGGTGCTGGGGCATGGGGGAGGGTCTGGGTCTCATGCAACCACCCTGTGACACCCCACCCGAGGTGGACTTTGAGGGATGAGCAGGAGTTCACCAGTTAGAGAAAGGAGGATACCAGAAAGAAGGGGAGAGAAGAGCCAGTAAATCCTGTTCATTCTACCTCCCACTTTGCTCCCACTTTACAGATATCTCTGTACAATGACGAACATCATCCTGAATGCATCTCTTCCTCTGAGCTGCCTCTCTTCCTCTGAGCTGCATCTCCCGAGGGAATCTCAACTGAAGAGAACCCCCTCTTCTCAACCATCCCAGAAATCTGTCTTTCAAATATCTGAGCCCTAGTCCTCCTGATGGTTCCCAGCTGCCCTAAAAAGGGTCCCAAGCCAGAATGCAGGACTGGCACATTCAGAAGACAGCTGGCCCTTGGGCTCCATGCTCCCTGCCTCAAAGAGCTTCTGCTCTTAGCTCTGCTTGTCCTCTTATTACCTCAATGGTTCTCTATAATTTGCCCAAGTGTCCTCTCCTCCATGCAGCCCTCCCTGATAATCCTAACCAAAGAATGTGCCCTCTCTCCTTTATGCCTCCCTGAGACTATTGCCAGTTTCCTTCCATAGCTCAAGTGACCCTTAAAAGCCCAACTTATCTTCTTGGTGTCCCAAAAGAGCAAATAGGGGCTTTATCTGTCCACTCCGCCATACTTGTGATCAGGCAGCTACTCAGAAGTCCTTTAGAGGTGAACTCGGCAATGGATGATGAGGAGGTGGTGTCACTGACTGTGCACGTGCCTGCTGCCTGGGCCTCTCACCCCTCCTGGCTCCCTCTTGAACCACGAGGCCTCACACTGCAGACTGAGGGGCCCAGCCCTTTGGTGCTCATTTTGGCCAGCAGTACACCCTCCATGGGAGCCTGTGGCGCCGATCCCCAGGGTGGGGTCTCTCCAGGAGCTCTAGGCAGCCGTCCCAGTGATGCAAAACAGCCGGGCTTCTGTCAGAAGAGCCCTGTTGGGACATGTCAGACAGCAGGCTAGCATGAGCTCATCTGCAGGCGCACAGACTTCTCCAAAACAAGGAGCCTCTCCCTCTGGCCTCACAGGACACTTCCCTGTCATTGCAACCCTGAACTCAACCCCTGGACCATCCCTCCTGCCACGTGGTTCTCTGTTCTGGGCTGTGTGACCCTGGGGAGCCTGCTTTTCTCTGACAGACTGCTGCATGAACCCCTCCATGCTCACACCTGGGGAACTGGGACCCCAGCACTGTCCAGCTAGCTGTATGTGCCTTGGCCCTCTGGCCTGGTACACTGGTAGCCTTCGTATTTAGCTGGTGGGCCCATGCCTGCTACTTTCCTGCCTCCTTGGAGAAGGCTTTTCTCCTGCTCCCAACCTGAAGCCAAAGGCCTGAACTGGTGTCCCCTCTCTGATGGTTCACCCTTGCAGCCACAGTGCCCTTGACCCTTATTCCCATGTTGTCCACCAAGTCAAGCCCCACCCCACCCACCCCGACCCCAGGCCCTGCTGGCCTCCCTGTGAGTTCAAGGCTACGTGTCGGTGGGCCAGGTTTCCCACCCTGTCCCAGCTCAGTGAGGTGGAAAGGCTCCAATTCTGAGTGTCAGCTGGGGTTCGGTTCTACCACGCCTCCCTCTCGATGCACCGGAACCCCTCCACCATCTTCGGCCTCCTGCCTAAGACAACAGCGTTTGAGCTGCATTCCCTGAGCCAGATGGGGCCTTGGATTCAGGAAGGTCCAGATTTAGAGAGAGAAGCAGTGAGCATGCCCAGAAGCCTGGGGAGAAGACCTGCACGGGGCAGGAGCATGGCCCTGCAAGTCTCGTCTGGTTGTGGGGTGCCTGCGTGCAAGGATGACCCCACCTCAGGGTTCTGATCTTTGCCAGGTGCCCCACGCTGGTCTTCTGTGCCTTTGTTTCCCTCCCCAGCTACCCACTTCTGTCTATTCTCTATTTTTCAGTCCACAGATAGTGCCGGAGGCCTCCCTGGTACTTGAGTTGAGCTGAGTAATAGAGGTAATTCTGAGAGAGCTCAGTGGCCCCTCTCAGCCCTGCAACCACGGGTACAGCTCAGGGGTGACGGGGAAGACCAGTAATCCTGACAGCACTGTGTGTGAGAGAAGCTGGGAGCGTTTCCTGGAGGGGGGGCATTTGCAGGGGAGGAGCTGGAGAAGGGCATTCTAGGCAGAAGGAACAGCATGTGGGTTTAGGGGACCCTCTGGCAGCCTGGTGGGGGCTGAGCCAGAAGGAGAAACCCTCGAAGGAGTTGGAAGGCGTGAGCCCTGGTCCAGGCTGTGCAGGAGAGGCCCAGGCCCTGGCGCAGAGATGCTGAGTCTGGTGTTGGAGGTGGCAGCCTGGGCGAGGAGGGCGGGGTAGGATGGGTGTTAATGGAGTCTGCCTGTGCCTTTGAAGAGGGCAGTGCCTGCCGCCTGCAGCCCGCCTGCTAGGCTAAGGGTTAATTAGCCTTAATCAAAGTGGAACCTCCTTCCTCCACCCTCTCCCTCAGGCTGGAAGAGAAGAAAGGGAAGCAGGAGGGCGGGCTGGGAGGAGGATTCAGCCCAGCTACAAAAAGAGTTCCAGGAGGTCTCACCCACCACCACCACCCACCTTAGGGGTGAGGGGCACTCAACTGACCTAGGACACAGGAATGAGGACACTCAGTCAGAGAGGAGCGGAAGGGATACCGCAGCCCAGTTCTGATTCTTTAGCTGGGTCCCAAACCTTTCCAAGGATTTGGGGGCCTCCTCCTGGTGGAAGCCCTCTTGGATTGATGCTGCCTCCAGGTTCCCTCAGCGCAGTCCTGAACACAGGTGACAGGCTCCTGTTTTCTTTGTTGGACTCTGAGTGCTGGAAAGGACCAGGGCCTGCCTCATCAGGGAGTCTGGACTTCTGGTTCAGTGTCCTGTACTCAAGTAGGCTCCTCAGGAGCAGTTTGTTGAGTGGATCAGTGAAGGAAGCTGGTTCCCGAGGGCCCCAGTGGGAGGCAGGCAGGAAATGAGAGGAGCCCAGGCAGAGAGGGGAGGGGCTCGTCAGACTTCACAACAGAGGAATCCAGGCCCTATCCCAAACCCAGACTGCCCAGCTGCAAACCTGACATTCTTAGGCTGGAGGTTGCCCTGTGATGAACGTGAATGAAAAGTCAAGGGCTGTTGAGGCCAGGAGATGTGCCAGCTAGAGGTCATAGCTCCTGTAAAGGCCAGCCCAGTGTGAGAGCCTGGCAGGGGGACCACTAGCAGGTGGGTCTGGCCCTAAGGTGAGGCAGCAGGTCATTCGTGTTGCCACCAGATTTTATTGAGCACTTACTGTGTGTCAGAAGAACTAAAGTGACAAAGTTCCTGCCCTCCTGGTGCTTCCAGCTGGAGGCGGAGACAGACAGTAAACAAATCAACGCCCAAATATACATGCACATAGAGGTTGAGGTGGGAACCTTGAAGACAAGCAGGAGACCTGGAACATTCTGGGGGTCTCTCTGAGGACAGCAGAGACCCCAGTAACCAGACTGAGTGGGGGCTGTACCTGCAGGGGGCAGGGAGCCATGGAAGGGCTTGGAACACCCACAACCCTGGTGGAGAGGACCAGAGGCGGGGCAGCAGGGGACTGAGTGGAGAGCAAGTCATATGATCAGGGGAAGTGGGAGAAGGTGGAGGAAGGGTCTCCAGGGATGACCATACCTGCTAGCTGCCCACAGCTTGGTCGTCATGGTGCTCATCGATGTAGCCTGGATCCCCATCCTACAAGGCTCAGCAGTGGGCAATTCTTCATCTACATGCAGTCAGGACCAGCTCCCTGGCCCCCCATAGTGAGAGCCATCTTCGTCCTGGGCATCTTTTGGCCACATGCCAGTGAGCAGGTAGGTGGGTAGTAGGAGAGCTGGGGTGGGGGGCTTCCTGGGTGTGTACTGGAGCAACCTGGCCTTCCTTCCAGGGCCCCACCTGAACTGCTGCCTTCTCCCAAGGGGACTTTCTGCTGCCTGAGGGCTGGGCTGACTATGGGTGCCACCAGGCTGGTCTTGGAATTCCTGTGCCCGGCTCCACCCTGCAACACCCCGGATACTCAGCCCACTATCCTCAGCAGCATTCACTGCCTGCACTTTGTCATTGCTCTCTTTGTGCTCAGTGGTGGTGGCAGGGAGTCCACTGACGCCACCGCCCCAGGGTGTTCAAGCGAACCTGCCCCCATCTGACCCTTGTCCTCTAATCCCTGTCTGACTCTGGTCCCATTCTGACACCTGAACTCTGACCAAAGATTTTCTCTCTTGGTTTCTAACCCTGTCTGGCCTTGACCCCTGGCCTTTTTGAACTCAGTTGCCTTCTTTCCATAACTGACCCCTGATCCTGCCTAGATCTACCCCTGCAAGGTCACAAACTACCCATTCCCTGCAGATTAAGAAACTTGCCTGGTGGACCCTGGTTTAGGACCTGCCCTTGGGAGTCAAAGCAGGTATGTGTGTGACCTAAGACAGGCCCTCTCCCTGGCACCCAGAGGTGGGGGCTGGAGGCATGGGCACTGGTTTTGCCCCTGTCACCCTCATCTGTCTTTCTCCCTCTCCCATCTCCTCCAGGGGACGGCCAAACACCCCGGAAACATGCTTTCTGGGCCCATGTCTGTGGTTTCAATGCCATCCTCCTTATGTGTGTCAACCTCTTTTTCTATGCCTACTTCTGATAATCTCCCTGATTTTCAGGAAGGCAGGAGTCCTTAGAGACCTCAGTTCCCCTCCTTGCCCTAATCAGGTCATAAGGGCCAGAGAGGGGAGGACCCCCTTACAGCCACACAACAGGTCAGTGCGCAGGACTGGTGGAGTTGACTAAGCTGAAGCCCTGAAAAATTAGGGGTGCAATGGTGAAAAAAGAAGTGTGATATTTCAAATACAGCATCAAAGCGGTCATAACTGGAAAAAAATTCAATTTCTGGTGAAGTCTTATACTTGTTTTTCTACTTTTATTTTGAGTACACGGGCCTAGGTCAGGAGGGGCACAATCCACCCAAGTTCAAGACTCCAAGGGCCTGGGGTCAGCCCTGAATAGAGGGGAGACTCCTAGGCCCACAGTCCCCTCCCCGGGCTTCTCCCTGCTCCTGTCTGCTGGCAGTGGCCATGGACTGCCTCTCCCTCCCTTGTGGATCACCAACCCCTCGCCATCAGCCTGGCTCACTCTTTCTGCTCGCCAAAGTGCCCAAGCACTGCTTAGTTTCCCTGCTGGTCACACATGGTCACTCCACCTTTCCCCAAGTGGGAGTCCCACCTAGATGGCCTGCCCCACTGAGGATGCTCCCGGACATCCCCAAGTTGTATTCCTGCAAGATGCCCAGGGCCCAGGGCGGGCAGGTCCTGGCCCCAGCGAGCCAGAGCCATGCAGCCCAGCTTTCCAGGTGGCTGCACTCGGGCCTGCCCCTCGGAGCTAGTCCACCACAAGGGGCCGCTGGGGGTGGAGCAGTTGCCTCCATGTCTTTTACCTCTGGGCACCCTTCCTCAGGTCCTGGACCATCAGCCCCTCCCCAAAGTATCTGCAGTGGGGCAGGGGTAGAGGTCAGGTGTTGCAACCAAATGGAGCCCGAACTAGTGGAGCGTCAGAAAGTCAGTACCCACCTGGAGTCTGTCCAGTGAGTTCCAGCCAATAGATGTGCAGCCCCCTTCCCTCAAGACCAAGACACCTCCCCAGCAGCCAGAACAACTCCGGGGGACCTTCTGAGGGAGGGTCAGGTAGGCTCAGCAGGTGAACCCACCCACCAAGGCCACGGTTCCAGGTTCCACATCAGGCCACCAGTGGGAGGAGCCCCTGATGTTGGAGCCCTCCCTCTAGAAGGGCCAGCAATGGTGGGGACGGGGGGCCTCTTATGGATAGCCCCATGATGTCATGCAGCTGGTGGCCAAAAGGAATAAGTCCCCCATTCGCCAGGTGGGCAGCAACCACCACCGTGGTGACATCATGCAGCTGGCGGCCAATGGCAAGAGGCCAGCAGGAAGCACCCACCCTTCTGGGTGAGCATGGAATAACTTGGTGACTCCCAGCTCAGATGAAGTGATGGGAGGCCAGGCTGGACAGTTAGGGGCCCCACGTTCCTGTGCATGGGTCTCCGTTGAGCCCTGGGATCCAGGAAGGGGGTGACCATCCTTTCTCTGGACCTTAGTGTCTCAAGAACTGACTGGAGGATGGATAGTCTGCTGACTCTGCTCGCCCGGACGTCACTCTGGTCACAGGTGCACCGGCTGGACATAACTCCGTGGGAAAAATCCGACACGTCCACACAGTCGGCCTCGCCACCAGTGGGGGTCCAGGCGCTCCAGGACCTCGACGATGTCCCCACGGCGAAAGCTGAGCTGTGAGGGGTCCTGCGCTGAGAAGTCAAACTGGGCCTGGGCAAAGCTGGACCTGGGTGACTATAAGGGAGGGAGTGGTTAGAGGGGTCCTTTGGGGAGCCCTGTGTCCGGGTTCTCCCAGAGCATACCTGACAAGAACACTGATTGGCTGCAGGTCAGGGAGTGACCCTGCAGGCTGACTTTATCTGCCTCCAAGTCCAGATAGGAGGCCACCCCATGTCATTGGCCTCCTGTGCCTGCAGCCCCCCCACCACATCCTGCACACAGATGCTGAACTTACACAGTACAACACAACTGTCCTGGCGCCCCATAAGGCTGGTGGTCCTCCGGTGGGACTTTGGTGAGGCCCCTGACCTGTTGGGGTCTTATTTCCCCAGCTTTGCACAGTTGTGATACCTTGACTCCAGGCCCTGGAAACATACCACAGGAAGGGCCTTATGAACTCCACACTGATGTCTGGCTAAGGGAGCAGCTTACTGCTCTTACTCTTGGCCAAGCTTGGAGGGAAGACCTGGGCCCAAACAAGCAAGAGCCATTCCGCCCGCTCCTCCGGGTGCTTTCCCCTCAGCATTTGCCCACCACGAGAGGCCCAGGGAGGGAGCTCACTTAGAGCTGCTCCCAGCTTTCAGGCCTGGATTCCAGGCCTCTTTAGGCCTCAAGGTGGCCTTGGGTAAGTCCCTGCCCTTTATGGAACTTGGTTTTCCCAACTAGGAATAGCAGCTGGGCAGGAGCTCTCTGGGCAAGGTAGCCTGGCGCCATGGCCACTATGCCTAGTACCTGGCCCTACCTGCCCTCCAGGATCTCTGCTCAGAGCCTGTGGAATCTTCTCCAGGACAGCGATAGGATCAGTGGACAAGCTGTAATTAGCGGTTCTCTGCCCAGGAAGGAGGAGGCGGCATCTGTCCCAAAGGACTGAGCCAGCTCTGGAGTCACTCCACAGGGTGGGTGACCCCAGGACAAAGAGGGGCAGTGAGTGTGGGGAGCCCTTCAGTGGCCTCCAGCCCCGTCCGGGCTCCTTCACACTCTCCACGGTCAGAGCTGACCCAGGCAGCAAGGGTGGGAGGTGGAGGTGGAGGTCTGGGAGAAGAGTCCCTAAGATGGAGCCTTTGGCCCTCAGTCAAGCTTAGGACATCAGACATCCTGATGGGACAGAAAGTGCAATATTGTGTGTGGAGGGGGCTGTCTTTGGAGGCGCTGTTTGACTCTTCTGGCATAAGATCCCAAGGGCTCGTCCTATTGAACCGAGGGGAAATTAAGGCCCAGTTGAGGGATGAATTGGCCCTAAGACACACATGCAAGATGGCAGGGGTCTGGGAACAGGACAGGAGTGGAGCTTCTCTTTGGCAGTTAGTCGGCCCCCTCCCCAGGCCTTGGTTGTGCCACCCATACCCTCTGCAGAGCCCAGGATCTTCTGGGTGGCCCAGGCTCCTGACCTCTAGCGTCAGGTCTTGCTGACAACCCCCTCCCAGGGAAAACAGCACATCGGGGCTAATAACCCCGTTGGCGGGTGTCGTCATCCTAATGAGAGTGAGAGCTGGTTCTCGGGGCCCCTTGATGAAAGGGCTGGCTGGCAAATTGCTATTATTGTGAGGACAAGGGGTGGACGGACCCTCCCTCACACTCTCTGCCTGGCCAACCTCACCCACGAGCTCTCAGCTGCCCCACCCCCCACCCTAGGCCAGCTCTTTGGGAGCAGAAACCAGGACTGAGCCTACCCAGTGAGAGGCCTGGATGAGTCAATGCCCTCACCTGTACAAGGGACGATGACAACGACAGATCTCAGAGCCTGGCACTTAGTAGGCACGGTGGGTATCTGTACTTTCATTCATGCAACATCTGTTGAGTGCCTACCGTGTGGTGTGCGCTGCTTTTGGAGCTGAGAACTAGCCAGACATGGGTTGCTCCTGGGTATTCCCATTCTGTCCCTTGCTTTCCCTCTCCTGCTTCCTGACCCTGGCAGTCTCACTATGCCACGACCAGAATGTAACTTTAGAGCCCAGCCCGGTTGCCTCCTCAGGCCACAGGGGAAGGCCTGCCCCGGTGGCATCGCCCCTGCAGGGAGCTCAGCTGGGCCTCCCCCACCTGCCACCTGCTGCCCACCTACCTTGTGCGGGGGCTCCTCGTCCCGCAGGAAGATCTGCCGCTTCTTGGCAATGGTGCTGGTGCGGTAGAAGTCCACCAGCTCATTGAGGGAATCGAACTTCTCCTCCCACAGGAAGTACTTCCCCGAGGCCTCACGCAGTACCTTGAAGTGCTGCACCTGGTCTCCATAGCTAGAGGAAAGAGCCACAGTCACCTCAGTCAGGCGCACAGTGACGGGGTCCTGTCCCAGCCGGGCACAGCCCCAGGGCCTCCTCACCAACCCCTGGACCCAGGCCTGGAATCAGGAGAGTGTACAGATTGGGCAGGGTGGGTTACGGACCCCACTGAGCCAACTTGATATAAGGCCGGGTGAGCCTCCCCTGGCAGCAGAGTTCGGAGTTAAGGATATAGGCCCTTTTCTTGCTGTGTGACCTTGGGCAAACCACTTAGCTTCTCTGAACCCGTTTCTTCATGATAATAAAACCTCCCTTCTGAATAAGTGTTTCGAGCATGCTGACTATGATTTATTGGCAACATTAAATGGGCACCTCTGAGAGAGGTGATCAGACAGTATCTCCTCTCATGTCTCCAACATCCCCCTCAGTCTTGATATTCTCCTCCCTCCCTGACCCTTCCCAGGCTGCGGGAGTGAGTCCTAAGACTAATCTGACTCACACCCAAACCTGCTAATGTGAGAGGACTCAGGCATGTCGTGTGCTTCGTGTTTTTCCCACCCCAACCCCATCCCAAGAACCTTCTATGAATCCCATCACCTTCAGGACAAAAATCTTAAAACTCAGACTCTTGATCTGGCTCTGATTCCATGCCCAGTCTCTTTTCCTTCCTATATACTCTAACGCAATCAACAGGTCCCTTTCTTTCTCATCTCCCTGTCTTTGCCTAACCTTCCAGTTCACTGCTGCTAAAACCAAATGCCTGCTAGCCCAGCTGAGAAGACAGCCTGCCTCTACCAAGCTAGCCAACAGGGCAGAGCCTATTTTGGCAGGGACAGAGTAGAGGGACAAGCCCGGTATCTTCCCACATGAGGTCTGTTCCAGGCCAGAAACAGACCATGCAGAACTGGGGCTAGAGGTGGGGCCAGTGTTGGGACAATAGCAGCACAAACTCTCATAATTCGCCACCCCTCGTGACCCGGGAGGAGCAAACTGGGCCCTTACTAGTGGGGAAACCAAATCCCCAAGTGCAGCTGTGACCTGCCCAGAGTCACACAGCCAGAAAGGGCTGGGACCACAGCTGAGCTCATACATGTCAGTCTAACCTGCTCCCAATTGGCTGCCATTGTTTGACAATAGCAATAATAATTATTCCAATTGGGATATTGATCTATCCCAGATCTTGTCACTCTGTCTTGTCCTGCTCTGTCATGTCACTACATGGGCTGTGCTCTCCATCACTTGTCCTCGGACCAAATTGCAGCCACCTGTCCCAGATGTAGCCTCCTGGATATGCACTCCACCTCCTCTCCAGCCTGGGGCTGGGTGGGGAAGTCAGGGGCCAGTGGGCGAGATGGGGAAGATGACCCCTGGGCCTCCTGAGCCACAGACTGTTCTCATTTCACGTGAGGCTAAATGAGAACCAGATACTGGTCCAAAGACTTGACAGTAAATAGAAAAGAACTCCTGGGTTCTAAATAGAAATCTTGTTAAACAATTTTGGCCTCAGTATGTAAGTCAGGGTTAGCCCACAGACTGAGTTCCTTAGTCCCAGGTTCTTCTAGGTCCTGAAAAGAGTACAATGTCTATCACCCCCAGCTGCTCGGGCCTGCTTCTCTCCACCCCATGCCTGCCTGCATTTAACTTCTGCCACCTGCCCAACGGTCAGTCCTGGGGCTGGCAGGCTGCTTTGTTAAAGATTTAAAATGAAAGGTTTGAGATAAAGATTTGTTCGGGGTGACCATCCTCTGGTGGGGTGTCACAGTGAGAGTCCTCAACTCTGCTTAAGTCAAGGGGTCCAAACCACACAGAACCTTTCTCTCCAGAATACCTCCAGAACTTCACAGATATTATTTCCTCCATATTTTTCCTGAGTCAAACTCCTATTCATGCTTCAAGGCCCAGGTAAAATGACCCATCTTTTGAGCTACCTAGGAGCCTCTGTCAGAGTCAGGGGTCTCTGTAGGTCCCTCAAACCCTCAAACATCCTCTATAACCCTTGGCTCCTAGCAGCTTGCATTGTGGGCACTGAAAAAAACGGGGAGGTGGGAGCAGGCCCTAAGGGTCTTGCCAAGTTGGTAGAGAGGCAGGGATCAGGGAAGGCAGCATTATGGCTTTTAGTCTTTCATGCTCATAGACTTGTTTGTCCTTGAAGCCCTCTTCTGTTGGCCCTTGAGGCGTCCCGACCCTGAAACAGGCTGTGCCCTCTCTAAGACACATCCAGCTCTCAA